>JAWMRA010000161.1:51248434-51425545 GCA_035584735.1 Pseudotriccus pelzelni | reverse complement strand
TTCCCCAAACTACACAGTTTCTCAACATGATCAAACTCCTGCTTGTAATAAAACCGCCCTCCATTTATTTCTCACACTGGTGTGTAGATATATTCATGTGGGAAACTCCTGGGATATAGGAAACATCCTGGCAGGGAAACTGCAGCTCCTGCTTGAGCCAGGAGGCAACAGCCCACAGTTTTGGTATCATTTTGAGCAAATCCAGTAATTTTTGGGAGCTGCTAGAGGCTAGGGGTCTTTGCAAACTATCCACATGGTTCTGCCTTTGGTATAACCTTGAACTTTGCTTTAACTGGGGTTCTGTCCTAGAAACACAGACTAACATATGCTGCACTCCATCTACTACTAAACCAGAGCCTGTTCAAACCTGCTGACTTGACAGCAGGCTACTCGATGAAAGCAGGGTTAGTTCACTTATCACTCAGAAATTGCGAGTTCCAGAAGACTTTCCTTACACAGCTTAGTTTCCAACCCTTTTTTTTTTTTTTTTTTTTTTAATTCGTTATCATCATACCATGGGAAAGAAAGACAGCAGAATAAAACTTGAAACTGCTACTCTTGGCTGGTCAAAACAGAAGATGTGTCTCCATAACTCCAACTTTTCCTTCAAATACATGTGTTGAAACTTTGCCATGGATATTTTTCTGCCTTCTAAGAAAAAACATTTGATGATCCATCTATAAGAGGATCTCTGACATCAATTGGTAATGGATACTGCACACTAAAAAGATTCATTCTGAACAACTCCTGCCCTACACAAACCCTAAGCCTGTTTGGCCTGACCTTCTGTGGCTTTTCTTGCCTGCAGAATAACTCATGAAATTTTTAGCATTCCTGCAATCATAACATCTGGGCCTCATTGTTCTATACCTTGGGAAAAAAAGCGGGGCAATGACAAACATACTTTGAATTCACATCCTCTTTCATCTGGTTTTCTACATGTTTTGAATCAAGATGCTCAAGCATAAATTTCTCCAGGTCATTTCTGATTGCCCTCCTGAGGGGCAGCCTGCAGATTGAAGGAGGGAGGTGACCCAGCAGAGTGATTCTGCTTCTTTGTGTTGGGCAAGTAAAGAGAAGAGTCACTTCTTCAAAATATTCTGTGTATTGGGTTTACATGGCAAGGTTTTGGTAGTGAGGGTGGCCATAAGGGAGGCTTCTGTGAGAAGCTACTAGAAACTTCCCCTATGTCAGCTGAGGCAATGCCAGCCAGCATCAAGCTGGATCCACTTTTGGCCAAGGCTGAGTCCATCAGTGGCAGTTGTGATGCCTCTGGGCTAACATATTTAAGAAGGGGAAAAATTTCCTGCGCAGAACAATTGCAGCTGAAGAGAACACCGAGAATGTGTGAGAGGAACAGCCCTGCAGACACCAAGGTCAGTGCAGAGGGAGGGGGAGGAGGTGCTCCAGATGCCAGAGCAGAGATTCCCCTGTAGTCCATGGTTAGGCAGCTGTGTCCTTGCAGCCCATGGAGGTCCATGGTGGAACAGAGATCCACCTGCAGCCCTTGGAGGACCCAATTCAAGAGCAGGAGGATGCCCAAAGCAGGCTGTGACCCCAAGGGAAGACTGTGCTGGAGCAGGCACCTGGCAGGACCTGTGGCCCCATGGAGAGAGGAGCCCACGCTGCAGGAGGTTTGCTACCAGAACTTGTGACCCTTACTGGAGCAGTCTGTTCCTGAAGGACTGCGCCCCATGGCAGTGATCCACATCAGAGCAGTTCATGAAGAGCTGCAGGCCGTTGGGAGGACTCAGATCGGAGAATTTTGGGAAGGACTCTCTGCTGTGGCAGGGACACCATGTAGGAACAAGAGAAGAGTGTGCAGAGCCTTCCCCCGGAGGAGGAAGGAGTGGCAGAGGTAACATTTGATGAACTGACTGCAGCCCCCTTTCCCCAGCGGCATCAGTGGGGCTGAAGGAGAGAATTTGGGAGTGAAGTTAAGCCTGAGAAGAGGGGAGGTGTGGGAATGAGATGTTTTTTAAGATTTAGGTTTTATTTCTCATCATCCTACTCTGATTTGATAGGTGATAAATTAAACCAATTTCCTCAAGTTGAACCTGTTCTGCCTGTGATCTCTCTCTGTCCTTATCTCAGCACGTAAGCCATTCCCTGTGTTTCCTCTACTCTGTCCAGCTGAGGAGGGAAGTGTCATAGGGGCTTCACCTGACATCCAGCCAGAATCAACCCACCACGTGCTGGAAAATTTTTGGCAGTCTAGCCAATCTAGCAAATTAACAATGGTGTCTGAATTTTCTCTAGTCCCATTCACAGATCTAGAGAGTTTCTCACTAAATTGTATGCTATGCATGTTGAGAGGTCTTGGGCAATTTGAAAAAAATCATCTTCTTATACTTGTTGCAAAGAGAAATTCCATAGGTTAAAAAAAAATTATGATCCTTAGTATTTAGCTCTTCTCCTATCATTTACTTTTGCATCAGCTGCATTTGCCATGTTACATAGTGTGTAGGAAATGCCACCAATAACTCATAGAGTTTCAAAGGTCAGGGGTCATGATGTCAATTCTGATGGACAAAAGCATTAAAGGAGCAAGGCGTGTGTCTTGGGGCTGGAAAGGCTAAGATTGTGGTGCAGCCGTAGGCTCATTAACTTTAAGAGTACAGTGCAGCTTTGTTGTTATAATTTGATAGAGTGCTTGAAAACAAGCAAAAGATCAGTTTGTGTTTGGGAAGGAATAATTCAGCCTCATGCAGATGCCTTTTATTTTTAGAGAAATGTGTCTCCCTTAGACCCTTGTAAAAATAAATTGTGTGGAGCAGAGGGACATTGCCTGCATGCAGAATCAACTGTTTGCCAAATGTTTTCTTTGTTTAAAATATGCACTTGCTAGACTGAAGCCCAAACTGCAAAGTTCAAACCAACACTCAAATTCTAAACAGCGCAGACTTTAAAGTCACCGAAGTCCAACTGGGAATCATGGCACTATAAGCAGTCCTGCAGTTAAATTTCTACACCAGCCTTTGCTTACAAAATATCAGAAGAGGTGCAAGTGCTACCACCTGTTTCCTTCGTCACCACTCCCTGTTTTTGCAGCAGCTCAGCGGTTACTGTGCTCCGCCAGGATGGGGATGACCCAAGTTCGGTTTTTGTTGAGCTGGAAAAGCATTTGAACCCACAGACGCTCAGGGTGTGCTCAGGAGGGTCTCCTTTAGACAGTCCTGCAAAGGGATTGTTTTCACCAAATGCTAGATTAAAAAAAAAAATAATAATTTGAGTGTGATTTTTTTTTAATCCCAGGCAAGATTACCTGGAAGAGGGAGACGTGGTTAGCAAGCCTTGCTTCAGGAAAAAACCTCTTTAGGGCAGAATACTTAAGCAGGGGTTGTAACTAAGAGCTGGAACTAAATTTTTTTTTTTCCCTAAGTGAACACTTACATCCACGCTAAGTTATTGTCAAGGACATGCTTTCTGTCCCTGTCTGGCTCCATTATCGTACAGGATTATTGCAGGCAGGGCAGGACTGGGCAATAACTGATAGTCTGGAGTTGGGAGAGGATGATGGGGTGGGGGAGCAGAGAAGGGATGTCTCTATTAGCGCAGGAGGGCCCACTCTTTCACATCCCTGTCGAGGCACATTAAACCATTGGATGGAAGAAAAGGGCACTCAATGGCCTGATATTCCTCACCCACCCCCATTTCGTGTGCACATTAAAGGCCACTTACTAGATAAGATTGTTGCTCAGGGCCCGTATTCAATGACAGATTTTGGGGGAATTTTGGGTCTATTAGTTCATTTGGTTTAATATCCTATGAATAACTTTAAAGGCAAAGAATTGTTTGGTAGAGTTAAGGGTTTTTTAAATCTAATTTTTATTTTAAATGAAGTATAAGCCAGGACAACTAGTGATAATAACTCCAGTGTATGGAAACAGGAGGTTTATCATTCAGCATCTCACAGTGCGTGGTTTGAATCTTCAGAACTGCTTCTTTGTAATTTTAAGGTGCCTTCAGTGAGTGTTGAGCACCTGGATACTTCTAGATCCTTGGCTCAAAGTGATCCTTCACAGGGCTGTTTTCTGAACCAAGTTCAAAGCTTTCAGTGGGGAAATCTCCAGTGAAAGACTCGTGCTTCCTCTGTGATCCCTGGTAATCTTTCCCTGAGAGAAAAATCTGCATTACTGTGGCTTGATTTAAATATGCAAGCAGAGTTTGACTTCTGTAATTAATGTATAAAGTACCTATCTCTTGGCAACCTCTCTGGAGTGGTGTGTGACACGGGAGGACTCAGCCCACCTGGGCTCCAGAGCTGGCATTTGCTCCTGCCATGAAAGAGGACAGTCCTGGACAAGAAAGAAGCAAACTGAAGGAAGGCTGCCATGCTCAGTGATGAAGTGACCTGAAGAGAAAGGCCTGATGTGCCCAGCTGGGATGACAGCCACCCAGAGACCCCAGTGGACATCCTCGGGGAAGAAGCTCCATAGATGGAGTCCCTGCCGAGAAGGTTCAAACAGCAAACCCAAGCACAGCAAAACTGTAGAGTTAAAAAAAAAAGAAAGAAAAAAAGATAGTTTTCATGTTCCATAAGGCTATGATTATGTGATATACATATTTTTATTCAAGATCAAAGCGTTGTTTTTAATAGTTAAATATTCACAGATGCAAATGAGCTTTGATTTGCATAAAGTGATAATTATGTTATTCATTAGGACTTGGTAAATGTTGTGCTCAAATTCCGCGATCATTTTGCTTTAGGGTTACTGAGAAACAAGTTTATGAGTTGAGGGAAAACCTATTGTGAAAGTAAATGGCGGAGTTTATTTCCACCGAGCCGGGATGATTTCCCTACCTCCTACGTTCCCAGGATGGCATGTCCAGTCTAGCCCATTATATCACTAATGTCTGTGGGGAGGCCCAAGGCTGCTGTCCCTGCAAGGTCATCTGTCAATGCCAGCCGGGGAGGGGGAGCTGTCAGTCTCCCGGTGTCATTGTCCCTTCCCAGCTGCCCCGTCGCGCACTGCACGGCCGGCTCGGGGCTGCGGGAGAGCTCCCGCTTCCCTCCCGCTTCCCTCCCCGCTTCCCTCCCCGCTCACACGCGCCTTCCCCTGGGTCAGGAGGAACAATGGAGCAAGGAGGACAGGGCAAGCCTGCGCCGAGCTGCAGACACTTGATAAATGGGTGGGCAGGCGGCAAGTGACAATATGCAGACAAGTGATATCATTTGCAAATGGATCCGGCAAGGAAAGCAAGAATACAGAGAGGGGGGAAGACAAAGTCAGGGGCACGAAAAAGGTTTCTCATTAACCCTTGCGGGAGGGTGGGAAATATGCTAGCTCAGCTCTCTGGGAAAGAAAAGGTTGGGAATGCTGTGTTTTGGTCCGTTACCTGCCACCTTCTTCCCACAAGGAAGGCACATGACACTCACTGCCTTCTTAAAAAACACACTTTTAGTATCTGTAGCCTTCTGTCCTGATGCATAGATACGGGCATCTTGGGAATTACCTGGGATTTACCTTCCTTAACTCCTTCTTTGGAGAGATTACCATCTCCTAGTTCAGAAGCTGAGGTTGGTGCCTCAGAATCAGGCCCTGTGCTGCACTGACCCCACCATTTAGATGCTCAGCGCTGGCATTGCCCCACACAGTATTGCAGCCCCAAAAACCTGGTGAATCAGCATCCCAGGAAGATACTCACATCCCACTGGCAGGCCAGCAGAGACAGGAAGGAATTAGGACTGCTGCAGGTTCTTCAGGAGGGGCTTACTGAGCCAGACAAACTGGCAAATGGGAGAGGTGGCTTGCACCTTTTAATTATTTCTGTATGTAAAGACTTGCTAAAGGTCAGTCATGAGATTAAATCATGCCCTTTCCCCCAAACCCTTTCTAAAGACTGGAATGAGAAACAATCACCATCCAGGAGATTGAATCCAAAAAGAACTGGACAATCTTAAGCTATAGGACCAAATTGTTTTTTATTTTTTATTAAAGAAGTGTTATTTGCCTCTCCTAAAGGCCCACATTCTCCATTTTTCTTCTATGTGTCTATTTTCTCTGGCCCAGTCAAACAAGGAGTTTTATACCCATGCTATTTGCTTCCAATGAACGTGATTTGTGTTCATACACCACGAGATTTGCTTTCCTGTCTCGTAAGCCAGTGGAGTTGATCCACCCTGCTGTGCTCAGGCTGTCATGGTGCATGCCAAGGAGGCTGGGTCATCTACTTGGAGATGTTCAGAGGTAGATGCTGGGAGAGAGCATCAGCTCTTCAAGTGAACCCATGCAGAATTTCTAAGACCATCAAACGTGGGCAGTCTTATTAGCTTCTGTGTTTACAAAAGCTGTGTCACCTACAGTCACACACTGTGTGTAGAGGACACGCTATGACCAAGTTTTGGGTTTATATTTTGTTCTTTGTGTGAAGGAGGTTCTCGAGGGGTGGCAAGAACTGAGCAGATCTGTATGATGCTCTCTAGCTGTCACAAATTGTTCTCTGCTTATGACAGAACCACTGTCCTGCATGTTTGAAGATGTTTCCAGCACAGAGACCCCAAATCATCTAAACTACAAGAGCAGCCTCCTGTTCCATGACAGGTAGCATTGGCTTGCAGTCAACACTGGTAAAATGAATTAGATCAGGAAATGATTCTTCCATAGCGAGATTTGAAACCAGGGTTGTGCCATGATAGAGGTTCTCAGAGTACAGTATTTTGTATGATACAACCTTTCCACTGACTTTCCTGCCACTCTTAAGTATAGCGTGAAGTTTTAAGTAATGCTTCCAGTCCTTTTCCCTGCAAAGGCATGTCATCTTCCTTTCTCTCTCTCTCTTTACTTGCTGGATATCAGCTGTAGTTAGCATATTTTAGTTATTCTATTTAAATGCACTAAAAATACAGGTCAAATAGCTGGATCATCCATTGACTGCCTCATTATCCTATTGAATGAGGACTCTTTCTGACTTTTACTGTGGACATGGACAGGATATATTAGAACTTGTCTGTCATTAATAACTTCACATACACACATCTAAATGGCCAATTAATGTCCACATCTGCCTTACTATTATTTATTAACTTGTATTACCTATAACAGCCACTAATGCTTTTGGAACTTATTTCACTTCATTCCTGCCTTTTCTTCTGTTCCCTGGCCCAACATTAATGGTATATTTCTTTCAGAACCTCTCTCATTGTGATGAAGATGGACAAGATGACCTGATAGCCTTTCCCGTCTCTAATTTCTATATGCACACTTCCCTCATTACGACACTCCTGCACAATAAAAGGCAGAATACCAGACTCAGTATCTGAAAAAAATGTTCTCCTTTTCCCTATCTGTCTTGCTGTGCTGTCGGCCCTGATTTAGCCTTACCAGCTGAGCATCTGTTGCTCTTCAGGGCACTGAGAGCCCGAAGATGGGAGGAGGTCATTAAGGGTCGTACAGACTCCATCATTAGAAACAAAACTTCACATCTCCTTTCTTATCTGTTGCTAGCCTTTTCCTTCTTTTTTTTTTTTTTTTTTTTTTTTTTTTTTTTTTTTTTTAGGAGACTTTTACATTGGTCAAAGAAACCAAAAGTATGGGTTTTACTCTCTTTAGGTCAAACACCATCTTTCTAGCCAACAACACCTGGGTCTTTCACTTAACTGCTTTTGTACCAGATTGCTCAATTGCCCATGGAAATTCTCACTTCTTGAGTGCAGGGCTTCAGTGCTGAGGACGGGCATTTAGAGTTGCTTCTTCTACATGTCAATGACTGCAGTATTAAAAAAAAAAAGGGAGGTTGATCTCATGGTAAATGATTTGGAATTGTATTTAATTTTCCTTTGCTATTCTGTGTGGTCACAGGAAAAAAATAATTGTAGGCTTCTCTGTGCCTCATTTTCCTCATTTTTTCATCTGACAATGTAGATAGCAAATTTTATGGAATGAAATACCTTCATCTTTGCAAGGTATGTGAAAATCACACTTGGCTGCTTCTTGTTTCATATTATCTACATTTGGGGATGAATCTGGGCTTACTCTGAACCATTCTGGAAATCCTTGTTCTGACAGTTTTTCTTGATCTTGAATGTAACTGGCCTTTTGTTTCACCTGAGGTGACTGAAAAAGGAGCTGAAGAGCAGATGAACAAACAAGAAACTCTGTGATAAGAAATCTGTAGTCAGAGCAACACTGAAAATGTGAGATTTAGGAAAATGATTACTACCAGTAAATTCCTATCCTGGCTATTGCTTTCTGCACCGGTCCTTCTGGATAAGCTCCCGGGCCAATGGACACCTTTTTTGGGTGTCCTTGAGGACCTGAACTACAAGTCACTACACAGTCTGGTGCAGCTCTGCCTGTGAGAAAGTTCTAGCTGTTGGTCCAGGACTCTGTTTTGAGGCTTGTCAAGTCCTTACAATGGGCTGACTTTCAGTTACTCTAAAGTCTCTCGTAACACAAGGCAAATGGTAAGGTAAATGCAAAGAAGACTGGTTTTATTGCAATCCAAATTTAACAGCATAGTTACTCAATTTCAAGACAGGTGGATAGAAATAGAAAAACATAATTATAACTATCTATATGTTAGATCACCCAAGAGGTGTCTCTCTCTGTTTCATCCAGCTAGCAAGCTGTCAAATGCTTACGCAATTTCTTGGCATATCCCTTCCTTACACAGAAGTGTAGTCTCAGCCTGAGCTTTCAGATTTAGGAACAGGTTTATCTTTACAACCCCCAGCCTTCCCTGAGGATCCATTCTGAATCTGATATCTATGCAGGATAAATGCTCCCTTCTGCCTTGCAGAGCAGGGGATCAGCCCTCAGCATATGACTTCTTTATATGCTGAGACCGACATTTCATGTAACCACCTATACTTTATTCAACCTTAATTCTACAAAGGCAGAAATGAGAATGGTGTGCACAGTGCTTTCCAATTTCTCATCAAGATCAGACATGATGATAAGTAACCACTTCGGAGTGATAGCAGGTGTTAGCTGGGGTGAATGAACCTTGGGCAGGGCTCTGAGGCATTCTGGGGCAAGGAATTCCCGTGCTCTGGATATTACTGACTAGTGATAAAGAGGCTTGCATTCCTGTATCATCCTTTTATTTTGTATCTGTTTAATTTTAATCTTAATTTATTATAAACATGGGGAAAAAGCATATTCAAACCTCTACAAAGGCAGAAGGCTCTGGTTTTAATATTAAAATATGTCATTTGCAATAACCTTTATGGCTTTGTCATATACTCTCAATAAATGACTTCTAAGATTGATTAAAGACCTTAGCTTTGCTTCACATGTTAATCAGTCTCACCAGCCAATTAGAGCTTTGGTGCTAGAGAGCAACAGAGATCATCTCTCTGGCAGCATTTATTGTGCAAGCCAAACCTTTATGACCTAATGAAGGTAGAGAAACCCATGACAGTTTATGGGAAAAAAACATCAAAGAATTGTAAGACTATTCATGCTGATACTTGATAAATAGATATTTAGAAGTTGTACTTCAGAAGGGGCAAAAACTAAATGCAGAATTGGCTTTCCTGGACTGAAGCAGAATTGGTGCTTTACAATGCCACATTCCTACTTCTAAGCTAGTTATGCTCTTCCTTTTTTTTATGACTCAGAGTATGTCAATTAAATTTGCTTCAATTTTGCTACCTGTAAAATAGGAATAAAACCACCCGGCTTTCCATCTGGATGAGCTGAGGATGAATTAGCTCATGCTGGAAGTAAATGAAAAGCAAGACATCCGTTCCAGCGACACTACAGTTTCCCACCTGAACAATTTAACTGAAAATGAATTTGGAGTAACAAGAGCAGAACCATATCCAGCTTGCAGGTCACTGCTTCCCAGTCCTGACTGCACTGAGCATGGCAGGCTCTGGGAAATGAGCAGAGGGGACTGCAGTCCATTTTCTGCATGTCTCCACAGCTGACCTGCTTAGTAGCTTTTATAACAGTGAGGCCACAAGCTAGACACGGAAAATCAACACTTGTTGTGTCAGTTCAGCTCAGTGCTAAGGCACACTGATGTGCCTGAGTTATACATGAATAAACAGATGATTTCAGCCACCAGGGCTACAAGCCCCTGCATTTTTCAGAGGATTTTTAACTCACTCTAAACATAAAGAGAAATCCTGCACTGTGTAGGATCTAGTGAATAAGCAGACAAGCAAGAACTGCCTTTTTAAGTGTGTGTGCCCTGGTCCTTTCACAACAGGTTGCTGTGTCCTGATTGGAATCTCTGAGTATAATGTAGTTGGAATAAAAATCAGTGATAATAAATCGAGAGGTAAAGTAAAAATAAATATTGAAAATAGCTGTAAAAGTCACAAAAGGTCTTTTGCATTTTCTATGGTGAATATTTATTGCAAAATGCTGTGGTATTGTGAGGTATTGCAAAATGCTTTATTTCACAGAATATGCATTTGAGAGTGTCAAAAGATCAAATTCCTAGAATTCATCTATTCTAGAGGTGGATGCTAACAACATGTTAAGACTAGACTGAGGGCATTATCTGAGTTCCATGTATAGCCTGAATTCCAAGCGAGACTGAAGCCAATTTTATTTATGTTTCATCTTGGTATAATATCTTTCCGTCATTCAATTGTCTCAGTCTAAACACTGCAGGAAAGTTACTCTGAAATGAATGTCTGGGTGTCAGGGGCTAGCAAGCTAATAGTCTAATTACTTCTGCAGTCTTTATTAGTTGAAATGTTTATTAGAAAGGTTACTTTTTAGCCAATGAAAGATGGCAATCTGGGTTTGATTGAGTGCTGTTTGTTGTTTTAATATTGTTAGCTGTGTGAATGGGTTAACACACTTCTCATCTTCCAGAAGCTGAAGGCTATGAGAAATCCCAGGGGTAGCCACTCCTCAGCTCGCATTTGCTGTCTTTGCCAAGGAAAGATCCCATAAGATTTCCCCCCCGCCATCACTTAAGGGTTGTGATGATTTTTAATGTCACTGCCTGGATGGCCTGGAGATTTTTATCTATTGCACTTACAGGTCACCTTAATATTATCTCACTCAGAGAGGGGAAAAAGTTTCTAGTGGGATAATATTAAGTTATACAGCATGACACAAGGTCAGATTGTGAGAGACAGGAATATATGAATAAAGCCAGTGGCCATGAGAGTCACCAGTGTGAAAAAAAACAACAACCAAACAACCAAAAAAAACCAAGAAAGAAGTGAAAGGGGAACAAAGAGTAAGAGGGGGAAAGTGCTGGAGGAGGAAAGAAGTGAGAAGGGGGGAAAGAAGAGAGAATAAAAGAGGAAACGAAAGGATCAGGGTCAGAGTGGGTAATGTAAAGTCATCCTTCTTATCCCAATCAGCTGCACACTGTGTGCTCTCAGTGGCCATGTTCATACTGAATTAGCTCCAGACTGTTTCTTTTCTCTGGGACTCCATATTTTTGAAAATACATCATCAGTACAACTCCATCCTGAAGGCATATTACGCTAATGCATCATTATTGCGCTGGCTGACTGATGATGCCGTGGTGTCATACATCACCAGAGCTGCGCCCTGCTCTGATGAAATGTTGGTGTGATATATAATCAGGCAGAAGCACACAGGCCCCTCATCTAATGACTCCAGAGATGTAAACTATCCAGAATTAAAGCTAAAGCCTTGGAGAAGGGTAGCCAGGAAAAGCAAGCATCCCTAAGAGTGCGGCAGCTGCCTGAACCTCCTGAGAAAACCTGTGGTAACTTTGAGTTACATTAGTGGAAGTGCCTGGAAGGCTGCCAAAATCCAGCTGCTGGACTTGGACAAGAGTCATGAAAACCTTAGCAACAGGGCAGTAATGAGAGGCAGCTACAACAAGCTGGAGAGGGCATACATCAACATCCCACCTCAGCCCTGACTGCAAAGACAAAATCACCACTTGACTGACAAGCAGGTCCACAGCAAGGGAAGGGAAGGAATGGGGAAGGTGGGGGACGCCTGTCATCAGGCAGCTGGCCTTGGATCTCTTCCAGATAAGCACCTCTCCCCTCTTCCCTGAAACACAGTCACGCTGCCTCTATGACTTCCTGTGGAAGCCAGTGGCTGCCTTGACAGACAGGCTTGCAGAATCCAGACCAATCCATTGGTCAATCCATTGGTAATCATAATTCCAGGAACTGGATTACTCTCTTAGTCTTTTTCCATCATGTCACCTTTGTAACAGTGGATCTAGAGTATGTCTGAAGTATCTCTGCTGTTCAGAATGGAATTACTCCAGATCTACACCCACATTGCTGAGAGTTGAATTTGCTCCCATGGTGCTAACCAAAGGGGATTCTTAGCAGATAGCTCAGAAATGTAAACTGTCAAAAATTAGAAAAGGCCTCAACTCAGCATAGCAAGGTATCGTTTTTTCCCCCAGTCTTACAAAATTACTGTGTACCTGCCATACTTCACATATCTTTTAATGGACTTAATATTCTGATTTTTCACAAGGGAAATAATCCCATCACAAGGCTGCAACTGTATCAAGGAGAGTTGGTTTGCAATGTTTGTCATGTAAATACCAAATTGGGTTGTGTGCAATGGAGTATGACACTTAAGAATGAATATGCTGCTGCAAAAAGATCTAAGACTTTGCAAGAATGAATGAATTTTGGCACCAATAAACAATAGTTTTGCTTCTAAAGCGTGATTCCTTGCAAGTCATAGCTGGCTATAAGCTCTCATAATGTATGCCTTTGTAAATTCTCTTCTAATATAGAAGATCCTAGAGTAGGTCTCTGAAAGATTAATTTCAGATCTCTGAGAGATTCATTGACAACTGGTGTTCATCATCTGTAGGAATGATTTCACTGCAAACATATACTTGGGGAGCTGGCTCTCTGCAAAATAATCAATGTCTGCGAGTTTCCAACCCCTAATTTACAGTTTCTGTATGGCCATAACCAGAAGCTGGAGTCACTGTCAGCGGGTCAGTGGTAACAGGATAACAAATATCTGCCACAGGATACCTTGAGGCAAGCCAGCCCCTGACAGGTTCATCTCTTCTGTTGAAGGTGGCGGGAGACAGGCTCGGCCAACAGCTATGTCCTTGCCTTCCCTTCTTAGACCTGACAAAGTTCTGTTCAAAGCTAATGATAAGCCTGAAATAAAATAATGACAGTTCAGTTCAGGTAAGCACTGTGAAACACAGATGGCTATGTGGGCTGTCCAAGTAGCTTTGGCCTTCAAAAACAGAGACTGCAAAATTAATCTGAAAATAGCCAATTTTTCTACTTTTTATCCTGTCAGAAGCCCTGTTGTTTCTCAGGTGATTTTCCAGCACTGAGACTCATTTGGTTTATAACTCTACCCCTCCAGTACTGGTAAAGGTCAGGAGAGAGACTCTGAAAACAGTAATTAGAAAACAGTTGCAAGATGCCAGGCAAGGGGTGGCAATGCCCTTAGGAAGACACAAAGTAGGTGGCAGAAGATGGGGCAGGCAGGAAAATGCTAAAAGTTTCAGCACTGCACTGGTACATTTGCTTGGGTTTAAGGTTGATTTTAGCCAGTGGTTTATGTTGTTATTTGCCTGAACACTTGGAGCTCCACAACTTTTTGATATTTACTTCATATCTTGTGTCTATGTCCAGCAATATAAGAAGACAACACAGAGAGAGTGACTGAAGTTAGCCTCTGAAGAGGTCAGAAGACCGGTACTCCCTTTGCATCAACCAGAAATATCTCTAGGGAAATCAATAATGCAACTTCTTTCCTTTGGATTTAATTAAAGAAACATTTCAGACTGCAATTTGAAAGCAAACACAAACAAAAAAAGCCCCTTAACCGTTGGCTCTCTCTTACAGCTACTATCTCCCCAGTGCACTGGAAAGTGAGGGGGTGGAGTCATTCTATGATAACATATAGACAACAATTTCTAATGCCTTAATTATTTCCCAAGAGCAAAAAGCATTTCAGTCCTATTGTGTTTTTTTCACAATCTGTTGGGGTCATTGAAAAGTAGATCACTTTGCCCACCCAGAGGACTCTGGAACTGCAGGAAAAGCTAGAGAACTGTATGTACCTTTGCTGATCCAAGGTTACCACTTCTGATGTTTACAGTCTCCCCCCACATCCTTTGACAAATTAATTTATAATATGCAGCTTGAGTCTAGTTAAAAACCTAATGAAGAGAATGCAGTTGGTATGAAACTCTACAGCAGTGCACAGATTATCAAAAATACATAGTCTTCCATGATCTTTGGGTTTCTACTGATGAACATCAAGGGAAATGTCAAGCCTCAACTATTTTCTCAAATAACCACACCCCCCAAAATCCAGACTATTATTTCAGCTTCTTAGGTAAAGAATGGCTGACAGCTCTGAGCCTTGAACTCCCTGGCTTTTGTTGTTCTGGAACTGAAACTAGACTGATATGAGGCTGAGCTCTTTCTCAGCCACGGAAGACAAAGCCAAGACCACCAAGAGCAAGATGGTCCTCTGCTGTCAAGGCACCACGCTCCTCTTTGCTGTCCTCTTACCAGCATTACAAAGGAAGAGATCCTTGAGTTAAAAAAGCAGGTTCAATTTATTCTAGAGCAAAACGTCCATGAGATATGTTAGTCAGAATCTTAATGCGCTTCTGTTTTCTTCCATGGAAAGTAAGAGTGGGTAAAGCCTGAATTTCTCTAGATTTCCAAGACAAGAATTAAATTTGACTCAACGCATTTCTAACGCCAACGCTGCACCATGTAGGTTCAAGCCATTTCTAGTCAAGTACTTAGTGCTGGAGAGCGTGGAATTCCTTTCCACTTTCCACAGCATTTAATACACTAATTGAGTTGTAGTCATCAAACCCAAATAATTACAACAAATATTCAGTCTGCCTCTGCTGGACAACCTCCTATATAAGTTATGTTTGAAGACATTCCAAATATACATTAATTCCAAATGGAGGTAAATAAGTGAGTGACACTATGATGTAGGTGGGATCTGTGAAAAAAGAAACTTCAACTGTGGAATATCTTCTGGAAAAAGAAACACATATTCATCTTTGAGGTCTTTATTTATAGCATACACACACACACACACATATATATATATACACATATATACACACACACATCACCCGGGGTTATTCAATCACATTTAAGTTAACCTCCCTTTCAGTAAAATAGTTTCTCAAGGAACAAAATATGCAATTGAACATTTAAAAAAAAAATTAAAATTTCCTGCTGTGTTATGCAATGTCTCCTCATTTTCCAGTTTTACTACTTTGGCAATTCTGAGTTAGTATTTATTCATAGCAATCCCTAAAGTGTCACCAAATGAATTCTGCACTAAAAGTATATGCTCTGCCTGTGTTGTGTCCCACCTCTATGTGCAAACACCAGGGCAAAGAGCTTTCTCTCAGTGAAACTTCTGTCAGTCTGGAGCTAGGTCAGAGAGTTTGTGCAGTGATAGGACTGAGCACCCAGAGTGCCCTGAGCACTGAAATTCAGGATGAGCAGTTTGCAGATAAATGTGGCAGTGACTACTGCATTTGGAAAGCAGCTGCCTGTGGGGTAAATTAAAGACCAGCCATTTTCCACTGCTAGAAAGCAGAATTTTTTTTTTCCTTCTGGGTGAACAGGAATGAGAGTTTGATATGAAGGCAAAACAGATGAACTTGAGAGCTATTTAAACTTTGTTTTCTTCAGTGAAGGAAAGAATTTTTCCTGGTATGAGAATTACTCTTGGAGATGAGTGCAAGGAAAGCAAAGCTGGCATGTCACTGCGCTCTCCTTGGCAGCATCAGCTTCTGAACTTGCCCAGCTGAGTGAGACCTGTAGCCACTCCAGGCTCCTGGGTCTCTGTGATACCCAGGCTTCACATGACTATGTTCATCAGATGTTGTGCCAACCTTGGTCACTGGTGGAGCTTGTAAGCATGTAAGCTCTAACACACAAGGTTGTGCACCTATTCCTTAGTCTTGCAGGCCAGACTTTGTATGTTGACAAACAAGGGCTGCAAATCTCCAGAAGGTCTTGCCAGCTTTCTTTAGGAAGTCTCAACATATTAATGCAATGGCCATGATTCAAAACATTTTTCAGGGAACACTCATGAGGTTAGGGAATAAACAACAACTTTTAGTGCACTTTCCTTCTAATTTTTTTTTCCTTCCATAGGCAATAAATACCAGAGGTATCATGAAAGATAAATGTCTTGGGCAAGTGGAGACAAATTTTCATGGGGGTTCTAGGGAAATTTTCCTCATCAAGCAAGAAGACACTTCATGAAGCTGTGGAGATGACTGCAGATGTGCACGCTCCTGGGGAGAATGACAAAAAAATTGGATCTTCAGTTTAATAGCACAGAGAGGTGGGGTGATTGAGGGAAACGGGAACCAGCATATGGAAAAACTGTCACTTTCATCCCCTAGAAGTAGCATCTAATAATGCAAAATCCTCCTCAAGGATTTTTGGGGTTAGGATTTATAATGTCATGGAAACATCTTTCCTAACCAAAGATAATTTGGAAAGCTGTTGCAGTATTTGGAAGACTTTTTTCCAAACAGCAATGCTGCACAGAAAATCCGTAGGCATCCCTGAGATAAATATGTGTCCTGATAGACCTGATTTCCCTCCTGAGTACAGGTGTTTCCAGTGGTACTGCCAGTATTTTAACACACTAAGACTAGGATGTTAATTTCTTTTGGATCATATAGAGAGAATGCGAATTTATAAAACATAGAGTATAGATTATAAAGTATATTTACCCCCCGGCAATTTAGCCAGGGATAAGGAGAGAGTGTTTTTGACAGCCACATGTGGTCAGTATTTCATCCTTATATCTCCTCAAGGCCCAGGTCGGTGGTGTCTCTGAACAGGCAAATGGGCTGAGGAGCTCTTCTCTCCCTCATCCCGTGCTTCCGAGATGAAATGCCCCCGCATTGTTTAACCACGTACAGAGCGCACACATCTAACATCCCAACAGCTCTGAGCACACCTGTGCAGCCCGAGGTGACTACATAAAAGAAGCTAATAAAGCAGCGCTTACATTTCATTCGTTTCATTCACCGGCTCAAGATCTCAGGAATGGAATGGAGCACAGCTGGCCTTTGGATGTCAAATATACTTCATAAGCCAACACTAGTTCAACACACAGGCAGAAGCCTTCTTGTCTCGTGGCTCTCCACAGGCAATAGAAAGGAAGCATGTTGGCACTCTCACAGCTGGCAGTGGGGCTGGCACAGGAGAGCTGTAAATACTGTGTAGGCATGATGGTGGAAGCTGCCAGGGTGAGCGAGGGTCACCGTGCCTGCGGGGGCTCACAGCCACCCGCACGAGGGCACGATGAAGTGTGCTTTGCTCTTTTTTAACTGAAGTGAAAGGCAAAGGGCATGGTGGGCAACTGAGATGCTGGATCAGGTATGGCCTGACAGGGTCAGATGCTGCTGGGAGTGGAGATCCATCTCAGGAGACTTTGGGCCTTTCCTATGTCCCTGGAGCAAGGAGCTGTTTCTGGTTGTAGCCATGAAAAGCTCCACACTCAGAGGAACTGTCTGGACTGGGGTTTCTCCCTACTCTTACAGAAGTATCCTTGAGTACCTGCTGTCCTGTACCTGCCCTGGATCCTGGTCTACCTACCTATTCACATGGCAAAGGGAATCCTCCAATTCCACCCAACCCACTTGAGAATATGTACCAGGACAGGTATGGCAGTACCACTGAAAACCATGTCATGTCTATATGATTTGGGCAGCTGCTGGTGCTGAAAAGAGCACATGAGTGAGAGAGAGATGTTATGTCCTTTGACTCTTACTGGTTTGCAGATCATAGCATACTTTGTTAACTTGTTGTTCTCCCTCAGAGCCAAAGAAATCAAAGAGGACAGAGGTACGCCCAACAGAGAGAATGAAAAGAAAGCTCTCTTACCACACGTTTGTGTCTGTGATTCTTGACATGTAATTTGCTTCTTAGGGCTATGGTCAGAGTCTCAGTGAATTTCTGGGTTTATTAAATTATCCATGGCATTTCCCTTTTGGATGCATGTTGAGCTCCAGGGGTACTTCCTTTAAATGGCTGTTTCCCAAAGCAAGATGACTGCTCACAGAATGTTCTCACCCTGGCTGAGTGCCTCTGCTGTTGGGGTCTGACGGCATAATGGCAGAAGTTGTCTGGTGGGGCTTTACTCTGTCAGGTACCAAAATCAGAGTCCAGACACCCAGACCTATGGGCTCAGTGCAGAGATCTCTCCAAAATCAACTGTCAGCATTCAGAATAGCTGGTGCTGAGCACAGGTGAGAGGTAGGAGTCAAAAATGACCTAATCTTGGACCTAAAGTTTCTTTCTCAAAGCCTGTTTTCTCCACAGATGTATCCTCCCATCTCTTCCTGAAGCATGTAAATAGCCAGTCTTCAGACTCAACACAAAGCCTTTCTTCAGACAATCCTACCTGAGTCAGGTCCAGAAGGAAGGAGAAGGCAATCTAAAAGCATTTAATATGCCAGGCAGTAGTCACAGTTCACATAAAGTAGCTCATAATGTCTTTATTTCTCACAATAACTACTAAATTTAAAAGAGTCTTGAATTTCCCTAATGGTAGATGAGCAGCTGATAAATAAATGAATCGAAATACAAATCCAGCCTCTGTGAGCAAACAGTGCACCAAGAAAACCTCAAAACAGTAACAGCCAACAGAGTGTTGATATTCAAAAGGACTCAAAGTGCAGAATTTGGCTCCTCATTTCACATGCACCCAAGGCTGTGAATGCTCACAAATGAGATTCCATCTTGGCCTCTTTAAAGCTGAAGAGTCACGTCAAAAAACTGAAACTGAATTGCTTAAATTCAAGACTTTTCTCAGCCAGACATTTCATTTTGGAAGAGTAAGATATGAGTCTTCCTTTAGAGCTTGCGTTGTCAAACGGCCGCCTAATCTCAGTATCACCTGCAGCTCATTAAGTCACGTTTTCACCCCATTTACACATGGGCGTTGCCCTGCGGTTTAGTAGAGTCGTCCATATAGCTCTAGAAAAGCGAATTAGGGTCTAACTTTGTGAGAAATCGCATTTTTCAGGCAAAGTGTTCTCATCTGTTTCTCTTCATGGCAGCGCACCAATGTATCCATACCCCAATTTTAGTCTTTCTGTATGTATTTGTAAAAGTTACCTGAAGTACTTTATCATGTTTAAAAATTATTAAAGAAACCCGAGGTGCCTCTAAGTTCTAACACTACAAGTATTTTCCCCAGGGCACTTGATTACAGTACAATTTTTTTTTTAATTTGCAGAACTCAGAAAAGTCAGAAGATGGCAGCAGCTCATTCATGCATTAAACAATCCTTAAATCTCATGAACAGAATAGCTCTTCCTTAAAGTTATCTGAGTTATGCAACCACCTAAGAATAAAGATTGATAATTTACTAAACACAATAATTCTACAGGGTTCTACAGTCATTAAAGCTATTATTTCTCATATTATTTTGGGTTTTTTTCATTGTCATCAGTGCAGAGGAGAAATTTATAAGGCTAAGGGAAAGTACACTGTCATGGAAAGAGTTTTTAGATGCTCTTAGTTACAGACATATGTTTCCAAAACCCTTAAATTTTCTTCCCTATTTTTTTTTCTACTTTGCAACTATCACATTAGGAAAAATAGAAATAAGATGGTTTTGCTGTTTCCAAATAACATGAGATATGAAGAGGAATTGTTGTTTTTCCCCCTGCTTTTACAGTTGAATGTTTTTTCTTACTGTATGCTAATCTACATACCTCATCATTTTCACACCATCAGCAGTGGGATCTCTTCTCTCCAAAGATTTAATAGCATTAATGTTGCAGCAATGACCTATATTACTAAATTTTCTCTACCTTCAGAAAATATATCATAGCACATTTAAAGTAAGGCACAAAGGGTTAGCATAAATAATTAAACTAAATTACAGCCAGAAAAAAACCAAGGCGGGCCAGATGCAAGTGGCCTCAAAAGAAATCCAGTGTAACTCCATTGCTGCCAGTGGAATTATTCCCAAATGACACTGGCTTAAGGGATGCCGAATCTGGCATCCTAGCTTTTGTAACACAGCCTCCGTGTCATTGTGTGTTCACTTATTCACTTAATTCACAAAATTCAATCAATTGCAATGGGCCACCCAGCCACTGGAGTGAAGAAAAGAAAATCTATTGTATATGATATTTCTTTGACCAGCTACGTCTGAAAGTGCATTTCCCCCTCTTGCCCCCCAGCAAAAGAATGCATCAGAGACGGGGCTGACACTGCGGCAGGGGCAGCTGATATTTCCCTCCAGCCTCATTTGTATTGCTTTATTGACATGTTAATGACAAAGTACATCCCCAGGTCCTATGAAGGACAGAACAAGTCAGAGAAATTAGAATAATACCTAGTCCTAATTAGAAGCCAGGTATCTGCCTGACATGCTCTCTTGTTGTATTTAGCTTCAGATACTTGTACTTTGATTGATTGCCTGGTTGTTTGATTGATTGATAGAGAGGCTTCACCGAGCTCATAGACACACACATGAAGGAAGCTTTTGATGTCAATATGAACAAAGATAATGATAGACTTACAAACAATGGCAAATGCTGAGTCTATGTATTAGGCATAATGCAAATAGAAAATGTGCCCGGCACTGTTCTAAGAGCAATGAGAATAGAAGGAAGATGTGTTGTGTATGATTGAACCTCGTAGCTACAGGCAAAATTGTACTGTCAGGAAGATTTGCAGGTGATGTTTCTGATTGCCTGAAGATCTCTGCACATAAGCAGGGCAACAGAAATTAATCCAAATCCTTCACTTGCAGCATCACAAATACTGTTTTAGAAATGGGCTTCTAGAGCTGGTCTGCTCCAGGAGACAAGGATTTATCCAGAAAGGAATCAGATTGATTTTCTGTATGTAATGATCACAAATGTATTTCTATATGGCTGCTAGGGCATTAATTGATAACAAGGCTCAGTGTGCTACAGGCAGAAATGATCAGCAACACACAGAACTAGAGGGCAGCAGATTCCTCTTTGCATCTCCCCCCTCATCTACCCCCAAATAAAAATATTTAACAACAAATAGAAAACCACAAAAACTTGAAGGGGCACCTTGATCCTCAAATGCTGCTGAGACCATCTTTCTCTGACGCCTTTGATCTGTACTCCCCTCCTCTGTTCTGCACAGTGACAAATGCACTGCACACAGGGCACACAGAGTGCAGCACAGCAGGACAGATCCTTTTAGCTAGAGCTGTGCAAAATGTTCATAGCAGAGCCCCAAATCACAAGAAACTTGCCTAGCTTCGGGTTTCATTGCAAACTTGGAACTCAGACCATGTTTGTCAAAAGGCCACGTTTCCTGAGATTTGCTAGCCCTTTGAGAAATTTCTCTTTTTCTTTCACTTGCGCTCTCCTTTTCTCTCTTTTTAATCTGCCTGAATTTCTAAAACTATTTCCACAGTGTTTAGGAGCTAGGAGGACTCACAGGTTTGGATTAAAAAACCTGCCAAAAGTACTCTCTCATGGTGTCAATTCAAAACCAGGTGAAAGTCAATGATTCATTCCAAGAAAAACAAAACAAAACAAAACAGCAAACCAAAACAAATATTCCTCCCCCCACCAAAAAAACCCACACAACGCCAACCAAAAAACAGCAAAACCCAACAGCCAACACGCATTCTCTCAGGCCTTGCAAATTCATGTGCCATAGACTTGGTTTATTAAATGGTTTGAACATCTTCTTTGGAAGTGTTTCAGTAACTCGACTGATTGTCACAGTTTTAGGGCCAAAACTGGATTTTTTGAACCCCAAAAGTCAAATCAAAACCTGGTTGTGTAATTCCTTTGCAGACCAAATTGAAACGAATCCCTGTGAAATGAAATCATGTTTTCACACAGCTCTTTTTTTTTTCCAGTGTTGTGTTTAGACACACTTTGTATCACCTTGCTCTTACATGATCACTCCCTCAAAGGTCTTGCATCACTTTGCAGAGATTTTCTGAGTAATTAATTGAGATGTGGTCAAACAGAAAGTCAGTGCTAAGGTTTGAACCTGGATCTCCTTAGAGTCTTAAACTCAAGCTCATCTGCCTTTGCTGGCAGAGTGCTGTCTAGTTCAGTTTGTGCCAATGACAGTTCATGATTCCGCTTGCATATTTAAAGAATAGGTGAGTGATCTCTCTCTGGACATACCTCATGTGCTCTGGTGCACATAATATCAAGTGGCATATGAATTCAGTACAGTGATACGCACTTTTTCAGAGCTTTTTGCATGATATCTGAAGCATCTACCCTTCAGTACCTAACAAAGAGGCTGGAATTTATGCACAGACTTAATGAACATCTTCAGTTCAAACCAGACTTTTAAGCAATGTGTGAAGTTATCACACAGTGATAGGGGATGCTTTTGGTTTTCATTGGCCGAGACTCATGAATTTCAGAGAACCTAACACTTCCACAGATGCTCCATGGAAAAGATCACTGTTAAGTTAAACACCTCTCGTGTCCTGATACAGATGTCAAGCTTGCTTTACAAGCTTGGAAGGACATTTAAAACAAAAGAAGGGAAAATAGTGTCTTAGGCTAGTGCAGGTTCAGTTGAGTCATTATGTTTTAATGCCCAACCCTTGTTTGTTTTCTGTTTCTCTTTGGAGATCTTTTGCCATGGAAGGTTAAAGATTACTGAGATAACTAACAATAAATGTGTCTGGCGTTGTGACTTTTGACCAATAATTATGACTTGGATTGACTGAAATGAATCTGTGTCCAATTTTATTTTACATACTATTGCAACAAAATTGACAAGGGTGTGAATTACAACCTTAGCCCTGTCGATTAACATCAAAACTGATGGACATTTCCCTAAGATTTGACAACCTGACCCCTTCTCTTTTATCAGCAGTGTGGACTTCAGTGTGCAGTAATTGCTTAACTGCTCCTTTGCCCGTTAGGACTCAAATTGGCTTTGGAGTGGACTTGAGAAATGACTCAGAGTTTCAACAGACACACCCAGTTACTGGCTATGTACTACACTAAACGCTTTCCAATAGAACATATTTTTTAAAAGAAAGGCTGTATATTGCTCTCTGTAGACCCAAGGGCATATATTCAGTCACAATGTAGGTGCAGGTTGAACGATAACTGTGCAAACTGCTGTCTCACACCCTGCCAGGCTGCTTCAGTCCTACTCTGAAAGGGTGCCTGGTGTGGAGAGAAGAGCACCTCTCTGTGTAAGCCCCAACTGACTTCTGCAGCCTGTAGCTAGCAACAGGGATGCTTACACAGAGGTAGTGCCCTCGTGCCCTGAGTACGCCAGAGGTTGGAGCCGCAGGTGGACATCAGCACACTTCCTGGTGCAGAGACCAAGATCAGGTGAGATTTGCATAGGTGGTCAGTCATTAACAGAAGTCATGCCTTTGCTGGTCTACACTGAAAAGAAGCACCTTACAGCCATTCTGGCTTATGGAGCTTTAGCTAAGCCAATCCCATGCCTGAGGTAACAAGTGGTTTATCGAGAGCAGCCGTCAGAGGTGGGTAGTTACAAACCAGGGCTATGCTGGAACCAGTAACTGAAACAAAAAGCATCACAAATTCTCATCACCAAACCATCCTCTTGCCCAAGCCACACAGTCTTCACTATTCAGCCCAGGAGCCAACACTCTGGTCTTGGTCAAAAGCATACTGCAAAAATAAACATAAATTATTCAATATATGCTTTCTCCCACTCACAAATGTTGAAACAAAAGAGCTTGTCAAAAATAAATGAACTTGTTTTCCAAAGTTCTTCTTGTCTTTTTTTTTTTTAAATACAAATTAGGTGATTCTTCAACTAGAAAAGGTTTAGAAGCACTGTCTTCCACAATCAAACATGTTTATTAAACAGATTATTATCTTTCCTGCTTTAAGTAGTTTCTAGCATTTTGGTGCCACAGAGGAAGAACAGCAGCAGATTTAGTTATTAATAATATGTTGTCATGACAATTTTTCTTGCAATGTTGGAAAAAATGCTCTCAGTAGCACTGTAGGTACAGCCAACTTTCAAAGTAGTTGCAATGGATGATTTCTTTGGGGAAGAGTGATAAGCGGTAGGACCTGCTCTCTGTCAAAGTCTGAAAGATTTTTTAGGAGACAAATGGTGATCTTGTTGCTTGCATTTGTAATTATTCACTCATGTATCTGTACCTGTGAGAATTTCTAAGATTTTTTGGTATGAAGGAGAACACAGCATTCATGATACAGTGAGATTCCTGTTTATTTTCAAGATCACAAATGCCAAGCAATTTCAGAATGATCTTTGAGTACTTCCCCCACTCCCCCCAATCTTGGACTCAAGAATTCGGTGACAGATATTTTAAGACAAAAACCCTGCAATTCCCTTGAAAGAGGTCTGTGTCAGAATGAAAAATGTGCTAGAAATTTCTCTGTTTTGAAAAGAGGTATCATCTAAGCTGACAGAGATAAGGAGGTGGTTGTGGCTTTGGGTTTTCATCATCCCTAAGCTCCACACCATTTTTAAGGAAAAATATTAGATATTAGACAACTGTGACTTCAGTCCTATCAAAGGAGTTTACATCAGAGGAAGTCCTTTCAGAGGAGCAGAGTTACATTTGAAACTATTTAGATGCCCACTGTCTTGGGTTAAGAAGGCTGCTGAGACATAGAGGTATCTCATTTTACCCCATGGCAACCATGTAGTTTAAAATGGGAAGCAGAGACCACCCTTCAAATTCTTTGCTTGCTTGCTGCACATTATCTCAGCACAGTGCACTGCCCCCAGGTAATCAGATACTCTGATTTTCCAGTTAGTCTACTTTATATGAAAAATAAATATCCATTGAAGTGAAGGAGAAGAGCACCCGCACATGATGAGGGGGAGAGAGACTTACTCTGCTGCCAGCGATTAGCGCACTAATGTGAAATAAGGAAGAGAGGTCCAAATCTCTGGGCAAATAAATATTTTATTATCTACAACAAGTGGAAGGGCTTCCGCAAGAGAAGTCTTGCTGGTGGAAATGGAATAGAGCGGATTGTGCCTCTTCTCAAGGGAAACCTGGCCTTGAGCTCAGGCAGGATGGTAAGAGGAAAGCAAGCCTTCCCTTCTGTGTTGCAACTCTATCCAGGGGATACGGGAGGAGACTTTTTCTTCTTTCCATATAGTTTTTATGAGAGAATGATGACCTGCTTTAGGCTTCTAAAGCAGCCTCCAATTTCAAATAGAGACGGATCCTTATCTGCTTTTGTGGGGCACAAGTAAGACCTCTCTTCCTAGCAGGAATACCTCTGTTTTCAGCAAAAATAACCTGCCACATCATAAATCACTTCTGTCAACCAAGAGCTGGGCATGCATGTGGGAACAAACAGTGGGTGAACCCTCCCTCAGCAAAACTCACCCCAACAGACAACTTGTGCCCCCACTACCCAGAGAGGCAGACACAGAAACAGCAGCAGGATTAAGAGGCACTTTTGTGTTTGCCCAGTCACACTCCCAGGACAAAACACTTCAATTCTTGTCCCAACCATCAGCCCATGAAGCCTTGCTAGGGACAACAGCAAGGTACCACAACAGGCCACCCTGGGCACACTGAGGTGTTTTTTTTTATTGCCCAGATTGGTATTGCATTTATTTCTAAGCCAAGCTGGAAGGTTTAATCAGATCTAAGTGAACAGTTAATATTAAATGCACATTTCACAATAAAGTGTGTGACACCTCCTTGCATCTGAGGACCTGGGAAGGTCCCCTAGGTTTCTGAATTTCTCTGTTTGCATGCGTGGATATGCAAGGACAGCACTGGACTGCAGCCTCCCTTGAGCCTGGATGAGACATAGAATTTCTAAATAGGGGAGTGATACAGGGGCAGACAGCATCAAAGAGGTACTGATAACCTGCCCAGGGAGGTTGGTGCTTTTTTGGTGGTTGGGACCTTCTACTACATGGCACTGACATGTGACATTGGCAGAAAAGGCTCCTTAGCCCTCTAGTAATCTCAGAGATGAAGGAGGGAAAGTTCTTAGCGTGGGACTTGGGATAATGTTTCTTTTGGAGAGATAAAAAACTGTTTGTATATCTTCAGGATGCTTGTGGGGAGAAGAGGACCGGCTCTGTGTGATAGGTGGTGTTAGTATTTTGCAGCAGGCCCTTGTGTCTTTGTGCTTTCTGGGTACATGGGAAGGGGAGACAGAGGTCTTGCTTCTATCCTATATACCTGGAGGAGAACAATGCCCTACTGTCTTGGCAGAAGGGAGGACTGCTGTTAGATATGTAAGGGCAGGGTTTATGAGTACTGATAAGGTAGCCCAGTTTAACCTGAGTAGGCCCAAGGTGCTATATGTTAAGACTATTTCAGTTTTAGCTCAAAGCTGTACATCTGCAGATGGCCATGAACATTTCCTACCGCCCCAGGAAACCAGGCTGATTGTGGCAGCCCTGCCCAGATATGCAGAGATGGATAGACTGGCTTACAAGCTCCTTGGACTAGCCCTGAAATGCCTGTCTTACTGGAGTCTGGGGACCTCAGCATCCAGCCCTAGTCACACAACCCATGTCAGCAAAAATATTCACTGTACACCAACACTGCGATTCCTGGTATTGCTTTGGGAGGAGGAGGAGGAGGTGATGGCCTTTTCCTGCCAAAAAAAGTTCTAAGCTGTGAAAAAACTGTAGACAAAGTTGTGATCATAGCCCATGTCAGAAGGAAGAGATGATGGAAACATTTCTGGCAAACATGGATTGAAATGGCTTCAGAAGGACTAGGCCACTCCATCTAGGAAAAAATTGACAAATATATGCATCCCATGTCCTTGCCTCTCAAACCCTGGGAAGAGGAGCATCAGCAAGGAGAATGCTTTCACATGCAGGTAGCAGTTGCCTGAGCAAGGAAGGGATGGCTGAAAGCAGGCATGGTGGATGGGGGCAATAACACAGTGAAATCAGATGTTGTGTAAGGCACGTGATGCTAAGGTGCACTGAGGAGTCCCCAAACTACATAGCACAAAAAGCTGTGGGACAGACCTTACATCAAGGGGTACTCCCATCTGGGATGCAGTTGCAGGTTTCAGTAGTATCTGGAAACCTGAAATGCCCATGGTGAATGCAGCCCAGGCAGTCTCTCTCCTGATTTTCCTGCCGCAGTGGTTTCAGGACGGTGGAGGTCCCAGCTGCAGTACCAACAAGCATTTCTGTGGGGAGGATCAGGTTGCAGCAGTGCAGCAGCTGACGCACACAGAAGATGGTTGAGATCAGCCTGTGTTCCCATAACATATGGTTGGGCCATGACGGATTGCAAACACCATCTCTACTCCGCAGAGCAACTGCAGGCATTTAAACCGCTGTAGAACTTTCATGGCAGTGTCTTTTTATTGTTTTCCCAAGCCATGCTAGCACCAGCTATGTTGGAGGATTAAAGCATACCTTGAGTACCTGAACACTACCCACTGCCTTGTGGCTAAGGAGTGGAGAAATGTCAGGACATATGCTTAATGTTACTCACCAATATCGGTTAAATTTCTAAAATCTACCTGTGTGGTGGCTAAGCATGCATCAGGTGACATGGGGTTTGTAAGGACGAGTCATGTTTTCACTAAAAACGTGACAGACTTGGAAAGAAATAGACAGCCTCTCAGGCACACAGCTCCTTCCTCCAGGCAGGAGTGAGGGCAACAAACAATACACACATCCCTCAAATCCCACCATTTTCTCCAATGAAAAATTTCAGCTCTCACTGCACAGATTTCCTTTCTTATATTTTTATCAGGGTTACAAAACTACAAAATCCAGTTTGGCAATGCCATGATATGATGTGACTGCCTTTGCAAACACACTGGTAACCCCAAGCAGGAGGTGTTGATGTGTCCCCAAAAACCGTGCTCCTGGTGTCCTCCTGGGCAGAGCTGTCTCAGAGGCCATCCATTGCTGAAAGAGTTAAGAACATCTTGTCAAGGATATGCAGTTATCTGGAACTTTTGTTTATACAGAGAGGCAATAAAACATTCTGCGCCTTAGACCAGTGTAAGAAGGGTCAATACAAGCTCCAGCAGTTGTATATAAATTAACCTTTTAAGTATGGCCTAATCCATAATGATTCATTGACAGGAATTATTCCAGAAGGCTGAGCTGCAACAAATTGTAGCAGTTGTGGCTGACTACAGTATCTCACAGCTGCTGAAAACTCATCTGCCTCTTAAGATGAGGTAACTAAGGGAACATTTTAAAAGGCTTTGACAATGTATTTCCACAATACTTGTTAGAACTAGGACGTCTCCAATGATCTTATGTTCCTAAAGTACGAGGAATCTGAATATATACATGAAGGATGTTTTGAAAGATTTTTGCTTTTGCTGTAGCGCTGACAGAATATGAAAAGGATGCTTCACTCCTACACACTGGAGTGGTCACCCAAGAGAGCTCATTTCTTCTCCTCAGTAGGATTTAGCCAGGCTAGTGCAATGAGCGTATGAGCTGAGAAGCCTGCAGCGTATTTGCAATTGTCAGAATTAAAAGTGAAGGAAGACAAAACAACCTCTCCCCTCCCACCCTCTGTCAAACATGCCTAATGAATAGCTCTACATGCACTGTATCAGAACCCCCAAACGTTGACGGCGATGCGAGGCACTAATTTGTTAGTTATCATATCTGACAAATTGTCATCGTGGTTCCACTCCTTCAGAGGGTGTTGTGCGTGTGACCCAGGGAAGGGCTCTCAGGCTTGAGCTAATGGGTGTGCAACTTGGAACAGAAAATGATGTGCCAAGATGGGAACCACAGAGTGGGCTGCCAAAAAAGAACAGTATAATTATCTGTGCATAATTCACGGCCGGAGAATAAGCTTTCCTCCAAAGTAGTCTGCAGTAGAGCTGTACCAGATTCATGGCTTTTTCAGTGAGTATTCACAAAGTAGTGACAATCTGTGCAGAAATGTTCACTTCTCCAAACCTTTTTTTTTTTTTTTTTTTATATATTGGACTAAAATAGACATTTCTATAGCACTCTGCTCTCAGGACTGGTCTCTTAAGATAAGTGATGACTCACAGATGTATATTCTTACTTTCTTGAATAGTTATCTCTCCCCTCACCCCACCTAATCCCTTCACCAATGGGATTTGAAGAAAAAAAACCTCTGCAAGGAAAAGCACTATAAATACAAACTATTACAAGAGTATTGGCTCATTGGATCTTCAGCGTTGCTGCTATATTGTGAAAACAGTGGCCCTAGTTCTCAGACTCTCAGGACAAATACTCGGACAGCATATACTGAGCCAAAGGAAAATTCCCTTTAATTTTTAGCACTTTTAGGCAAGATGACTTGCCAGTTCAGGTTCTGTTCAGCAGATGGCAAGAAATGAATGCACTGGTGAGACTGCATGTATATAGCCCACTGCTCCTTCAGTTATTATTGTACTGTTTGAGGGTTATTTGATTCTTTTACCCTGGTCAGAGCAACCACGTCTTCATCCATGTTATGGAAGATGGAAATTTTGTCTCAGCAATAAGTAAAAGCTCATTATACAAACAGTGCTCATTTTCTAGGAGATTCAGCTTCAGAAGGAGAAAACTCAGGAAATTCCTTAGCTAGTAAGTCCTTCTGGAGGAGATCAGGGTGAAGGACTGAATGTCCTATAAAGTCTATTCTAAATGGGAGGGAGAAGGCTCTTGCAGAAAGGCAAAGAGATGGAAAATGTTCCCATAATTGCTGGCAAGGAAGATGCAGATTTTGCTTGGGCACATTTCTCTTTGAAAGCTGATCCTGTTTTGTAAGGGTAGACAAGGAAGAGTTGCCAGATTCATAGGACAACAAAGTTTGGAAGAGCTGGCAAAATATGTGGAATTGGATTAAATTTGACAAAATGTCATATTGCTTTAAGGCTCCTCGGGGTGTCCTGAACCAGTTTTGCTCCACGTAGTGCAGATTTCCTGTAAAGCTTTGGCACCACCATCTCCATCCTGAGCTGCTCAAAAATGTTGCTGTGGCCATGCTGAAGCTGCAGGGATCCCATCTCAGAGGAATTTTCCCAAAGAATACATACTGATCTACCTCTGGTCTATATGTAGGAAACACCCCAAGGAAAGTTCTGGGGTTGCAGGGAGTTTGTGGGCATGTGCATGGGGGCTGTGCCATCCAGGGGTGCTTGGGCAAAGCTCACTGGGTCCAGCTGGAGGCCAGAGGGACAGTGCTAAGTGGACATGAAAGTTTGGATCTGGAAGTAATGTAAAGAATAAAGGTGCTTTCCAGGCCCCAGCTAGCTGTTTCTGGGGCTAGTTGTGCAGGATGATGCTTCTGCAGTTGTGGTGTAAGCCTATGCTATGTCACTGCCTTGTCTTCACTTACTTTGATAATTTATAATCACAAAATTAAAAGTCAGGACAGGAGAAAGATGTCCTGGTTCTGGCAGAGTGCTTCAGTCAGTGGGATAGTTTATAATTTTAAGCACATGCTTAATTGCTATGCTGGATCGGGGTGCAACTTTCTACTGCAAGAGTTTCTGAGAACGCTCTTGGAAGGAGGAAACAAAAACATTTCCTCTATAAATGTTTGTGGAAAATGAATAAAAATGTGTGAGTATGCAATGAAAATGAATTTCCACTTCTTTACAGAGTTCACCAAAAAATCCAACGTAGCAATGAAAACCTAAGCTTACATGAACAGTGAGGAATGAGCTCTGCAGCTTATTAAGCTGAGTGAGGAAACCTTGGGGTACAGACACACCCTGCAGTTTTCACTCATGTAACTTTCTCAGACTGACCAGCTGCCCAGACGGTATCAGATGGGAGCTACTTGGGGGGTGTCTCCTGGAAACACCTCAAGAATTGGATGGTGTCACACCTGAGTCTGATCTCCTGATAACCAGACAACTTCAGTTTCCCGAGACCTCAGCCTGTGAGCTTGCATTGGCATCGCATTCACTGAATTGAAATTAAAAAAAACCCCACACAACAAACACACCCCCCCCCCCAAAAAAACTACTGGAAAATCAGGTGCATACATGTAACCAGCCCCAGCATTGATCTAACATAAATGGTAGCACTTATGAGGCAGATAATCCAGCTTCTCATTGATCTTGGCAGTACTAGTAGGGGGCAATATTTACATTTGGTGAATTGCTCTTGGACAAATTTTCTCCATAGTACTAAATACAAAGAAGCCTTCCATTAACACCAGGAGACCAATGCTTTCCATTCATCTATTTCTTCATCTAGTTTTTAAAAAATAGATGTCCTGATTCTCTATTCTCTTGCTGCTCTTATACTGGGAGAGCTGCACTGAGTAAAGTACCAGCTACATCAAAGGCTGAAGTAAAGAAGATTTGGACCCTGAATATTTGTAGCAAACAGCAGATTTTCCCCTTTTCTAAGTATAAAAAAAATATTAATTATTCTCCTTCTCCCAGCAAAACAAAGCAAAACCAATATTCTTCCCATGTTCATTTCTCTGAGCTTTCCTCTCTCCTAAACACTCTCACCTCATGCTGTCTCCATTCTGGAGATACTCTGCTCTTTTGATGAAGAAAGGAGGAAAACTAGTTTTTTTTTTGTGGACTAAGTCTTTGGATGAATTTTAGGATGAATTGCACCATGTCTGGTTCTCTCCAGGTATGACAGAGTTCAAAGCCTGCCAACGTGTGTGTGCTAGTGCACAAGTCCTTGCCAACTGCATCTAGGCACTCCCACCATGTCTGTCCAGTTTTATCCTGCTGGCTGGTAAAGGTCTTGATCCCTTACTGTGCTCAAGAAGAGAGAGAGCGCAAAGGAGTTGCTGTCCCTACATGTCCCACCCCACCTGGAAGCAGCTCAGGGTACTGTGGTGGATGATGCCTGGCAGGACACTTCTGGCCTACTCCTGGGAACACGACAGGGAAGCAAGAATTGCAGGACAGAAGCATTTATCAGCACCAGGAAGCCAGTGTCTGCGGCATATCAGCATAAACAAAGAAACTGTCTTAATAGAGAGCCACACCTACAAGTACTACAGCCTTCTCATGGGACCATACAGCATGTGGCACATGAACCCAGGTAGTGAACCCAGAGCAAGCAAGGAAAAGTAAGTTTATAGAGCACAGAGAGAAAGAGACTAAACCAGTAATGTGAAGGTAGACACCCCAGCCCCCCACCCCCTAAACCCCTGTATAGTAGCAGGAAAGCCAGGACCAAGTCTGTATGCAGAGCTGACCATGAGAGATAAAGATGAGAAAATGAAGGTAAAGATTTTTACTGTCTCCCTGGGAATTAAAGGACAAGAAGCAAGTGAGATGCTGTTGCCAGGAATAATGCCTGAAACACTGGAATAGCTGATAAAGGTGTTTGATTAGAATCATGACCCTGCAGACAGAATAAAGCTCTGGAGAAATATTGTATCTTTTACTCCACCTCAAGAAGCAGGAGCTGAGATAGACACCTGCCTTGCAGAACTGGAAAATCTATAGCTCTGGAGATGTTCAACATTCCCTAAATGGAACCAAGATCATCTGTAGGACATGAGTTCCTCTTACAGAAATGTATAAAAAGAGGAGATCTAGCCCTAGAGAAACACCTCCAGATATCAAGGGAATAGCTAGCTATCCCAGGGAAAGGTCAAACCAATACAGCAAAGGAAGGCAGCGAGCAGGAGGGAACAGCCTACCAATAATGCAGGCAGCGAGGGCCACTGTGGGAGCTCTGTAGTGAAACAACAAGAGAGGCTGAAAGAAAAACGCCTGGCAAGGGCAAAGGTGCAAGAGAGGTAAAGAAACAAAACATTTGCTTCAATCCTGCAGCTCCCTTAGGAATAAAAAAGAGGAATGCCTTTCAGACATCCACAGCATGGCTTCAGCAGCAGGAGGGACTTTAGGAGTCCACACACCTGGCAGATTGTGGCCACCAGCCTTCAGGCCCCTACCTGTCCTTACATCAACAGCCAGGTCACAGGCAGCTGGATCATGATGCTGTGATGTTGTTGAAAGCAGCGATAAGCAGCAATTCATTCTAACCTGGAGATATGTGACCACATCATGGTGATGTACAATAAAACCACCTTGAGGTCAATGGGCAATACAGGCTGTTGATAATAAATCTGTGAAACAAGAGATGTTATTGCTCAGAGTTTATAACAGTTGACATTCAAGATCACCACCCAGAGCAGAGCATGGGGCAGTGCACAGCTTTCCTCCGGTCACAGTACAAACCCTCCGTACCCTCCACTTGTACGAGGAGACAGACAGCCTCTGTGGGCCACATCCAGGATTCAAACAAGACTAAAGGGCATAGCTCTGTTCCCTGTACCATGTCAGAAAAGATAACATTGTCCAGAGAATCTGGCCCAGACATTGTCTGCATTGTGATCAGAGACCTCCTGACTGCACGTTCCTGTGCATTGTGTATAAAGGGTAAAGGGGAGATAAAATATTTTACCCTGGCCTGGTAGCTTTGGGCCCTCAGTTTTGGACATGCTTGAATGCCTATGCAAGGTACCAGACAGAGACGGATCAGGTCCAAAGCTTCTAAGTTCCTGTTTCAGAAAGTGCATTATATACTTCACAATAGACCTTACGCTGCTAATTTATATAATCATCAAAAATTATTTCTTCAGCTTGTATTTTTAAGAGATAGCTAAATTTGTGGTTTGCCTGCTGTGCCAAGAACCTGGCATATGGCCACATGCTTTCACACATCTCCTTGCAGACTATGAGGTTGAAATCTAAAACCAGTGGTGCCATCCTACAGCTGAAGTAATTCCATCTACATGAGCTCAAGTGCAATCACAGTGGGACCAACTGCCTCTTTGTTTGGCATCAGGATGTATATATATCTGTCACTTCCTATGCAGGTATCTATATATTTCAAAGCAACTGACATGCTGGAATTATCAATAAAATATTAGTAAAAGAAAGATAATTTACACAATAATCATCACTTCCTGACAGCTGAAATTTCAGGTAAGTCAGCTCTGCCCTTCTTTTAATGAAAATGAGTAACAAAACCTTACCAAAGTGAAGTTTGTCTCTCACTATCAAATAACCCAGCTGACTGGTGTTAAACACTTCGTGAGAATTGTTGGGAAACAGCAGGAGAGGAATAAGTAGAGATTTTAAGCTGGACATTCTCTCCTGTAGATATTAGACTGCACTGATGACCTAGCTTTAAAAGATGGCCGCATGGAACATCTGCTTTTTTATTCAAATACATACTACCTAAAGCATAAAATATATATTTAAACACGTATTTCTTTTGTAAATACAAGTTTTGAGGTACAGCTTGAGATAAGACATCTGGGCGATAACTGTAGATAAAAATACAGTTGCCTTAATTTTCTTTTAAAAGTTACAATTCAAAATTTTGTGCAGTGGGGAACAGCGAATTTTTTGTGCCAGCAAAGTACAAGCAAGATCCAAGAAGACAATCCTGTGCAGAAAGTGCTTGCACAGCACTAATTGGTTTCTTGTATACTGAGGATGTTACTGCATTCTGTTCTACATAATATTTAGGCTAGAATCTAAGGGAGGGAAAAAAGAATAAGTTTGTTAAAGTAAATGTTGATGTTGGTAGTGATTGTTATTAAGTGCATCTGCCTCTCATGCTCTGGCCAGCAGGATTTTGAAAAGTATATATGTGTCTCTTAAAAATGTAATTAATACCTTGGAAGGGCCTTCAAAGCACAGAAGTTCCTGGTTGATACCTGTTTCGACATGAACAGAAAAATACTGGGCATTCTCTGGTTTGAAGTAAAGATGATAACCAAAAGAGAGGGAGGACAAAGCTAAATACAGTGAAACCAACAGCATGGGAGGCAGCAGTGATAAGGATATGAGGGCTCTGTAGAGATGTGGCAATTCCTTTAGCCCATGGCAGGAATATCTCTCACTGATTAGAGCTAATTAGGGAGGACGAGGGTTGAGCCTTTTTATCCTCCTCAGTAAACCTGCCTTTGATGCAAACTGGTTATAGCACAGCTCTGGTTCTAAAATGGATTTTGAATGTCCTTCCTTCATTGGTCCATTTAAATAAATATAACAAGCTTTCTAGGTTTCTTATGCACAATAAATCTATTTTGGTTCCTGATGACTGATTTCTTTGGCTCTGTATATGAGGTGAGAATACCAGTTTTGTTTCTTTTTAGCACTGTAAAGGAAGCCTTGTGTAATTTCATGAGACCTGGAGAAGGTTTAGAAAAGAGGTAAAGAGGTGATTTGGATTCTAAATTCTGCACCTTTTATTGAAGATACCACAAATGATTTATTGATAAGAAAGTTCAAAAATGTCATGACCAGAAATTAGGAACAACCAGTATTGGGAAAAGGATTCAGTTCTCTGTCTTAGCACAGATCAGTGGGTTGGAAGCTGAAACTGGACAAATGCAGGTTGGCAATAAGGTGCACTAACCTTTTAACATGGGAAGAAATACCTAAGCTATTCACTTAGGCTTGTTTTGGATTTGTCCTTAAGTGAAAACAGTGTGGCTTTCTACAGTACAAATGGTTTAGTTGCTGGAAAGCCAGGGTGAGGTTCTGGTGCTTGTGTTATGCAAGTGGCCTCTAGCCTTCAAATCAACTAATCCAAGCACTCAGAAGCAATGGCAGAGTTGAAAGGTCTCAATTGCACATGTCCCACAGACATGCAATTTGAATACCAAATGTCCCAAATGGCCACGAAATGAGCCTCTTTGGGGAATCCAAATATTTCAACATATTTGTCAGAAAAATTAAGACCTCAAGCACACAGGAATACGCCTGTGGTGATGTACAGTTAAATACAAGTGGTATTTGCATTAGAGTGCAAGTACATGTGCACTGTAACAGGAAGCAGCAGACACCTTTGCACAGCACCATGCAATGCAAGTGGCCAGGGAAGCCAAAGCAAGGTCAATGCTGGGCCAGCCTTGGGCCTCCCATCTGCTTTCCTGCATCAAACCTCACCCACTGACTTCTCATAGATGAGGAGGAGAGCGGCTGAAGTTTTACCTCTCACACAACCCATCAGGCTTGTACTGTGCTCTGAATTGCTGTGCCCCAGAGGATGGGTTTTGTCAGCCAGAGGCCCCCAGCTCTGCAAATTTATGCTTTGGTGGACGTGGCCAGCTGGGAACCGTTTCAGGGTTCATGCTCTAAAAAGCAGATGAAGCCCAAGCTGATAGAGAAGAGCAAGATGGTAACCATTGGCACTCTCGATTCATGAGGTAAGACTGAGCACTGTGCATGTGACTGAAGAAGCATTTGCTGTTTTAGTTCCTTTTATTGTGTTTAGTAAAGTGTCTTTTTTTTTTTTTTTTTTTCTCTGCAATGCTGAGCCTTTTTGTTGGCACAGTTTGGGCTTTTGGCACATTTAAATTTTCTTTTTATTTTTTTTCCCCTCTGCAGTTAGGAAAAGCTCTTTTTTTAACTGTGAACTTTTTTTCACATCAAAAAAATCCCAAATCTTAATAAAATCTGAAGGTGGCAGCAACGAAACAGTGGCAAGCCTGTGACTACAGCTTCTAGGGCAGGTTTGCATCACACAATGAAGAGATCCCCAACCCACTGCTACACTGAGTTTGTAAGGTCACACATCTCAGCAGTTTGGGTCTGGAAGGGTGTGTGGCTCAGTTGGCAGGCCTTACATCTCCAGCAGGACTGTCCAACCTTGTGACAGGAAAAGCAGTGCTTGCCCACCACGGCTGCCAACAGGCAGAAGCTGCCTGTGCAGAGCACACAGACATGCCCAGCCATCCTCAGTGGGTTTGAAAGCCCTTCTGCAAACACCAGAAATATGCGTATACAGGTGTGAGAGTGTCTGCAGGCTTTATATATGGAAAGTTGTTGTTCACAGAGGTTTTTAGGCCCAATGGTTTTACTGTGTTCATACTTTATATCCCTATCATCAGAATGTATCATGCTGAAACTGTAAATTTATTTGCATGGGTTGGTCATCCCAGAACAATGTCCAGCCTGCAGCAAGAGATATGCTGTACTTCGGTTCAGAGATAAGGCTCGGTTTGTCAGTGGTAAAAGTATTATCACGGGTGTCGCTGACCTGTACCTATGGTCCAGAGCACCTCACCTACCCTCCTGCTAGTCCCATGGCTCCTCCTCTGACTTTCCCTGTAGTCAAAGGGAAATGTGGACAAGTTCAGCAAAGTTCACCCACCACCACCAGGAACTGCCCGAGCAAAATGGCTGTGGTAGAGAATGATAAAGCAACACCTATGGCCATGAGTGACCAGCACGGGGTTAACCACAGTGAAATCCGCCCTGAAAAGTCATTCAATGAGGTTTCACCCTGAAAAAGGGCACAGAACAGTTCAATAGCCCAGTGAACTGCTGCAAAAGGACAGGGTCCAAGTGTCTTATAGGGGCTGTTTTGAGATCCCCTTCCAGATTGCCCGAACAATTGCAGACATGGCAGCAACAACCACCTTGGTGGGGGCTTTGAGTGAACAGAACATCCATCAGCTGCCTAACACTTGTGTCCTCAGGTGCAGTGGGTCCAGAAGGTGCCCAAGTGTCCTGGCTATGGTGGTCGTGCCTGACTCCCCCCAATTAGCTGTGTGATATTTAGTGGGACACGAAGTTGAGGAGGTGAGCAGGTCTTCCTGGAGGGCACGGTGGGGGATGATTAGGCAGGGACTGGCAGGGACTGGCAGCGTGCTCCTGCTGCTGCTACTGCCACCGTACAGTGCTTCATGGAGGGGATGCAGAGGCGTAGCAGGCAAGCAGCAGGAGAGTAGGATGCCACATGGCGAGGAGGAGGAAAAGAGAGAGGTGGAGGAGTAGGCAGAAGGGAGATTCAGTTTAACATGGCATGCCAGGCCTCCACTGCTGCTTCCCTCCCTCAGGCCTGCTCATCATGAATTTAATTTGCGCATGGGGTGAGGGGGATTTTGTTGGCACAGTTTTATTCTTATTCGATGTGCTCCTTTGCATGGCAAACGCTGGTAGTGTGCTCATCGCTGTGCACACAGGCAAACATGGCCTTGGGTGTACTTTAGTCTAAGGCCCTGCTTCTGCAAACACATGAATAATCTGAAAAGCAAGAGGACTTACTATTATGCTTAAAATGACACCTGCTTTTGTCTTCATCTCTTTCCTTCTTCCTACTAGTATACTTCTGCTTCTGGATAGCTAGTTTGAGCTCAGTATCTCAAATAAAATTTGAATACAGAAAAAAAGACTGATTCTTTTAAAAATCTCAGTTTAGAGGCTGATCTCATCTATATATATTCAGTAAAACAAAATCCACTTAAGTGCTGTCCCAGCTAGGATTCAATCTGTGACACCTTCTCTATCAGGGAAGACTCAGGAAGGGTCATGTTTCAAATGGCAGTTGATACACAAAGCCGTTGCCATTTGGAAAGATTTGTCTTAACCTGAATCAGAAGAATGTAGGTATGTATTTTGGTAGATGATTGTTTGCTTTGCTTATAGGCATTAACTTGCTCTCTTAAAAAAATATAATTTGGGAAAGTATCTATTGAATTCTTGAACAATGTAGTGGAAGGCAGTGCAATTATCTGTAACTCTGAAGGGGGATAAGAAAATTCACAAAAGATAGAATGAGCATATGTATATCTATATCTATAGATATACATATATATGTTTAAAAAATAGATTTCAAAAAACATTCCTGGGCTTTGGTGTGGAGGCTCCGAGCAGCAGCAGAGAGCTTCGTCTTCTCAGTAGCTGCAACATCATTACACAAAGACACAGAGACAGGGGAGCCACTATTCAAATGCAACCCCTCAACTTTGTGACCACAAGTAGGTTCTATTTTGGTCCTTGCTTTTGAGGCTGCTTTTGATGAAGGGATCAGAGTTTTTCAGCTCCCTGCCATTACATGTTGCTGTTGACCTCTACCCGCTTCTAGCTTTTAGAACTTTGTTTCCATTTCCATTTCTTTAGTGTCAAGATTGGGGATGGGATCTGTATTTTTAAAACCTTGGTGCCAACTGCTGTGTGCTGTTGTACTGTGGCTGACTTTTACTTCCCCTACATTTCCTCTTGTGTTTCTAGATCTGAATTGTCCAAAGTATCTGCTGGAGTATGGCCTCTGAACCCACATATCCTGGTGACCTGGGACATAAACTGTTGTATGGCAAATCCCGACTTGATCAAATTGGCAACAGAGTCTCGGGAATTCTTTAAGTACCTAACAACCACTGATTTCAGCATCAGGTAACTCCCAAACTGAGAACTTGTGCATCGCTTTTCTGCAGCTTGATGTGTCCCTTCAAAATCAGAGTATTTTCTAGGCTGCCTTTTTCCTTCCTCCCCTCTGAGCAGAGAGTGGTTTTGGTCACCCTGCAGTGCTGTTGTGTGATCTTCAGAAAACATTTCCAGTGGGCTGTCATAAACCTTCAGTCCTTTTGCATTCCATGTTATCTTCAGGCAGCCTGGGTTACAGCACGGGCTATGGGTAAGCAGCAAGAGAGTGAAACACAGGCACATTCAAGGGTGTGCAGGGACATTGTATGACATTGGGGGAACATACTCAAACTGACCGTCTTCTTGTACAGCTCAGGAGACTGAGTAATCACATGACATTTTAATACTGCTGTTGTTTAAAAAGAGAGTTAGAGGTGCTATTGTGAGGCTGGTTTTTAGCAGTTAAGAGAACTGGTTTTCAGCCTTGGTAATCTGGCATTTTTGCTTCTGGCCCACAGCTTGCCTGGGTGACTTTTCAAGGTCATAGGAACACCTTTTATGCCTCCTTTTGCTTATTATTAGGAGAAGTATTTCAATCATTACACATCTTTATAAACCACCTGGAGATGCATGTGAGACATAAATGCAAAAGTAATACTATTGGTGTCATATTATTATTTTTCCCAAGGAAATCATTGTTTTCCATATAGCAGAGCACGACTTCTTGTTTATTGTGTATTAATAGCCTTGTGTTGTGACGCTAAGTAGGACACAGATACAGCTTTTCCGTGATGTACAGTACTCTTTCTTATCTTTAATTAAATGCTATTCCCTTGTACTGAAACGTATTCTGTGATTACACATGTTTACAGTCTCTAAGTAACTTACCATCAAATACACTAATGAAAATCAGTGCCCCAAAGTGACTTGTGCCTTTTGTCTTGTACTATCCAACACCTCTCTCATATTTTATTTTATTTTTAAAATTATTACTTCCAGTTTCCATTTTAAAAATTAAGGGGTTGAATTAAACACTTTCATATGAATTTCCTCCAACCATCTCTGCTTTTGATCTAGGGACATGTATCTATCTAGCTCTCTGCCCTTCCCCAGAACAGTAACCCCTGGGGATACCATAGAGCATAGAGATGATACAATTTAATAAAGTCACAATAAAACATCCAAGGCCTTTCATACTTTTTCACTTTCTTTAACTCAATTTATTTTTCATTTCATGGACAGAGATTTAGTCCTGGTATTAGTTTATGATTTTGCTGAAAGAATTACCGAACACATACAAAAAGGAAATATTATTTTTATTATTTATTTTGCGCCATGTATACCATAGGAAAAAAAAAAAGAGTTGAAATCACTTCAGTACCGCTGTGTTTTTCATTACAAAGTTATTACATATAGAAATTACTCCAAATTATCTGAAATGAATGGAAATTATGAGGTTTAAATTCCCTAGGTTACTGCAAGCACAGCACTGGAAATTTATTTTGTCATCTTGCTGAACATAATTGCTACAACAAAATTTCTTCCATTTTACAACCACAGCATAACTTATTTATACCAGTGTTGTTGTAATTTTACATCAATAAGTTGCATGGGAAGGAGTACACAGGTGGTAATTGAAAACAATAATTTGTAGTGGGGTCCAGGTGGAACAGTTGGCTCAGAGAAGACTTCATTTGCTGCTCTGTAAATGCTCTTCTTCTTGGTGGCCTTTGACTAGGGTGCTATCAAACCTCTGGTCCACCCAGCAGTGAGGTGGCCTGATCATCCTAAATCACATTTCAAAGCACCAGTGGAGGTAAGAGAAAGAACTGATCTATCATTGCGTCACTGACTTGCAGCTCAGGCGCAGAAGCCAAAAGCGGGGTGCATGGGGAGAAGGTGAAATCACAACTGGGAAAGTGGGAAGCAAGATCCCAGAATCAGGAGCAGCATCCTTGAAGGAACTGAGTGGGAAGGAAACACAATTCAAGGCTGGAGCATGTGTGTGTGTGTGTGTGCACACGCGAGTGCGTACTCGGTGTGTTATGGTCAACATCAGCTGCTGTCTCTGGTTTTCCAGCTCAACCATCTTCAATGAGCATGGCAAGACGCTGTTGTTTGTTTGTCAAAAGGAATGCTGTTATTTGATCATTTTCAATTAAGATGTGAGTAGTTGCCTGAGACACGAGCAATGACGTTAACATTCATACTTTACTTCACTCTTTATGAACAGAAATGTGTAATTTGGGTGCAATATGCAAGTACTCCCTGGCCAGGCATCCACACTTCTGCGATCCGTAATTGTCAACAGGAATAATGAAACTGCAGAGGCTGATGCTGAACCTAGAAACTGATGAATTTCCCTGTTTGAGTTCTGTTGCCCAACTTAAAATAGTAAAAATAATAATAATAACAACGATGCTAATCTGTCACTATGGATATACTCTATTTAAATAAAATAAAGTAGGAAGAACATAAAGGGATAAAGAACAAGAATGAATGAGTTGCTGCTCTCTTCTGATGTTCAGATTTGGATTTTCATGACTCACAAGAGACAGACTGGAATGTTTCTGTCATGAGTTCAAGCTGAAGATTTCATTGCAACATTCAGAGGCTTAGAGGCCTTTGTTATTTTAAACAATCCAAAGATTTCAAATCCTCTTAAAATCATCTGAGAAGGGAAAGAGAAGAAATTGGTTGAAACTTGCACTTGAAAGCAGAGCAGAGCTGTATCGATCCCAAATTTCAGAGTGTGTAAGTTCTGAGGAGCACCTCTGGAGGGAGGAAGGGTTCTTTGTCCCCTCCACTTGCAAACCAAGTTGCACATTAATCTCTCTCTCATGCAGGGCTATTTCCATAATGGATCAAGTTTTAAAAGTACCTCTTCAGACAAAAATAGCCCTCAATTTCTATGAGGTTTTCAGGGATTTTTTAAAATTGCTGAAAATTTTTTTAAAATTAATTTAGTGCTGGTTCACGAAACTTAGCTTACTGCAGCAAGCAATGATGACATTTGTTTTCTAAAGGCACAAACAATCATTGGATTGAAGTTGTTAGGGAAGATGTGCCAGCTTTTTTAAAAAAAGCCTCCCCAGCAACAACGGGTTTTGCCCATTTTCCTTCAAAAAAAAATTTTTTTTTTGTAAATAACAGTCCTAAAGCGGGTGCTATGTGGACACAAATGGCATTCATGGTGGGATGGAGTACCTATAGCAGATGAGAGGCTTGACTCTTATTTATGTTGGATGCTTGTAAGGCGTGTTCTCCTCTACCTTTTTCTGTTGGCATGTACACACAGGTGCGAGTGGTCCTTTGCAGGATGAGAAAGGTGCTGGGGAGAATTATTATCCGACTTTTAGAGAACCCCTCAAGTCACAAATGTAGGGGCAGGTTTGCCTCTCCCTGAGGGTCTTGCAAGTGATTTCAGTGGGGTCACAACTGTATCTCTACTGTCAAAAAGTCTGAAGAGTAAACAGACCAAATTCTGCCTTTAAGAATAAACCTTTTACACCTTTTAAACTGAAGAAGGAAAACATGGAATGATCCTGCATTCAACCTGATTAAAAAAACCGTAAAATGAAAACAGTGTTTTTCTTCTGGTTTGACTTGCCAGTTCCATGAGTTTTTCTCTTCCTTTTTTTTTTTTTTGTTTTGTTTGTTTTGTTTGTTGTTCTTGTTGTTGTTGGGAGGAATGGTATTGTTTTGATTTAGTTTATTTTTATTGAAAATGTGAGTGGTAGAAAACTCAGACCCAGCATTTGGACTGTTATTTAGTACATGTAACACTTGGAAAGAGTTAGAAAAATGAGAGACTCTGAACTAATTAAAAACCAAAAAACCAAGAAAACACAAACCCGACCTCCAAAAGAACTCATAGACCAAGGAAGGGACTCCAGGGAAGGTTTAGAATTTAAATGTTGAGAAAATCTCATTTTCTGAACTCACTCCTAGAAACATCAGCAAATGACAACCACCAAAAATAGGGGGACACCAAATGTCTTGAAAACACACAAACATCCTCATCGCTTTTGCCTCATTCCAAAAAGTCTTGAGAATGGGGCAGGGGATAATACATTATCCTCTTAAGCCTTCATTTCACTGCACTCTCAAATACACCAGTGTCATGGAAAAGAAAATCAAGTGAATAAATGTTGCAATTTATATATATTTGAATAGATAACAAGAACAATTTTACTGTTTGCCATAAATGAAAACCCCACCAAATCATTCCTCTAATTGAGGTTCTGAAACTCTGTTTATGGCTGCAAAGTGATTTGATACAAAAAAATTACACATTTTGAGTTATTATATCACCCAGAAATTTGATGCCACTTAACTATGTAATTTTCAGAAATGATATAAAACCACTGCAGAAAAATATTCAGGGAAGCCCAGAAGACCTCTTTTTATCTGTTTTTATGGGTCTAAAATGAGAACTTGCAGAGATCCTTGCACTGTATGTGAAGGCTGAACTGCCACCTCGGGAGCTTTATTAATATGTATGTAAATATGATCTGGTTAGATCCTGTGTTTCTGTGCCGTTTCACAAGGTGGAGTGGCTAACTAAGCCGAACAGATCAACGCCCTGTGTTTATTTTCTTTTTTTTTCCCTCCCAAGCAGCAACATTTAAAGATTCAAAGAGAATGAGGACAGCAGCCTCATTTATGTCAAGATTGTCTCCAACCTCATTCCTTCCCTCTCTTCTCTCTCTCCCTGTCCACCCCCCACCCCCCACCCCAACACCCAGACCTGTATCAAAAGCAATTTACTTCTAATTTAGCATAAGCTTTATCATTAAAGACTGGGAAGGAACCAAAATTACATCACACAGAATCTGCAGCTCCAATTTTTCTGCCACTGAAAAGTTATTTGACCAAATGGAGAGAAAGTGGAAATGTATTCAAAATGTGTCCAAGTGACACATCAAGCTTATCCTCCATGAGGATATCGGGACTTCCTCTTTGCACTGAAGCCACTGTTATTTATGTATATATATCCGTGCCAAATTTTAGCTAAACACATAGCATGATTAAAAAAAAAAAAAAAAAAAAAAGAAAGAGAAACCCCGAAGCTGAGCATGTGTGTGCTGAGAGTTCTTGACTCAGCATGCCTTGTTGCATATAGGACAAAATGGAATATTTGAATCAGATGAGCTTGTTTTTCCCTATGATAGGGATGGTATTTCTAGATGAGAACTCCTCAAATCTCTTGTATACTACGAAGAAAGAAAAGATTATTATCTTAAAACAAGGTATTTTGTGTAAGAGAGTGCTTTCTTCCCCCTAAGTGAAAACAAGGGACAGTAGTATTTCTAAAGCTAGTGAAAAGCTTGTTTTCTTCTTGCAGTTATGCTCCGTTTTGCCTGGGCTTTTTTGTCTTTCTTTTGGTGATATTGTTGTAAGGGTTTTATGTGGTTTTGTCGTTGTCGTGGGGAACTGCGGCCCCAAGTTTGCAGGCCGGTGGCGGAGGCTGAAGCTGAGCTGCAGCCCCAGGACAGCGCAGTGGGGCACTGCGGGGGGCTCAGGCGTCTTTCCCGGCGGCGGGAGCCCAGCACGGCCGCACAGACCGGGACAAAGCGGGGCGATGCCGGGGCCGCCGCCGCCGCTCGGGCAGCCCCCGGGGACCCCTGTCCTTCTCGCGGGGCTGCTGCGGCGGGTGGCGGAGAGACAGAAGCGCGGGGCCAGCTGCAGACGGAGGCAGGTCGAGGGATAGGTCAAGGTTAGAAAGAGCCTGCTATTGATCTGGCTTTGAACGCGAGACAGGGAGAGCAGAGAGACTAAAGGGGGAGCTGTGAGACAAGACATTAACAGCTTTCAGTGCTAATGATCACAAGTGCCAGACAGGGGAGGAAAGAGAAGACTGAGAAATCACTTTGGATTTTTTTTTTCCTCTATTGGGATGTATTTTCGGAGGAGGAGGAGGCAGGCTGGGGGCTCAACCCCCGAAGCCCTGCCCGCAGCTGGAGGGGCGGGAGAGGGTTGCGGCGGCCCCGCCGCCCCGAGCAGCCAGGGCGTCCGCCTGGTCAATCATTGCTGGCCCTTATCTCCCGCTCTCGGTGCCCACTGGAAGACACTAGTTAATCAACAGATGATGCCCAGTAACTTCCCGATAAGCCGTGCTCCGAAGGGGTGCAGCTTCCTGCAGCTCTGCGAAGAAGGGCCGCGGCCGCCGGCGGCCGGACTTTGCCCCCCACAGCACTCCCGTGCCCGTGGCCTGGGGACGGGCCGCGCCGAGCACGGCAGCACACTCACACAAAGCCTCTCGGCCTCCCCAGGCGGGAGCAGAGCGAGATCAAAGCGGGGACAGCAGTGCGGGCAACCCCAACCCCGCCGATCCGCCCGGGCCCCTTCACCGCGGGCGCGGAGGCAGGCCAGGGGAGCGCCTTCCCTGCCTCCCTTACCCTCCCGTGAGGCTGCCGCATCCCTTCCCCCGGCTCGGAAAAGGCTGCCCCGCAGGGCAGGACCGCGGGGCCCCGTCCCTCCCCGCCAGGCGTGGGGGGGTCCTGCCATCACCACGGTCATTTTCCTTTGCAGGACCGCGCAGAGCAAACCAAACACACACGGCGAACAGTCGCGGCAGATTAAGCGCCGTTAAAGGTCTTGTACGTGTTTGCCGAGCGTTGGCAGAGGCGGAGGGCCGAGCCCGGGCAGCGCAGAGCATTGCCAGGCTGGCCCGGCGCCCACCGCCCGGCCGGGACTGGGGGTCCCGGCTGTCCTGGGCGCTCCCCGGGCGGGGCTCCGGGGTCCGGGGTCTGGCAGCGCCGGAACGCGGGCTATGAACGGGCGGGCGGGCGTGGGGAGGGAGAGGCAGATTTGCCGGAGGAGGCGAGAGCGATGCTGTTTAGCCAAATTCTTCTCAAAGCTGATTAAGGGCACCGAGATGAATTCTGGTCCCCTCAAGGCTCTCATGCGATTTAATAAAAAAAATTATACTCATTTAACGTGGAAAGTAAATGACACGAGTGCAGCGCGGCTCTCCAAGCGAGCTCCGGGTACAGGGTGGTTTCTTGGGTTTCTGCTCCATCTGCCTCGGAGCCCCCAGGCCTCTCCTCTCCCTCTTCCCCTCGCCCTGGCCAGACCTGGTGCTGAAAAGCTGTTTGCACAGAACTATTTACTTATCGAGGGGGGAGGAGGAGAAGGGGTGAGAGAGAGAAACAATCACAGGAGATGGGCTGGGAGAGCCGAGATAGAGGGAAAAAAGTTGGTTTCCAAGAATCTTCCAAGTTAGAAGCGCACGCAGTTATGGGCATTTACCTGCGTGTGAAATAGGAGGACAAGTGTACTGGGATGCGGTTCCTGGGAACTCGGCGTCTCTCCATTCGTGGCTGAGACTTATTTCCTCCGAGAAAAAATACTCTCTGCCAGGATTTTAAGGGAAGGGGGGCAGGGGGGTGGGAGAAGAAGGTCGGAGCGTGTGTGCGTGTGCGGATCGGGTGTGCGCGCGTGTCCCGCTACCATCGCGGTTCGGGTAGGGAGAGAGGAGGGGAGAAAAAATCCCTCTCCCCAACCCACACAGATATTTGTGTTGTTGTAAAACTATTCGAAAGAAATGCAGGGGGAACGCGCTCGCCGCCGAGGAGCTGCGGCGGCTCCTGGAGGGAAGGAAGAGCAGCCCGCGACCCCTGGGGAGCCTTCGCTCCCTGGACACGGGGACGGCGGGAGCACGATCCAGAGCCGCACCCGGGCGGCGGAGAGCGGCGGCCGCGATGGGTAACAGCAAGGCGGCGGCACCGGCACCGGCACCGGCACCGGCGGCACCTCCGCTCCCCGCCCGCGCCCCCCGCGAACTCCGGCGGCTGCCCCCGCCCGAGCCGCCCCCGCTGCGGCCGGCGCCGGGCTCGGGGAAGTTTGGCCGTGCGTGAGGATGCAGATTTGTTCCTTCCCCCCACTCTTTTCCTAGCCGCGGGCACTCCGCGCACTGAAAGCGGCGCTGCACAAAGCCCGGAGCGGCGGCGAGCCCTGCGTGTGCCGTAGTTGGTGTGTGTGCGGTGTGTGTGCGTGTGCGGTGTGTGCGGTGTGTGCGAGTGGCGTTTCTTGTTCTCTTGCAGGGTACAATGTTAAAAAGCCACCGCTAGTCGCCCCCAGTGCTCCTACTCTCTGGGTCTTTTTGTCTCTAGTGCAGATTAAACGTCACGTCCGCACTTGAACTTGAATTTTATCCCATTGTACAGAGGCAGCCCCAGCCATAGAGAGACAGAGCGCTCCCAGAGAACCAGGACTCCGCCATCTTCACATTGCAATATATAATAGTAATAGCCAGCACCAGCCCAGCTGCACTGGGGGCTTCCTTCCTTCCAGTCCCAGTGCCAGGCGAGGGGGGAAGAGTGCAAAGTGGTGCAGGAGCACTGGCAATCCAAAAGCACCAGGGCAAAGCAGTGCCACTTGAACTGGGAAAGAGGAGACACAGTTTCGGCTACCCCTTTTCAAAAAAAAATCTCTCTATTTATCTACCCAGCAAGGGTCAATCTCTGAAAAACATTTTTTTTTTGGCAATTTTTTTTTGTGTGTGTGGGCTATCCCAGATCTAGTACTTTTTTCTTCTTCTTCTTTTTTTTTTTAATTTTTTAATTATTGCTTTTTTTTCTTTTATTTTTTTTTTTTAACCCTCCTGGTGGAAAAGCGCACTTGCCAATTCAACCACTCTGGAAAGAGGGAAAGAGAAAAGTGTCACTGGCGGTGCAGCATATCCTCCTAAGTTCAAGAAGAGATCTGGAAGTCCAAGTGGCAGAAGCAGTGGAGAAAGGACAGAGTGTGTGAAAGAGAGAGAGAAAAAAGAGCGAGAAAGAGCTTTTCCTGATGATGATGATGATTTTTAATTGAGAGGGAATCCCATCCAGTGCACCACAGCTGCAACAAAAAGGAGGCTTTTTTGTTTTGTTTTTTTTTTGAAAATTTTTTTTAAAGAAGAACTCGATAAAGAAGAAGAAGAATAAGGAGGAAAAAAAAAGGGGAGGAGGATCGGCCCCCCAACACATCTCCCCAAACCAGTGAAGCTCTCCAGGCGATGCCAGTGTAAATGCCAGGGCAATGTCCCGTCGCAAGCAGGGAAACCCGCAGCACTTGTCACAAAGAGAGATTATCACACGTAAGTTTGAACTTGGAACCAGACGGAGCCGAAATCGAGAAGCAAAATTAGGGAAGGGGAGGAAGCCGTTGGGGAGGGGGGGGGGAGTCCATGAGCAACCAAAGCTGGTAAATGACTTCAGAGAGAGGGAGAAGAGAAGGGAATTAAAGAGGGGAGGGGGGTGTGTGGCTGGGGGGGATGGGCTGGGGGTGGAGGGGGGGAGAAGCCCGAAGTTTGCTGTGCGTTTTTGCAGCGGTGCGGAGGTGAGGCGGGCAGGCAGGCGGGAGGGCAAGCGGCGTGGAGCAGGGAAGGAGCTGCCGGCGGGGAGAGCGCGGCGTGGGGGCGCGCGGGGCTCTCCCGGCGAGCGGGTGCGTGTGCGGGGGGCGGCGGAGCGGGGCGCGCTGCTCCGGGCCGGCCTGGGCCGACCCGCCGGGGCTCAGCCGCTCGCCCACGGCCCCGCTCCTCGTTCCTTGCTCCGGGGCCAGCACGGAGCGGTGGGAAAAGTTGGCCGAGCGCCTTGCCTCGGCGTGACAGCCGGGCCGTGGAGTGTGTGTGTGTGTGTGTGTGTGTGTGTGTGAGGCGGATCAAGGTGGGCAGAGTGGCGGGGGAGAAGCGCAGCGGCCGGGGGGACTTAGAGGGAAGCACATGGAGGCGGTGGGCCGGCGGCGGGGCCGATCTCCTCGGCGCTGGGTTGCGGGGCAGGTATATGGACAGCTGCGCTCTGCCCGCCCCAGGTGCATCGCCGGCGGGGGGAAGAGAACTCTCCTTCGAAGCGCGGGGGAAGGCAGAACCAGCTCGGCTGGGGCTGGAGGCAGGGCAGGGGCTGCCGAGGTGCGGGCGGGGGTGTCTGTCGGTGACGGGGGAACTCGGGGAAAGCCGAGGTGGGGGACGGGGATGGAGTGCACGAAATGCGGGCCGGACAGTGGTACCGGCTCGGTTGCGGGGCAGGAGCGGAGGCTGCACTTTGCTGAAGCTCCAATGAAAATACTCATATATGCCCCCCCCCCCGAAAAAATAGGAAAGTCAAAAATAAAGCGGGGGGAGAGGGAAGGAGGCGCTCCCCCCCACACACACACCCCGTAGCTCCAGCATCCCCCTCCTCCCCGTTCCCACCCCTAAAGCTCCGGGAGAGGGGCGAGCGCCTGCAGGCAGAGTAGGGGGCAGGTCCCCGCGCGGGCGCCCCGCTCCGCCGCTCCCGTCCCCGCGGGGCTTGTGCCAAGAGAGGGGGGGAAATATGTGGGGGCACCTCCCGGGGCGCGGAGCCCCCAGCTGCTCCGACGCCACTGGACCACGGGAAAGGGGGAGGTCAGGCGGGTCCCCTTTTCCCTTCTGTAGCATAGGACCGGTCTGGGATGGGGGGTGGTAAGAAAATGAATGGCCCCGCTCTCTGCCGAGAAGCCCGGCCGGACCACCCCTCCAAAGTGCCCCCCCGCGCCCCGCAAGACGAGTCCGCAAGTTGCTGTGCTGCGGGGGGCGGCGGCTCGTACTGAGCCAGCCCGGGGCTGAGCCTGAGCCGCGGCGGATCCGAATATTTATGTTGAGATTTTAAAAAATTTAAATAAATAAATAAAATATTCCCCCGGCTTCTCTCCCCTCCCCTGAAAGCCAAGAATAGGAGCCATCTGCCAGGAGCATTTGGTGCTTGCAAGCTCCTCTTTTTCTTTGTTACCGGTGATAAATTTCTGTTTGTAATATTTCCTTGGGAATCGAGATATATATGTGTATATAATTTTTCCGCCTCCTGTGGGATTTTTTTTTCGTAGCACAGGGTTGTTGGGGGACGATTTGAGTTCCGAAATTTTAATTTCTTTCTCTGTTTCTATATTTCCTTTTTTATTATTATTTTTTAATACACATACATATATTTTTTCTTTTTTTAATATGTGCGTCTTTATTTTTTAAAAACTACACACACCATCACCCCCTTCTCCTCCCAGCCCATCAGCTGGTGGAACCTTGATGAAGATGCATCTGGTATTCAGCTTTTTCTGGGTTTGGGGTTTTTTTTCCCTTTTTCTTTATTCATTGTTATTTTGGAGCCAGATTTGCATCACCATAAAAGGTGGATTTCCCCCTTCCTCAACGCCCTCCCCTTCCTTAATTGCATTTTTGATTTTAACCTTCCTGTCTGGAAAATGTGTTACCCTTTTTGTTGGTGGCTTCTTATTTTTTTGCCTTTTTGCTTTTTAGAAGAACATTAACAGCCCCCTAAATTGCCCTGTGCAATTCTCCCACTTGTTTTCTGTCTCACTTGTGAGGAGATGTGGGGTGTTGAAAGGGGGTGTGCGGAAAATCTGTTTTGTTGCACACGTCTGAATTTGTTTCAAGGGGTGAAACATTTATTTTCTCGCTGCCGTTGACTGCTGGGTGTGTGGAGGGGGGGGGAGATGGGGTGGAGAAGAGAGCCAGGTAGGTTTGTTATTTCAATTTGATCTCCTTTTCTGATCGCTTTACTTGAAGGTAAATAATGAGGCAGGACAGCATTCGAAGGTGCCGAGGAGCTGCGTGTACAATGGGTTTAGCGGGAAGGCTGGGGGAGGAATGGAGAACAGAGCGGTACGAGCTTCCCTCCCTCCCCTCTTGTATTTATCTATCTCTCCATCCTGAGGAAGCTGGCGGAGAAATCAGGCTGCATACTGAACAGTGGCAGAAAAAAATGAAGGTATCCAGGGGAGGAGGTAGTGGGAGGCGGGGGGTGGGGGGAGGCTGCGTCGGGCTGGAGTTGGGGCTGGGGGATCAGGAGCGCAGGGATTTCAGTGCATAGGTCTGAGTCTCAGCGGCAGGCTTGAAGGAGAGGGGGTTGCAGGCTCCGCACTCCTCGGGAAGTGTCATTCATGGGGGAAAAGCAGCCAGGCAGTGTCCTCTCTAAAGGGGAGTTTGGAAAGTAGTGGGCAACAATGAGAAACCAAACACAACAAAATAAAGCCAACGCCACGCCAAGCCCCAAAGCCGGGAAGAATTGATACTGTCTTCAGAAATCTTCCATTTCTGTTGTGTTTAGCTTGGGCTTTTTTTCTCCCTCTTTCCCTTTTTGACATCTTTCAGGAGAGTTGCATTTCAGGATGGACTGGAGGTCTGTGCCAGGCAAGGAAAGACAGATGGGGAGAGAGATGAGGGGAGAGAGAGAGAAAAGGGTTTTCTGACACTGCTCAGCTAGAGTTTATTTGGTTTCATGCACTTGGTGTTTGAAGAAACGTTTAGATTCATAGTGTAAGGCAAACAAACTCAAAAGCAGAGAAACTGCAGTGTAGTTGTGCTCCAGAGTAGCAGCATCTCATTAGCACAGTGCTCTTTAAAGACTGCAAAACGGAGTGGCCTGCCTGTCCTTGCCAGGCTTACCCAGACAGCCTTGTAGTGGTTGTATGTGCAGGAAGAAAAAGGAGGGGAAACACACAGAGAGAAAAGTGCAGCTCTTTTCTTCACTGAGCAAAGTGGACAGAGCAAACTTGGTAGCCAAGCTCACTTAAATGCAAAAGAATGACAATGCAAAATAACTGATTATGTAGAGAGGAAGAGGTTGAGGTGTTGAGCTTTTCTGTGCAAAGAAACGTTATTTTGGTTTGATTCAAATTGCTGATTTTTCAGTTTAAGATCTTCCTTTTTAAACTCAAGAAATGTGTTTTCAAACTAGCCCTGCATTTTTCATTTGAAGGAAATATGAAAAGTGAGAGCATGTGAAAAGCTTGCTGATAGCAGTTTTGCAGGAGGCGGCAAAGCAAGAACATTTCTGCAGAACATTTCTTTCCCTTGTGAGGGAAAGACAGTAAAATCATACAATTCCAGGCAGAGAACCAGGTTTCCCAAGGTAGCTCTTCAGTACCCGGTCAACAGGTTTCCTAGGAAGAGCAATAATTTCCTGTATCACTTTGTATGTGTACGTAGTCATTAAAAATAATAACAAAAACCCCTGTGATTTTTTGCATGTCAAAGTTTTGCAAATTGCTTCAAGGAACTTCTCTCAAAATGCATTTAGATTTAGTGCAATTAATGTACATTCCCTGCAGAAGAAAACCCACACCAGTGTAATCAACTCTAATACAAAGAATGTAAGCTGTGACTGAAGAATTAGAGAGGAAATTACTATTATTTTAAGGATGGCTGACTTTTAAATAATACGTGCATAGCTGTGCACAGAAAAACTTAACGTGCTTTTAAAAGACATTACATGTGTTTGCTTTAAATAGGACAGGAAAAAATAAAAACAAAAGGTTGTGTGCTGTCGACTTCCAGGTTGCTTTTCATTTGAATATATTTGTATTGGGCTTACAAGATAAATAAAAAAACTACTGGTACATTTTCATAGTTTCTCATCTTTTAAAATGTTTCTTAGAACTGGTGCAGAGTAGATTGTGGATCTAAGTGGTTCTGTCCTTTTTAGTTGATGTGTTCAGTGGCTTAAATAGACGTACAGTGGGTGAGAAACCATTTTGCATTTTTTGCTGGTCGGCAGATGCAGAGCATATTTTGTCAGGCTTATTCAAATACTGAGAAATAAGACTCTTCAAGATTTTACTACCTGGCTGCTTTACTAGGAATGGTGGGAGCCCTTGTCTTGTGCAAACTAGATGTTTTTCTGCAGAACAAAGGGTTGTCTTGTGGCATATTTGGCAGTAGTTATGACTTAGTGGAGTGTGCGCTTGTAGAAGTAGTACAAATTATTGGTATCAGTTCAGGACTCTGGTTGACTTCAGCGGCTCTTCCTTGGGCTGAGCTTGCTGCGAGCAGATCTCTCCGCTTCACAAATGCCTCGCACACGATGTTAGCTCCTCTTCCACATTTCCTACCTGTATCTCTTTGCGCTCTGTGTTGTTTGTTGATGCAAAATACTTTCCAAAATAAACTTCGCTGGCTGTTGGGAGCCTGCCGTGTGCTTCGGCCGCCAGTGGCGGGGGTTGGCGACTAGGGGGAGCTCCCAGCCCGTGCGATGGCCGCGCCGGCCCCGCCGCGGGACGCGCGGGATGCGCCGCCGGAGCTCGCACCGCCGCGCCCGGTGCGCATCGTGCTGCAAAGTGTGCTCGGCGTAAAGTTGTAGTATTGATTTCCATGCGAGGATCTATACAGAGCCAGCCGAGAAGGGCTGACAGCGAGACGAATCTATTTTTAGCTAAATCACATCTGATTAATTGACCCGGGTGGACAGAAGTTTTTAATTAAAATTAGGTTTTAACGGTGCTTTTCATTGTCAACAGACAGTGTTTAAATTCTCCATTTGTTGTTGCCAGATAGTGATCGGGATGATGGTACCTATACAGGAGTGAGCCTCTGTGTGGCGGGGAGCGGGGGGGAACCCACAGAGATCCATATGTTTGCTTCAGTGGATGTGAAAACAGAGAGTGAGGAAGCTGGAGCTCTAGGAGAAGGTGTGTGCAGCAATAAAGCAGACGCACATGAACAGGAATCAGCGTCGATTACATGTCAGAAAGCCACATATACCACTGCTGAGAGGATTTGATATGAGGTAGTTTAACCATACTTTGATCCTCAGGTCCTTAGAACAAAAAATCTGCAGTTCCCGCAAATAAAAATAAGCATTCTTCTTTTTTAGAGAAATAAACACAAAATCACATCTGTCATGTAGAAGTTGCTGCTGAACAGCTCACAGGGCTTGTGCTGTGTGCATCTCCGACAGGACTGTGCTGTTCTCTGCTGCAGTCGGCTTGTGCGTTGTGGATGGACTTTAGCGGGACTCTTTCTTGCCCAAACATATAATTTAGTGGCATACACATGGGAAGCTTTGGTCAGTGGATGTCTGTTGCACCCATTCTGAGAAGTCCATCAAGTTATGGCACTATTAAGGTAGCAGAACGTCTTCTTATTTTTAGGGTGCAGTATGTGGATGGAGGTTAGGTTATCCTGTGACAGGAAAGCGTGCTTTATTCTAACCTTCAAGAGAAGTAAATTAGGTCAGACAAAGGATCAGGGCTGTCATCAGCTGTACAAAAACCCTTCACTCTTGGGTAGAGAAGACCAGTAATTTATCTGATGATTTCTCTACTTCATTTAATGTTTGAATTGAGCTAGTTGGAAGCATATAGACAGCAGCCAGTTCATTTGACAGACTGGTAAGCTGAAGCGTACAGTGCCTGGGCCACCGCTGATGCTAGTGTTGCACAGCCATGGGGAAAACATTCCCTTCTCCCCTCCCAAAACCTCAGACTTCACTGACTGTAGCTTTCGTTTCATTCCATGACTGTTAACTTTTATCAAGAGAAACAGCTATCCAGCTCTCCTCCTCCTGGTCACCTCTGCCCATCAAATGCACACACACCCACGCTCTCCTTTTTCCCTCCTCTGCCTCCCACCCTTCACACTCCCCCAGGTCAAAGCCTGGTGGAAAATTCTCCCTGAAAAGACCCGCTACCCCAAAATGGCTCTCCACCTCCTTGCCAGAGCATTTCCTACTCTTTACTTGCCGTTTGGTTTCTCCAGGGTTGCAGTGCAGTTGTAGATTGAATTTGGTCTCCCTTCGGTAGCATCCAGAGAAAGCATGTGGAAAAATAGAGGGGGGCCAAAGATTACCCACGAGCTTTAAAGTTAGTGTTACCGCAAAAAACCACTTGATGAAGCACCAGCGTTGGCTGTAGATGGCTTTGTATATATGTATCCTCTTAGTGAGGGAGGGAAAAGGCATCAATAAGTGCATGCATTGATAAATGCATGATTCATTCAGCTGCTTTTACTACAGCACCTTCCTCTTTGGTGTTTATTTACTTTCTTAAAATGTACATGGGCAGGCTGCACACCATTCCTCAGCATCCACAGTTACAGCCTCAGAAGCAGTTGTGTGTTCAGCTCCTGAACATCAGTTAAATTTGCTCGTTGTCTGCTCTCCTTCCCAAAGAGGTGTTATTTGCTTGGTACTGTAGACCCTTGCTGGAGCTTTAAGTAGCAGCTTATTTTTTTTTTCCTTTCTTTTTTCTTCTTTTTTTTTTTTTTTTTCCCGTTTCCAAAGGATATATAAAAAATGCCTAAAGCAGGCTATTCGAAAACAAATTAAAGTAGAGGGACACACTTCATGCGTTGCAGGCACGCGCCAGTAGAAGGGGGTTAGAAGAATATAATCATTTTACTGGCAAAAGTGACACCAGATCGGGGATTTGATTAATGGTGCAGCATTCACAGGGACTTAGTTCTGTATTTTTGACATATGCAAGTCTTTTGTGTAGTTGCTTCAGTGCAAGAAACTCCGTTTTGTTTTTTTTCCTGGAGCAGCTGATAATCTGTGTGTGTGCTGGATATGCCCAAGGTACTTTCCAAAGACTAAGCACTAGACAGCACAGTACAAAAAAATGAATCCAAAGTTAAGGGAGAGGAAAAAAACACGCTGGTTTACTTAACTTTTTTATGACCCCTTTTACTAAGCCACTGGAAGAAGCCATAAATTCACTGAATGTTATAATGAATATGCTTCAATGAAAGTAAAAAAAAAAAAAGGCTTAAGAAAATTGTGTATGAGCAACAGTGTGCCGTACACAATTGAAAAACACAGTCTCTTTTGAGTCTAATATTTAAGAAAAAACCAGAGCTGCTGTGTGTTTAATACATGTTCAGAACTAATTACTTAATTTTGATCACGGCTTTTAAATCCTTGGGTAAGAATCTCTGCTTCCAGTATCCTTTTCTATGCCAGTTGAAAGCCTGTACCCAAATACCGCTCCTTCTCCTTTTGTGGCACCAAGAGCTCCTTTCTCTCCTTGGTTGTCGTTTGGTTTTAAATAAAACAAATGTATTCACTGGGGGACAAAGAATGCTTTTATATCACATCATCACATCCCATTTTATCTTCAGAGATTTACAGCTTCTGCAGTCTGTAGAAGAGCCTATACAATTTTTGCTCTCAAAAGCTGTAAATATTTTTTTATGAACATGTAGTTTACTTAAGAGGAGACACACCACTCCCTTCTGTAGCACTGTACACAGTTTCTGAAGAAATAGCATCTGACAAGTGTTGGATATTTGTGCAGATTCTTGGATATTCTTGTCTTTTGTCCTGTTTGGGTCCGGCGTGGTTATTGTGTCATTTTCCTCCTTCTTTTCCCTAAATCCTGGTGTGTTGTTGGCTTTTTGTGGCAGTGCTTGACTTGTTCCATCTCAAGTGTGTACAGAGGGTTAAACTGCTTTCTGAAAGACTCAGGCTACTTCTGGCTAAAGGTGTCCGAGGTAGCAGTGTCGCAGGAACAGTCCTCCAGCTCGCTGCGCTGTGCAGGTGCTGAAGCTTTGGAGTGAGCGGGTCATTTCCCCCTCCACCCTCCCTGCACCGCAGTGTGCTTGTCCCCTTGCTGTCGGTGCCCGGGGGAGGGTGGCAGGCTCCATCCTGCCTGCTGTGGGGCCACCGACACCTGCCGCGCTGCGCCGCTGCCTGTCCAGCACGTGGCGGGGGACGACCGGACAGCGCTGGGGGACTGGACGGTGGCAGCTCAGCGGCTGCACCGAGGCCACGCACACACAGCGTGGCAGAGACTCGCTCGCCGCTGCTCCCGCTCTGCCTTTGTGCACTTTGCACACGCCAGAGAGTCGCTGGGAAAGTGAGGGAGAGTGCGGGTCCCCCGTGTTTCTGGGGCTTCTCCATCAAGTTGCCTCCTTCGGCCAACTCAGCCTCAGATTTTTATTTAGGGAAAAAATAAAATAAGATACTACGAACAATTGTTCTGCAGTCCTCTGAAAAATTAAAAATTTGTGGCAGATAAGCTGTGCCTAGTGTCACTGAGTGTGATGCTGATGCAATATGTAGGTATAATCTCAGCTCTGCACCTTGCAGCGGCAGAAGCTGCTGGGAGGCTCTGGAAGTGGGTTATTGATAAACTTCGACGGCAAGGAGCCACGTCGCCCGCTTTGAGCGGCGTTAGTCTTTGTGCAGCCAGGATCCTGACACCGATCTCGGTGATAACCCAGCCAGAGAGCGTGTGATTCGAGCTATTTCCGTTAAGCATGTTGATGCTACAATAAATGTGACATGTGGGTGTTGATTGAAGGGACATCATTTTCAGGCCTGCTTTGGGCCAACACCCTGAAGAGCAAGTCAGTTCTTTGTGCTCACTCCCCAGCTAGGCTGAGCTCTCTCTGGCTGTGCCTCCAAGGCAGCAGTGACTGCGTGAGGAGAACAGTGCACTTGATGTGCTGCAGCACACTGGTGGGCAGCTTCCTGTGCCTGGGCACCAGGAGCTGTGTCCTCATGGTGGACCCTGGGCAACCTCAGCTTGTCCCAGTGAAGTGTGGCCCCTGGGGTAGCCTGTGCTTTGTTCCCCAGATGGGTATAAGGATGGGCAGTGGCTGTGGTAGAGCAGGCAGGGCATGTAGCAGCACCTCTGAGGTGAAGGCACTGGCAGCACTCATCTTCACCACCCTGTTATTGATTTGTGCAGAAACCAGCCATGGATGGCAGGTTTCACATGCAATGCTTTGGCCCGACACCAAAATGTTCCCTCTTCTCCCTTGCTCTGCCTCCTTTTGATACTGCAGGACAGGAAAAATAAGGAGAATAGGTTGGCAACTTCTAGAGCCTGTCTCACTCGGGCTCTGCAGCGCAATAAAAAGGCCAGAAAAGAAATGATTGCTGCCTGGACCCAAATCCTGTGAACAAGCATCCATGCTTCTGTCCTTTGAGACCTTGGAAATGATTTTTAGGAACAGAGTCTTTTCCACTATTAATGGGTATGATTTTGAGACAACTGACAGGCAGAAAGTAGTTAGCATGTGCGTTCACTTTAATACTGGGCATGAGAACATTGCTTGCATGGGGCACATATGCTCTAATGATGTCACCACACTGGAGTAGGAGTGCTGGTGGCTTTGTGACAGTGCCTTTATGGAATTAAGGGGGTTGTCCACTGTATTTTGGTGTGGTAGGCAGCTTGGAGAGCTTGGAGTCCAGTCAGCAAGTGTAATGATTTTTTAAGTAAAGCAAATTATTTAGATTGTCCAGTTGCATTAATTTCACAAAGCTGTCATATAACAACATTGTCACTCATGTCCCCATAGATTGCCCACTGCCGACTCACTGTGTTCCCTAGGCAGGCAATGCCAAGGCAATCCTCTTTGGAGGAATCTCTGGATGCAGGGAGAATGCTGGGCACACCTTAACACACTTGGAAGAACCAGGGCGTGAGTCCTGTCTAGAAATATCTTGTTTGCATTTTTTTTCCTTTTCCCAAGTAAGGGAGATGAAATGTTTTTCATTCTCCTTTTTTTTTTTTTTCTGTGTGTGTGGCATGATTTCTTCTTCAAAAAAAAAATTAATTATAAATAAATACTTGTGAAGAAACACCCTCCTCCCTCTAAACCCAGCTACCAACAACAACAGCAATAAAACCACAGAGTTAAATTCAAATAATGTGAAGCGACTCATCTGAAACCCACAGACACAAGCAGAATCAGAACTTTAGATTGAGACTGGCCTAAATTGCCCCTTTGGTATTAAAGGACTCCTTAAACAGCCTAAGATCTTGGCTGTTGTATTAACCAGGCATGACCCGATGCGTTATGGGCTGGACTTGCAGGCTTTTTTCTCTTTTCCTTTGTGGGTTTTAAATCTCTCCTGTAATGTTACTTGAATGTAGGTTTTTAATGGCTTAATTGAGTTGTCAATAGGAAGCCTTTTTTTTTAAATTTTATTCCAAGTAAAAATAAAAAAAGCAAATTGACATGGATAAAACGCATTTGAAGATCTATTCAGTATTTTGTTTTTCATTCTTTTATGTCTGTTTTCCATGTCCTGAATAAGGGGATGTAATATAGCTTCTGCATTGCTGGGTGAATAGCTGGTCTCATGCTTGATGATTTATTAAGCTGAAATCAGAAATAGAGTTGAGTAAAAAAAAAATCTTTTGATAGTTTGAAACCCAGTTACTACTGATCACGAGTGCTCGGCGTACCAAGAAAACGAAAAGCTGATTTTCGGTGATGTGACGACTGCCAAAATATGAAGGAATACCAGATGTTATTTTAAAAAAGTGCCATTGCAGAGTCCTTGGAAAGAGAGTGAGCGAGTGTAAGTGAATAGGCATATGTGGATTTAACTAATATTCAAATGAAGTGTATAACTGAAAAGAACGAATTTGTAACAGTTTAGCTGTTCAAACCTCCTTCATGTTTCCACAGACGCCTGGTCAGGACCCTTATCAAATGCAGCAATTTTGCTACATTTTCTGAAGAGCACAATTTAAATTGCAGGCAAAAAAAAAAAAATCTTCACATCAGAAAGATAATAAAGTTGAGGTCTGTGCTTTTCTTTTTATTTGTTACACATATATAAATGCCAGAATTCAGTCTTTGTAATTTAAGACACAGACTTTAATCTGAAGGCTTTACAGGAATGTTAGTGAAACTAGTAATAAACCTTTTTCTCCTCTGCCGCCTTTTTTTCTTACGACCCTTGGTTCAGTTCCTGTTTTCATGTTGTCTTTTTCAGCTCTTTGTCCCATCTCCTGTGTGTGTATCTGTGTGCCTGTGTGTGCCTCTCTCTATGTTTTTTTTTTTAATATTTTGACACATTGCTCCCCCTTAATAGGAATTCTGGCTACAAATAGCGTGCATGTTTCTAAAGGAACCTTTTCACAGTCTTTTTCTTTTGGGTCTAAAATGATGTATATGTAATTGGTAATTAAAGGTGCAAGCTCCCTTCAATAAAAACAATATTGCTCAATGTTAGATCATTAAAGGGAACCGCAGCACTAAATAATTACCTTTTGCATCGTGACACGCTGTTCGCAGGCACCCGCTCCCATCCCAGCAGTCCCTTTTCAGCACAGGGTTATGGTTACATTTTCACTAAGACAAGGAGGCATCTTTTCATGATATAAATTGGTGAATTAATTGCGTTGTATTGTCTTCAAACTCTTTTTAAACTTAGATTAAGGGGAAAAAGGTAATGAATGCTTTTCAGAATGAATGAGTTTGGAAACAGAAGCCTTCCCGTGCCCACCGTCTTTCCCAGCAGGATGGTCCATGCTCGGGCACTTCTCTTGGGTCCCTGTCCTTTTCTGCTGTCGCTGGTGGTGCTGCTGCTGCTCTCCCCTTTGCTGTTGGGGAGCTCTGATGCAACTTGTAATACCACTGGTAGATATGCTGATCAATTATTTATTCTGGAAGGCAAAAATGGGAGTGATTCTTTTTCTAAACTACCTTTTTTCAAGCTGCAACCATTTGTGTTGCCAGGTAATGCGTTCCACTTTCTACCATTTGTCTTTTTCCTATGTGTTTCTTTTTTTTTTTTTTTTTTTTTTCAATTGCTGAAGAGTGGGATAGAAATCCTTTTGTTTTCAGACTGGAGAAGAGTCCAGATCTGGATTATAACATCTGTTTATCACAGTCTTACTTCTTTGAGATATTTGTGTGTCTTACTTTTCCCAGGAAATCCAGAAGGAAACCGTTTGGGCTAATAGACAACGTTTTTCCTCCTATTCCTTTAACCATGATTTGATTAGAGGTCTCAGTCACTGATTTACATACTGTTAGTTCCTCTGTTTCGTTCAGCCCAAATCCTATAGTCCTTGCAGAGGCAAACCAGCCTTAGGCAAAAGTCAGTGGAAATTTTGCCTGGGTAAAGTCCAAGGTTTGTATGATTTGGCAGTTACATGGTAGAACAAGAGAAAAAAAAACCCAAAACACATTTTGCCTCAGAAATGGATTGTGATCCACAATTATTTTATAATGTAAGAACTATCTTATAAATACCCATTAAAAATGTGGTGGTTTTTAATAATCGTGAAATGAGAAGTTGCATATTTCCTAGAAACTGATGCAGGTCACTCAGAAATTCTTTCCCAGCCTTTGGGGGTAAAGGTATGAAGTTCACCAGGTCTCTGGGCAAAATTTAAACAAGAAATTAACCTATATAGCAACGGCAGGGTTATTTGACATCAGAAAAATAGAGTGGAAGATTTCAGGCTCAGCCAATATTCCAGTATGTTAAATAAGTGCCTCATTCCCTTTCCCACTGTACAGACTTTTGAAATCCCTTAACTGCTTATGTGACCATATCCTGTTTACCTTACTCTTACAAATAGTTTGCTGTAATTCGTGCTAATGGGTGGTCGTTGAATCTTGCCGGTAACTTTGTAATGGGAAAGGTGGTACTAATTTTGTATGTCACGGGGAGCCTGGTCCTGCTAGTTTGGAGCATACAAGCTTTCCACCTCTCTCTGAAAAAGGAGGAGAGGTTCGGGTGCATAAGCTTTGCTGGATGGGGCCTTGGCCAGATGGCTGGGAGACGCAGTGGGAATGAGAAGGTGGGATAAAAAGAGAGTAACTATTTCAGAATATTACTCGGGGCTCGAACGCTTGCAAAATGGCTCTTTGCTGATATCCTTGCAGTGCTGGCAGCAGTGGGAAGGAGCTGTCAGGAAAGCTATGCCAGGTCAGCCTTTCCATTTTGTTTCAGGCAGGCTTGGTTGCAAAATATATTGAAATCATTCTGGGAGAGCGGAAAAGCTGAAAAATAAAAGAAAGATCTAATCAGGCTTGACTTCTTCGGGGGGTGGGGGAAGGCTGGGCCTCTGGTGATGCATCCTTCAGAGTCTGTGAACACTCAAAGCAATCTTTTTCTTTTCTCCCCTCATCCCTTTCCTCCCTCTTTCCCCTTGTCCATGCAAAGCAGAGGCTGACCATGTGGAACCGGCACTGGCCGACGAGGATGAGAGCCTGGCAATAGCAGACCCAAGCGGCATCAGCATCACTGCAGGCGGGACAGACCCCGACTTGTTAACCTGTGGACAGTGTCAGATGAACTTCCCGTTGGGAGACATCTTGGTTTTTATAGAGCACAAGAGAAAACAGTGCAATGGCACTGGTGGTGTCTGCTATGAAAAGAGCATGGATAAGAGCAGCCCTCCCCCCTCCTCTCGCGCCGAGCTCAGGAAAGTGTCAGAGCCAGTGGAAATCGGGATCCAAGTCACACCCGATGAAGAAGACCGTCTTCTCACGCCTACAAAAGGAATTTGCCCCAAGCAGGAGAACATTGCAGGTACAGCACGTTTTACACTCAATCAACTGCCTAGGTAATCTTTTAACTAGTGTCCTCTAGAAAGTGCCATGAAACATAGACTTCAGTAACAGGTCTTTATAGGAACCATCCGTTCTGGAGAGTCCTCATGGCTATGCAGGGCTGTCCATCCCATGTTTAATTCAGTGTAGCTGTCTGTGCAGGACCAGCTGCTGGAGAAAGGGGCCTCTCAGTTCCCCATGAGAGCCAAGGAGCAGCCTGTACACGTGGGACAAAGCAGAAAGCTGGAGTCAGAAAATATTTCACGAGCATCCCTAGGCAGGTAAAAGTGGCGGAGGGATAGGAGACTTTGGTGAGGTGCTCAGTTCAGTCATCTTCCAAATACCTTTTGTCACATGCAGACTCACTGGGAAGGATTAAATCGTGACCCTAGTGAAGTCAGTGGAAAAATCGTCTTCCCACTGACTGTCAGTGGGAAGAAGATTTTGTTGTGAGGGCTGAAGCATGGGTTCACTAAATCCTTGCTTTTTCTTTTCCTGGGGTACATGTCAGCTTCCTGGCCTGCACTTCTGCCTGTGCTGCCTGTCCTGGGTCTCTTTTGATGGCTCAGGTTAGGTAGGCAACACCTGCATTCACGTGCACACCCCAAATGGTCTTCTGAATGAGGATACAAGAGCACAGGCTGGCCTGGGTGAGAAAATTGCAGGCATTTCTTTTTCTAAAGCTCTCGTACGTGGTGCAGTTAACATTCATTCAGCGGACCTCCCTTGCTCAGGAGGTGGGCAGGAGAGTGATGGTATCTCCCTAGGAGAGCTGACATGCAGTGGTTCCTGCAGAGTGCCCGGTGTGGGGCTGCTTCCATCGTGCAGGGCGTTTCTCCCCTCTACAGTGGTGAAAGGAAGACTCTCCTCCCTGCTAGTGAATGGGAGTTTTATGTTGCACAGCAGGATCTCCCCTGAAATGGGCCTTTTTTGTTCAAACCAACTGCATCCCATACAGAAGATCAGTGGCAATTTTTCTTTCTGGCACTGTCCTGATTTCTGTAGGAATTGTCCTATGGGATTAGATCTGACAGTCCAGGATCCTGCCTGTAGTAGATGGGTTCCCATGAGGTGATCCCCAGAAGACTGGTGAGAGGCTCCTAACTTCACCATTGGAGCTGAAGAGATTCCCGCTTTTAATGCTGGAGGTCTCTGAATCAGCTCCCAGCATCTCTGACAAGCTTGGGCATCATGTTAGTGAGGATGCCGGCTTTGAAATGCTGCAGTCTTCAGACATCCTGTCTTTTAGGAGAGGGTATATGCCACCCATTGACTACATTGTTTTCTTCTAAGAATCTATCTTGGGTGCAGCCACCATCTTGGCATGGGGCAGCTGGTAGTTTGGGGGCATTACGTGTGGCAGCCTGTGCTGTAGTGTTGTAAGCAACCCTACTGTAAGATCTACCCTGTCTTTTCCTCATCCTTTTTCAGCTTTCCCCCTCCTTTTCCAGCTTTCCTCATCCTTTTTCAGTTGTGAATGCGTTTCTTGGTAGAGATGACTACATTGTGGTGTAGCAGATTTGAAGTCTAGATTTCCTTGCCATTTGGTAGGAGCAGAAGAGAAGTATTCAGCACACTCTCTATAACTGTTGATCCCCCTGTAAGCTGATGGTGCTCAGCCCCTTTTAGAGGTGCCCAGTGCTTAGTAAGGTTGGTTCAGGAGACCTATGCTGCGCAAGTTGCAGTCCAAAGCTCACCTCTGACTAATCTCTGCCCAAGTTCAGTTCATAGTGAATTACCTCAATGGCCCAGTGCAGACAGTGCTGTCCCATCCCAGCTTCTGGGGGTCAGCATCAACATAACCAACACTTTCGCCACGCAGAAAAGAAGCAAGGGGAGGAGAGGGTGAAGGAGATGTTCACATGTGGGAAGGGCATAACAAAAAAAAATTTAAAAGCCAATCTGGAGCACCTAATCTCTTTCAGACTAAACTGAATATCAAATGAAAATATGTAGAAAAGATTTTGAATTGAGAAAAATAAAAGGGTTTATCATTTGACTGGCATTTTCTCAGCAGTGCATGGAGATAGGGACATCCACTAAATAGTGCAGTAATAATGCTTTCTCAATTAGGAGCCCAGCTCTGAGATAAAAAGGTGCAGTGTCCTTCCATATTTTTTTTTAATAGCAGCGGATAGTTTTCAATAGTAGGATAAAAGCCTCACATTACAGCCATGGAGGGTAGCCATGAAAAACCCACAGAAGTCATTCACTGGGAAGGCTTTAGTGGGATATACCAAACCCCTTATTTATATTTCAATAGAAAGGCTTTCTGCATTAGCCAAGAAAATCAGAATCTGCATTTAACATTAAAGGTATTTCCCAGTGAGCGGCTGTAGAGCATTGTTGTTAGATTTGTTAAAAAAAGAGACTAAATACGATTTCATAAAAGGGAAACTTAATCTCTAAGGCAGCTTTCTCCTACCCTGCCACCCCCTCTCTTTATTTTTTTTTTTTTTGGTAATAATGCAACAGCCTACAGTATTTTTACTTTATATGTGACGAAAGATATTCTTAGCCTTTCTGTACTGCGACAGGAAGAATGAATTTCTTTATTCCACCAAGAAATATGTAAAATAATCCCTTAGAAGTATGGGGAGATATGTTTGTTCAAAGCATTTAAAATGTTATTTTAATCAAAGGCACAAAACACTCTACATGCTGTGTCAGCTAAAGGAGACCATTACATTTTAACAGCAAATCATGCTCTTTTTCCCCCTCCTAGCAAGCCCCCCCCTTTGAAACTAACTTTTTTTTTTATTAAATAAAAAGGCGAAAAAGATTAAAGAATAATAAAAAAAAAACTTCAGTGGCTCAAATGTATAAAGTAATTTAATATGGTGGAAGCATTAATTATTTTAGCTTAATTGAATTCTGAGGACTGCAGTAGTTGCATTTTTGTAGACAAGCTCTGTTTATTATTTCTTTGTGTAGATTAACAGTAAAGGAAACATAGATAACTTTCAGTTATTTATTGTAAAATAAATGTGTCAATTCATGTGTAAAGCAAGCTGTTCAAAGATAATTGAGTCTTTATATTTGAAGAGGGAAACCAGAAATCACCCACTCGCCACTTCGGCTCCCTGAAATATGCTGCCACCACTGCTGTCCCTAAAGAGGTTTCAGCTCCTCTCCTTGATCTTGTGTTATTTTTGTAGGCCTTCTTATTTGGTCAAAATAATTTGTACGGCCTTCTGCGGTGTGATTAAGCCACCATACCTTACATCTTCCCATGACTGGATGCAGTGAGGGTACGTCAGGCGCTGAGCTTGGCTCTGCCGTTGCACCTCTCCTCCCTCTAGATGTGAGGATACTGGGATGCAGTGCTGAGCATTCATCCTGGCACAGGGTACTCCTCTACTCCTTTCCTCCTCTGTTTCTTTTTGTCTTTTTTTTCCTTTCTTGGTAGCTCTTCTTGCACCCGTCACTGAATGCCTCTCGACGACACAGCAGACCTTGTGCTGCTTTGAGGCAGGCAGGTAGAGCTCAGGAGTCCGCACCAAATTGTACGCAAGCAACACAAATCTCCTGGCTGACGTTTCTATATTTTGGTAGAGACAAAGGCAACTTTGTCTCTGCAATCAGCTTTTAAAGATCTTATGATAATAAAATCTGTCATCTTTCCCTGCCTGGTAACTTGCAAATCCAAGCTTTTCAAAGTGTTTTCATTTAGTTACCACTGTCCATGAGATGTGTGGTAGCATGTTAGCTGGCACTAGGAGGATGTGACTTGCTTAGGAGCAGTTTGCCCTGTAAAGTTTTTGGTTTTTTGTTTGTTTTTTTTTTAATTGGCTGACCTGTTTGAAAATCAGTTCTGCTTCTCATACAGAGGGTGTGATAGTATCGAACAGATGTACCAGATTGTTGCACAGCAAAACGTAGCCCGGCCAATGAGTCGGCTAGGAGTTATCAGTCACTGCTCCTTTTGCTTCACCGCTGGCAGGTATTTTGGAAAAAAATTAGACACTGTTGTATTCTATATCTCTTTTTATCTTTCATACTTATCAGATCTTGGGCATAACCAGGTGACCTGTCCTGGCTGATGAATGACCTGGCAAATACGCTTCTACTGTCCTTTGACTGATGGTATCTCCTCTCCTCTCCATGGCCCTGCTGGGCTCATGGGCTACCAGTCTGTTTATCAGCAGGACTCTCTGAAATGATCCAGATTAAATAAAAAGTACCAGGCAGCCAGCTTGCTTTTAATGCTGGATGGTTTCATAGAACCCTGGCAGAGAGGAATGAACGTCTGTGGGACAGGCACCACTTGGGACAGACCTTCTCCAGATTCACTGACAGGTCTGTACCTTCGGGCCAGCGTACCCTCACTGACACATAACAGCAGCAGCAGAGGTTCATTAAGACAGCGAGTTAATTTCTGCAAGGATAGTGATTGGAAAGGGGAGGGGATTTGACTGGAATTCCTCATTCATCCTGTCCCGGGCAGCAGTGCTGGGCTCCACACATTGTACTTGAACTAGATGTGCATCGTGAAAAAAGGCTCCCTGTCAGAGGCAGGATTTAACTGTAACCCCTGCTCCATGAATGTTCATTTCAGGCTTTTGAATGGTAAAACTGCCAGTGAGAGAAACTAAATAACTCGCATGTGCTGGAAGCCAGAGATAAACACCGCTGTAGGTTGCCATGAAATAGGCTATTTGATATATTTAGAATTGTTATTTTTCTCCAAATTAAGATTAGTTAAATCCATGTGTGTTGTGTGAGTGATTGTTAACTCAATGGCATGGATTATCCTTTTTTCAAATCATGACAGCTAATTATTATTGCTGTCTACCCTGAGACATTCACTTACAATGTACCATTATGGACCCGTGCACCCATATTAACTGCAGGACTCAGACAGCCATCGTGATGCCTTCACATGTGAGGGGAGGAAAATGCAATCTGAAACAACCCAATCAGTGTGACGGTGATGTCGGGCAGGTTCGGAAGAGCTGTCCTGAACAGCACTGAGCTGGCACATGGCTTAGGGGCCATCCCCTTCCCAAGGCTGCCATGGCACTGGGTGCTGTTACCAGCACATCCCTGGGGTAATGGGCCTTGCAGGAGTGACTTGTCAAAGCCAGGCCAGGAAAAACACTATGTGAAAAAGAAGAGGCTTCCAGAAGTGTGTGGTAACAGTGCCTGAGAAACTCAGCTTGTAGTTGCAATCCTTCTTGTGAGGCTTTTCCAGACTTGTTTCTTCCCTCGCATCTGCTGGGGTTTTCCTGAGTGCAGAGGAGTTACCTGGCCACCTCCTCCTCCTTTGCTGTATTTAGCAACACATTTTGCCAGGTATTTAGCAACACGTTTTTCTAATTGGTGTTGATGAGCAGTAAGGGGAGGACACATGACACAAGGAAGGTGTCAACTGGTGGTGCCCTGAGAGAGGGTTAACGAGCAAGCTTCCTGCCCCTGGGACCTTGCTGAGGTCCTGGCTTGGGTGTGGAGAGAAAAACAAGATAGGTGATCTCACCTAGAGCTCTGCTTATGCCCAGAACTGGGGGTGGGGAGGCATGCTGGGAGAGCTTGGCTCTCCTCTGGGGACGGGGCAACCCCCAGCCCAGGGGAGTGGCCCTCCCCTGGTTTGCTGAGGCTTAAAGCATGACCAAGGGCTGCTGCTATGTTGATGGGTTAAAGTTTTAAGGCTGCCAGTGGAAGCCAACATGGAGGTCTCCAAAGAACACGATTGCCTCCGTGGGGGATCCTAAGAGAGGCTGCCCATCAGCGTGTGTGTGGGGCTGCAGCCACAGGGCTGTGGTCACGGTGCTTCTCACCAAGGCAGCAGCAGGGACCCTGCTAATCCCAGCAAGAGTTAAAGGTGAGAAACCTGCGAGTTACAAAACCCTTCCTTCCCCTCGCTTGAACTCCACCACACCCTGTGGCCCCACTCCAGCGCCCTCTGCTCAGCCCCAGCCCGAGGCCACCGACCGCCCTCTCACTGCTGCAACCTCAGCTCGCCCCCGGGTGTCCTGCCCGGGGTCCGGCCCCACCAGCCACCAGGGCCTTACTGGCATCTGCCAGTCAAGAGTGAAATTATTCACACCGAGTTTTTAAAAGCAGATTAATAAAAAAAAAGCCCAAGGAATATTATGCCCTTGATTCTCCCTGCTGGTTTTAGCTTTTTGTTTTGTTCCTCTCACCAGCCTGTTTTTCGAAGTTATTTTCCATGCCCTGTATGTGGTTAGCTGGATTCCCACGAGGGTGAAGCAGTAGGTACTGGTGCTGGGGAAGTCCAGTTCACTCCTCTCTGCCCTGGTTTCACCTGGGGCAACTCCCCTGAAACTGACAGGACTGTGCCAGCTTGATAAATCAGGTGACACAAGTAAGGACCTGCACCTGAATGCATCCTGTGCCGAACAAAGAAATGGGCTTCCTGCCGTTATTTTCTCTCTCTCTAATCTCTCTTAGTTATAGTCATCTTTGGTTTTTATGAGGGACAGTTCTGGGTAAAACCTTTTTGACAGAAGTGCCATTTTGCAGGCTGAGGAGAGGGGATTTGAGAAGGTCAGTCAGTACACTTGGCCAGAGGCTTCTTGCTCTGGGGTGAATGCCTGTGAGGAGTCACTTTTTAAGAGCACAACTTGCTCGTTTGTTACCAGCCTGGCAGTGCTGTTACCCTCTTTTAATTAAATGCAAGAGCTCTGGACTTAGAGTTAGAACCCACTCAGAATGTCACCCAACAAAGTGGCTTTTTGCCTTTAGTCCGTTCCTTTTGTGAAATTACTTGCGCCATGTGTGAAAGACCAAAAATCCAGTGTATATCAGATTATTATTATTATGGAAAGATTGGTAGATTTTTATAGGCAACACTAACAGCAATGTGCTTGTGCTCAGTGGAGTATTGACTGCATGAAAGGAGTTTGTAGGTGTTTGCAGGGGACTTTTGGACTGGCATGTTGCTGAAGGAAAACCAGGTGCGTGGAAGCACTGTAAGAGGAAAAAGCTCCTATAGAGACAGAAGGGGTTGCCGTTCCTCTCCGACGGTGGATAAATACATAAGGGCAGAGAAATGGTTCCTTTGCTTCAGCAAGACAGAAGTGTTGCTATAGCACAAGGCTACCTCCCTTCATGTCTTTTCCATAGATTGTTTTTCTTTCTCAGCCAGTGTTTGAACTGTTCTGCCTGTGCATACAGTGACCAAATCGGCTGTGACATAAAGGTTGAACCTTTCTAGGTTTTTTTGGAGATTGGAACATTTTTCTATCATAACTGGAGAAAAAAAAACCCTGTGAAGTAATCATACTTTTTGTACAAGAAAGGCTTGAATTTCTATGTCATGTCACATAACTTCAAAAGGCACAGATTTGGGGCTGACTTTCAGCACTGGCTTCGGTGGCCGAGTGGGAAGATGGGAGCCCGGAGGGTAAGAAATAGAAGAGAGAGGCCAGGTATAGAAAACCACGTTTCTCAGCAGATAACCCTGGAAGCCAGGAGAAAATGGGTAGCTGGGTGGCTCTTGTCTTGGGAGATGCATGTGCTCACTCCAATGAGAGCATCCTTTTCAGCATGGTTCCTTTTCCCCATTCCCTCCCACCCTCCAAATGGTAATTGGTGGGCCGTGCAGTAGAAATGTTATTAAAAAAAGAAGAGGAAAAACTGGGTGGGTGGGGTATCTAGGGATTTGGTGTCTAAGCTCAGGAGTTAAGCCGGAAATCCCAGAGATGTAATGAAAACAAAACGGACTTTTCACTCGCGCTGTGGCATTCTGGCAGTGAGAACGCTTTCGTGAGCCAATGTTTTCATTGTAGGTTTTCTCGAGAGAAGTAGTGGAAACGAATCGTTAACCCCTTAACAGGAATGAATGCGGTTGCTGCAGCGGGGAGAGGAGAGCCCTCTTGGCTCCTGGTTGCTGTGTTGCAGAGCTTGGGGGTGTGTGTATGTTTCTGTGTAGTGGGGAAGGTGGGGTAGATACCACTTGTAAGGAGTTTAATAATGTTAATGGCAGTTGTGAAGTGGTTACTTAGTGGTTGTTGTTTTTTCCTCTTTGCATGTATGCCTTTGCAGAAAGATTCAAGCATGGTCAGCACGAACCACTGCTAAGCCCCACAGCTCTTAAACTTGCTCCGTCTTCTGGCATTCGGACGCGAATTTCTTGAGCGAGAAAAGAGGGACGCTGCTCACTGGTCCCTCGGCAGGGTCGTAAAAGCTGCGGATGGAAAAGACCTACCAAGTAGCAGATCCCAGTTTTCCTGGAAAGTGGACGTACAGGATGTGTGTCTGTAGTAGGCATGTTACGGATATAGTTTTAAATGTCCAGCAGCCTTGGATAGTTCAGCCTTACAGGAGTAAGCCCTTGTTTACAATGAAGGGAGTTTGGGAAGGAAGGGAGCTGCGAGTGATTAATCTAATTTACCTTAACAGCCACTTTTAGTGAAGAGATTTTGTATCCCTGTTCTCCATGCTCTCATTAGGCTGCATCTTATTTTGGTATTTTATTTCACCTTTTGATCACTGCTGGCACTTACTGTATTTCTCTTTCCACTCTCTCATTAGGGTATTTTATCTGCATGTGTGCTTGCAAACAGTATAGAGCATCATCCCCTCTGTTCTAGCTAAAGAGCATCTCATCTACCCTTTAGCATCTTGGAAGAGCAATTAAAATTATTTTAGACCTTCTTCCAGGTGTCCTAGAACCTCTGGTCCTTGCATGCAGGTTGTGGGACTCTCGGTGCTGTGCAGACTTTGGATGTAATTGCATAGCTGCTGCAAAGGGCTGTGTCTCTGCAGCTGACCTTGCTCAGCGCATCTGGCCTCTGAATAGATGTTTGCCTTCTTTCTTCTCACTTTGACAGCTCCCCCGCTCTGCACTCCAGCCCCTCACTCTGCTCCAGCCCACTCCTTGTCTGCTCGCTCTGGGAAAGCACGGCAGCGGCAGGGTATTTGTGGCTGAAACTGCCTTGGCAGTGAGCAGAGGTTGAGGAGAGTGTCGGTTCTCCTGCACACCCCTGTTTGAAGAGGGGAAAAATAAGAAAAGGAAAGAGATGCTGCTGAATAAATGATGGTTGTGCATGTTTTTATACCACACTCCTTTTGTAATGGTCATTTAAACAAGGTGGAGTGGTGAGGGAGGAGAGAACAAGATGAGACTGCAGACAGGGATTATATAGCCCTCTTCCTCTTTTAAGACATTTATTATTTTCAGAGTCAAACCTGTAGTCAGCTAATGTAATTGTAAAGGTCTCCTTTGAATTATTGCCGAGGTGCTCTGAAGTCTTCTATTAGAGCTGATGTACTTGTGTGCAGGCAAAATCCAGATTCGAATTTAGCACCTACTTATTTTATTTTCTATATTAAACCAATTCCTGGTTCAGTTTTTCTTTTCGAGACCCACTTTTTGTTTCCCTTTTTCTAGACTGCCCTATTACTATCTCATAAAGAGGGTTAGAAACTGAAGGGAAGTTTCCTGAGCAAGGAGGAATTTTTTTCCTTTTTTTTTTTTTTTCTCCCCCCCTATGTCTTGGCCCACAGCCAACCTGTCTTTCAACAAGTAGAGAGCCATTCCAAGTTGAAATTTATAGAGCGGAGTCCAGGTTCAAGGGCTGAAGCCCGCCAACAGCTCCAGCCTCTTTGTTACTGATTAATTCTGCAAGCGGTTCAGCTGGTTTGCTCACTTCTGCCCGCTCTTCACAGCACCACGGCGCTTCCGAGCCGGCTGCCGCTGCTTCCCCCACCCCGCTCTTTTCAGCAGTGCTTTTCTCCCCTCGTTGTACAGCATTCGCCCCAAAATTCACTTTAACCCTGTGCAGTTCAGGCTGCACTGAGCTGACTTTACGGTCAAAATTACAAAACATCCTTTCCCTCTTTCCCTCCACTTTTTTTTCCTCCTTTTTTTACTTTTTTTTTTTCTTTTCCTTTTTTTCCACCTCCCTCCCCCCGCCCCCTACAGCTAATTTTAAACGTCTGGAGCTTCCCATTTCACTTCAGCTCATATTAACGATTGCTTCTTGGCATCAGTTGGAACCCAAGTTCCCAGGTTTTAATTAGTTTACTCAAACACATGCACTGGAGCAAAAGGGTTTCTTTCAGCTTTACCTGCAAAGGATGTTTCCTGTCTCAGCGAGGGGGGTTTTCCTCGGGAGGGATTTGAAAGGCAGAAGTTTTCAAGTGGTCTCAATATGGGGCCCCACAAGAGTGAATGTGGGAGGTGAGGGGGAGAAAGAGCAGGAAGAGAAAAGAATTAAAAAAAACCCACAAATCAAAACAAAAAAAGAGTTCGGGGAAAGTACCTTGAAATGAGGATGGTCCCAATCCTGCAACAAATTGGATGTCAAAGCACACATTTATTGACGTCACTGGGGGTTTTGCCATTGGCTTCAGCACAGGCCAGATTTTGTCCTTAGCCTGCACCGAGCTGTAGGTAACGCCAACGGTCCTCTGCAGTCAGCGGGATTACCGATGTGCAGAAAGTTAAGCATGTCTGTAAGCGTTGGCAGGATTAAGATCTGTGCTGGTATTTTCAGACCAAGTGAAATGCATGTGGGAGTTTTTAAAGAAAAAAGTGCATGGGAGTTTTAAAAAAGGGAGAATATAGCCGAGCCTGCCATTTATAAGCGCCTTGGGGAAAAACCTGGGTTGCTATTAAAAATATCGGAGGACTAATGTGTTACTAATTGTGACACAATTAACTTCTTAAAAGTATCTGATTGTGAGTCCCAAGAAAATAAAAAGCTGTGGATGAATAGCTAGAAATAGAGGCCTGTGTTTCAGTTTAAACATTTCTTTTCTATTAACTAGAAATAAAAGCGAGCCTGGAGGTTCACTTCACCAAGCATCTTGGTTACTCTGTTCCTAGAAGCCTACTTTTGAGTGGGTTATTTAAAGAATCAAAAAAACAAGAACAACGAAAAGAAGCTTAAACCCAGTAGCTGTCTGAGACCCCTGTATGTGGCTTTACCACACAGCTCTTAAGTTCTTGTTTAAACATTTATCGAGAGCTGTTTCTTGTGAAATAAAAATGTGTGCTGTTTGTCTCTAGCAGATTAAAAGTTTACCTTTAATGTGACAGCTTCTCAAATCTAGTCAGAAGCATGCCTCTATTTTATGGTATTATGAAACAGGTCTTGAGCAGGAACAACATGTTTAAGTAAGAGAGAAAGAGATAGAATTTGTGGGTTTCTTTCTTTAATGGTTTATAACCAGAAACCTTATCTGTGTCTGTTTCTGAAACTTCTGTGCATACAAGTGGCCAGCACATGTAAACCATGCTTTGAAATTTAAGTGTTAACCTTAAAAAATATTAAGTTCAGCAAAATGGCATTTTTATTTTGGAATCTACAGACAGCTCTTTGTAGTGATCTGGCAGAGGAATCTGAAGTTGGTTGTTGTTTTTTTTTAATCTCCAAAACATTCGTAATTTCAGCAGTAGAAAACTGAAGCACACCCGAGCTCTGAGAAGGCTCTCTCACATCTGCCTCTGCCTGTGTGCTGATTCCCTGGGGTCCCATTTATAACAATCTAACAAGATAGAATCTGCCTTTGAGTATCAGTAAATATGGCTAAAGATCACAAAACTGTACTCATAATTGTTCAAGACTAAAAGGCAGAATACAGTGTTTGATTAATGTTTATGGTACAGGGCCTTTTTGCAAGAAAGGACTTAAAACAGTGAACCCCAAAACCCTCTTAAAAAACCCCTGAGCGTCCAAGCCAGCTCCCTCAGACTTCCCTGGAGGATGCTATCCTCACTGTGCGAAGTTCATCATTTAAGATAATGCACTTTATTTTTGATTTTGAAGCTGATTCAGGATATCTGATTGGAATTGTTTCTCCCAAGGGGTACACAAGGTGGGCTTCTGTTAGCGGTGCTAGTACACAGGAGCAAAAGACATCTTTACTGGCCACCAGAAGTACCCATACCTTCAGGGGGCTTTTGACAGTGCATTGTCTTGGAGTGGCCTCACCCTTACCACGTCTGCCCTGTGGGTGAGGAAAAATGCCCTCCAATCCTCAAGGCTCCGTATCTGACAATTGACATTCATTAGAAATATTTCATCAAGGGAATGTTATGGATGCAGTGGTGTCTGTCAGAGATCCCTAGCAAAGGCACCTGCTTGTTTTGGAAGGATTGATGAGCTGGATTGATGAAGTCTGTGGGCTGGGGCCTTGAAGCTGCTTGGGCTGTGTTTTTTTCCGGACGACTGACAGCTTGTTTTCAGGCATTTCTTGGGTGGGGCAATTCACTAGTTGTCTTCACTCCCTCCGCAGGAAGCTTGGGAACTCCTATTGTCTTCACTGTTGGGAAACTTCTCTGCTTTCTGGAAAGGTTTACTTTGAGTGATAGTGAGTGGAGAATACAGTACAAATGGATCTGTTTCTCTTTCATTAGCTCTTTTAAGACTCTTGTTTAAATGTGTTTGCTTTTCAAATGGTAAATGTCAGTGTTTCAAATATCACTGATATTTAATAAATAGACCTTTGAAAATGCCCAGGCCAGGACTTTGTAAAATGCTGGTCTAGAATGGGCAAAGGTGACACTGGACATGCACAAAGAGAGGACGACGGGGGTAAGAGTCAGTGCTAGTCTGCATTCAGGTCTGGTCCCACCCAGAGGCTCCTGCCTGGATGCTGGCCAGGGTACAGGGGAGACGTGCTGAGAGGGTGGTTGTGACTTTTGCACTGAAAAATCCCTGATTTGGAGAATGGGGTAAGGGTACAGAGAGAAAACCTGGAAGGGCAGATGTGCGTATGCTCCAGTGGAGTTTGTTTCTCACTGAGGAAAGCTGTGGCCTTTAGAGCGAGACAGTAACTGGGGTGTGCAGAGAACTGTGCTAGCAGAAATACCACCCCAGCGTGCCACCACAGGAGAGCAGAGGCACTTCTAGAGTCACGCTTGAATATTTCTGTTTCCCACCCTCCTGTCCCTACATTTTGCCCAGCACTGGCTGTGTGATGGCTGTGCAGAGCAGAGCCTAAACCCTCTTCCCTGTAACCCTTCTGTAGGACAGGTTGGCATGGTTTGATGGGGGTACAGCAGGAGAGTTCATGAGCCCTTTCTCCCAGCCTGCAGCCTCACCTCTGTTTCCAGGAGTGGAGCAAGTCCAGGAATTTTTAATGCTACTTGCTACTGGTTTTAACTCTCCCATCTCTTTGCCAGCACCAGCTTTAAGACGCCCACAGGAGATACGCAGTCTCACTTCTCAGATGAGGAAGAAAAGATGTGAATGGGTTTATTTTCTGAAGTGCCTGGCTGCATCCGGTGGGGGCTTGGGGCAGGCTGCTATGCTCAGCACTCCTCTGGATGAGGCCACAAGCACTACTGTCCAAAATGCCAGTAAGGAGCAAGTGAAGGCAGTGGGGCTGTGGCCAGGAGAGCTGCCCTCTGGTTCACTTCTCACAGCCCTACCCTTCTGTGTGTGCATTGATATTTTTGAGCAAGCCCTAATTCCTTTGAGTCTCTGCGCCATTAGCATGTCCCTCCCACCTCCGAATTCATTGGCAAAAAGGTTGGATTAAACAAAAGTGAAATCACAAGCAAGGCACTGGGGAAGACAGTGATGTCTCCCATCCCCTCTCACAGCATGCACCGGCTGGTGAGGGTGGATGGAGGATGGGAGGCTTCATGTTGCTTCCTGGAGCCTCAGCAGCAGTGCCACTGTGGGCACAGTGCCAGAAGATGGCTTCTCCCTTATAAGTGAATAAGGATCTAAGGAAATTTCACTTGTGAGCATATGATAGGCTCCCTTCCTATGGGGAGCTGCAAGCCCTGGAGCTGGGTGCCTCAGGTGAGATGCTGTCTGAGTTTGAATGGGTCGGGACAAGGCTGAGTGCCGTCACCTCCACTGTGGGTGTTGGTTCCAAGAGGAGCTGGGACTCCTCGGTGTTGTATCTCCGCAACTGAGTGCTGAGGAAGAGGAGGAGGCAGGGGGGGAAAGGGAAAAAGAGAAAAGATCTGTGACAAAATCATGCGACACCCACGTAAATATTGTTTGTATGAATTGGGTCCTTCATCTTTTGTTAGCAGCAGCTTGTTAATTAACAGCAGATTAGTGCTGCTTTCTTCTGACACATGAATATATTTTGGGCTTGAAAATACTTGTACTCCATAAAACTGTGTGACTGAACAATTCAGAAAGTACCAGCGGAGTGCCGTAATGGATTCCCTTTTCATCCCCTCCCCCCCGCCTCCTCCTCCTCTTGCTCTAAATGCAAGCAGATTTCTGCAGTCTAGTGCAGAAGAGACACGTTAAACACAGCTAAATAAATCATGTTTACTCTTGGCGTTCTTGGTAGTGAAAAATCTGTTGGCTGTTTTTACTTCCTTATTTCTCAGCATTTGCTTCCTACCTGTTTTTGAGCCTGTGCCCAGAAATAGTAGTTTTGTCAAACGAGTGGATTATGCCAACCAGCAGTTCCCTCTGCCAAGGAAGCTGCTGGATCGCAAAACCCGGTGACTTCTTTCTTACGGTGACACTGAGATTCCCACTCTTCCTCCCCCAAGTCCCCATTAGAATATAAAATAAAAATATTAAAATCTGGAGAAGGAGAAAATGTAACCAGATTCCTGACAGTTTAAGAGCCCAGATTAAGGAAAGTTGAACTTCTGTTCCAGAAGCCCTCCTTTAAGCTGTTTGTGGAGGTGAAAGCGCTGAAGATAGCAATAATAGGAACCAGACATTTTCCCTTTCTCGTTATCATTCCTTGTCCCATTCTCCCTCAGAAATGGGAGTGGGTTTTGTTTCAGGTTTTTTTTTTTTCTTTCCCTCTACAGAGAGCTTTACAGCCAGGAAAGGTAACTGAGCCTTTATTTAACCAAGTTGGCTTGTGAGCTGTTGCAGGCAGAGGGTGAACTCTGATTTTGGGTCTGAATTCTGCTCCTGACCCTGCGCTCTTGGGTGGTCCCATAAATCTGCTACTTGAGTGAGGAGCTGAGCTTCCTTTGCAAGGTGGGGTAAATGCATAGTAAAAGCCATGCATAGTGCATGTATATGTATAAAATATATCTATAGAGAGAGCGGCTCATCTGCTGTCATCAGCAGAGCTGTGTCAAGTGGAAGGGAGTATAGCCCAAAAGATAACTCCGTTTTGACACAATCCTGGGTATTGAGTGCTTCTCTTTGACCCCAGGTGGCAACTTTTTAGCCTGAACCCATCTTCCTCATTGCTGTTATCCCAGATGTCAGTGATCCCAGATGTGACTGTAACATGGATTATGAGCCTGGTGGACTCTCCCTGTTTAGTTTTAAAATTAGAAAAAAGATCCTTTCTCCCATCAGAGCTTTGCATGTATTTACTCTTTGATCACATTGGAAGGGCCTTATCCTGTCTCCAGAGGAGCTTTAGTTCTGCTTTCAGTGGTAACAGGGATCCGGCCCTGTGCTGAATATTAGCATTTTAATGGCTTACTTAAAACCCCATTGCTGGTACACTCACAGGGCTCCCGGCAGGAGAAGAGTCCAGCTCTGGGGTTTTGCGAAGTGATGTTGCAGGCTGCTATGCCTGCTGAAAGAGAGGCGCGGGGATGGCCCATTTGTCATAGATTATTAGTATTGTCAATAATAACATGTCTACAGAAGCCAAATTAATTCCTTCTTCCACTTAGTACTAAGTCGAAGAAATGCCAGATCAGTTTCAGAACAGGGGAAAAAAATAAACAGAATCAAAGTTTGTATGTTATGATCCCTCTGAATTTCTGGTGGGAATACTCTATGATAGAAATGATATTTCCATAGAGGCACTGGCTGCCAGTTTGCTTAATTACATTAAATAGTGGTATAAACCTCTGCAGAACATAAACCTCTGTTCCAGCCAGTCATTAGAATATTGAATCATAAGGAATAATGATACCAGTGCTAATGTGTTACAACGGTCTTTATTATATTAGCGATTGAAGTGTTATTTAAAAAATAAGGTTTGCTGTAGCAGTTTAGGTGTGCATGCATATTTTCTCTGATCACCTATTAAGAGACTGAAGACTAGATTTGAATTTATTACAGGGAAATAAAGGGCTTGCTTTGAGGAAGAGCTACTAGATCGCTGCTTATGATTTTACAATTTGATTCTACTCGTCCTTAAGGAAGGTTCATAATGCTTGCTTTGGAAATACCATCTACATCTAGAAAATTAGGGTTAAAAGGATGACTTTGTTGAAACTAATTACAGGCTAGTTCAGTTTTTTAGTTGGTGGCATTTTAGAGATTTTGCTCATAATGCAAGAGGTTATAGAAAGATTTGGTTAGACTGTGATATACAGTAATAAGCTGCTGTTTGAGTATATTGACATTTTCATCAGGAACAAAACAAAAGTCTGCTCACCTTTATTTTACTGGGGTGATAGGTATGAATTTAATATTGCTTCGTCATCCTGAACATGGATGTTTGGAAGAACATCTTGCCTCACCTTGTTTGTACACAGTGTCTCCGTTTTGTGATCTCTTTGGTTTTTTTTTAATACACTTTCCCGGCTAAGTGTATTCAGCTTCCATTTCCACTTGATAATAAAAAGCCTTTTTGTATCTCATGCTTTTATCTTACAGAGAAAGGTGCTATTCTGTACAAATAAATGGGTAAATTGGGAGTTATGGGGAAATCTGGTGCAGAAAATATATACCTCAGAAACAAAATTCAGTACGTAGAATGGTTCTTGATTTCTTGTAGTTGACTTTGCTCTTAGTTTTGTGTCAGACTTGAAAGGAGTGAAGGGTTGTTTTTATACTGTACATATGTTTTACCTCTTCTGATGCAGGGTTTGGTCATCCTGTCTAATTAGCATTTCTGACTGGCCAAATTCTGTTTGGATCCAAGTGTTTACCCAAGTGTTTGGGTAAAACTTTATTGTTCTATTTAGCAGGAGGGTTGGGTGCACGTTTGCAGCATGCTTCCTTGTGCAAATGAAACGCTGGTTCATTATTTCATTTTTGAAACTTACATTATAGTCTGAACTGCATTCCTGGTTGCTGGTTTATTTGTCTGCTTTCTTTTGTTATTTAAAAGCTAGTTAATTTCCTAGCCTGTTTTCCATTCAGACAGCATTATTTACTCAGTTGTGCTGGTGTCCAGTGAATTGAAGACCAAAGCTTTAGCTCTTCAGTGTTCCCCTCATTTGGTGGATTGTTTTACCATCTCCAGTTGATTGCTCTGCTCATTTAATTTGACAGATTCAGTTTTCAGACTTGGGTCCACTCATACACACACAGCTGGGTTGTTTTTTCCCTGGGAGATCCAAAACTCAAAGGGAACCCTCATTTTAAAAATCACTGTTGCTCCCTCCCTCCCTCCTCAATCACTTGCTCTGCTTTGCTTTTTAAAGTTTGCCTGTGTTAGTGAATTGCTCTGCTGAGTGTGAACATGCTCTGAGCACAAGGAAAAATTTTAAAATTATAAATGTGATGCTGATACCACCTCTCCTCTCCCCCCTGCCCCTCAATGTTATACTACTTTCAGTCTGCTGTATGCATTCACACTAGGCAGGTAGACTATTTTTCACACTGAAATTCAGCACTTACAAAGTACCTACACTTACATTGCTTTTGGCAAGGGGTGAGCCAAAAAACCAGAAGCTGTGATTCTCTCCCAAAGCTAATTGTGTCTGTATATTAAGTTTGTCCATCTGTGCTGTGCAGGGACATCGGCATCACCTGATGGTTCTCCTTCGCATTTCCAGCAGTGAAGCAGTTAACAATGCTGCTGCTTAATATATTGCTGTTACAGAGTCTTTTTAGTTTCCAGGACATTTAACTAAATCAGGTGGATGTCATTAGCCGATTTTCACAGATGGGGAGACTGAGGCACAGAGGGGCAGAGTGACTTCATCTGCTTCTTTTTCCCAAGTTCCCTACCGTTCCAGGAATTGTTTTCGCTACCAAACAGCTGAAGGGCTGCTAAAGCCTCATCTCGCCTAATTTCACCAGGGATTTTTTTTTTTTTTTTTTTTTTGTGAGATATGGATAAAATTCAAAACTACAAGTAGAAAACAAACTTTAGAGCAAGGCAGAGATACTTACTCCGGCAGCAAGTCCTGTGTTCTCTTTTTCCAGAGGCCCCGTTCAGCCTAAGGATACATGTTTGCAGTGCAGTATCTGACCGTGTAAGCGGGGCTCAGCTCTGAATGGCCAAGGCACAGAAGTCCACTGGTGTTAATGACTTCTGCTTATCTGTGGCTCTTCCCTGGCCACTTCACTCTGTTCATTTTAGCCTCTTGACCATCCTGTTGTGGTCAAGCCTGCTGATTATTTGTAGTGGTGTTTCTCTCTCTAGCTGCCTGTATATATTATTTTGCCCTTTGGAAACAGCTCTTTACATCCACTGAGTTATTTTATTAATTCCAGGGCTTGTTACATTGGTATGGTTGTCTGTTGGGGGAGTTATATGTTTCAATTACATCAGGAATATTTGCTAGTATACAGAAATATTCATTATATAATCAGGGCTGAAATTTTTAGACCCACAAGGATTTTTACAACCTTTGAAACTCCCCAGGACGTAATTATAAGAGTTGGGGAACAAACTTGGGAAAATTGATGAACTGTTTATTGTCAACCCTTTATGCCTTTTGTTAAAAAAACCCTCCACAAATCAGAGTGATTATTGTTATTTGTTAGTTTACTGGGTAGCTTCTGGACATTGCAGCTCAGATCAGGGCACCATTGTATTAGACACTCTGCATCCCCAGAGTGAGATCTGGGCTGTGTTCGGGAGAGTGTTGGGGCTGAACAGACCAGACAGGCAGTCAGAGGGAAGGGGAAAGCTGAGCTCTGGGACAGAACGTGCCATAGACTACGTGGCTTGTGCCCTGTGGTTTGCACCCCAGCCCTCTTCCCAGCCCAGAGCCCTGTCTGCAAGACCACCCTGCTGAGATGAGGAGAGCCCCTGGTTTCCTGTGTTATATTTTTATCCCATCTGTTGATATCCTGCATTTACTTATACCTTATGATGTTTTTAGGCCAAATCTTGCCCTGTTTTCTGCTGCTCTTGCTCTCAGTTGCTCTCGTAGCAAATGGATATGGTCTTCCTGGGGCAAAGCCTTGCGTCAGTGGGGTGGGCAGAGGGCACAGCGGGGGGAAGCAATGAATGCAGCCCTGGGGTAGGCAAGAGTACTTTCTCCTGTGTATTCAATTGGGGTGAGCCCAGATGTTTCAGTTTTTCTTTTAGTTTTGTGTTCATAGCACAGACAAGGGGCCAGGAGCAGGCTTAGATGAGTATCAGGTGGGAAAGAGGGATGGGTGGTCCTGCAGGAGCCCCTGTGGACAACTGGTACATAGGGATGCTGCTAATGCTGCCATGTGGCACCTTGATACCCCTGCGGACCACCCACCCTGGTCCCTGAGTGGGGCCAGTGACAACCCACACCCCCTTTTTCTAAAAGAGGGGTTTTGGACTGCAAAAGAAGTCTTGCAGGCTACTTCCATGAATTCACGTGGTCTCTTAGGTAAGTAAAATCCTCCACAGCTTACCCTCAGTGACCAAGCCTCCAAAATGCCGTGCGCAAATATGTGGACGACTAAAATGTGGATTTTTTCACAGTGAGAGGAATTGCATGCTCTTTAGATATATGAATATATTTGTTAACCAAACAGGGTGTTCCAAACTCAGTTTATTTATCTTTTTAAAGTACTTCCAGAGCTTTGCGTAAAAGGCACTAGAGAAATGAAAATATTATTATTATTATTGTTATTATTGTTGTTGTTATTATTATTACAGCATCTAACTACTGACAGGCAACCACAGCTGCATGCTCATTTCAGGCCATTTAAATTTAGGGGCTGATTTTTACAATATTGTGTCTTAATGCTTTTCCCTATTGACTCCGTATGCAGAAATGTGTGTTCACCTGGTCTGCAAAAGTATCATTATTCTCCAGAAATATGTAAATGGGGTGCTTTAAAGAAAGAATGAAAATGTGGCATAAATACTAAGTATTCACATTTATATGGCAGAACTCAACTGCCATTTAAGAAGGGCTTCGAAGGAACCAACTGCAGGAGCCGGTGGTTGCTTCTCTGTCATTAAAAAAGAAAATGCACTGATTAAAATAAAGCCAAAGAATCTAATGGACAAAGGATAGCATTTACGGTGTTCAAGGGTCTGACACGAGCTGTGAACAGCCCAGGAAATGGAGATCTGAGTTTCACAGTCAAGCGTTTTAATCAGTACGGTTGTGCACAGCCACTGCCGCGTGTGTGTTATGTAATATCACACTTCACCCGCCCACACGTACCTAGAGACAACAGGCATCTTCGAAAGGTCTTGGCATTATTCAGAGGAAAGACTCCCAGCAATACCCTGGCATGGTGTTTAACCTTTTCTTTACTTACATTTAGGCATTTCTCTCTTCCCCCCCCCCCCCCCATCTCCTTTCTTTTCCTTCTTCCACCCCCCCCCCTCCCCTTTTCTTTCCTGTGGTACATCAATAGTGAGTATTTTTGTATCTCCAAAAATGAATCAGATATAGGGGAAAAGATCCCATTAGCTACATGATGTGTTTTCACGGCAACTGTGAAGGTTCTGGTCATGGCCCTATTTGCAAATTGTAGCGTTGTCCTCATGCTGTTATTATTATTTTTATTTTAAGTAAAGTTGAAATTTTACATTCTGAAGACACCAGCTAATTATTAAATGGTACCTAGCCGATGCTTTCTTTAGATTTTTAAATAAGAAATAATTAACCAGAGTTTTTAAAGGTCTGGAGAAAAGGCAAACAGGCCTGTGAAAACCCAGGATCTAATAACGAAAAGGTGAGTTGGTTTTCCGGTGCCCTAAGAGTTTGAAGATATCCTTACTCTGGCTTTTGAGTAATAGACAGAGCTTAACCACATTTCATTCAGGTATAATGTAGCCCCTGAAGTTAACTGTCTTTCGGGGAAAAAAAAATAAAATAAAAAGATGCTGGCTGCTAATTAGATGTATTTTAACTGTAAAGTCATTTTAGCAGCTAATATTGTTACTATGTGCTTCAGTGTGAATCCTTAGTGAAGCTATTAAACTGTGAGAGCCTGAACTTATCAGACATTTTATAATGTGACTGGATTTTTGTATCCTTTCTCAGAAATCTGTGGGGAGTGGAGGACCTTTCTGGCTCAGACATGGAAAACACATTTTTTACCAACTGATTACCGGGGTGGGCAGCTGAGACCTCCTTGCCACCCTCCTTTTCACTTTTTTTCTTGCTTTCTTTTCCCTGGCAATAATATTTCTTCTTTCTGTTGTACTCCCTCCTCTCCCAGACGGCAGTCAAGCCCTGCAGCGTGCCCTTTACCCAAGGAATGGGATTTAACAGCAGGGACTGGTCTTGGTTATTTCAGGATGCTTACGACTCCTGCCTGTTGTATACAACAAGTTGGCCGTTCTCAGCCAGTTGGCTCTCAGCATCAGGCAGGTTCCTGCTTTTGAAAAGCAATAGCCCACAGCAGACTGTGGACTTAGCCATCATTTTCCTAGTGGTTTCTCACCCGGGATTCTTACTTTGTAATTGCTGGGCTGGGTTTCTCAGGGTTTGGATTTCCCCCCTACCCCCCCCGCCTTATTGCATCGGGTGATTTTATTCTCTTTTGCACTCTAAAACAAAGTGACTGATACAATATCAAAACTGATGAAAAAGAAGGTGATTCTTTTCTTCCCCCTTTATTTGCTCAGATTTGAATTAGGTTATCTGCCTATCTTGTTTATGAAATTTTGTGCTGTCTTTTCTGCACAGACTGTGACTCCCAAATCTTCCACAGCTCCATTTCCATATTCCTGCGTGCTTGTTCTTTGTTAATCACTTGGCAAGCGCTTATTTGAATATTAAAAATTTCTTTAATCATCAAAGGCAGGAGCACAGCTTCATGAATATTCATATTTTTTTCCTCCTCAGACTGGATTCTAGTTCATTACCCTGCAGTAAAGCCAAACAGTCATCAATCGCGCTCATTACAGCCGCTGGCGTTTTGATTGGCTGCCTGCTGCTGGTAGCCCGCGTCCCCCATCCTCCCGCTCTCCTCCATGAGCTGTCGTGTACCTGCCAACAACAACAACAAAAAAAATATATCAACAATGCAAGAATAAATTTCTCCGGTTGAAAAACAACTTTGCAAACTTGTCAAACAGTCCTCATCACTTTTTTTTTTTTTTTTTGGTTTTACACCAAAAATCAAAAAAAAAAAAAATTAGAAGGGAGAAACTTGAGCTTTAGAGATGAATATTTGTCAAGAGAGTTGACGTAAGTTTCATTTGCATAATGACTTTGTACTTCTGCATTAATAAAATTTGCATATGAAGCCATGTTAATTACTCCTGATCATGCTTTTTGCATTCATGCATAGTAATTTTCTCCGACTTGTGAGAATTAATGTCTTGGCATGGGGGGAGGAAGGGAGGGAGTTGGGGTACTGTCAAATTTCTGTGCCAGTGCCCCTCACTCACACTCTTTCTCCTCCTTGCTCACCACGCGCTGTTCTTGATCTATGACTCATTTATGCATTATCATTCGAAATTCTTGGGAGAAAGAAATGTATCAATTCAAAGGGAATCCTTGTCTGCCAAAATTAAAAAAAAAATCCCTGAGCAAAATATAACAAGAAATCCCTTCCCTGCCCTTCTTCTTCTTTCCCCAGTGCAACTTTTTCATTTCCAGCTTGAGCAAAGTTTTAGTTTTAACATAATAGTCGGTGCGGGGAAACTGCTCCAAAACCACTGTGTGTGAGCGGGGGGAGAGGTAAAGGCTGGTGTGCAGGTCTGTCTGAGCACTGGGCTCCGTGTGTGAGTGTGTATAGTGGTGTGTCTGCCCATACCATGGAGTCTTTCCTGGGGGGTGCTGTGAGCATCTGTCCCTTCCATGGTATGCATTTATTGCTCTGCTAGTTGCTGTTGGAAACGTCTGTGCATGTGTGTCTCTGTATGCTCTGTGCGTGTACATGTGTGTGCTTCTGTGTATTTGCTCCCTCAGCTCTGTTGGTAGCTGTATAAAGAGACATGGCAGAAAGATAGTACTATCAGGTGGGAACAGTCCGTATGAGAGGGTGTGATACAGATGAGACAACTTGTTTTAGAAAAAGCTTGGAAAAAAATCTGTTGGAAAGATTAGCGAATAGATTTGTCTTTCATTTTTGGATGTGTCTGCTCAAAGCTGCTGCAATGGTGCATGTAAAACCCATCTCGAAACATCTGCAGTATTCTCCCTGAACATGATGGGCACAGGGCAGGGATGAGGCTTCAGCCTGCACTCCAAATTTGTAGCCGTACACTGTTTGAACAGATGTTTTTCTTTTTATTGAAAGAGAGTTTTTTAATAATGGAGCTGAGCTTTATTCTCTAACCAGCTATTGATTGGATTTTCTGTCACCAGACAGGCACAGAGACACACAGAAAAACTTGGTTCATGCCCCGTTAAGTGGCTCCCATGTCTGCCTGTGCACCTGCATGTTTGCCTGTACACAGATACACACCCAGACACCCACTCAGCCAAGCACACAACACCCCCTGGGACACAGCAGCTACCCAGATACGTGTGGCTGCAATTATATGTGACGTGGGACATAAAGGCAGATCTCTTAACATTTAAGATTGGTTCCTCTGGTCTCAGCTGTGCTGAGGTGGGATGTCGTGGATGCTGCTGTGGCTCCACCTTTGTGCTTTGCTTAGGGACTTCGCTGCAGATGTGCCTGGGGAGCGTGGTGTTTCACATATACCATATCACACGGCCGGTCATGCCTAGGCTTAGGGAGAGGGACAACAAAAGGATGGAATTTATGCCTTGATTGTGCCCTTTGTCAGGTTTATCGAGGTTCTTATGTTCATTTCCACTATCTGGGGTCATGTCCAATTTACTTTTTTTTTTTCTTTGCAAGTTTAAAAGTAGCAGAGAGCAAAAAAAAAAAAATTACTCTTAACAGTGCATGGGAATCAACATCACCTCTGAGCTACTGCCATGTGCTGGCTCTGAGGATATGATGAGCCAATTTAAGGCATGAGAACAAAATTTTCCTCTATCATCAGCAATGCAGGCATTTTATTTACATAGTGACAGTCCCCGTGCATGTTTCGTCCTTATATTATGTGCAAAACTCCTCTTTGCAACCATGCAGAATGAATGCAGAATATATATAATTGAGATCTGCAGTGCAGGTGAGTCATTTCCCAGTGCTGACCCCAGAGGAAAATGGAGCCTCACACATGGTGTCATTGATGTCGGAATGACACAATGCTGTGTGTGTGTGCCTGCTCTCTCCATCCAGATGGGATATTTGCCTCTAAGATTGGACTGCAGTTCTTGTGGTTTGCTTTCCCTTAGCGCTGATTGTGGCTGTGCCCTTTGTGGCAGTAAGGGCTTGCAGGTGTGTTTTCTTTTTGAAACCTCTGTGCAATGTGATGTCGTCTATTGAATGTAGAATTCCAGATATCAGCTCCACTTCCTCGCATGTTGCTGCGTGGGCTGAGCAGAAAACTCTAGTACCACCTTAGGATACTATCTATCTACACATATCTATTTATCTTTTTATCTGTTTGTTCATTTTGTGTTTGTCTGTAATCTGTAACAGTGAAGTTGAGGAATGGTAGACCCTCCATCTTAATTTTCAGCTTTAAATAGACCCTTTATGGGGAAAAATCCCACATAGGATCCCACAGAGAGGAGCTGAAGAGATAAAACAGGAATATGTTCCTAGCAAACACAAGCTGAGCATTTCTGAGCGTAACTGTTTTTCTTTCTATAGCTTGCACCTAAGGCATCATGTACCTAATGGTGGAACACTCCTTTTCTCCCTGCCTTTCCTTAAGGCCACTGGGTATGATTTCCATCTTCATGATTTGCCACCTGATTTGATTCTGTAGGACTATCTGGATTTGTGACAAAGAAGCAAACACTGAAGTCGTAGCAAAGAGGAGGAATCACCTGATTTGACTTTGTTTGTAGGAGCAGACTTAAATCTTCTCGTCTGGCAGCCCCACGGTCTTTGTCTCTTAGTGCTGGACTTGGGAGTGGTGGTGGTAATCCCTGATCATCTGCCAGAGCCACTCTTGGTCGATTCTTCTTCTCCCTTACCAATTCTTTCTTTTCTGACACCAAGTTAGCACTTGTACACTAAAACATAGAATCGTAGAATGGTTTGGGTTAGAAGGGACCTTGAAGATCATCTAGGTGCAACCCCCCTGCCATGAGCAGGGACACCTTCCACTAGACCAGGTTGGTCAAAGTCCCATCCCTTGAGCCCGTCCAGGGATGGGGCATCTACAGCTTCTCTGGGCAACCTGTTCCAGTCTCTCACCACCCTCACAGTAAAGAATTCCTTTCTAAGATCTAATCTAAACCTACCCTTGGTCAGTTTAGAGCAATTGTTCCTTGTCCTATCATTACATGTCCTTGTAAAAAGTCCTGTACTGACTGTCTTGTCAGCCCCATTGAGGTGTTGAAAGGCTGCTATAGGGTTTCCCCAGAGCCACTTTTCTCCAGGCCATTTAGGACAAGAAAAAGACCTTCTGAGTGACAGGTTCAGTTCCATCCATTCACTGGCATCTGGTCCATACAATCCTTCTGGTAAATTGGTTAGGTACCTTGTTAAAACAGGTTGCTATCTTGCCCCCAGTACCTCTGTTGGGAGGCTCTTGCAGGACCCCTTTGACCAGATGGTGAGAAACCTCCTATTTGAAATCTTAAAACTGTTTCCACAGTAGAGGAGATGGTTGGGTAAGAGCAGGGCGGGCCTCCCTGTATCCGCTTGGTGAGAGCTTTTTGCATCTTCTTGTACACCTCAGGGCTGTGCAGACCACATCAAATTCACTGCCTATATGAGACACACAAGGACTAGAGAGGAGGTTGTTACTCTCAGGGTAGTGCTCTGTGCCAGGGCCTGTGGACCTCCACACTAAAGCCCCATGCAGCTGAGGCTGATGGTGCACTTGGTGGTCTTCATATAGTTTCTCTGTGTGATGATTTCCTTGAAAATCTGTAATATGGCACCGCAACGTATAGAGGGCCACGTGATTAGTCATGGTGGGGCTGCAGACACATCTCGTGTAACCTGAGAAGTAGCTGCCCTGTAGTTCTATTTTAGATCCCCATTTCAAGCTCACGACTTTCTCAACAAGGACAAGTGCCCAGGCAGCTCAATGCAGTCTAGCTATTTTTATGATATTAAGACTATAAGATACAATTGTTAAATCATTGGAGGGAATCTGTATTACTTTTTGCGTGTTTCATGAAAAAGGCAAACTTGTTACTCATCTGTTACAGTGGCAGTAGTGTGGTTCATATACACACTGAAATCCGTGTCTGACATCAGTTTCCACAAGCATAGGGCATCATCCTGCCCAAAATACAGTTTAGGTATGATCTGGATAGCAGTTATCATTACCTGTTTGTGTAGTATGTTCAGAGAGATGAAAGAATTGCAAAAGTCAAACAGAGCCCCCAAAATAAAAAAAGTCCTTCCTTGTCCCACAAGCCAGAGATGGCTTCTATTTAAAACGAGTCCTCACAAAAGAGCACAAATTTTATCCTTGATGCTTGAAGCTTAAGTATTTACACAGGGAATTTAGGCTCTTCACTTGTGGTTTTGGCAAAAGCTTCACACAAATGTTTTGCACTGGTGGTCTCTTAGCCATTTAAGATAAATGCCAAAATCAAATGCAGTCCTTGCAGACTGGAGCACTGGATGCTGTGCCAAGGATGAAGTATCCCCGTTTGCCTCACATGTGTAGCTGTCAGATCAACATACAGGCCTGGTTTCCAAAAAGGGACTCTCAAGGTGGAGAGGCTCCCTTGGAAAATGCTGCATGTTTAGGGTCAGAGGGAGCATGGATAAATATTTCTCCTTGCTGCCACAGTGTCAGTTCCTTTAGAAAATGTTGGCTTTTTCTAGGGTTGGAGGGAACGCAGATAAATATTTCTCCTTGCTGCCGCGGTGTTTGCATGTATCTGCAAGGCGCACACTCATGCACAGCCAGAGGAGCCACCATTTAGAAAGTGACCATTTGCCAGAAGGTACCCCACAATTAACACACGTATTTCCTGATATAAATACAGGGGGAAACTGTGGTTTCTGATCTACCACTGTGTGGTAACTATTGGCAAATGCCAGCTTCTTAATGGCGACTGCTCCACCACATATCTTCATTTAGAGACTGCCCTTGATTAGTAGCTACCCTTTAGTTAATAACTAAGTGGTAGGCATAGTTTTAAGTGGAAGGGTTGGGATTCCCAGTGGATGAAAAGTGGTGCCATTCACTAAGCTTCCCTATAAACTCTGCTAATTTGTGCCAGCCAAAAACATGACTTCTACATGACTCTGTGTGTGTGTGTCTGTGAGTCTGTATTTGTGCAGGTGTATGTCGATATTTAAGACTTGTATCTTAGTTTTTCAACGCCATGGAGTTCAGTTTGGACTAGTGCCAAGAGGAGCAAGCGCTTCCAGTGGAGCAGGGGAAAACTCTTAAATACAGCTTTTAAATGGCAGGTTATTCCTAGAGGGGTTAAAAATAAATAATACGGTTGGAGGTTACAATATCATCTTTTAGCTGTGAGGAAAAAGGTTGTTCCCTTCCTCACAGGCTCAGTAGGGAAGCAGCCTGCATAATCGGGGCATGCAAAATGCACAACTGGCCGCAGCTCAAGCGGGAAGGCAGCTTGTGGCCGCCAAGGCTTCCTTCTGGGAGCTCGGCTCCTGGCACTTCACTGGAGCCATTTGAGCTCTAAGTCACCGCACTTTGTCCGGGCTGGTGTGTGGAGCCCGCTTCAGCAGCGGCTCGGCAGAAAGCCTGCCCAGTTTTGTGTCGGCTCAGTGCATTAACACAGCCATAAAACAATAATCCCCCTTTTGATTTGGTCCCTGAGCAAGTGCTGGTGGCGACTGGTGGCGACGTCCGCTGCCTCTGACTCTGCTCTGTGCCAGGGCTGGCCATCCCCCACCTTCACCCCACTCCATGCACACCATAGGCCCCCAGCCTGGGTTTGTGGGTCCCCAGGTCTCTTCTTATTCTTTCCCTGTCCAGGGTGAGCCCGGCAGCCTCAGCCAGACACAGAGAGGGGTTCATACCAAGTGTGTCGCGTGTTAGGCAGCCAGCCCCTGCCTCGCTTGTTTCCCCTGATGATGCCTCCTCTGTCCCTTCAAACTTAGATCCGACTGACAGTTTTTTCTATTGTTTTTTCTCCAGGGCCGTCCAGGCCTGCAAACCTGCCGGGGGCTCCCATAGCTGCCTCCTCCCACCCTCACACATCCGTGATCACGTCACCTCTCCGCGCATTGGCCTCCCTCCCGCCCTGCCTTAGCCTGCCCTGCTGTGGTGCACGTGCAGTCTCAGTTGGCGGGACTCAGACTGAGATTCAGACTGAGACGTCAGGCACATTTGGATGTCATTGTCAGTTGTCAGGTAATAGAAATACTTTTTTTTTTTGTTGCTATCTGAAGGTCAGTAGTGCTGCCAAGTGATGTCGTCTTTGTTGTGGAAGAGCTGCCTTTGCTGGGTCGCATGGGGAAGGCAGAGAAAATGCCTTACCTTAAATCCCTTTCCTCCTTCCCTCTTCACCCTGGAAGAGGATGGGGAGTGGGAAAGGGCATGTGATTCCCTCCATTTGCCCATCCCTCCCTTCTTGCCTGCCCACCCTCAGTTGTCACCCGCAGCCGCTGCCGGGCCATTTGTGCCATGTTGTGAACAAATGTCTGAGACTCCTCACAGAATGTGATACCCCAGTAATTAAGATTTCATCTCTCTGGGATGTTTATCTTAAGCTTAATTGGATAACATTTAACATCTGAGGTATTTTTATTTCACTCTTTTTTTTTGCCCTCCCTCCTCAATCATTCATATTAAAGGCTCTCCTCCATATCTGTGTGCACACAGGGTGCATGTGCTCCGTGCTGTTTTCTCCCTTGCTTTGAGAAAATGCTCCTTGGTAACTCACCATGCATTCCTGGCCTCTACCCCATCAGCTTTTCTTTTCCTTTATTCCTTTTGGATGCCTGACTTTTGTCACCACAAGGAGGGGAAAGTGGTGTGAAAATGAAGGCACACCAAGCTAGCCAAAGAGAACACGGACATATTGTCGCCAGACCCCATCATTTCAGACCCAGTGATCTCTTTGAAATCAGTGGGTGTTTCTGAGTATGGCTCAGTTGCAAGACTGGGCTTATGGTGAACTGCGGGCTGGAAAGGTGAAAAGCAGTGGGGGCTTAAAAAAAATACAGATGTGGCAAAATCCACAAATGTTTATGGAGTCTCACTGTGGTGGTCCAAACCCCACAGCTCTCGTTCATGATAACATGCGTGTAGTTTTAATAGGGAGTTCCCCAAATGATTCTGGATAAGTAAAGTGTGAGGACCAGAGGATTTAGAGAGATAGCAATGACTGTCAGCAGTAAAGCCTTTGGGAAATAGCTCATTTCCCCCCCCCCGAAAGCTGGCAAAACTTTGCTGTGCTCAGCTTATTCCTTCCTCAAGTAGTGGTACCACCTGGCTGCAGTATGCTCTATCTAATGAGAATATCCCTTTGCATCTCTCATTGATATAATAAAGCAAGACAAAAAGATTTGCAAGAAATTTAAATTTGTATCTTGGAAACCCTTATTCTTGAAAGACAAAATGTTCTCAGGAGGAGGCTCTCTTCAGGGTGCTGTTTTGACCCTGGATGAAGCTCAGGGCATGCAGAAAAGGCTCCCATGCTGCCTGGAGGATGCTCAGCTTGCACCCATATGCTTGCACTGGAGTGTAGGCACTGGGCTTGCAGCAGTGTGCTGTGTGGTGAGGTGCTGTCAGTGCATCTGCGGGTTTGGTTAGATTTTCTGCCGTGTTCAGTGTGGCGGGGGATGCTGTTTTAATCAAACTGCTTCGTAGTCTCGGCAAATTGACCAGCTGGCCTGAGATGGATGTCGAGACAGGTTCTTGCAAACGGTGAGCATTGGATCAGAAAGTCAGATAGCTCCCCCACCTCCTGCCTTCCCTCCTCCCAGTAACGAGTAAACCAAACTGGAACTGATCTCCTATTTTGCTGTTCTCTGTCTTCACTGGTGTAGTGTGCATGCATGTGCCTTTGGTACTCAGGTAGTTGTAATAGCGAACTGAATGCCCTGGTTCCCTATTGCTTCTGATGCGAGCAGCTAGTGGTAAGGGAAGCAAGTACAACCAAAAATAGAAAAGGAAGGAAGGAATAACTTATTAAAAAATGCGGGAAGGTGAGGCTTTTGTACTTTGCGTACTTTGAGTTCTCACTTTGGAGTTGTGTGCTGTGAGTTTTCAGAATTGCCTGTTTGCTGAGAGAGCGATGCCAGCTCTGTGGAGAGAGAGACCTGTTATCATGGCTTCCTGTAATTACTGCTGCAGTCTGCGGCACTTAGAGAATAGGTTATATCAAAGTGCATGCTACATGTTTATGACAGTAGTTGGTCAAGGTCTGCTTGAAAGAAACATTTTCTTCCCTTGAAAAAGGAGATTATGTCTACTTAACCCTTTCGTAGCTCCCATAGAATTCACTGTACGTGAGTCTGGCCATGGTTTAAACCCCAAGGCAAGGGTAATGGGATCTTTCTGCCCCCAAAATATTTTGTGGAAATGAAAGAAAAGTGAGTTCTTTGTGCGGACTAATAATCTAGTGACAATCCCTGTATTGTGCCCTCTTTTTTAATATAGACGTTTACAATAGTCTCCTGCTCTAGCTTTAGAGATCAGCTTGTCTCTCTAACTTGATTAGCCTTTTATTCTGTCAGCCCTGTTCTTCCTTCTGAGGAATGGTTTCCTTCTTTGAACAAAAGCCATCAACAGTTCCCGCCTCTCCTCATCCTTCATTGTTTCTTACCTTTCCTGTTTTTCAGCATTCATTTAATTCAGGACCTGGAGTTTTTCTGTGCAGTTCTCAAGCAGGCTGTGACTCTGAAGGCTTGAAGTTGCAGGTGCTCCCAAATCTCTGCTGGGCACTCACAAATCAGGCCCTCAAGAGTCCCTCACAGCAGTTTGTGCTGGAGAATCTAAACTTCTGGAGGCCGGCGGGATTTGGGGTCAGCATGTGTGAAAAACTGCATTCGGAAATCTCCGACCTAGATAAGAGCTATCGCTCGGGATGCTGAGTAGCATTCAGTCATGCACAGAGGAAGTCGTGCTGCCTCATCCAGAGCTGTTAGTGATCTTTAGGAAACGTGCTGCTAATAGTGGTTTCAAACACAGTAAATGGTGCTGGGACATGTGCTCAGATGTCCACTGTGCTTCTCGGCTGCTGCTGGTCGTGGTCTCCTCAGTATCTGTTCAATTCTTTGTATTCAGGGCACCACAGGATAAGGAATTTGCAATTAAAGGTCTATGTTTTTCCATGTGATTAAAAAAAAAAATTACCACTGGTTCAAGCTCTCTCTCAATCTATTTATTTATTTATTTATTGCCTCAGAGGCTTTTGTCTGTTGAATTGGGTTCTCCCGTTTAAATGTTTTTAGTGCCTATTTAATTAGAAGTTGGAATAGAGTAATGAAATTCACAGGGTTGTGTAGCTTGGATCTAAAATATAAATGGGCAAAGCATTCATTTTGCTTTACCCCTTGCCAGATTAGGGTGCTTTTCTGAGCCTGCTTTTTATTTCATTTCAATGAATTGCAACTGCTCAGAGTAACTGTAAAACACACACAGGTTTTTTTGCATAACAGAGACATGCAAATGATTGTTGAGAGACGTAATTATGTAAAGAGAAGTATATGCCTGTATGCATGCACACATACACTGCAATGCTTTTTGTGGGGCTATTTTTTCACAATACATCTTCATAAGACTCTTTTTATGATGCTGATTTATTAATATTGTACATTAAGGCTTAAATTGTCAAAGCTGCCTAAGAGATTTGGATGCCCATTTGCCATTAAAGTTAACGAGAAATGAGCATTGAAAATCTCAATGCAGAAGTGCATGGCACTTTACAGTGTGCTCTCCAAAGAAAAAAGTCCCTGCCCTGAAGATACTATGGTGCAAAAGCCCCAGAAACGGGATCGTAATTGGCATGAGACAAAAGGGATTGTAATCACACAGAGAATAATTTGTCCCCTGTGCCTGCATTCAGATGTATACCTGATCCAAAAATCTTTGGACCTGGGCCTATGAGTGAGGGTTTTATATACCCCCGTAAAGATAATTAAATCTGTCTAATACACATATATTCACCTAACCAGTGAAGCTGCTTCCTTCCCACATGTAGGCTGGTGGAAGGAGGTGGAAAGCAATTAGATATTTAGTTGCATAGGTAAAAACGGCAAGTGGGCATGGGCAGCAATGATTAATGGACAGGGCTGTGAAGTTTGAGGTCTAAAACAGAGGAAGGCATGGGGCCATAGCTCAGAAGAGAGGAACAAGCTCCTGCTAATTCAAGGAATCAGCTACATTAGTCATTAGAACATTCTGAAAATCACGGTCATCTTGTAAAGTTAATATCAATTTACTTGGCTACTGAAATTCTACTTACTGCTTCATTTAACTAGTCTGGTGCTTTCTTGGCAAAGGTTAAGGTGACAATAAAGATAAAAGCAGTCCCTGTAAGTAAATAATAGGTTTTTAAAAGAATACTTTTCCCTCCTTCTGTTATATCACCATATTAATTTTATGTTGGTTTTATGACTGGAGTCAGCCAATAAGAGGAGTTAGATTAGACCACCCTGCTGTAAAAAGCTTGATGCAATTAATACAGTCTGTCTAGAAAGCAGTATTATTTCAAAAACTTTTATGTTAATGATATGGTATGCGCTCGGCACATTTCTTACTTGAACAAGAAGCAAGCTTTTGTTCACTCCAGACTGGGTTTTATTAACACAGGAGGATCAATGGAAAACAAAACAGTAATCAGAGCAGAGAATGCAAACTCATCCAGCAAAAACTTCCTAACTCATCATGTCCCAGGACAATGGCTGATACTCTGCTCTTCATTTTTTGTTCAGCGGAATCTCCACAAAAAAAAAAAAAAAAAAAAAGAAAAAAAAGAGAGAGAGGAAAAAAGTTCATTTCTAAAACTTCATTTCTGTTTAGTACTTTTTGAGAGGAAAAACGGAATTGGGTATAAGTGTCTGAGGGTAGACAAAGACCTATAGTTTTCCCAAGACCCTTTGTAAATGTATCTTTTCATTTTGCTGCATAAAGAAGAGATTTGCATAAAGTGCTGGCTAGGGAAAGATGCCCCTATTAGTCATAGTTACATGTATTTATTTACTTTAGTGAAATATTTAATGCATGCTTTGATAGAACTGACTTTGTGGATGGGACTTACAGAGTGCAGGGGTGTGTGAGAGATGTATATACTATAACCAGTAATGCATCACCCGAGTGTATTCATCCATCTTTACACCTATCTATCAATCTATGTGTTCATTCATCTATCCGAGTATTAAAATCGTATGTGACCTACTGTCTATGCAGCTCTCCATCTCACCAGATATTAAAATCAGATCCAAATTCAACATAGGTGGGTCTAACAGAGACTGATTTTTTGACTGAATGATGTATTTGTCAAGAGGTAGCAAAGGGACCTTTAGATTGCGAAGAGGTGACTAAAATGAGGGTGCTTCATGGGGCAGGGTCACTGGCAATGTAAGCATGACTGTGGCTTTGTTCTAGGCAGATGGCCGATCACTATAACTTAGTAAGTCCTAATTATGTCAAGTTAAGAACCAGCAGGAGCAATAGTGGTATTTAAAGGTGCTTTAAAGTGGATGCTTGCCATTTCCAGACATGCCAGGAAAGAAGAAAAGCCCTTAATTGCAATATTAGTGGGTGGAACTGAGTCTGGTAGTCTTGGGACAAAATGGTTCAAGGCAACATTGCCTGCAGTAAGGACAATGGCTCCAACATTGAGAGAGTTAACTCGATCGCATACCACTACACTGAGCCCAAGAGTCTGAACTCTTCAAACGCTCCAAATGGAGAGCTAAATCAAAGAATCCTGTTTCAAATCCATCCAAGATGTTGCTGTTTTTCTCCTCTGACAGGAGAAGCATTTGGAAGTGCAGTTTCTTTCTTTTTTTATAGCTGTCTTAAAAAGGAGTTTGGATGTTTAGCACAGCTGGTGCTCATTACATTATGCACTATCAATAAAATAGCATGTGTAATTAATTTTTAATGCAGTGCTGTATGCAGCGCTTTAAAGCAGTTACTGTATGGGGAGAGCCGACACCGGTCACTGACATCAGAAATATTGAAATAGAGGGCTAGATTTTGCATTTTTAAAGGGTGTATGTGCGAGTGGGGGAAGGGTAATTCCCAGCCAGCAGTTTTCTGGCCACAATCAAATTGAAAAATATAGGAACAAGATGGATGAAGGTGATTTTATAATTTGCTTATTGGAATGAATGATTTTATTTCCTTTTAGAGTTTGCTGAGCGATGGCTGGATTAGGAGTAGGTGACTTCAGAGTATAGGTAAGCACCGAGGGACTGCACAGCAACTGATCCATGTTTGTTAAAGCACAAACAGGCTTAGGTGGTATCAGGTGGGAGATGAGGCAAAAAGGGAGCTTATGGGAAAGCAGTAGAAGGCCATTTCTTGTTCTATCTCATTGAACAGTTTTTATTTTTCTTTACAGGGCGCTTTTTTTGTGCCTTCTTGTTCCCATTAGTAACACCCCCCCCTCCCCTGCCTTTTTTTTCCCCTCCCCTTGATTCATTAAACATTTGGAAGTATTGATAGTTTGGAAGGGAGAGAGTAGCTTAGTTACAAAGAGGCACCACTGATGGCAAGATGCCTGCTGCTGACAGAAGACCCATGCAAATTAGAGTCTTCTTTTTTTTCTTGGCGTTTGTGCACTACTTTCCACAAGATAGCAGCGTAAATGAAGACTGCTTTAATGGGGTGCAGTAGGCAAGGTTTGGGCACCATTATATCTTTCGGTGCCATTATGTTCAGAAACACCTTGACTGTCTGAAGGAGGAGCAGACCTGCTTTTGAAGTTGTAGCATGGTGCATGTTTGTGCTCAGCAAAGGGACAGGAACGGCTTTCATGTTTCTGCTGTTGAGTAACCACAGGGGATGGTTTGCAGGATGGGACCAGCGTCTCCCCTGCTGCCACTGCTTTCGCAGCCGTTTTCAGGGAGTTGAATGCCTCTTGGTGAATAATTCCTAAATAGAGAAGAAATCAACTGCAGGAAGAGAAGGAAGGAAGCAATCACCTAAAAAGCAACAAAATTAGGGGTAGTGCTTGTCAGGTGCCTTGCCTTTTGGTTGGGCAATGCACCAGTTTTGTAAGAGCTGATTTTTTTTTTGTACACATGCATGAGGCATAAATGTTTGCAATTATTCTTTCTTTCTCTCAGTAAATTGCTGTTCCTTTGTACATAACATATGCTAAACAGTTCACTTGTACAGCCTCACCTGGCATATTCAGGATGGAGTTTCCTCCTGCCCCTTCAGCAGTAGCTTTTTGTCATCACTTTTCTTCTCGCTTTCTGTCAGATTTGTGCGGACGTGTTTGTGTGTCTGAGCCAGGAAGTGAATTGGCCTGTTCAGTTTGTGAGAACAGAGATAAATCTCTTGTGCACAAATATAATGCTCAGTGTCAAAGGAAGTAGGGCAAGCTATGGTGTATGGCGTAGGTAGTTGTGATGAGAACTGCTCTTTAGTTCACAAGCCAGAGTGGGAAAGGTGGAGGCAACAGTGAGGCGTTGTACATTTTGTAGTGAAATTGCTTTGTTTTATTTTATTTATTTTAGAGGAATTGGATCATTTATTCCTGGAGTGGCTCAGGTTTAGGCCAGAGAACTGCAAAAAAATTACCCTGTGTCCCTCCAGAGCTGTCTAATTCAGAGGACCTGGGCTCTTTTTTATTTTTCTGAGTGCTTCATAAAAATAGATGAAAGGAAGAGTTCTGTGCTCAGATGGGATGCTTTATGTTCAGAAAGGGATTTGAGTCAAAGAAGCCATGCTGATGCACCTCACATGTGCCCCACTGGGCTCCTGTGTTCTGCATGTTGGTCCTTCTATCTGCTGAACAGTAAACATCTGAGCAACTGTTAGCAACATACGTTTTTATGCTGTTTGCTTTTTTCTGGACAGGCTTTTTCCAAGCATTTTTGCAGCATGCAAGGAAATCTGGTAGGCTAGTGTACAGTACATGCCTTTGGTCTCTTTATATTCCTCTTGTTTTCGTCTAAATCAAACCATTTCTATGGGTTCCTGTCCCAGCTAATGTAACCTGCCATGGCACAGGGGAAGTCAGGTTCAATGAGACACTAAAACAGGCACTTGGAAGGAAGTAGGCAAAAATCCCATGTAGCAAAGGCTTACATTTTTTATGAATTCAGCTGTATGAGTCAGAGGTCCTGGGACTTCTAAAATGAGGTTAATGCAGGCACTAAGCAAGGAGATGGGGAGACGTAGCCGCTGGAGTTGTGCCATGAAATGGTGCTTTGTAAATTAGTGTCTTTGCTATTAACATAAAGAATCTTTGGTTAGAGAGGGGCTGGTTTTGCACAACATACCTGAAGCTTTTATGCTTGTTTAAATGTTACTTGGCTTTTGAAGCCAACTGCAGATGTATTATTTTCAGTACGTCCCCTGGCAGTGTGAGGACAGCATCCCATCCTTTCTGTGTATCGGTCTGTCTCCCTTTATGTCCTGTATTGACCTAGATTACTTCACGTGAGACACAGATCTAAACTTGATCCTTACGTCTCTTCCATGGCTGCGTGACAAATGTGTGCTGTGCCATGCCAGCAGTCCACTGAGAGATGGGCTAGGGGCTGCCTAGGGATGCTTGGCTGAGCATCTTTCTATGAGGTGTTTTCTGACTTCGGTGGTGTTATACTTTTCTTCCAGCTGTGAACATGGTCTATGGAATTCCAGGTTGTACAGAGATTTTAATACAAATCATAGTTTTGTTGGGAAATATGTAGCATTTAAAACTGTCCATGGTGATCAGGGCAAAAATCAAAAATTCATGGAACCTTGTAAGACCTCAGCATGGCACCGGTGCCTTTTTCATGCAAGGGAAATAGTTTTTTCAGTTTGCGTCTTCTAACAGAGTTTTGAGATATTTTCTCCACTCTTCTGGTTGAACAGGGAGAGAGTAAGTTCATTTATTATGGCACAGACAGGCTTATAATGCGAAGTATGTACAAAAATTAGATCTGAGTGTTTACAGATTGATTAATCCAAATCCTTTATAAAAATGTGTGAACTGTTGAGTAAACTGGAAACAGGATCATTGTGGTCCTACAGTGACGACAAGATTAGTGAGTAACTTTACTTTCCTGTAAAACCTTATAAAAAAAAAAAAGGCAATTATTTTCCTTTTTTTTTCTGTTTTCTGCTCGAACTGAACGAATACTTCCATTGTAAATTTGAGGTAGAATCTTAAAAGCTCTGTAGTCTACTGAAGCCAAACGTTTACTATCATTATCAATAGATAAGTTGAATAGTTGTAGAATGATCCTGTGAAATTGCTGTAAACTCCTTTCCAATTTCCTTCGTCCTTTCCGTGACCATTTTCCACATGGAGCACTGTGAAACCTGCATCGATGCTGCCCCTGCCTCCAACACCACTGTCACCGTTCATTAGTGCGGTTGAGCACACTCATAAATGTCTGAACTCTTCCCATATTTAGAGCTCTCTAGCCAGCAAATCTTCCCTTCTGCTCTTCCCTTTTTGAGGGAAAACCCAGTGGTCAGGGTTTGAGGTGGCCACTTGAGATATAATTTTAATTCAATGGCCTGGTATCATCCAGAGCTGTAAGGGAGATCAAAATTGTGAGAGACACCACTGCTTAAATAATTTGCTCCTTGCCCTTTTCTGCTAAGTTTGCCTGGCTGTGTCTTGTGATTATAAACTGAGATTTCTTAAATTCGTTTTCTCCTTAATAGGTAACGATGAGTGAATGCTGTTTCTCACTTTCTCCTCACTCTTTCTTCACAGATGTCTTTGCTCTCTGGGGCCAGCTGGCACTGCTGGGGAGGTATTACCCAGGGGATTTCATTGCCCCAGGATTAGATTTCCCCATGTACATGGCAGCACGGAGCTGTATTGCATATAGCTCCCTCCCACAAGTCCCAGTGAGTCACCATGCTGCTTGCTGGGCTGTCTGATGGGAACAGGATGCTCTGTCCCTGGCCACCCTGGACATGGAGCTTCTGCCCATCTGTACCTTTCCTTTTCCCTGCTCTGCCCCAGACATTCATATCTCTTTCTTTCTTTTAATATATAATTTTAATTTTGCTATAAGGTAGGTCCTTCATTCATGCGGTCACTGCCAGTTGTCCCTGCACTAACAATTGGCGAATTTTTTTTTCTAAAACTCAACTCCAAAGTCAATTTGCTGGTTTTAGGTTTTTTGGGTTTTTTGTGTTTGTTTTTTTTCCTTCTTTAAAATTAACCTTTTTTAAAATGGAAATGACGGCTGAAAGTAAACACAGCTTGCAATGTACAGACTTATTGGGCCAGCACAAATTTCCTTAATAAGCTGGGCTATGTGTATGTGCGTGCGCGTGTGTTTTTCCCCCTTAAACCTTGGAATAAGAGCGCTGTCTCTTTAAATCCTAACTCAAACTTTACTGGCGATTTTACAGGGCCTGGTTTCATTTATAGTGGAGCCAGACTTGCTGTGTGAGAGCCGTCCGCATGCTGGAATTAGTCTTAAGCTCGCTTCTGTGGCGTTGCCAAATTCCATGTTTGTGTTTTATTTAGAATTCTTTTCACGGCCAGTCGAATCTGTTCAGGCACACATAGGCAGTGTTGCGCCCCATGGAGAAAATAAGCAAGTTTGCGTTTTCTTTGGCATAGGCCATGGCCACAAAAGACTGCGGTCTAAAAAAACATTTTTTAAAAGCTATTTTAACCCATAACAGATGTATAAAGTAGGCACACGCATGCCAGCTTCCTTAGTTTTAATTAAAAAATAATTATGGCTTTAATGGGATGCTAGTGACAAATTTGGATGAATGGTGGGTGACATTATCTCAAGGCTTGCTTCAACTTATAAATTAGTGCATTTCTCTTGGCGAGTGGTACAGATGAAATTAAACGAAGGAGCAGATTAATATTTCTTAAAGTTCCATTGAACCAAATGAAAAATAAAATCAAATAAAAAACCAAGACCCTTTCCTCCCTCTCTGCCACGAGACCACAGAACACAGAGGAAAGATGAGTTTTTCTGGCTGATAAACAATCTGGCCAATGATAAACTGGACTTAGGTTTTCAAGGTACCTGTCCCTCTTGTAATTTCATAATGGTAGCCACATCAACAGAGCATTGTGGTTAATGTCAGCAGGTGCTTCCATTTATAACCACATCTAACTAGCTAACATGGTACCTCCGAGCCAGGAAATCTCAAATATAAACCCATCCCTATATGTTGCATGTTGCAGTGGTTCTCTCTCCATACCTTGACTAACTCTCTGTGATGCTGGCCGTGATTTCTCACATCTTTAGGCTATTTTCAATTTGGGGCTCACCAGACCTGGGCTAGTTGCACAGGCTTGCACAGGCAACAACAGTTTATATTTATGAAGAAATAAACAAAGGAGTAATAAACATGTAATGAACTAACCCCAGATGGTATCTGTACTGTTATTAGTCAAGTGCATGTAGAGTTGAGGAAAGGATCAGCATGAAAGGCTCTGGATATTGAAGGGGGGGAGGTGTGATGGGTTCACTGGAAAAAGTGTCTTCCTCCTTCCCATGCAAGCCTCCATCCCACCCACTGACACCTTGAATAGGTGCTGAGAAGAAAGGCGATAAAGCAGCACAGCTTTTCAGGGCATGCAGCAGAATCACATTTCCTTTAGACCTGCTTGTCCCACTCTGGTTCTTTCCAGCAGCAAAGGCAGCCCAGCGTGGGATGGGGCTTTCTGGATGGGAGCAGATGATCAGCTTTATGATCTATGGCACAGGCAGATGAGAATCATTTTGTTTCTGGATGGCAAAACCTTGTTTCCTGTTCTCTGACATATTCTTTCAGGAAACTTTTCATCTGCTTAACGTTTAGCTCCCATTGTCAAAAACAACCCTGAAATGCTGCTGATACATGTAATCTAAATGGGGAAAGCTCTTCTTCACTTACACAATGTTAGTTTTCTGTAACTAACATGCTGAATTTTTCCTTTCTTAAAAAATAAAAGTGACTTTTGAAAAATGCAAATTAAGGAAAGAGAGAGAGTATGAGGCGCTTGGTGGATAACTGTGCACCCTCCCCGTGATCAGTCCCTTCTACAAATGTTTTAGTACTAATTGCCACGCAAATGTGGCAGGGACCCCCACCTTGCCTGCTCGAAGCTGTCTGCCATGTTAAGCTGGGGAAATCCAGCAAAAGGAAGCTGATCTGCTTGGTTTGAGCCAGTCTGGAGAATTTGAGCTACTCAGGGAGATCCGTTTGATCCCTTGGGGAGGGCAGTGTCTCTTCTTGATGTGCAGGATGTCCTTTGCCTGAAGCTGAACCAAGCCAGACTCTCTAAAGATACAATTCTTAGGCTTTGTTTAACTGCAGCAAAAGAGAGATTTTCCTTTGTCGATTGAAGGAGGATTTCTGTGGTAACATTTCTCTGAGCTTGAATTCCTCATGAGTGAAAATGAAGCTCCAGCATTAAAAACATGAGTCATGCAGTGCAGATGAGAGTAATTTTTGCATTCCTGGAATTTTTGGAAGGGAAACATTACATTCACGATAATCCTTTCAATTATACCTTATTGCTAAAATAATCCATGAGGCATTCTGCAGTAGAGCCCTCTGCTATTTGGTTACAGTTGAGGCTTTGAAAATAGCACCTGAAAGCTTTTAGACTCCTGTGTGTCAGTTTCATCTTAATTTTCTTTTTATGTTGCTGCACACAGGATGGTCTGCCATCCTTTTTATTTACTCCTTAGGAGTTTTTTGTTTAATAAATAAGGCTAATTTGATTTGTTCTGATCTGTCTCAAGTATCTAATTGCTGCTGTTGAGAATGATTAATGTCCAGTTGAAAGGATTCCATATCTATAAATGAGAACTGAAAGCAGATGTTAGTTTGATGAACGTGTGCTGCCCATTCCTTGTCTGCACTGGCAGAGAGAGCAGGCTGCTGAGATATTGCTATCTATCAAAAGAGAGATGGTAGATGCCAAATACAGTTCAGAGTCACACACCAATCATGAGTGGATTGAACAGTTAACAAATAATGTATCCCAGGTAGGTTTTTTCTCTGCTTGTGAAATATTTGTACACATGGCAGCGTTATCCTCAAATTGTCAGAAGTACTCGACGAACTCCAGTTCAGGGGAATGCACTGTGAATTGATGACAACCAGGACTTTGAGTTTTCACTCAAGGAGTAGTGTTGATATTTTGTCCAAAGGCAGGTAAGTTCAGTTTCCAGTGCTATTGCATGCACACTGCTGATTCTGAAGTTAATTCAACCCATAAAAAAGCCCCTGACAAAACCAAACCAAAGCTGATAATGTTCTCTTTGCTATTTGTGGACTGGCTGGTTTCTCAAGCCTTTCTGGCAAGCCAGACCAAATGGTTTTCAGTTTGCTAGCTTGAGTTAATGCAGATCTGTGGAGAGCACACAGTATAAAGAGCAAAAGAAGCAAAAGAGTGAATTGTCAGGGCACAAGATCAGGTTTTGTATCACCCAGGCAACTTTGACATACACCTCCACACAATAAGCACAACAACTTTTTAGATAAAAGTTGGTACAAACAGGATCTTTTCCCAAGGGCTCTCCAGTTTGGTAATGATGTTTTACAGTCCTTTCACAAGCAGTGCTCTCCTGTGTTCTGTGGGCCACTGGATTTCACCATTCCAGCCAGTGTGTAACAGCAAGTTAGCAGCCAGTGTGTGGAGGAGGAGAAATTTTGAACAAGGGCAAACGTTTCTGGTAATGACGGTAGGATTATCAGCATTTCCAAAAAAAACCCCAAAAAACAGAGACCACTTGCTTTTTAAAGCCTCTTTTAAAAATATTTCTAGTAGTTTTAAAACCTTCACTATGAGCAAAAGAAAAAAAACCAGCTTAACAGATTTAGTTACTTTGATTTTTTTTTTCGTGTGTCTGAAATAGCCTTTGCATTTTTACTGTTTGTTAAATCACTATTCAGGTAATGTCTATGACTAAAAAACTATTTCACAGGTGGACAGACAGAGATGTAAAGACCAACACAAATCTTCCTTGCTGTCAATAAATCAGGCTGACTTGGGATGTGTGTGTGTCAGGAGAGGGAAAGGGAGAGAGGGGGTTAGATGGAGGATAAAAGAGATAGAGAAAGGACTTGGAGTCATGGAGAAGGATAGGTACTGGCATCCCAGAGCTCTGTCTATGTCAGCCTCTGTGCTGTAATCATGACAAAGTTACAAGAGTACTTCCAGTGTGACACTCTGCTCTGCTGTAACCTGAATAGGACTCTAGATACAGCAGCCAGGTGAGAACAGAGGAGAGACTGCTTTTTCAAGATGTTTTTTTCCATTTGGGATGTAACTATAATAGTATTAATTCCAAATATAACTATTTCTTTAAACCCTTGTGTTTTGTTTCATAGATGGTACTGAACTGAGCACTGAGACTTTTTCAGTTAAAGTAACTATACTTTACTGGCATAAACCCTGGCCTTTTTGATTGTTTCTGATGATTTTTCCTGACCTATATCTGCTTGGCTGTGCTATAATGTCAGTAGTTCCCAGTTGATACACTTCACAAAGTGACTGGAAGTCAGAAAGTGGACCAAAATAAAGTAAAAGGTAACTTTCTCCCTATCAGGAGATACTTTCAAGTTATTAAAAAATAAAACATGCTTTTTGACTTCCTTTATTTCTCTTTCTTTCTCCACACTCTTCTTAGTTTTTTGTTTTTTGTTTTTCTTTTTTTTTTCATAGGGAAGAAATGGAATTGGTGCAAATATGACTATCCTAAATTAGGCTTGTGAGATGCTCATGTGGCTGATATTACTGTGCGGGCTGTAGTGCATGACAAACTTCATTTCTGTGGAGAAAGTCAGGACTGAAGCCAACACATAGGGCACAGCTGACCATGTAGTCAAAAATACATGTTGCAATTTCTTTTGATCTGGTCTCTTTACGTGGGGTAGAAGAGAATATCTTTGAGAAACTGTTTAAAGGGAGATATCTTTTTTAATATGGTGGCTTTCCTCATTGCAATGAACACAGCCTGTGGAATGAGCTGTGAGTGTGTAATTTTAGCAGGACAGGGCTTGTCCACAGTATTTTATTGTTTCTGGAAGTGGTCATCTGAGCAAGTACACATGTGCTATGAGTAAGCATTGCTTTGCTCTGACTGCTTCTTAGCAGGTTTTCCTATGAATAAAGGTGTGCCTGGCCCTGGGCAAATTGTGGAACTCCCTCATGTTGGCTGCAGGAAGGTGTAAAGGGGTTGGGAACTTAATGTGGAACTCACAGCTCAGTGCAGATCTGAGGCTCAGCATCAGAAGTCTCATGTTTGCTATGCATGGACAAATACTCTCTTGGCCTTACACAACTGCAGGCATGGCTGTAAGGTTTAATCATGCATCTAAAATCAAAGGAAAACACCGCACAGGGAGTGTTCCTTGGAAAAAACAGCTTTAGGAGACCAACAACATGCTCTCTTTACAGGTGGGAGAAAACAAATCATTCCTGTCTAGGGGACCCCAGAGATACCAAGGAAAGGACCCTGTATCTGGCTAAAATAGGAAAATCCAGTTTGAAAATTATTATGAGAGGATTTGAGAATTTGCTGTATGCTTTTATTGTTACCAGTGAAAAGCATTAATAAGAGAAGGAGATCCTTGCATTTCATGTCCTAGTCCCTACAGTTCAGGAAATCTAAATCCAAGCCTCTGTTGAATTTTCCCTGGGATCTCAGAAAAGTACCTTAATTTCTCAATGAGAAGTCTCCCATAAACTCAGTAAGGAATTCTAACTCTTCACTCTCTGATGGGAATATTATGAGGATAAAAATGTGAAAGTTTCTGAAGTGCTCAAATAGTAAAATAATAAAAAGCTACAGAAGTATATAAAATAATTGTGAATAATTTAGGCTAATTTCTGATGGATTGCTCATCCAGGGCTTTACTGGATGTGATGTAAATGAGACTGAGGGCCATTGATAGTGATTGATGTTTATCCAACTCTTACTGTGTTTAAAATTCTCACAAGTGTATAAGCGGTAGCGCTATTACTCCTCTCTGGGAAAACAGTGGATCAAATTGTGCTCTCAGGTACAGCAGTTGAAGACCATTGCAAATTAAACCACTGGAAATCAATGGGGTTGCACATTTGTAACTGAGATCAGAATTTGGCTTGGCCTTGTGCGGTGCTCTCTGTGTTAATTCTTGCATCTGAACCTGGAAGAAACGGCTTTTTTATTACAGCAGTGCTTGAAGAGACCCCAGGAAAGTAAGGTGTAAATACCAGAGGCTGCCAACAGCTAGTGGCAGTTTCGGCCTAATAAACTGGAAGTAAATAACTTGGTGATTAGCTGGAATTGGCAGGCCACTTAAACACAGCGCTGACTGGATACATGGTTTTCCCTGTTCACACCTTAATACTGTATCACAGCATGGATGGATGCCTGGAGATATATGAGCTCAGCAGAGCTTGTTCTGAGTCTACCTTGACACCTCTATTTGTGAATAATCTCAATGATAATAACAACAAACAACAATAAGTACTTAGCTAGAACCTTTCATCCTAAGGAGCCCAGAGCACTTCTAATTTGAAGAGTTAGCAAACAATAAACAATGAAATCCAAGTCATTACTGCAACGGTAGTTTTGTAGTTCAAATGGTGAACTGGGAAGACAGTGGAAATTGGAGTTTCTAGCTTCTGCTGTCACCACACAGCCCCTCTGTGAATGTGGCTAACTCCCTTTCCCCCCAGTGTGTGTATGTAGTGGGGACATGTGAGGCTTAATCTCAGGCAAACAGTTATGTGGATAAAGCAAGCAGTGCAAGAACCTAAACAGGATTATTGTGAATAAACTGGTATGTTGAGAGAAATTGAACCCGTGGAGGAACACTCTAGGAAGATATCTGATCACACAGCAAGGGAACAAATGAACTCTTTCAGGGCAAGACATAGACGAAGTCCGTGGAAGTTATCAGGAAAATCACTTGCTATTGATTCAGTGAGCATTAGGTCAGGTTTCTTGCTCCCTGACTGCCATTAAGTTGTATTTCAGGAGACAAGAGGGCATTTTGGCGAGGATTGTAATAGAAAGTTTGGCAGAGTCCACTAATTTTTTCTGTTGCCATGCTTCTGTCTCACTTCTCTCACTTCTTACATCTTCTGTACTGAAAGTAGCAAGAGAAGATTCTAGTGTAGTTGTCATTTACTGCCTTTCTGAGTCCTACTTCAAGCTCTAATACACAGGCTTACTTAAACATTTTGTTTCTGCACTGCGTTACTTTACTTTTTCCTGTATGGTGATGAGGTTCCTGTTGCAAGGAGGAATTCCCCTCTCCCGTGTAATAGAGTGACCAAGACAGGGTTAGCATTGTGCTCTCAAAGAGGAAAGGGTATAAAATACTCAAACAGTGCCAGGTTGTCTGACAGAATTAATACTTCACAGTATTGTGTCATTCCTGCAGCCTCTTTTTTTTCAGTTACCCATCCCTCTTAGTCATTTCATTAGTCATTATTTTGGCAAGGGGTGTAGCAATCTGGTTTGATTGGAAAGCAGCAGTTTATATTGTCCAGCTTTGTTACTTATGGTGGCCGTCATGTTGACATGTAAATTTCCAAGAATTTAGGCTGTGTATGGGTCAGAAGGTGTAGTGCTTCTTGACTCCTTCACTCTCTGAAGTACACAATTGTGGTGGTTTAGAAGTGGAGCGATAATCCTTAAAAATGCTGCAACTTGCCTGAGATTGTGTAGCATAGTTCATCTTTGTGGTTTTTCCTAATCAACCCTCACAGGTGTGTATGACCATTTTACAGGCAGGAAAAAAACAAAGGGCTTGGGCACAAACTTGGTTAATAAGTTCCCAGCCTCTAGAAATCTGGTCTGGTCACGTTGCTACATGAACAACAGGCATAAAATGAATGTACGGTTGAAAGTGATTTGCTTTGGGTTTGGATTAGGCCCATAATCCAGGTCAGCAGTTATCAAATTATCTTGGAGAAGGTAAGAGTATTTTGGCCCAAGGTAGTCAGAATTGAAATGCATGACAAAGTACATCTACAGTTCCTGCTTAGGAGTGCTAAAACTTGGGTCTGAAGATACTGGAGCATTTCTGATCAAATAATGAGTTTTAAATTTTACTGTAATTGAGAACATGCAAAATTTTTTATTTTTTATTTTTTTTAAAAGGGTGAACCTGAAAGATTTAAATGTAATTAATTTTGTTTTGTTGAGGTTAAGTATTTAATACCTGGAGCCCGCTAGGAAAACAAACCAGGGTTGGGTGCACAGCGTGAGTTTCCGGGTTTTGAAGAAACCCAGAATCCGTAATGGCTGCTCTAGGTGCATTTTCTTCATTTCTTCAACCTCTTGGGCAAAAGTCAGAGCTGCGTGAAGCTAGGTGTGCGCACTATTTTGCAAGCAGACATGAGCTCGTTCTGCCCATGCTTCAAGCCAGCTGGACCCAAGCCAACCTCCAGCGGAAGCCGTACAGCTGCCTGAGCGAGGATGTCGAGCCCCAGCCCTGTTCCTCTGCAGGGCTTGTTAGCTCAGGTTTGGGGTTCTACTAACCACAGCTACCTGTCCTCTGCATTGGTGCTGGCTTGTGCCTGGCCAGGCTGGAGTGCAGGCAGGGTGAGCCTTTGCCAACCTGCCAGATACCATGTAGACATACCCTTGCTCACCCTAGGCAGCAGTTTCTCAGGCACTTAATTTTCGTTGAAGTCAGCATGAGCAAACGTTAGTCACCTGGAGTAGCGGTTGCCAAAGGAGGTCCTTTTGTGTAGCAATCTAGGCATGGACTTTGCGTTACTAATGTTTGGTCTGCTTTCTCCCAGGCCTTTCCACTCTCGTGGTCACTGTCAACCCCCTTTCCTGCTAGCTGCTCCAGCTCCGTAATTGCATCTGACTGCAGTGATACAGTTGTCAGCCCTGAAGTCTCTAGACTTTATTGCCACCCTCCCTCAGGCGATGCAGTTTGCCACCAGCTCTGAAAGGCTGGTTTGGAGTCTCTTGAAGTTGCTGAAATCTTGATAGTGCTTGATGGTGATATTGCCCTTTCTCTTCGCCTTGAAGAGGGGAGTGGCGATTTCGCCAGAAGCAAACAAGTGACTTCAGCAGGCTGGTGCTTCTTCCCTGTGGAGCATATTAAATGTTTCACCCCAGTGGGTACAAACTATGGTTTAGCGAGTTTAAAAAAAAAAAAAAAAAAAAAAAAGTAAAAACAAAGATGGTGCTGGCTCATGTTTCTGAGTTGTCTGAGAACAATCAAAATTGGTCTCTAATTCAAGGCATTGTAAAAATACACTATATTATCTGTTACTAATTCACTAGTATTCCTCCCTACTTCGCTTCTAGCTGAGGAAACTTGAACTTCATAGTGATATAAAAGCTTGAAATTGCCCAGAAAAACTCTTCTCTCGCTTTTTTCAGGTGCTAGCACTAGTGTTCTGAAAAAAACCCACATGATCTAGGTGTGAAAATGTGGTCTGTTAAACTCACCAGAAACTTCATGTTGACTTCTGTCAGGTTTCTCATAAGGATTTGCATCCTAAGAATTGAGAATAGCAAAAGTTCACTTTGCATCAATTTTTAAAGTCTCAAATTGTGGGGGTTTTCCTGCTGGAACTGAAACATAAAATTTCTGAGAAATTAAACTTGGCTTTCAGTTTGTTAGACAAAACCATGATATTTTATATCTGATGACTTCTGGGTCAGTATCAACGCTAGTTCAACATTTTTCCCCCAGATCATTTGCAGTCTGACAAAGAGTTGAACAGGGATCTTGGGACTACTAAGGGAAGGTTCCTGATCGCTTGGCAACTCTCTTTTTCTCACTTGTACAGTCTTTCAATGAAATTTCGTTGAAACTCAGCTCTTAACACAAGACCTATTAGCTGTCAAAAATCTTTGGCAAAAGTGGTCTGAGCTGCTCTAGTTCATGGTCTTCAAACTTGTTTTAACTTCAACTATGTCAAATCTGTAAGAAAGGGTCTGCAGTGTTCTGTGAAAAGAATTGGGCTTTACATGTTGACTGCATTGCTTGGCTGCTACAGTTATCCTCAAAAAGCTTTTTTAATGTGATAGACATAAGAAAAGCCTTTCAATTGTCTCTTCCGTGTCCTAAGTTTCCCAGCTAGATTACAAATAGAATATGAAAGACCAGACATGGGTCACTCAGCCCTGGGGTGTTACGGATGCCCTCTTAGATCTGTGAGGAAAGCAGTGGAAACATACCTTGTAGAGTGGATGCACTTCACAGTTGGAGAGATGTAACCTAATTTGTCAGCTATCACAAAACACTCATTTCATTTCCATTGCTACAGTTTTGTCTAGAACTGTTCAAACCCTGCAGGGTTCAGTTCACAAGGTTGTATGTGAGCTGAACCCTGCTCTCAGGTTGAGGAAGGGTGGGTGGAGAATCAAACCTTTCAAGTTTGCTTAGAGGGATGAATCTGAGAAATTCACACCTTCAGAACTCCTCATCGTCTTCCTCTACTCACACGTGCACTGAGCCCTTTTGTACTCTTTACTCAGGACTTTGTAGTGATCCTGGTAATTCTTTCCCTCTACTCACATTTCTGGCTTTCTTTGCTGAGTCACCCAAAGCACTGTATAGTGCTTTCCTCTCCTCAGGGGCTCTGGGTGCTGCCACTAATTAGCTCTTGCATTGTTATAAAATGCAGTCAGGATCTGCCCCATGCTGGAGGTTAGCTCACTGGTGATTAGATCTTCTCTTGGTAATTCACATGTGGAATTTGTCTCCCTACCCAAATTTATGAAAGTGTGGTTTATATTTTGTAGAAAATAAAATAGGGATACAGTTCTGCTCAAGCTATTGAAAACCCACTCCAGTGTAATATTGTGGCTTTTTAGGGTTGTTTGCATCAGGATGCACATGCAAAATAAAAAAGAAACAAACAAACAAAAAAAACCCAAAATCCAGTAGGCAAAATCATATTAATTTTCCACAGCCTTGATGTGGCACGTGCAAGGACTCAGTAGCATTTTTAATTCACAATTGTGTCCCTATCAGTGTCCCCTTCTTTACATCCATATTAACTCCCAACTCCATTTCAATGTGTTAGCCATATTCTGTTCTTGCTTACATCCAGTTGATTACTAGGAATTAAACTGTAGTGGCAAAACATATGAAAGATTAGATAATAAAATAACAGGATTTTGTGTATGCTTCCAATTACCTTAATGAGTTTATATGTTTTTACTTTGGCTGTAGAATTGTTTTAATGTGGCTCCTCAACTTGGCAGAAAGTAACGCCCTTTCCTGCTACTTCCCATAGGTATCCTAAGAAGGAATAATCCAAACGTGTACAGTGTTTTACCTGCACGGTCCACCTCACTTTTCTCACAGTGACTGTGTCAGTTCTTCATTTAAGTGCAGTACACAACATGTGGCTTTGAACATGTGGATTTTGGTGAAAGACAAACAGATTCCCTCTCCCCTTGATACTAGAAATAGCAATAGCACTGAGCAGTCAAAATATTTCAGTCTCTCGTTCTAACTGTATTTGAGTGTGCCTGTGTTTCGTGTTCTGTTATCATTGCAGGAAAGAATCCCCCATCCTTGATAGCTTTTTTTGGTGCTTATTGCAGAGATGAGAGTGAAGAAGTAAGGGGGAGCTCTTCCACAACAAATATCACTGCATGCTTTGGGATCTTTAGAAAAGAAACCTTTTTTTATTTTTTTACATTTGTCTTCCAACAGTCCTTATTATTAAGATATTCATTCTTATAAAGGGATGTTAAATAATTAAGCCTGTGGAAGGGGCAACATCAACAAATGCTGGAATATATTTAAATAATGAAGAACATCTTTAATTTGTACATGTAAAATAATTGTGGGCCGATGGCAGGTTAAGCATTCATATTTATTAAAATGTACTTGCCTCTGCTTTAGAGGAAGAAGGTTGTCTTTTCATATACTCTCCTTCAGCCTGAGCCACTTCAAGACTTCCTTCTCTTCAGTCAAAAAGAATCAATTATGTGTTGCAGTTGCTTTCCCCCAAAATACTTTGATTGCCTCATTTTATTTTAGCTGAGAGCACTCAAGTCATTGCTCTTCATACAGGAGGGAAGAGGGGTGTAGAAATTACCCAGACTGTAACCAAATAACCTGGCCTTTAGTGAGGATTCCTAGTGATTCAGAATATTGACAGCAATCAGGAGTCTCAGGCTGTTGAAACTTCCCCTCTAATTGAACTGGGAAAGGTAAACCAGTTTCAGTGCTCCGCACGCTGTAATTGCAATAATTTAATTTAGCTATTTAACCTGTAATTCAGTGGTATTTATTAAAGAGCATAGGAGAAAATGAGGCCATTAGGAGCCAGAGATGAATACATTGAAATGAAAATGAACACTTCTAACTGCTAGTTGACCTTCGTTTTGTAGCAGTTTTTATTAGGCTGGTCACGGTAATTACTGGGACGTGAATCACGGGGAAAAGTGAATAATTCTGTAATGAACATTTTATTCATTATCTCACATTTTCAGGAATCAGAAAAGTATCATGTAAAAGTATCTCCAATGTTCTCCTTTTGTTTGTTTTTCGAGAAATAATGGTTTGTGGACAATAGCCCAGTGCAAAGCATCACTCTGGTGTGAGAATTCCTGTCATGCTGAATTGATGGGCCTACAGTGTTCCACAGGCAGCATGAGTGGAGACTGAGCAGTTTGTAAATCAAGCAGGAGTCATATTATAAACAGAACATGCTGGTCACCCATGTTAATACTTAGGGGGGCACATTTTGGGTCAAAGGCTGAGGTATTAAAACTTCCCAGTGACTTGTGCTGAGCTCTCCAGGCTTGAGTTCTTTCACTCTGGCTCCTGCCAAGGGCCAGTTCATCTGGGGATAGGTCTTTCTGACCATCAGCAAGCTGTTTTGGGGAGTACAGTCAGCATCTGGGGAGGCTTCTGAAAGGTTTTTGTGAGGCAGGGGTGAGGCCAACACCACAGTGTGAGCAGTAGAGCATCCTTCATTCCTCTGCTGCTTCAGCTCACACCAGCATTTCCAATGCCAGCCTAGCACTGGAGCACCCAAGCTGCCTCCCCAGGTTTGCCTTGGAGGAGAAAGGGTGGAGGGAGAGCAGGAGTGGGTCAATCTGTGGCTCTGCTATGGCTGCCTTAGGACTGCCGTCTCGCTGGGGAGCAGGGGATCGGATCAGCACCCTGTGAGGAAGTCCCTGTGGGAGGGAGCCCACACACTGCCCCGTACCAGTGCCTGTGTGCTGTGTCGAACGGCCTGCCGGGCCTCCTGCCACCATAACCGTTCCGGCTGTGTTGTTTCATTAAACCTCCTCCTTTGCTGCAGCAAATTGTTCAGAGTTAGTGTCTCAGCAAGGAGGAGAACGGGCAGCGTTTTGGCAGTTGTGCTGTGATTGATATTCTGTTCTCTGCTCTTGAGCACTCTGATCATTCTTTTCACCACTCTTGTTTTCTTACTAGTGTTATTAAACCAGTCAGACTCTACAGGTGGCTTGCCTCCTGTGCTCCAACAGCTCACAAGATCTGAAGGTGGCTTTTTTTTGGTTGTTTTTTTTTGGTTGTTTGTGTGTTTATTTTTTTTAATAATTTTTTGTACTCTTTAGTTTTGTAAATTACTGCCCAGTACAGTGAGATGTAAGTTCAGAGAGAGCAGTGTAGTGCAGAGGGTTACTCCCCAAATCCATGCACCATTCGTGGCCACAGTAATTCTGACACATACAAATTGATTGCAGTTTTTTGCCCTGAAGAGGTTGCTAATAGTTCCAGGTTTGAAGCTCTTCGTGCTGGAGATGATCTCTGCTAAGCATTCGTCTCTCTACTTAAAAGTGGCCAATAAACCTATACTAAGCAGCAGTAATGAAAAACTCCAGCCTCAATAACCTCTTAATCCCCCAAAGTGTGTGTTTTCTTACTTGAAACTCTTTGATTTTCAGCCAGACTTTGAAAAGGAACATAGGTCTCATTTAGCTTTAAAGTGTTCCAGTGATGCGCGTTCTCAAGATAGTTTTCCTAATTTCTGTCACTGTCTTCAGTGTAAGGCAAATCTCAGTCCCTCTGGCAAATCTCTCACTGGGACTGACATCAACTTGAGACTTGGTATTCAAATGGCTGAGGCTATATTGTGCAGGTTCAAGGTGGGAAAAAACAAATGGAGTTGTAAGTGGTAAGGTGTGAGTACTTTCAACATTCATCTGGCATCAGAAATTGAATGTAACGTAAAACCTGAGATTGGAACCTGAGTGTGCTTATGGAGAGGCACCAAGGAGCTCGGCTGAAGAAAGGGAATGTTATGTTTTCCAGTTGACTGATTTTTCTACCATATCACCTTACCTGCAAGCTACATCCTACTGATCAGCCTAGAATCCCAAACTGGTAAATATGCCACTGTTTGCTCCAATTTTCTCTACCTGATACTGATTTAAACTCTACCTCACTGAAGTATCTAACATGAATACTTGCTGAGGATTTGAAAGCACTCACCCCTTTGGAATTTGGCAGTGTGATCTTACAGTGGCTTGCCAAGTCTTTTGTGGGGGGTTTAGTTACCTATGACTAGTTTTCTTTAGAAAACTGCCACATTCTTTTGGGCCCCTGTGGCTAAATGGAGATGTACAGAAGCATGTCTGACCACTCCCATTCAGTGATCTGCCAGAAAACTTAATCTTGGGTCAATCTAATAGAGTTAAATTTTATTACTAATAGTTTTCATCTGTGGTGGCTAGTTAGCAATTATGGATGATATGTGAATGCTGACTCAGTATTGTCAGGAAAGTCTAGGATTTGAGAAGGCTTAATGCAGCCCAGAGTTTAAAAACAATTAGCAAATTCTGGGCTGCATTCCTTTTAAAGACATTTGCCTTTTTTATTCAAACGGGTAGAACGGAATGTCCTTACTAGAGATGTTCTCTTTGGAAAGCAAGAGTTAAAAATCCTTACTGTACATTTTTCTACATCTACATCAAAGATGCTGTAGTGGTGAGAGTTACAGACATACCTCTACCAATAGATATGCATTCAACATACTCCTTTTATATTCAATTTATATTTTATCCACACACATCTATCTGCATGTGTATGTGGGTTGGAAATAAACAATTTTAGCACTACATTTTGCTTGGGAAACAAATGCCAGCCAGTGATAATGGTATAGTTTCTCTAGCATAGGATGTTTTTAAGCCATAGAGTTTGCCACTGGGGACTGTACTATGAGATAATTGACCCACGTGAGTTATGTGTCCTGAGTCTAAAGCAAGGGCACACGTAGTGGCATCAAAATCAATTATCTCACAATACGTTCCCCAGTGGAAAGGGCTACTGCAGTTAGAATAGACCCATGAAAAAGATTTAGATATTTTAAAATGTTTTCAGTGACTTAATTCTTATAAATAATGTTATTGCATTATGCAAAAAAATAGAACAACAGTGGTAGATTAAACTGTGCTTAGAGTGCCTACCGATGGACTCCGTATGAGCACTCACTAGCTGGGGTTGAAATCTCCTTGGGTATCACTGATGGAATATCACCAAGGCTGTATTAACTGGGCTGCCTCCATTGCTGCTATGCAGGCAGTCACCTGCAGACTGTCAAGTAGATGCGTCTTCATTTCCTCGGTGGTCATCATCCTCTTGTGTGTGTCAGGGAGCAGCAGAAGTAATGACAGAGGTGCCAAGCTCTGAGGACAAAATTCTAACTCCGCCAATCCTTGCAAACCCTTGCCAGAGTAAAACTATTTGGAGAGAGCAAAGGTATTTAACTCAGGGATGGTGTCTCCAGTCAGAGCCCGATCACCCAAATGATCATAGCTAAATTATCATGTACTGGAACTTTGAAACTCTTCAATTGCCGCGTTGCTTGGTTACAGGATCATTAGTCATCTATTCTGGTAGCAGGGTGAGAGGTGGGGGAACTGGAGAGAAGGGGGGAGAAGATTACATGTGCTGTTGAAAATGCAATGAGCACATTCGATCATATGTAATTCCCATTTATATTACTGTGGACATCCCTACTGCCCAGCTGCCCTCTCAAAGACTCAGAGCTATGGGATTTTTTGATGCATGAATGAAGACTGGGAAGAGGGCCAGCATGCTGTTCATAGGCTTCTTCATCATTTATTACCTTCTAGTTTTAATTGTTTCCCTGCTTCTCCCGAGATATTTATCTAGGAGGAATTGTACTATGCAATGCAGACACGCGAGGTGGCAACTGAAGATTGCTTGTTAGCTCAGTGCACCGTATAGTAGATGGATCTTAATAGAATAGGAAAGACTATTTACATTAATAGAAGAGGCCCATTTGTAAACCCTTTATTACTGAAGTACACAAGTTTGACTCTTGTTCATTATAGAGGTGTGGGTTATATAATAATCACCACATAACTACACTGTCTGTATCCTTATAGTAATGAAAATCAGATCTCTCCATATGCCACACCACTGCATCCTATTGTGTCTGCAGAGCTACATTTATCTCTGGTAAAAGGCTCTGTTAGATTTACAATAGGGCAAAAATTTTGTCTGCTTAGTTTCTGACTGATACTCAGCAGAGGAAAAATAAACAGAAGCTCCCAGAAGAGAGCTTGATGATAGGGAGGTAAAACATTCCCAGTGTCTTCAGTGGAGCTTCACAATGTTTTTCTGTGGGCAGCTTTCAGATGTCACCCTCACTGCCATTTGCCTTCTGTCATCAGAGCCTGGTGGCTTTGTCACAGGCATTACCTCTGTGCCAGTTACCTTCTGTGGTTCTCATGCTGCTATCCAGCCCTACCCCATCCTGCTGGAACTGTGTGGCCATGGCCACAGCCTTTTCTTCTTGCAGAGCTGGCGATGTCTGTGTGGCGGGCAGCGAATTGCCAAGGTGTGCAGAGGAGCTTGGTCTCTGTTTGATCAGTCTCCAGCTCCAAAACCTAGAGCAAACACACTGGTGTACCCAAGGGAGGGAGAACTGGCAGTGTAAAGCTATGTGGAATATGGTTCCAGCCTTCACTGGTCGGTGCTTTGTGTTCTCAGAGCACCCCACACCGTGCAGGAGATGTGGCAAATCGCTCCTTATCTCTGAGGAAGGTCAGACCTGTAGGCTGAAGCAGGAGTGACCACTTTGATTAAGGTCCTGTTTGATTTGAAGAATAAAAAGATGCAAGTCCCTTTTCATGCTTTGAGGGCTAGAGATTTAGGGGTGCTTTCATACCTCTGTCCCATTGTAGTCTTCAGGAAAGCAAGGGTTATGCATTACTCCAATTTCATTTTTTCAAACACAGTTTGCAGTTTAGAACAACTGTGTGTGCATTGGGGCTTGGGAGAATTAAAGTCTACTGAATGTAGGGGATGAAATGTAGGGAAAAAGTGGCTTCAGAAACAGGCATTTTTGAATTTACAACTCCAAAATTATTTTATTATTTCTCTGAAAACTTAATTTACCTTGAGTGTTTATTTCACCTCTTGGGGGAGTGGATTTTGTCTTTATGAAAGTTCGTGTTATTTACTGAAGCAGTCAAGACTTCTCTGTTTGTCTGATACCTAGAATTCCCTGTAGTTAATTGGGAGAGCATTTGTTGACTTTGACAGGTCTGCTGATCAGAGTCCATGTTGCCAAGTTCAGTAGACAAAGCATATACACCAGATTTATCTTTTCCTCATCCATCTTGACAAAGGGATAAATATTGACTCAAGTGTTCAATCTTGTTTCCCTCCCATCCCCCCTCCCAGCAAAACGCAAAGTACATGTTTTATGGATAGAGCCAATTGACCAAGCTTAGATAAAAATACCTTGTGCTTGTAGATATGAAATGGCATCAATTAGTCTGACTAACAGGTCATCTTGCCTGAGACAGCACACATCATTAGGTCTAAAAAGATGATAATATGTAATTTATAAATATGTATCATATGTTTTCCTAATGAGTTAGGAAAAAAACTTTTACCATCATATATTTTTAATTGCATAATGAATGTTACAGTATGTGACTCAGCTTGACTTAAAAATACAAAAGAGTTGAAGTACCCTAATAATAAATCTGTAGGTGTGTGTTGGAAAGGAGATGCAGTTCGCGTGACTGATGAGGTATTAACAGTTTTGACCTGATCTCTCGGTGACTGATATTGATAACACTCATTTCTAGAGTGCACTGAGGCTGCCATACGGCACAGCCTCTGTTGAGGTTGGAAGGGGTGTGTGCAGCTCATGCTGAGTCCGGTGTTTCTAAATGGGGTACTTGGATCAACCCGATTCCTTTTTGTGAATCTCGGCTGTAAATTTAGAAAGCAGAAAATGCCTGTTTCATAATGCTGCTTGACTCTGGCAATGGGACATTGTTGTTATGTACTCTGAAGTGCTCCTGCTCATCTGTGATGTCGCCATCTTGGAGCTTCTTTTAAGGATTTGCTGGCCTTAGAGTTAGGAAATGTTTTCCTGATAATCAGCCTACGCTGTTACTAGCCCAGTTAAATCACGTTACTACTTCTTATACATCTTCTCTGTCACCCAGCTCTGCCTTCTGGTCTCAGAGGTTGCAGAGGAGGGAAGCTCTTGATCACTGCTTGATCCAGAGACATCGACACCGAGCTGTGGAAAATACTCTCACTGCACAGTTATGCATATGGGCCAAATTCAGTCCTTAGTTTCACCATCCCAGGGTTTCTTGAAATTAGAATGTGATCCACAGCAAGACTAAATGGGAAACTATTTTTCCACATAGAAAAGACCTAAGGCTCTATATGATTTTGTGCACCTTGCTAATTGGAGGGTCTTGTCAAACTGGAGGTAATTCAGAGAAGAACAACAAAAATGATTAAAATATTGGCAGGATTTTTTCATATGGAAAGATGAAAACATCTAAAAGTACATGAGCAAGTTAAATAAGGAACAGGTAGGGGAAACATGATTCAAGTGTCAAGGAACACTGGGAGTGATTCAGTAGTGTGGCGCTCTCTCCAGGCCCCATTTTCAGAAGCTTTGGAATAAGGTTTTGAAGCCTGTGAAGCCAAACTCTTGATGCTACACATCAGGTGCATTTTTAGACTGAGAGCTACAGCCATGAATAATACGTAAACTGAACTACGTGTGAAGTGAGCATTAGGAAAAACTTCCAGACCATGACTGATTTTCAGGTTGTAGAGTGTTCTTAAGGAGTGGAAAACTGCCAAGTTTCAGCGGAGTACTTATAAACCCATCCCCTAGCATTCGGTGAATATGTGTCCTTTGTTTGAGGCATTTAAGCCTAGATTAGATGTTAAATCTAGGCTAGGAATAGAACAAGAAACTATTCAGTTGATCAGAAATCAAGAGCAAACAAAGTAAGGGAAGGATGGTTTGGAAAGGAGCTGCCTTGTGCCCAGTCCTGAAGTTTTCTGTATGCTATTAGTTAGAATTCAGTCTCCTGTGGAATCAGTAAGGATTTGGTTATAGTAAGAATTGTGTAAAAGCAGAGTGTGTGATTTTGCTGTCCATATCTCTAGGGAGTACTGTGTGATGGTCTGCTGCTATTGCCCACTCAGGTTGCACTTGACAGTGCGAGTGTCCCTCTTAAATAACCCATGAGCCAGGGAGCAGACCTAAAGCCGATGTAGTTTTTTGCTCACACTGAATTGAGGTGCAGAACTCATTGCTGCAGGATGTCTCAGGTACTAAAAGTAACAAACAGATCCAGAAAAGGACTAGGCAAAATCAGGAAGATTTGGTGGTTGGTTAATAAAAAGGCTAATCTAGTCTGGATCAAGCCCTGGAACTGAAAGATTCTAAATCATTGGTTGTTAGGGGCTGGGAGGTCTGGATGAGGTCTAGCTGTGATTTTTTTTCCTACCTTGATTCACAAGCCCTTTCCTGAAGCTTCAGCTGGTGGCCATGACTGAAAAAGGGGTCCAGCCTGTCGGCACGACCCAGAGGGCTTATGTTCTTATATGAACAAGAGCAGCAATGTCTGGCTGATGGAATCTCGCTGGTTTCACTCTGTCCAGAAAGATACCCTGAGGTTCAGCCCTGAATGCCGTAATTTCTGTCTCCTGTGTAAAGCCAATGCAGCATTTGGGTCTGTCCTGAACACCCCCTTTCCACTAGTTTAATTACAGGGGTCTTCTAGACAGAATATTCCAGAATACTTCAGGGCATAGATTGTTTAAAATGATTGCCATCCCAGTTTATCTGACCTGGTTTAGCATACCTATATAAATTTGCAGTGAGAAATTTCCTGATACAGCCAGTTTTAAGCTGACAGAAATAGAAGCTACACTGGGGTTTGCACTGGTTAAACTGAGTCCTTTTGATTAAACTGGTGCCAAATTCTGTGTGGACAAATCCTCATATTGTAACAAACCCACACATCCTCCCTTTCCTCTGACAATCATATCAGGCTGGTGAGTCCTATGGACCCAATCTAATAGAAATGGAATTTTTACCATGCAAATCTTATTACCTAAAGTGCCAATGAAACTAATGGGATTTTGGATAGTAAAAAATACTCTGTATGTGATACATAGTTTGGAATATAAATTCATGGTGGTGGCGGGGAGGGGGGGAAAGGAATGTAAGGAAAAGGAACTGTTATTGCATGTGGTCCTTTGTGACTTTGGAGGACCTGTTCCTCCCGACACTTCTCAGCTCCCACTTGATTTCAGTGAGACCGAAGTGGTGTTTAGCATCTTGCTGAAAACATTGAGCTCCTTGCAGATTTTGGTTTTGAAATTACACAGCTAAGTGTCTGTTTAGTTTAGCCCTCATACAAGGGAGGTGAACAAAATACACCCCAAACGCTTCACTTCAAGGATGGGACATCTAGAAGAATATATGTTTTTCCAAAGGGGGTTTTTGCTGTGGAGGTTGGCTGAATGCATCAAGGACACAGAGAACATTTGGCCATATTTTGAAAATTTCTGGATTAAAAAAAAAAAAGGCTAAACCTAGATAACACTTTCATTTAAGCCCCCTCCCCAATAAACACGCACACACATGTGTAAATATGCTAGTGTCGTCAGACTTCCAACCTGTGTGACAGCTCTCAGCCCAAGGACAGTGTCAACAGATAGATGTAAAGTTAATAACTGAAGTGTTGTAAAAACTACAACCTCTGAAACTGTTTTCTGAAGTCCCTATTTGTTGTGATAACACAGCACATCTTGCGAAGGGTTCAACACCCTTTGTCATTGCTTGGTCAGAATTCCTACTGTTTTTTCTGGATGCTTAGTTTATGTGTACATTCTGGCCTGAAATATTTTGGAGTAAAATCATTTTAATAAACTACAGAGTTGTGCTGTTTTGATGGTGATGCTGATCACTTGGTGTTGCAGTTTAATCCCAGTTGGCAGCTAAGCATCACACAGCCTCTTGCTCACTCCCCTCCAGTGGGATGGGAGAGAGAATCGGAAGCGTAAAAGTAAGAAAACTTGTGAGTTGAGGTAAGAACAGTCTAATAATTGAAATAAAATAAAATAATAATGAAAAGGAAAATAACAAAATCAGAAGTAAAACTGAAGGAAAACAAGCTATGCAAATGAAAAACCGTTGTTTACCATAAGCTGAATGATGCCCAGACTGTTCCCTGAGCAGCAGCCTGCCAGCCAGCTTTCCCCATAGTTTATAAAATGAGCATGAGGCCAATGGTATGGAATATCCCTTTGGTCAGTTAGAGTCAGCTATCCTGGCTGTTTCCTTTCCCAGCTTTTTGTGCACAACCAGCCCACTGGCTGGTGGGGCAGCAAGAGAAGATGAAAAATCCCCAACTTCAGGTAAGCACTGCTCAGCAAGAACTAAAGCATCAGGATGTTATCCACATTATTCTCATTCTAAATCCAAAATACAGCTCTGTACCAGCCGCTAGGAAGAAAATTAACTCCATCCAAGCTGGTTTCCTGTCACTTTGGAAGCAAAGATGCAATAAATGATACCTTTATTTTTGTATGTATTTTAATGATACAGACAGAAAAGGCACTTCAGAAAAGTGGAGGAAAGAGGAGGAGGTCAGATATAAACAACTGCAATTTGATGTACGTTTTTGTGGCGTTGATAGTTATTATTCCCAAAGAAAATAATGTCCTTTTTTATTTGCTTTTAACATTTCGCCCTTGGCATCTGTTCCATCCATTGTGGACTAACCTAGACTCTGTTCGCTGACGATGGGTTAAAGCGAGCACTTACTGAAAAGCATTCTCTACTTAATTACTTTTCCTTCTTCTGGAAGCTATTTTTTTATAGTCACATGTTAATTGTGTATTAGTGGGCCTTTCTGATTAGTTGAAAACATAATGAAACCTTTGTAAACAACAGGGAGAAAAAGGGGGAAAGAGGGAGGGAGGAAGCAGGAACTGGGGAGAAAGGGACAGGGAGAAAGAGAGGTGTGAAGTGGGGGCTGGATGGGGGGGGGGGGGGAGGTCGACCAGTTTTGAAAGGCAGAAATTATGCAAGTGGAAATTTCTGGTTTTTTTGAATGACAACTTCCCTCGCCCAAATTAATCAACTTACTTAACGAGAAATGAGATGCATGGAGATGCAAATTGCTGTTGATCTCCAGAAGCAGGGTGGCAAAGGCAGCAAGTTGGAATGGCATGGAGGGGGGCTGAGCCGCAGCTGTCCACTAACAAGTCAGCCCTATTTGTAAAGGGCACCGAGCTGAATAACGGTTTTGTTATTGGCTTTCTCTCTTTCTCAGTCGTAGGTAGAAATGCTGGATTTGTTTCCTGCTACTATTTCAGCGAGATAGATGTCCTCCTTTTTTATGTCTCCTGCCCATTTGATTTTCACAGTGGAGCCCTGTGTTCTCCATGGACCCCAGCCTGCCCGTGACAGGGCAAAAAATTGGGATACACAAGGAACACAGGCTCAGGTACAGGGTCTCAAACATTCAAGGTGATACCAGGAATTACTAAGTTATCTGCAAACCCCTCGGAAGGGCAGGAAAAATTAAAAAAAAAAAAAAAAGAAAAAAGGAAAAAAAAAGAAAAAAGAAAACATGCAAACAGTACTTAGGACCCAGCTCAGAGCCCAGCCTGTGTAGATCAAATTCGGTGAATCAGCTAAATCAGGCCCCCTTCTCAGAGATGTTTTTTTTCTTTCCCTGGAAAGCTGCTCCTTAAACACAATTCACATTGGTTGTTTTTAAAAGGACTATCCTCTGTTTGCAGTGCTGGATTTTGAACGGGCAGAGCCTCCCCCTCTCCTGTCCTCCGCCCCCACCTCCTTCTGTTGCTGCTTTAAAGAGCTGTGCTTATAGGGATTTTGCAGCTCTCCGTGTGTTATTAGAAAACGTGTGGCTGGGACGGTTAAAATGGGAGTGCTACTGTATGCAAGAGCAATGTTCACTGTAAGCAGTCCAAGGAAATCCTGCCAAGGCAGTATATGAACAGCAGCCAAACAAAACACAGGCGCCTTTCCAGTGAAAACCAGCACACTTCTGCAAATAGAGGAAAAATTGACTTTCTGATTTGGAGTGTTTCTACAACTAAGAAGAATTACTACAGTGATTGTTCTAAAAATATTTTTCGGCAGCACATTCTCCAAGGGGTTGCGATGCTTAGCATTGTTTAATTATGCTTCTCTTAGGTGATCAATCTGGATTGTATAGAAATAAAATAGGAAGTTTTTAGGATCTTTTTTTTAGCCAACATCGGCATTATTTTTCTGCAGTGTTATAGTGGCATAAAACACCACCTATTTAAGGAGCAAAAATGGTGTTTTTATTTTTGCACTTCAGGAAGTATAATTAGACATTTATCTTTTGCAACTTCACAGGCACAGATTGAAATTTAACTGCTTAATCTAGAGCAACCCCCAAGATCCCTACCTCTGTAACTGACTGGTTTTATTTTTCACCAGAGGTATTTATACCTTCCTGCTTCCCTTGTCTCCACCTTGCAGTCCCCCCACCTCCCCGCCTCCCATTTAGGCATTTAAAGCTTCTGCTCATTTTGCTTCTTTGTTCACCCAGTCTTGGATTTTCCTTTAGAGGACTTTTGAGTCCTGTAGGAACTCTTTGGTATAGATGTGTCTGCCGACATTCTGGCATTAAAAAAATTTCCATAATGAGGAAAATTGAATGGGATTCCACAAATTTGCGTATTGTCAAGAATAAGTATGTTATTAAAAATTGTTTTTCTAGTCTCAGCTCTGATTTTTTTCCAAAGAATTCTTAATAATGGAGTTTAAGAATGCAGTGAGCTTATCTAAAATGAGCTAAAGAAGTTGGATAGATCTAGGGAGAATTGCTATTATGCTTTTTCTAAATTTCCAAAAACCAACATTATATCAGCAGAAGAAAACGCAACAGAATTGTCAGGGATTTATTTCAGTGTGTGTATTTCTTCTATTTCAACTGTTTTTCTTTTTAACTAAACGTACAAAAGATACTTTACTAGCTGTGTCTCCATTTATTCCTCTAAAATATTTACAGCTGAGTTCTTTAGGCTTCTAGTTGCTGTGAACTCAGTTATCTTCTTTTAACTACACCACCACAAACCAGATTTATCCCTACATTGAAGACAGTGTCTTGAGACTAACAAATCCCAATGTGGAAGAAGACCTGCATCCAGATCCCATTGAAGCCAGTGGAAAGATTCATATTGACTTTGGTGGGCTTTGCATTGGGATATTAAACACTCTTTTCGCCATTTTTTTTTTAATTTAGCTACTCATTTTCAGAGTGAGAATAAATCTTAAAGTTGCCCTGATTTACTAAATTGACTTGGACTGCATTTGCCATTCAGGCAAAACTGTATTCTTAGCCATTCTAACAGAGACCAAATCGTGTACTTATACATATATAAATACGCACATATACTGCTCATATATATGTGTGTGGGTGCATATGCACATGTACATTTATATATAGGTATATATATAAAAATAAAAGAAAGCTCGAAAATTTCTGCCTTGACTGTAAGGGATATCATCCTCTGTGTTCAAATTAGGACAGGGAAGTTGTGGCATATGTTGTGTCAAGGCACAGCAGTGCAGTTCTGTATCTTTAAATGTTGATGCATAACAGTGAAACCAGGTGAGATCTGGCCCCAGGTGCTGGCTGCTGCATGCATTGTTGAACAATTTTTAAAGGATGCAGATTGGGTGGTTGGAGGAGGAAAAAGAATATATTTTTTCTAAAGAGTTCCTTTTTTTTTTTTCCCTTGGTGAAATATGTTTTAGGTTTAATGAAATGATTAAAAAATTATTGACTTAAGCTTCATATATTCCTCTAATAACAGCTCTGTATAATCTAGGCCTGACCTGGCTCCCCCTGATGAGCAGTCCTAGTTGTCATGGAGCCCCAGTTATGCCAAACTGGGGAAGATTTTGTTGAGACCATGAAACTCATTTCACTAGTGGTTGTACATAAATGCTGAATTAAGGATCCTTCTCAGAATTACTCTGAAGGGAAAGCTTGGATGCTGAAGAGGTCCTCCAAGGACTGCTTCTGCTTTCCATGTCTGCACTTCAAGAGCCTATATGGCTTGAAAAACAGCTCCAAAGCAAAATCTTTTCCTTCATTCCTTTCAATGTAAATCCAGCTTTGAATCATTTTACCTTCAAGTCCGTAGGTTCAAATTCTGTGGTCACCGGAGATGGGTCATCAAGATAAATTGCATATAATTTGGGTATTGGGCCATACTGAAGGTGTGTGGCCTAATTAGAGGTGTAGTTTGTTGCAGGCAAAAATTATTGATATACAAGGAAGGTTTTATTCAGAGACATCTGTAGGTTGGCAGCTGTGCCAGCCCTGTCTGTTCCTCTAAGTAACGGAAGCCACACAGCCGGGAATAGCAACGGTTTGGTGACAAGTGTTGAGAATATTGGTTGAATTGCACTATGAAAATATTTTCATTATTTTTATTATTACTGTTCTGCAAGCGGATTTGAGATACGTGCCTGCCTATGTCTGCATACGTGAATGGATGAGCTGGAGAGGGAGGGCTGTTATTTTTATTTTTTTCAATCACACCTCCTTAGCATTTTGTACATATCAGCATTCTAGCTGAGCGATTTGCTAATTGCACTGGAAGACCCACTTTAAATTCAGGAATACTGAAACTTTGAAACTGTAACATTTTGACTGGCGAGAATGACCAGTCTTCTTTTCTCTTTCGCAGTGAGCTAGTTGAAGGAAGCTGGCATTGTCGCAGAGTGAAAGCTCTGCAGAAGTGCCGCAGGTTTTTCATATGGAAATGTGAAATAATGGGGTGATTAAATAGAGCTGTATATTAAAGTACATCTGACATTAGAATTAGCATAATGTGCTCTAGCCCTAGGCTGAGTACTTTATTTGCCATCTGCGTCGGACCAAAATCCCCTGGGGAAGCGCTAAAATATTCTGAATAAACTCAGCCCGAGTTCTTATTGAGAGTAAAATACCATTTGTGGCACGTCGTATTGATTCGTCTTAATTGCGGTGCAGAAAAGAACATTCAGTTGCTGATGACTTTTGTACTCTGTGACAAGTCGGCTGGAGTTATTCTAACACTGCAGTTGGTTAACCTGAACAGACTGTCGTGCTCAGAGAAGGAGAAAACCTTATCTTCAGCAGCATAAACTATAGTATCATCTCCCGGCTTTGCTACTTTCTATCTCGATGCAGCTTTTTTTTTTTTTTTAATTTTTTTTTTTATTATTTCCTGAAAACAGCAGCCAATGAACTGGAGGGAAAATGGGGCTTAATTTAATCAGTCCAAGAAAATTCACATTCTTACCTACTTACTCTCCCCAATCTCCCTCCCCACACTTTCACCCCCATATCATCTCAAAAAAATTCCAGAAACATCTGACCAGCTTTCATCTAAGGGAGTGAAAATCAGTGGAACTTGTCCTTGAGGATCCATCTCCTGAACCATTAGTTCAAGAGATTTATTATGTATATTCTGTAAAAAGCTGTGGCTTCTCCTGTGCATAAGCCCACAGTCTTAGTCAGTTGTAATGGTTTGATTTTTGTCAACTCTCCTCTCAGATAGGTTGCTGAATACCTTTGAAAAAGTGCTTATAACATGCATAAAAGATAAATATTTCATCTGAAGGAAAATACTTTGATGCTCCATGCAATTCTGTAACATTCATAAGGTCCAGTTTTTACCCTATAATTGCCTATCATTATACACAATTTACATATTCAAACATTCTCTACAAACCTTAGTCTAGCATGTTTTTATTACAAATTCAGATCAAGGGAATAACCTTTAACTTCAGAGACAAATGAGACAAATTTACAAGTGCATGTCTGCTGTTTTCTTGTGTTTTATAAATCCCTGCAGACCTGAACACTTTTGCTATAACGCCACTCAGAACAATATACATATATTACTACTTGTTTGTAGTGCTTCGGTAATGAGTCCCCTTTGTATTAGATAACCTATATAATTCAGCATCTAGGCCCTCCATAACGTCAATTATCTCCTCATAGCTAAATGTACATTCCATTAAAACAAGATTTACAGCCTTTACAATACTTCTTAGGGTTGAACATGGAGATTTTGTGGATTTAAAGAAGCAGAGATGGGAGTTAGCATTTGTTAAAGAAGCAATGAATTAAAACAAAAATGCTATTTCATTTACTAAGTATGAATAGGCACCTAATACCCTTAAGAAATAGTTGCAGTAAAACAAACTGAAGTACTCCTGAGGAAAAAAAGGCAGGAAAATTTGTTTTTACCCTTTGGCTTCTTTTATTGTTTCCTAATTTACTCTTTATTTTTCCATTATATGACATGGACAATTTCCTTTATGTATCCTTCTGTTAGGTCCTATTCAGATTACTGAGAATTCTTGATTGTAAGATGAGAAAATGGCACCTTAGAAAAGTCTGTGGGAAAAAAAAATATCCCAGCACTTGCCAGTTTTCAAACAAAGCTGGTTACAGGAAACTGATTTAAAGGGAAGCTGCTGGCATATTTCATATGTTGTAGAAAAGACTGACATTATTTCAAATGCATTTGAATACCTAATGCTAAGAAAAGGCCTAAAAGTGTCCTTTAGCAGTACAACAGTTTTTCACGAGTGCTGTAAATTTGATCCTATATATTAAACCATCAGCCATGGGTAGTCCTGTGGTGTTTTATTCTCACGAGTGGGTATGTTGCCCCCCTGTATTGCATTCCTCATTTTCTCTGATAGTTTTCACTATTTTATACATCAGGTTTGTAAAGCATCATTTCAGTCTGCTAGCTAATGCCTTAGCTTCAGAGAAGCTATCTAAAAGACACAAAGCTGTTTAGATGCTAAAGGTGGAGTCAGTTGAAACTGTTGTATCACAAAGGGCTAATTTAAAAGTTAACTCATTCACTATTGATCTTTTAATATTGATTTTCCTGTTTGCTCCTCACTTTTCACACTTCTCTCTTTCTCTGCTTTATAAATTGCCTTTGTATTTTAGATTTAACACCAGTTAGGAGAAGGTGTTCAGAGATGACAAACATGTTTTTTATCTTCCATTGAAATAGTGCTTCTGGGTCAAAATCCCTGTGTCATGAATTTCAACTTTTGCTATGCATTTTCCTTTCCTTTTTTGCACTAAGTAAAAGCATTTCTTGCACTTCTGTAGTCTGAACTTCCAAGAAGCCAGAAGCTCTTTAAGGAATGAGAAATTGGACATCCAGAAGGAAGTTGCCCAAAAGGCCTATTGACATTTTACACCTAAAAATACAATATTGCCATTTTGTAATGCACTAGAAATTAAACTGAGCTGTGCATTTGGCTCATTTATGTGAATCTGGCATTACAGATCTGAGGTATGATTAAGTCTCACAGAAAATGGGACCACTGAACACAAATGCATCTTCAGCCAAAGGTCGCCCGTGTCCATTAAGAAGCAGGAAGCATCTGTTTGTGTTATGCATGGCTGTAGTCTGCCTGCAGCCTCCTTTTTTTTGGTAACTATAAATGCCAGAGAGGACATCTAATATGCTTCTGGGGAAAGTTTAATGAAAAAAGAACAAATCACAACTTGCTATATTCATGCAAGTCTAGTTAAGGTTCTTGTTAGTGACAACCTGATACAGTTTATCTGGAAAAATTTCAAGGTCTGCATTGGTGCTTATCACAGCTACTTTGCATTCATAGCGGAGTAATTCAAATCAGAGTTTGGCAAGGTTTATCAGGTTGATATCTCTAAGACTTTCAAGGATTTATGCTCTTTGTTCTTGGAATTCTGAAAGGATTGGCTGTAGACAGAGAGCATGACAGTCAGATTTTTCAGCTATGTGATTGGTAATTAATCTCTTTGGTTTTCCACTCATTTAATAAAATAGTTCATTCAACAAAATAGATATTTATTCTTACAAGAATGATAAACAGATGATTTGAAGTTCTGCCTAATAAAAAAGGAACACTGCTGCAATGGTTTCAGGAAATAAAATAGTCTCCCCGAAGTGGGGCAGCACTTAATCCATCAAAACTGGAGTTTGACACAGAAATAATAGCACAGTTTAGCACAGAAAGAATTAGTAGTACATTGCTAATAGTAGTGTAATATTAATATATTTTAATATTGGTGCCAATGAGTGCTACTGTAGATATTTTCCAACAGGTAGAAAATGCTCTCAAGAATGTTTGCATCACTAATCAAAATCAGTCCTGGGAATGAGAGGATCTTGGGTGTGTAGGTTCTCTTGCCATAAAGCTTCTTGCATAATCTCTGTAGAGAGCTTGCAGTCTCACTAGTCAAGGTAGAAACAGGATGGGAAAAGCTGTAAAACATACAGGCAGTGTGTGGGAGAAGAATATTGCATGAAGTCGTGATTTGATGATGGCACTGGAGGAGATAGGCTATCAAGAGGCAAGGTAGAAAAAGAGAACAGGGTCTTGTATGGGAGAAAGCAGGATTCTCTTACTGAGAAGTAACATCTCTCGGTTAGTTCTTTCTTCAGACACCCTTAAGTTTTCCATTCACCTCTTAAAAACATTTAATTTTTGTTTCCCTGTCACATTATTTAATTCACTGACCTCATCCTGAGATTCCCCATTTCCAGATGATGACAGGCTGTGTGACCCCTCATGTTGGGTTCTTTCATCTAAATCTTTATCTCCTCTTGACTGAGATGCGCTTCAGGTTGGCTGAGCTTTACAAGAGACAACAGCTGTTTATCTGAGTGTAGAATCAGAGGTGTGTCAGTTGTGACACTGCAGGCGACTTGCTAAATCATAAAATACCAACTTTAGCTACCAGTTGATGCTAACTTTATGAACTGTTGGTGATAGTCCCCATCACTCTTAGCAGGATGTGCTGCAAGACTCTCTTGAGCCCTTTCTTTAGATGAGGCAGTGTGGGGATGGATGCACTGTGTTAGCTCTGGGGATGGATAGAGGACTTGTGCTTGTTTTTCATCTTCAGTGCTTGTTGCCATCAAAACAAAATTAAGATGAAGAGAGTCGTGAAGAGATATGGTTCCTCTGGGTTTGGTGTTTAAAACTAGTGACTGTCCTTGGGCTGGCAGTGGTGATCCACACCCAGACTTGGACCCTCCTTCACATTTCTGTCTTTTTTATTGAGACTGTCAGTCCTTCTGAGATGGACGTAGCAGCACTTCCAAACATCCCAGGTAGTTCAGGAAGGGTAAAACTCTCAATGTTGTGTGTGTTCACCACATGCTTATTCTATTATAAACATATGTAAGTAAATTTTCTTGCTAACTTGGATAAGTCAAAGTGATAATATGGCTTATAAAACCTCTTCAGCAGAAATACTTGTATTTGAGATATTTATGTATAGCCAGTTAAGCATCAAGTATGAACCAATATAGTTCACAGAGCAGATCCACAGTGCAGACACCTGTGAAGCATTTGGCCCTTGTCTGGGTGATCTGTCAAACTACATATAACGATATATTTTTTCACTATGCAACACTAAATCTTTCCAGTATTTAATGCCCTTCTCTTTAATGTCAGCTGGTCTTATAAGGAGACTTGTAAACTCGTGTTCTCAATTATGGCATTTTAATTTAATAATAATTCAATTAAAGGTGTGTTTTTTATGGAGCATCCACGCTACCTTTATTGGTATTATTAGAGTAACCATCATAATAACAAGGAGTAATTATTTAAATATTAATTAAAAATCAAGTGGTGGAGAAGAGAGTAATATTGGCAGAAAGATTGTAGGAACCTGATACATGTCTGTTCCTGAGTGCTACAATAAAAGGTGTCCTTCCTTTAAAGCTTGCAAGTTTCTACTTTTTCTGAACTTCTAAAGGTGCAGTAAACCAGCATTAAAATTCCTTAACATTTTTATTGCTACTGTTGTAACTTTGTGAAAAGGAACCAGAAATATTATCTGGAAAGTATTGCTAGAGGTAAAGAATGCCAGTGGTTATATGGACCTGCCTGCAGGTCCTCACCACAGTCCTGGCAGGGGTTATGGGTGGGTGATTAAAAAGAGGGGGAGTTCATTCTCTGTTACAGCTAATGGAATTATTCAGGCATGCTGAGGGGAGGATTCATAAGGCACTGGATGTCACTGTAGCTCAGCAGAAAATAATGAATTCTCAACAGTTCTTATCTCACACTGATTATTGTTTGATGGTATCCAGAATAACTGAGGATATTTTGAGGGAAATTTTTATCTCCAGGGCAAAGATGCTCAGGATTCAGGGTATATAGAAAGTTATGTACCAACTGGGCAAGGAAGATCTGCGTATCACTAAATGATACAAGTCAGACTGCAGAGGACAGATAAGTCAGGGATTCAGGCTGCCTGGTGCAGTAGAGTGGATGTCCACAAACCCAGGCTACTCGTGTTCTGGGGGGGCAAACTGACCTGTCTCACTGCCCCCTCTAAGCGCAGAATCTGGGAGGCAGGATCTGAATTTAGCTTTGTTTTGTGCTATTTATGAAAGAGAAAAAAGCTCATTATTGCTTTGACATTTTGAATGGAACATAATCTGTCATGCTGTAATGGAGGGAACACATTTTAATATTTCTGGAAAAGACCATCTTTTGTCATAATATGCAGAAAAGGCAAGAGTGTTCAATAAGTTCATAGTTTATAATTACCTGCTTTGGCAGAAGACACTAGAGAGATTTTTAATCTCCCAGATAAAAATATAACAAGATCTAATGGTTGGGAGTTGAACTCAGCAATTTGAATTGGAAAGAAGAGAGGGGGTTTTTTAATACTGAAAATAGTCAACCATGGCCCCAGACTACTCCAGTACAAAGTAAATTCTCTCTCACTTGACATTTCCCAATCAAAATGGGAGAAGGAAGTGCTAAAAGACATGAAATAGTTCAACTGCAAATCCCTGAGCTGGATGATATCTGTATGTGAGGAGCAAACTAAATTGTTTCCTATGTTTTGCATGTACATCTAGGTAGGACAATATATTATGATCTTAAATTGCAGGAAGAAAGATCAGGCACTTGGGGAACCTTCATAATTGTAAAGGAGGGAAGGAATGCAGTAGACTTTGGAAAGGTTGTAGAATCTCCATTTGGTGGCCTTTGAAGTGGGATAATGGAGCATCTGCCATAGATATGAACAGATGCATAGATATGGAATGTAGTGACAGGATAAGGGGGAGTGGGTTCAGACTAAAAGAGGGTAAGTTTAGGTTAGATATTAGGAAAAAATTCTTTACTGTGAGGGTAATGAGTCACTGGAACAAGTTACCCAGAGTAGTTGTGAATGCCCTATCCCTTGAAGTGTTCAAGGCAAGGCTGGATGGGGCTTTGAACAACCTGGTCTAGTGGAAGGTGTCCCTGTCCATGGCAGGGGGTTGGAGCAAGATGATCTTTAAGTTTTTTTCCAACCCAAACCATTCTACAATTCTATGATCCCTTGGGTCAGGAACTGGACAAGGGCAAACCTTAAGGTTTATCCTAGTCTTCTCATTCTTTAATTTCATGATCCTTCCTGGCCTTCAAATCAGTATTTCTAAATCTGTACACCTGTGTCTCAGTAAGATTCAGCCTCTCTCTCACTGTCTGAACGTGGCAGTGTTTGTTTGGCTTTACTGCAACTGTGAAACTACAATTGATTGCTCAGGAGTTGTGACCTGGATGTCTCATGTCTGTATGGTAGATACACCATATCTACCAACCACTGTTAAGATAAAGAATTATACTTGAACTATCAGCCCTGAAATTCATGCCTAGTTACAGACTGTAGCATTGAAACCATGTGCAATTCATAGAACAGTAATAATGAAGTCTTGGCTTGTGTTTAAGCACATGAATAATTTCATCACTATCCAACAGAGCACTTCAGCCTATGCTTAAGTTTCACTGATGTTGATTACTCACATGCTCCAAGTCAAGCACATGCTAAAGTGATAAAGACTGCATATGGCAAAGACTATATAGCTAGTTGTCATAAAGCGGGTATTTAGCCAGACTTCAGTGCAGGTGGCAAGGGATTAAGATAGCCATATATCAAAAGTAGCCTTATAACAAAGAGTTTTATAGTGTAGGTGCACTGCATTATTAAATATAACCGTCATTCTTGAGCAATATGTGGCTGTTTCTGGGCATGTTTAAAATATTTAGCAAGTTTTTGAATATAAAAATGTTTGGAGTGGATCTTCAAAGATTTTTGACGTTGTTCTGTTCTTAAAAGTGAGCATCTACACTGCTCAGGGCAAATTTTAGGCAAGATAACCATGAAGTGATAGTAAGAAAATTAACTTTTTTTTTTTTTTTTTTTTAATATATATACAGGGAGTCTGGGGAGAGTCTTTGAGGGTTGTGAAAGTTTTTTAAAAAATAAAATGTGTCTATATATGCAGGCATGTACACATGAACACTCATGAAGCAGTCAGAGATTGGTAGCCAGGTAGCCTGCAGTCAATCTCTTTGTTGTGTTGGGGTCTCCTGAAGAAGAGTCTTAAGGAGCATAAAAGCTAAACAACAGAAGGGAAGAGAAGACTTACGACTGCTAGCTTGTAAGTCTTAGATCACTAATAACACTAATTTGCTGTTTGAAAGAAAACAAAAAAGGAGGGGATTTACTTTCCTCTCTTGAATTTCATGGAGGTGAAATTTTGGAGAACAAAACAAACTAAAGCATCTTAATTCCATGTAACATGTAATAGCAAGCATCCAGCCAGCTGCCATTTTGAGGGTAATTTTTTTAATCAGCCATTTCAGTTTTAGATTGGCCTTGATCCTCAGCCTGCTCAGGAATTTTTCTTCTTACGTATGTGCCTTTGCTCAAGTAAACGTGTTGCTGTTGTTGTCGTCGTCTAATACACAGCTGCTTTCTTCCTCCTGTCACTTCTTGAGCTAAGCAAAGAGAATGCATGCACACAACACAGACACTCACACGCTTTATTTTTTTAAAGAAAAAAAGCCCCACAACAAAAAAGAATGCATGCTGTGACTTTAAAAATGAAATAATCGAACAGCTGTGGGTAATAAATCGATTAATTAGAGTGGATAAAGTGAAGGTGAAGGGTGCAGAACACTCTTTAATTTGAAGATATATGACCTTGTAAGATGCTGCACTTCATTTGCTATTAGATCACACTTTGGAAGGGGCTTTATTAAAATCTATTCTAGGGTGAGCTGAGGTAAAACATATTGTTTAAAAAAGCTTTTGACAGAGTATGTTATATACTTTTGTCTGCTTCAGTGATTTCTGTCACTTTTTATACTACACATGTTGCCATGCAAGAAAAGTTAAAGGTCTAGACATTTTCATCATATTTCTGTAAGAAACAGAAATTTAAATATTTGAAGTAATAATGGGAGCATTTTCTGTTGCTTTGGCTGCAAAGCTGACACAAAACTTCCTAACTGCCTCAGTGCTGAGTAAATTTTTAAGGGATAATGTATCAGTCCCTTTCCATGTTTGTATGTAGCTTTCATTAATGTCAGTAGCAGTTACGGGCCCTTTTTCAAGCCGAGTGCAGTTCTCAAACTTGTGGGTTTTTTTCGAACAGCGATTGTTAGAGATTAATCATAGCAACTGCATCTGTCTCGTACAGACACAGCGTGCGGGGCTGGGGCACAGAGGCCATGTCAGCCAGGCACAGATGCCCACTGTATTGCATACATTTTTTCTTGGCTGTGAAGAGATGGCTTCCCTGAAATCATGGTTTGAAGCTGCTGTCCACAGCAATAGCCCTACTAAATCAATAGAAGCGTGAGGAGTTGCATCACATTTATCACCTGCCTTTGTAAATAAGTCTCAATCTGATACATACTTTTTCCTTTATGCTGTTATGGATGTATATTGGGTGATAAGATTAGATAAACTGACGGGCTGATGGGTAGGCAGATAATCTTCTCCTTGTCTAAGGTTTTGTAGGTTTTGTTAGCAGCAGCCGTTCCTGCAACAGCCAGAAGAGGGGAATTCAGTCAGCAGCAATCCCGCTTCTCCCGATGTGCCCGAGTTAAATTTTTTTTTTTTTGTCTGCTATGAGTCATTCCCCTTTACAAGGCAATTTCGATAATACAGTTCTGTTCACCTTATAAACTCTTTCATTTTCGAGCTCGTGCAACAGGCTTTTGTGAATGGCAGTGTCCCTGTCTAAAAAAGGGTCTGTGTAGTTCAGCTTTGGATCTGAGCTCCTGCGGTGCAGCTGAATCAGGCATTGCTTGAGTCCTTGCACCGTCATGGGTCAGGCAGGAAGCTTGGTTCAGGTACTGAACTATCAGGAAGTTCAGTGCCTTTAGGTGCAGTGGGGCCATGGCTAGCCAAAATATGTGCTTTCATAAACAAACAAGCAAGAAATTAATTTTAGGTTTTCCAAAATGGGCAGCTGTTTTTTCAGGAAACCTTCACCTCATTTAATAACAAACAACAAAAATCCTGGACCGCGAATTTCAAGTTGACACATATTTATGAATTTATCAGAGTCTTGCAGAGACACTGAAAAAAGGAGGGGAGTCGGAGAAAAGTGCTTTTTGAAGATAGCACATAGTTTATATTGTGCCCAGGACTGGAATTTTCTAGCTAGCAAAATTATGACTGTGGTGCAGACTTGTCTACACCTGTCCTTTATGTAAAGCTGAATCAAGGTTAAAGGAATGCTTTCCACCTTTATGCAGCCGTTCAAAGAGGCTAGAAAAGCAAATAGAACAATGTTTTTGGCTCTGGTGAGCATTTCAGCATTGGAGGGCAGGCTCAGGCTCAGAAATTTTTGGGACCCAGTTCAAGCACGGCCCGACATTTGTTACTGTTAATTGCAACTGTGCTGTCGGCTTTGATTACCGGATGTTTCATTCGAGTGGCTTCTTGGTGTTTTGGCAAAAAGAATGTCAAAGTGGTTTATGCAAGGGTATGTTTTCCAAGCTCCTGTTGACTTGAATAGGACTTGTGTGGCTAAATACTTACATAGTATTTTAAAAATGGAAGTGCTGGCATGACTGAAGCATGTATAAATTAAATTCAGCAAGATCTCAGGGGACTGCTGCATGAAGTATATAAAATGAAAGAATGAAAATGACACTGAAGCTCCTTGCAGGTGCCTTGTAAAACCTACCACGCTGCATTTTCCTTGGTTTTTGTCCGTAGTCATAAATTCCTTGAAACAAATTCCTTTTTGTGGAATAAACATATGAAAGGATTTGGATCCTTACACATCATAAAGGAAGGTTTTATTTGCAAGTTCGAGGATGTAAATGTATATAGCACAAATGTGTACATGTGATATTTGTCATACATGTTAAGTGAATAAGTGTGGCGAGTAAATGTGCTGTTCAACAATTTAGATCAGTCAATACGTTGCAATTAAATCCTTCTTTCAGAAATGCCAAGAAGGAAATGTGTTAGCAAAATAAAGTGCATGCCAACTGTATTTAAATGTTCTCCGCTGTATTATTTTTTAAGTGTTCTTTCTGTTTTTTCTTTTATAGGTAAAGATGAGCCTTCAAGCTATATTTGCACAACATGCAAGCAGCCTTTTAATAGCGCTTGGTTCTTGCTTCAGCATGCCCAGAACACACATGGATTCCGCATCTACCTGGAAACAAGCCCTTCAAACAGTTCCCTTACTCCACGCATCACCATCCCTCCTCCTCTGGGACCGGAGACTGTTGCACAGTCCCCGCTGATGAATTTTCTTGGAGACAACAACCCTTTTAATCTTTTGCGGATGACAGGACCCATCTTGCGTGAACACCCTGGCTTTGGTGAGGGTCGGCTCCCAAACACACCTCCGCTGTTCAGCCCACCGCCTCGTCATCATCTGGATCCACATCGCCTTAGTGCCGAAGAAATGGGGTTAGTTGCCCAGCATCCCAGTGCCTTTGACAGAGTTATGCGTTTAAACCCCATGGCAATTGAGTCCCCAGCGATGGATTTCTCCAGAAGGCTTCGAGAGCTGGCAGGAAACAGTTCCACCCCTCCGCCAGTCTCACCCAGTCGCACCAACCCTATGCATCGCCTGCTGAATCCTTTCCAGCCAAGTCCGAAATCACCTTTTTTGAGCACCCCGCCACTGCCCCCCATGCCCCCCAGCAGCACTACGCCTCCCCAGCCTCAGGCCAAGAGCAAGTCCTGTGAATTTTGTGGTAAAACATTCAAGTTCCAGAGTAACCTTATTGTGCACCGGCGTAGTCACACAGGAGAAAAGCCCTACAAGTGTCAGCTCTGTGACCATGCTTGCTCCCAGGCCAGCAAGCTAAAACGCCACATGAAAACACATATGCATAAAGCGGGCTCCATGACAGGCAGGTCAGATGATGGACTGTCCACCACCAGTTCCCCCGAGCCAGGCACAAGTGAGCTCACTGGAGAGGGACTGAAATCCAGTGAGGCAGATTTCAGGAACGAGAGTGATCCTTCTCTAGGGCATGACAATGAAGAAGAGGAAGAGGAGGAGGAGGAGGAAGAGGAACTTGAAAATGAGAGCCGGCCAGAGTCAAGCTTCAGTATGGACTCAGAGCTGAGTCGTAACCGAGAAAACGGCTCCAAGTCGCTGCCGGACGAGAAATCGCTCGTCCTGGGAAAAGTCATCGAGAATGTAAGTCTAGGTGCCATTCAGCAATATAACGACATGTTAGCTGAAAAACAGAAGAGGAGTAGCTTCATGAAAAGGTCCTCTGACCAGCGAGACTTGTGTCCTCGAGATCTCTGTCAGAGAGATCCGGGCGATGAAGACTCAGTGGTAGGAGAGCTGGACCGCACTGAGGAAGGTGCGGTCAATGGAAGAAACTTTGGCCCGGGTGAACCCTTCCCAAACTTGTTCCCCCGTAAGCCAACACCTATCACGAGCCCCAGTTTGAACAATTCCTCTAAAAGAATAAAGGTAGAGAAAGATTTGGACTTGCCACCAGCAACGATAATACCTTCCGAAAACGTTTACTCCCAGTGGCTGGTAGGGTATGCAGCATCGCGGCACTTCATGAAGGATCCGTTCCTTGGATTCACAGACTCCCGACAATCCCCCTTCGCGACCTCTTCCGAGCACTCGTCGGAGAATGGGAGCCTGCGTTTCTCCACTCCGCCGGGGGACATGCTGGACGGGGGGCTCTCAGGGCGCAGCGGCACGGCGAGCGGAGGCAGCACCCCCCACATCAGCGGACCCGGCCCCGGGCGACCCAGCTCGAAGGAAGGGCGCAGGAGCGATACATGTGAGTACTGTGGCAAGGTCTTTAAGAACTGCAGCAATTTGACGGTACACCGTCGGAGCCACACTGGAGAGCGGCCTTACAAATGCGAGCTCTGCAACTATGCATGTGCCCAGAGCAGTAAGCTGACGCGCCATATGAAAACGCATGGCCAGATAGGGAAGGAGGTCTACCGCTGCGACATTTGCCAGATGCCCTTCAGTGTTTACAGCACCCTGGAGAAACACATGAAAAAGTGGCATGGAGAACATTTGCTGACAAATGACGTCAAAATTGAGCAGGCAGAAAGAAGCTAAGGCCCCCCCACCCCCTCCCTCCTGCCCCTCCCCGCCCCCATCTCCGCTAGGTTAAATTTCAGGGGTCTAGGTAACATTTTATTTGTACAGTTTAACTATTGCCAACTGAGAAAAGATGACCTAACTTGCCTCCGTAAACATAACTTAGCATAACTATGGTAGGTGCCAGACTTTGGCACTTAAATATAACCTGTGTCTACAAAGTTCTATTAAACCCGAGGGTTGATTAAGGCAGTAAAAATTGTGGAGCCTTTTAACTGTGCAATAATTTCTGTATTTATTGGGTTTTTGTAATTTTTTGGCATGTGCAGGTACTTTTTTTTATTCTTTCTGTTTAAATTTCTTTTAAATTTTTGTTGGGTATCCCTTTTTAATTTTACCCAGTTGTAGCCTGAGATTACTTGCATTGTAGGGGAGAAACATATCTTTTAAAATTATAATTTTTGGGCCGCTGCTTTGTTGAATTTTAAGCTAAATGTGTGTAATTTCTTGTGAAGAAGCCAGCATGAGAACCGAAGTCTTTCTTTCTTCCTTTTTTCTTTCTTTCATTCTTTCCTTTTTTTAAAAATTTTTCTTTCCCCTTCTTAAATAACCTTGAAGATTAGGGAAAACAAAACTGTACAGCGGATAACAATCTTTAAAATTAGCACTTTCTTTTGAAATTGGATCAAATACATAGCACTGACAATGTCGCTGATGATAGAGGCCTTTTCTAGATGGATTGTAGCACTAAAGCTATGACAGCAAAAAAGACAAAGGTGCAGAAGGCAGCTACATTCAAAACCCAGAAACATTCTTAATTGTACATTACTATCTGATCATTTCTTCTTGTTGTTAAAAGCTATGGCAACATAATGGTGCCAGTTTGTCACTTTTTGGAGTGTTTTTCCCTCTCTCTTCCCCTCCTGTGACTCTTCCGAGAGACAATAAAAGTACATCTTGAGCATCGTAATATTATTTTCAAACCTCAGAGGAAACAAATGCCATTCACCCCCCCCCCCCCATTTTTTTTCTTTTTAAACCACAAAATCATAAAATTTGAATTCAGGACATCTACTTCAGTCTGTATTTGCTGTAGTTAATTATTAGAAGATGGGAAAGTGTGATTATCTCAGTGAAAAGCCTCAACTGACAGGTATTTAGTTTATGAGTAGGAATATTATATGATGTACAGTGATGTTATTATAAGAAAGACAAAAATAAATCCTGGTTGATTTACCTGTCTTGGCAAGATTCTGCTCCTACTGAAGTCAGTAAGAGTTTTTCCCTTGACTTGATTAGGAACAGAATGGAACTGTATTGAGACAAAAGCATTATGACAGACAAAAAGTAAAGCAAAGAAAAATACACCTGCTCTACTTTAAAATTCCAAATATTTTAAAGCCTTTTACAACTAATATTAGCAAACTAGACAATTATGGTTAGAGATTTTAATTATGTTGACCCGCACTTTAAAGCTTTTGTTTTGTGGTTAAGAGAAAAATGGCTTCTCAACAAGAAATTACATCATATTCTACTTGGCCCAAAGGTGGGTTAAACTGTAAGGGAACAGCTGAGATTAAGTGTCAGTGTTGCTAAGCATGGCATTCACAATACTGGCACTATAAAGAAAAATAAATAAAAATAATTTATTGGACAGTTTTTCTACTGCCATTCAATTTGACGTGAGTGCCTTGAAAACTGATCTTCCTATTTGAGTCTCTTGAGACAAATGCAAAATGTTTTTGTGAAATGGAAAGACTTTTAAAAAAAAAGTAAAACAAGAAAAGTACATTCTTTAGGAAAAAAAAAAAAGCGCCACATTTACTTAAAAAAAAAATTACTGGTTGAAGATAGTGGACATGAAAATGCCATAAGACCCAATCAAATGAAGATGTATACCCAGCACAACTTCGGACATACATTAGCTGAATTATTCTCAGCCTTTTTTTTTTTTCAGGACAACGCTGCTTAGGAAATGGAATGGAAATGATTTACTGCTGAATTAAAACTCAAATGACACAAATTACAAGTTGCTATCATTGAATGAGAAAAAACAATTCAGGAACAACGGCTAATTTTTTTTTAAAAGTTAAATTTAGTGCACTCTGTCTTAAAATACGTTTACAGTATTGAATACATACAAGGGTAAAAAAGAAATTGTGTGTATGTGTGTTTGAGCAATCTTTTTTTTTTTCAAAGTTTGCTTAATAGGTTATTAAAAAAAATGCCATAATGGCCATGTGTATATTGTTTTCTTTTGGTGACGGGGTTTTAGTATATATTATATATATTAAAATTTCTTGATTACTGTAAAAGTGGACCAGTATTTGTAATAATGGAGAATGCCTGGGCATTTTACAAAACCAGAAAGAAAAAAAAAATTTTCTTTTTTCCTTGAAAATGTTGCAGTAAAATTTAAATGGTGGGTCTATAAATTTGTTCTTGTCACTGTAACTGTAAAGTCTTGAGTTTTAGTAAATTTTTTTCTGCCTTGGGTGTTGAATTTTTATTTCAAAAAATGTATAGAATCTTGTATTCGGGGATTAAAAGGTGATTGCTACACCACGTAGAAAAAGTATGTAGAAAAAAGTGCTTAATATTGTTATTGCTTTGCAGAAAAAAAAAAAAAATCACGTTTCTGACCTGTACCTATTTTTCTCTTTTTTTCTCCCCTTTGCCCCCTTTCCTTCCCCTTCTGGAATGGATATTGATATTGGTTGATTCATATGATGTAGGCACTTGCTGTATTTTTACTGAAGCTTGTAATTTTTTAACTGTACGCTTGTCCTTTTAAAGGGATTTAATGTACCTTTTTGTTAGTGAATTTGGAAATAAAAATAAAAACAAACAAACAGGCTGCCATAATATATTTTTTTAATTTGGCAGGATAAAATATTGCAAAAATAAAAAAAAATTTGTATGTGAAGTCCTTATTGTACAGGAAAAAAGGGGGTTGTTAGACGACCTTTGAGTAAAAGAAACAAAACAAAATAATTAAGTGCTTTTTTATTTTAAATTTTGTTGTTGTTGTTGTTCACAAATAATTTTAGTTGTATATATATTTTTTTTGTCAGAAATGGCCTACAAAAAAGTGCTGTTCCTACAGGGCTCTAAATAACTTCAAAGCTGCCTGGACCCCTTGCATCAAGGTTTTACCAGGTATGGTTGAACCAGGCTGGATGGTTATTTCCTGTTTGTGTGAAATGAAATTCCGTTCCCGGAAAGGTGTCTGGGGTAACATCCCACAGCTTCCCTGCAGATTTGAGAGAGAGAGAGAGGAGATTTCTTTCCCTCCTTCCAAACAAGAAGATGTCCAACACATCTTCCCTCTCCTGGCCAACCCGCACTCACTGCTCCTCACACCCTGCCACCGCCCTATGGAAGAAAGCCTTTTTATAGCAAAAAGTGAGAGCTGTTGCATCCACTTTGACATAATATGGTCTGCTGTTGGTACAGCTGCAATCGGGTTGAAGTAAAATTAGTCCAGGCACAGCCCTCCTCTTCCCTGTCAGAACAGGACCGACTCCGTGTACAGGTCTTGCCAGTCCATGTTATTAGCTGCTTTGCTGCTGTTCACTTCTAACTGTACATTCCATAAATTTCTGAATGTTTGAGGGACTGGGATGAAATCCTGTACCTTTTGATTTCTCTCTTCTTTGCAGTCCTTTTTCTCTCTCTCTCTCTCACACTCCCTTCTTTTTGGGTCTAGGGGAAAGAGAGGTGGAAGAAGAGGCACTAATGCTTCAGTGAAGGGGAGAATGGGAAAACGCTCAGTGCTCTCACAGAAAACAGTGGTAAAACTTAAAACAAAAGCAACAAAAAAAAGTATATTGCCATGCCAAACTTTTCTGCTGCTTTCATTCGTGCAGAAACAGTGGAGCAATTGGAGAGGCATGGGTGTGACAGGGAGAATTCTGTCCAGCTACCTAACAGATAGATGTATGCCTTCCAGACTTGAATGGTGTACCCTTAGACTTCTGGATCTCAGTGAAACTGATATAAATCAGGAATTATTCGTAACTCTTAGTCCTGGATTACTCCATCATAACGGAGGTTGGAATGTGGTCCCTTAAAGGCACATTTTCACTTTTTGGTGAAAATTCAGATCTCTGGAGTTTCACATAGATCCAGAGTTGTGTCACTGAACTCAGAAGAATCTCTTGGACTTGCATCAGTGCAATGAAGATCAGAAGTTAACTGCACATTTTCAGTCCACAATTCATTAATTTAAGAAATAATTTCACCTCTCATTTTAGTGTAAGTTGCTTAGAAGCTCCAGTCTCCCTGTTGTTTTTAATGATCCGGAATAGCAAACACCAGCAGTTGTCTAATTTTGTGACTTAGATCACTGAAACTAACAGTAAGTCACCCAAAAGCACAAGGGTTGTGTTTCTGCATTGTAGTGATACTGAAATGGCCCTCCTTATCTTCTAGCTTAGAAGAGCTGTAGTTTACTAGGCCATAAGCACAATATAACATGGACATAGCTAGAATGCTGCCACAGTTCTTTTCACACTTTAAGTAGTTTTTCATTATTTTTTTAAGGTTGAATTTATTACTTTCATTGTGTCTAGTCCTGCTGCCTTTGTAGTCCAGAGCAAAACTGCAGTCAACTCCTCTGGCAGCAGGACAGGTCCGGGAACCTGGTTTTAGAAAGAAAAACACCAGTTTTTAAGGAAAGGGTCAAAAAAATCAGCATTTCATCCCAGTCCTATGTAAAAGACAGTCCAAGGTTTTGTTTATCACAGGCAAACTCATTTTTATGGTGCTCTTTGTATTTTAGAACTGCAAAGCAAAGTAACGTTGATTTAAGTTGTTTGCATTTGTACCGGCAAGGCAAAATATTTTTATTACCTTTTTCTATTACTTATTGTATGAGCTTTTGTTGTTTACTTGGAGGTTTTGTCTTTTACTACAAGTTTGGAACTATTTATTATTGCTTGGTATTTGTGCTCTGTTTAAAGAACAAGAGCACTTTTTTTTTTATTATGGATAAAATGTTGAGATGGCTGGAGGTCATTTCAATATGGCTTAGTGAAATATTTATTGTTCCTTTTATTCTCTGTACAAGATTTTTGGCCTCTTTTTTTTCCCCTTATTGTCACAATGTTGAGTTCAGCATGTGTCTACCATTTCATTTGTACGCTCGTTCAAAACAACGTTTGTTCCAGTTTCAAGTTATAAAAATAAATTGGACATTTGACTTGATCTCCAAATCTTGTCTTTCCTGGTTTTTTGAAATTGAGGGATGGGAAGGGGAAAAAAGAAAGGAGTGAAGAATTGAAGCTTCAGTACAGATAGAGCTCATGCCATACTTTCTGTCAGTTCTCATGGGAGTCAACCAGGAGAGAATTCTTGTTTGGGGAGGGCATGTGAGAACCCGCATGATGCTAAGCAGATGCTCAAGTCCTGTTTACATCCCTTTGACTTAAATGTGATGTAAGGTATTTCCTGAGTAAGGGTCTTGAGAGAAAATGGTAGAATAATGCTTGAAGCAGTCACATTTCTGATACAAAATTATGTTATGTTTGGGGCCATTAGCGCAGTTTTCTGAAGGTGGGGAAAACTGCTTTGCTCTTGTGTTTCGTTCCATCACTCCCCACAAACTTAACTCTGTGGTCTATGCACTGAAGTTTGTTAATGTGTTCTGCTTCTTGGATGCCAATGCAAATAGGGAGAACACTTACCAATTCAACCAGGACCTCAGTTTGGGCCACAAACTGTATTATGCAAGAAGCATCAAAATATAACTACAGCTAAACATCTGCTCCTCCTCCTCAGCTAGGGACAAAGGTGTGCATGGTGAAAGGCAGAATTTTTCACAATTTGAGGATAATTTTGCACAATTGGAGGCTAAGAGCTGACAGCTAGAAACAGTTCACTATCCTGATGCTCTTTATCAAGCCAACCTGTTAGCTAATGCATGGAAATCTTAAAGAAGAGAATTGTTATTCAAACCATTATTGGAAAGCATAGGAAAGATTTGTAGTGTCAGAGACCAGATTCTGATTTCCTGGAGGCCCTGGTCCAACAAACCATGTAACAGGCTTGTGATTCAAAGCAGGCTGGTAATTGAAATTCATTTCAAAGGAACTGCTTCTGGACTTTAAAGTATTTGGCTTAACTCAGAAGTCAGGAGGGGAAGCTAAGTGGTTTGTGCTACAGAAGAGCTCCTACAGATGGTCTCTTCCTGATCTCAGGCTCCCTGAATCTACAATCTAAATTTAGGTATGTGTGTAAGTGCTTTGCTGGATCAAGGCTTCAGAGTGATATAAAAGTTACAGGCTTTGAAAAGTTGCACTCATGAAAAACCAGTGAAAATGAAATCAGAACCCGACGCTGACAATTATATTGGGCAATAGTTCACACTATAATTTCCCAAATGCCATGTTCGTTTTGGATGCCTTCTGCAGTGAGCTGTAAAGGCTGTTACATTTAGGTCTAAATTTTGTCCAGTTTGCATTTGAATGGGGTGTTTTTGACACCCCATAAACATGACTTCACTCTAGTTGAGCTTTACGCTGCCGTGTCATTTTGTCAGCTGTAAAGGCGCTGCAGGCCTTGCAGATGTTTCTTTGGTGTTTGAAGGTTTAGCAGCAGCAGCTTCTACTGTGCATTGTGGCTTGTGGCCGGAAGGGTTTGGAGATACAAGGGGGGTGACTCTCAGTCTGTTGCCTCTGCTAAGGGAGGTGGTATCTGCCCAGCAAGGAGAAGTGTGGACCTCCTGGAAGTTGTAATGCCTTCACTCATCACTATTGGATCTGTTGGGGCTTGTCTGTCAGAGCTCTGATTACTCACACACGTTGGCATGAGGGAAAAAGTAGAATTAGGCCATTTTTACAGAGAAAATGTGAGAAATCACACAAATAAAGCTGCAAACAACTAAATCCAAATGAGTCTCTTTGCAACATCCTTGGGTTGGATACTCCTGTTTCACACATGCTTGTGTAATCCAAGAACTCCATCATAATTAGTAAAGGAAAAGGGCTTAGAAAAATCTTTGTGAAATCCAAGTGAAATCAATGGAATTCAAACTTTGGTATGAAAGGAGAGGTGCTTTAACTCAGCGCTGTAATTGTTATAATGAAAAACTATTATAAAGGTGATTTGATTTCTCAGGGTCCTTATTCTTCACACTGATTGTACACTATATTGCTGCTTTGGATTCAATACATTTACTGCTGATTTACATAAGCATGCCATGGACTTGAATCTGGCTTAGTGGCTTTACATACATGAAACTTACATAAATTATAAGAACATAAAATAGCATTGGCCATTGAACTGTAAGACCACAATTGAGATTTTTCCACCAAAATGTGGAGATCAGGAGTTACATTTACCCTACCAAAGGACAGAAAGATACCATGTGATCTGTACATCCAATTAAAACAGCTTGAAAACTGAGCACTCAAAATGAAAGGCTTGTGAACAGACCAATAATTATACACCAAAATCATTCAGGAAATAATTCTGAATAATGAATATATTTGAGAAAATTGTGATCTATTTGCAGACAACTTGTAAGCAAAAAAGAAGCAACATTTGCCTAATAGTTGATTTGCTCTGAATTATTCTCCTAGCTCAGCTAAACACTGACCTTTAGCTACTCAATGACAACACGCATTTCACTGTCTGACAGATGACAGACCATTCTCTGGGATCACACGTGTTAGAGATGGAAAAGACCTATTCACTCCAATACACCACCAATGCAAGACTATTTCTTTCAGTAAGTTTCCTAAACAGGATATTATACAGAAAAGGATCAAATATAATTTTACACCTACTCTTTGAAAAAAAAATTGGCCGGTAAGGAAAGATTCTTCACCCAGATTTGTCACTGTCCATTTTCACATGGCTTTAATCACAGGATATGACAGTACTGTACTAAGTCTATTGGACATATGCTTAGGGATTGATTGGACTGCAGTTTGAGAGTGAGGCTAGTTCCAAAAGTTGCTCAGATTCTTCTATTTCCCATAGTAATTAGGAGACCATTGCATTAGGCAGACAAGGTATTGATTTGCAGACAACTTTTTCTGCACAAAAAATAGATGCAGGTTTCCTTTTATGTATATCTTTTTAATTATTTCTTATTCTGTCAGGATACCTGTAATAAAGTTCTTGTGCAGTGGAAGATTGCTTACATATTTTCATATAGAGATGGCAAGTGGCAGTGCTGATTATGGTGGAACTCATAGGTATCATCAGCAAACATAAAAGCTAATAGGAATGTGAAAGAAAATGATGTTTCAATGATTCCTATAAACTGACTAGGAATTACAATAATGCAAAAAAATACACATCACTTTTCAATAATGTTTTAAGCATAAAGAATAGACACCCAATGACTAACAAGTTAGATGCGTGTGTGCGCGCAAAACTGTGTATACATCTCTGTGTACGTAACGTGGATAGAAGTGTACCTGTAGAAAGCTAGATATTTAAATTTCTCCTAATTAACGGACAAGTGTAACTGAGCTCATTTTAACCCACAGCACTAAATCCTTAAGACTGCCACTTACTTTAGCAAAGCTGATTTAAAATGGGTATTACCATGATAAATGAAGACCCCTTCCTTCACCTCTAAAAATAACAATGGAAGTACCCATTGCATGTGGGCAATGTCTATTTAATGTTCTGCTAGAAACTATTGAAATCTCTAAAATGCTGGTTTTCAGTAGAAACCAAGAGATCACAAAGCAAAGTTCAGTGACTAGCCAAACTAATCTGGTACATGCAAAATTTCCATAATACCAAAGTACTACTAGAAGGGATGTTGTTAATTCTTTCCCTCACCATATTTATTAGTTTACATGTAGAGATGGATGTCACTACTGGTGTGTTTGGGGCATGTGGGGGCTTCACTCATCATGGTGCATGGGTCTTCCCACTGGTGTGAGATGTAGAGAGAGAAGTGACACTAAGGTAAATCAGAAAAGCCAAGCAGACATGGAAACACAGAACAAAGAACACAGGACAAGCGCTCCTCATTTAACTCTCTGTGATGTGATGATGAGAAGAATTTCTGGAGTGAGGAAGACGGCCGAAAGAATAGAGTCTTCATATGATATATTTCCAGTGTGAATCAGCAGCAAACCCAAGGAAAATAGATATTGATAGCAATAGTAGTTTCTATGCAGGATGTGGGCTGCAGCAATCTAATCAGAAACCAGGCACTTATCACAGAATACTTTGAATTTTTAGCAATGATGTAACATAATGCAGCTTTACTGAGCAAAGCTCTATTCCAGCAAAATACCCACAAATGACTGACAGAAAGAAATGACACAATTACAGAATTAGAAGAGGAGAGGTAAGGAGATAATAAGAGGTAAAAACAAGGGAGAAAATCATGTTTCACATGGTAATAATGTTCAGATGGAAGGCATGTGTTGGAGGATCATTGATGCATCAAGACTGTTAGACATTTCAAAATACCTAAGTGAAATCAGAGTTTAAATTGCATTTTAGAGGTACCTTGAGTTCTAAGACCCACTGATTTTTAACAAGCTTTGCCTTTCCAAATGACTATTGAAAATAAGACAGTGGTCCAAAGTTATTTTAGAAGAAAAATTCTTGTCATAGATATTACTGTGCTCATATTCCAATGGCTTAAATGATTGTTTTTAATGTCTGAACATTTTTGAACATAGAGAACTTGTAATGCCAAACTCATTCTATTTCAGTTTGTGGCTTAATCTCATGTTTACTAAAGAGAAACATAAATCCTAACTCCCCATGTGTCAGGTGAAGAAACCCAACATTGTAACTAACAGATAACACAATTCCAGGGTAAGCAACACATGGCCAGGACAGTGTTTTAGCCATTTCACTAGATATCAAAGGCTCCAGAAACTCTATGATCTCTTCAGATCAATATGGCTCATAAGTGTTCCAGTAGTCCTATGAAACTCTTGGAATGACAACCTGGTGGATACCTCTCTCTGCTTGCAAGAGGTTCAAATTCAGATCTGCAATTTGTCTTATTGCAAAGACTCTTGAAGTAATCGTATGAAATCATAGCTATTTAAAATGCCTAAACTGCAAACAACCAACAATGTGAACTTTGCTGTTGAGGAAAACACATTTTTAGTCAAAAAATCATGTCTCTGCATGAAAAACATTCACTGAAGAAGAAGTTACTATGTATGTGCCAGTTTTGAAGTTTGGCAAGTGAAGTATTTGCAGTTTACTTCTCTGCTATAGTTTATCCTTTTTATAAAAGAGTTGCAGGATAGATCTCATGGTGCTCCTTGTCTACTCTAATGCAAAGTTGGGTAAATTAACCAGTTCTTTGCTGACAGATCAAGCTAATCAAAGAAAAGGATGTGGATCTGAAGGCAGATTTTTTTTTTTGAGTAGCTAGTTAGAGAAATTAATTGTCTAATTCTGTGTTGTGGGGGAGCAAACCAAAGTGGGATATGTCCTGATGTAAATCAGCATTGTTCTGTTGTGTGAAAGTAACATCAGTTGAGAGTTATTTTCCAATTTGTGTTATCCACCCCAGCTGGGTAAATGTTTTAATATCTGATATATTTTTCATAAAGACTAAGATGTTCCACTGACTTTTTAAAGCAAGAGGTGTTTTGAACCAAATTACTCAATTGCTTTGTGATACTGAATGTAACTTCCCAATAAGTCAGTCCTTACAAAGAATGGCAGAAAGCAGTAACTCTTGGTAAAGTAAGTATACTGTGCATGTCGGTAGGAACTTCTGTGGTGGACGTGAATGACCAGCCAGCAGAATTAGGTAACCTTTTTTGTCATTTCAGTCTGATGTAATTTTTCAAACAGTTTTCCCCAGAAGTATGTACTTGTCTTGATATGCAAAAACTCTGGCCAGAGAGTTCACATGATTTTCCATACTCAGAGACTGCTTCTTTTGTTAGCTGTTAATCAGACGTGATTTCATGTTACCACTTTAACCCTGGTGATGAATGATTCCTCAGCGTAAAACCAGTACATTTATCTTCACCATCCTGTTTTCCCACAGATGAGGTTTCAGTCATTCTTCCTCTGGCCCAGCAAGACTGGACGTTGACTTCTCCCTAAACTGTTAACGTGAAGTAATTTGTACAGGTAATTGTGCCTCAAGGGAAGTTTCTTGGTTTCTTGTGGAGCGCCCTTGTCTCAGAGGTCTGGCTATCTCCTTTTGCAGTTCTCCCACATGATAGGTGCTTAAGTGAAATAGCAGCTTGAACAAAAATGAATTCAGATCCTCTTAGTACAAAGGACGAAGGACAACCTGCATGCCTACAAGTAAAGGGTTGTTTGGCTTGCCTCTGTTTCTACCAGCCAAACATTATATCTCAGTTTGCTTGTATTACTACATGCTCAGCAAGAGAAAGAGGTATACATCTTGAAGGGAAGAAAGCTATCTGGCATCTTGGAGGAGTCACTCTCAAAACAAAGTGGGTTTTGAGGGGTCATTACTGGGAGAAGTTCTGTTCAATGCTTCATTAAAATCTAAGGTGATGGGCTGAAGAAAATGTTTATTATATTTGCACACCAAACCAGGAGGTGAGAGGTAACACTGTGTTGAAGGTTGATGTGGTCTTCAAATTGATCTTAATATCTGATCAATTTACTAAACAGCTGCTGGCCAGGAAAAAAGGGGTATGAAGGATCATAAGTGACAGGGGGACAGCAATATGGTGTTGCAAAAAATGGCAGATACCATCATGGGATATATCAATGAGAATATCTTATAAATGGCATGATGTACTCTGTCTACTCTGCCAGCATTGATGAGGACTTTGGACATTCATCTATGGGCTGAGTTCTTACTAATCAAGAAAAATTTAGGCAAGTTGGAGGGTTGCCCTAAAGTTAGCAAAGGCAATGATCAGAAGACTACTGTGTCGGTTTGATGGTGAAATATTGAAATGATTTGGGTTGTTTATACAAATAAAGAAGGAACCAAAGTGAAGGAGGAAGATAACTCTTCTTAAGTAGGAAAATTAATGTTATAAAGATGCTCTCCCGCTCTGTGCTTTCATATGATTCCATGGTATCTGGAAGAAGAAACACATACACAACACCTTCACAAGGAATTTCACCTTATGCAACTCTCAAATCCTTTCAGTGGCAAACCTTTCCTTTCCTCACAAATCAGTGGTCATGGCTCCCTTGAATGGCACCTTAAAAGAGCAAAGATAGGTGGTTTTTTTTAACGTTTGCTAAACAAGACAGTTCAATGGCAATCTTGCCTTTACCCAGTCTTCATCAAATTGCAGTAGACACCTGTGGACCAGATTCAGATCTGGTGTAAGCTGGTACAACATAACCTTTGAAAGAGTTCCTCCTTCTTCTACCAGACTGGAATTTAGCCCTTAATTTAACTCAGGGAAAAATGCAAATTAGCCTAATTAAACATACAGTTCAAGCAATCAAGATACTGGTTTTGTACTATATTGATCTATTTTAAAATATCAACGTAGGACAGTTAAAAGCAAAGGGGGCAATTAATGTCTTTCCCTGTGAAGGTGTGAAAGGTACCTGTCAGATTTCATTAAGTGTATTTATTCTTTGCTTTCAAATTGTCTCTGCTTTGAGCAGACCACTCTTCTGGGTTAATGGTGACAGAAGACAGCAGCACTGCTCTAAGCATTCTACATGGGAAATGTAGCCTGTTAGTGAAAGATGGGGAATCCTGAAAATGAAATACTTTATTGTTGATGCCTCTGAAATATGCCATATGCTTATAACTGTCTCCAAAAAGCAGCACTGGAGCTTGATACCCCTGCCTTTGTGAGAGACTTAGTATCTTTGAGCAGCATCTACAAACAGTAAAGGAAAAAAATGTTATTATAATAGCTTTATGAATTGGGATCTGAAGCACAGAAAGATTTGTTGAAAGTCACAAAAAAAATGCTATCAAATAACCAGAAGTTTTGTGGAGATCTCCTGAGTCCAGCTCTGGTGTGTTTTGATCTTATTCCTTAGTCCTAAATGAACATGCATCCTTTGGTAGACATGTTGTTATGGCAAGTGACACCTCAAAGTGTAAGAAATTGGGTTTTTTCACAGCTTGTTTAAATCAGTGAAAAATATCCTATTGGTTTAAAAGGGCCAACTACAAGCATCAAGGGGTGGGGCTGTCCTCCACTTTTGGTGTGAGCACAGCATGACTGCGTTAGACATCATGGGATCAGCCTGACCTCAATCAGACAACACACCTGCCCATAACTGGGAGAAACTGACCTGCTGTGGAGAGTGAGAAGGAGATGGGAGGAGTTTTCTTACTGGACATGCTGCAGTGAAAAGGATGCAACTAGAGACAAAGTAAGGGAGAAGAGGTGATGGACAAAGAGGAGGATCTTTTTGTACTTCCCAGTGAAACCTGTGCTGTGCTTTGTGTGTGTTTGTGTCAGTTCCTGTGGAGCAAGTACTGCAGGGCTGTGATCACAGCCGTACAGTTTGCAAATAACCAACAAATGTGAGCAGCCATAAGTCTCTGAATTGTGACCTTTGATGGTGGAATATATTTCCCTGGTGATGCTGAGATTCTTTGACAGCTGAGCTTGACTCTGAGTTTACATGTTTTGTCAGGCCAGCATCTCTCAGGGTTTGTGGTTAGGGTGGCCTTGGTGACAGTCACTGTTTTCAGTTCAAGATGTGAAAGAGACGCTGGGCTGCAGCAGTAATTCTTTGGATATTTCTCCAGCTGAAAATCTGCACATCTCTGAGCCTGACATTTTCTTCTCAGTACCTTTTAATGTTATATGGATTTTTAAGAAGTATAATTTATGTCATTGCTATTTAATGATGCACCTTTAACCAAAGATAAAACACTACCCACGTTGCTTCTGATTTAGCCTTTTTGGCCTGGTTGCTGCAGATCATTTTAGCAAGGGAAAGGTTGTCTGCAGCATGAATCCCCCAACCAGTGAAACTACTTTGTCTTAATTACCTCAGGACGAGAGAGTGCCCCTGAAGCAATCATCTTTGTTTGTTAACACACCCTATCTGCTGCGCTACTCCCCATAAATAAAACATGACCAAGATTACAATGTCATGTTCCCGTGGACTCTAGACCCTGGTAACTGCTCAAGTAGAATGCACAAAAACATCCCACAGCAACCCTGTGCATATCGGAGGGCATAGCAAAGGGATGTTTCTCATTCCTAAGCAACCACATGCATACCGGCTTCTAATATTAAACACGATGTCTGCTCGAATGCTAACAGGATGCATAAGACATACTCTTTCTCGCCTTTGTCGCGGGAAAACAGCAGATCCCAGGCCAGATCTGTAGGTGGTAAAAATCGCAGAAGCTCCAAGATCTAGCTTGGGAGTTTACCCTCTGCAGATTGCCTAATTGGAGCCTCAGTGTTAGCCATTACCGTGGAGTTGGTGGCAGAGGGTGGTAGGAAGAAGATTTAAGGATTTGCAAGTGTTTTGTCCTAGTTTTCTCTTGTCTTTCTTTGTAAGGGTTTGTCCATTAGTGCTTTGGCACTGTTGGGGTTCTCTCTTGGCAGGACAGCATTTGACTAATTAAGCTAAGATAAATGAATACTGTAAACAAATAGATTGGCCCCTTAAATATCTGGGAGGGGAAGGTAACAGGTACCAGCTATGAAATACTTCCCAGGCTTTGATTCTTAAAGGCAAAATTGGATGGTAGGGTCACTCCTGCACTGAATAGTGTCTTAATCTGTGATTGATCTTACTAAAATTAAGGGGCACTGTGGAGTTAAGGATTGTTTAACGGAGGTTAAGATAAGGGCATTGAGATATCACGTCCTCCAAGATTAGAGTAAGGGGGAATGAAGCTGCCCAGGTAGCTCAGAGGAAGACATATCTTCCTGCTATCTGCTAAGGGGGTTTTGACTTTGGGTGCAGTGGCAACCTGGACCAGTGTGATAAGACAGTAGGCAAGATGGGTTGGTCGAAGTTCTGGCACCTTCTGCTGGGTTGCTTCAGGGTCATATAGCTTCAAAGGAAGAAAGGAGAGCTCATTTGCTCTTCTGTTTGTACAGGACACTTCTATTACAGAAATGCTCTGTTACACCTGCATTGCATGCTTACATATATGTCAGGCCCAATAAGTTAATCAGATCTCCCCTGTCTTCTTTTTCTGAAAGAAATCATGTTTCCTGTTTTGCTGCCTTCTTCATTAACACCTACCCCCACCACACACACTAATGCTGATATGAAACTGTCTTCCACTGGTCCACAGAGCAGGTACAAAGATCATTGGGGGTGCTTGCTTTTTCAAAAGGTTCAGCATGGTTCTTATTCAGAGAAGGTCCACAGGGGAGATCCAAGATGTGGAAAGAGAACAACTAGGAAAAGATTGCTTGAGACCATGAAAGAGATATCTCAGGTATGTAAAATCATGTTGTTTGATAGGGATGATGCTGGCTAGGGAAGGTCAGAAGCAATTTTTCACCCTGTATGCGGGCAAGCTGCAGCACTCCTTGATACTTTACAAAGGTTTACATGCCATAAAAGGAAGGTTTAGCAGGCTTGCAAAAAGGAAACCTTCTGAGGATTCCCGAATACACAGAAACCATCTTTGGGCTAGGAAGTTGCTGAGTCACAAAAGGCTGGAGACTGGAAGACTATTTAGAAAAATGTTTTATGCATTGCCTTGATCTTCATATGCTCCTGTATTTGGGGACTGCTGGAGAAAAAAGACGCAGACCTTTGTTCTGATCCCACACACTGCTGCCAAGGCTATACTTGGGGCCTGATAGTCAAATCACTAAGGCTGGTGTTATAGGCTTGTGTATGTACTTCATGGCAGCTTGCTAAAATTTTCTGAAACAGTCTTCAATGGCCTTCCTAGTCAGGGCCATGATGTACGTAATTGTGATGCTGTATTTGTTCATTCAGAATATCTCTATGTCTGTGGTCCATATTATTATTAAAAAAAAAAAGAAATCCCTGTGTCCAGTCAGTTCTGAGCAGCTCTGCTCAGAGGATCAGTTGTGCCAACTGCCCTGGTATTCTTTGTGAGAGAGACAAATATCTCCTGCAAGGGGAACCAACAGCTCCTTCTTATACAGGACACCAAACAGACATCAGAAAGGGCACACTGCTGTCTGACAGGCTGTTGCATGGATTATCAAAGACAACTGCCTGCCAGTGCCTTGACCTACTGTATGCTTTGGTCAGGCCACACATTTCATTCATTTGTGAATTCAGAGGTGCTTTTTGAAGGCAAAAACTCTTTTCTTGGCTAGTTGCTCTAAACGCAGGACTCCAAGTCTCTGTAGAATACTTCAGTTCTTTTAATGATTTGTGCCCTGTCACTTACAGAGTTCTGTCTTTTTTCCCAGCACTGCAATAAAATATTATTTCCCTCTCTTGTGCTTTCTTTCTACTACTATACTTTCAAGTTTTGTTTTGTTTGTTCAGTGTTGTCTTGATAAATTCCATATTGTTCTTCCTGGTTTTCTCTCTCATCTTTGTCTTTATATCATTGTCCTGATTTACAAAAAACTGCTTTATTTCTTGAGCTTAAAGCTGTATATCTGCCTTCTTATCTCTTGCAGTTGCCTTGTTTCCTCAGATACAACCCTGGCTTTTATCTGGCATCTCACAGCCTCTCTTGGCAACTTTCTGCTAAGCGTCTTCTTTCTTCATTTGTAGCACCATTGTTCAGGCGGATTTCACTTTGAGATTTGCTGGCTTTCATTAGTCAGGATGGCACATTGGAAGTTATGTAAGCACTGATTTTTTTTTTATTTATTTCAAAGCTATCGGGTTAAAATGTGTAAAAAGGAGAGTGGGAAAGAAGGGTGGCCTAAGTGATAGAATAATCTCTACTCAAAGTTTACTGCTTCTAGACAACAGCTTTGGTTTGCAGGGAAATATAAGGGGGTAGCGGGCAGGGGGGAAAGGAGCAAATCTCCATATTGCATAAAAGCAATGTGGCTCTCAGTCTCTGCAGCTGAGGGTTTGGCCCTGGCTCTTGATTCATTCATGTTGCTCAGAGACCTATCATCTGCAGAACACTTCAGTCATTTTGCAGGTGGGGAGAGAAACCTGTTGGGGCAGATCTCTGTGTCCGTGCAGAGGAGTGCGGATGTTGTGCCCAGGTGTGCGGGTGGAGCTCCTCAGCTGCTCCCGCTCCCACGGCCGTGGCTCAGAGGGATGGCTGGGCTGTCACGGGGAGGGCTGGAGGCAGCTGCTGGTGGTAAATAGATCTTTCTGCCCTAGGAATGGGCAGGAGCGGAGACTATGTGCTGCCGGGCCGTCTCTGAGCAGCTCAGCCTCCCAGGGCTGCTCCTGGGCTGACTCGCCATCATCACCCACTGCTGTCCCAGGGCTGTGCCTGAGGCAGGATCAGAGCCATAATTTGTGGATGAAAGGATCTCTTGCTGTGGAAGGTCTGAGTTACTGACCTCTGAGTCCTGTTAATTAAAGTTTGGTAATCCAGGAGGGAGGAGGACCTGGAAAATCACACTTTGTCCTATGTAAATGTTGGTTATGGGAGGCCACTGCTGTCACATGCTGGCTCTAAGGGAGACTCCAGACTGAACAGTGGAGTCAGCAGACGGAAACTGGCCTTGTAAATCGGAATTGCCAGTTTTTGTGACAATGAACAAAAATGTAATTTTTAAACCAAATATATGTGTCATAACTTGGTGACCTCAGTGAATACGCTTTAATTAAGTCCTTTTGTTGCTTTTCACCCCTTTCCCTCAAGCAATTCCAAGTTTTTGAAAACAGCCAAACAAAGTCTGTTGTGATTATTATGTATCTGACAGAACCGTGAATGACCCACAACTATAAAAGCACAATATACCAGCTCCTGTCTTTGGCCTTTAGGCAGAGCTAGCTGTAGCCATTACTGGGGTAATGAGAACTCAGCTCTCAGCGTGATGTGCTGCAGTCATTCCCTTGGGCAAAGCTGCCTGTGAGCTGCTCAGCTGCTCGGAGCCTGCAGCCTTCCCCTACAATCAGGGGAGCCAAACTGATGCATATCAGATCCGGATTTGGCCCAAAGACATTTGCTTTAGTCTTGGGAAAGGGATAGTCTGTAGCTGTATCACTCAAGTTGGAAACTTGACCTAAAGGCAAAAAGCACAAGACATTGTGGGATGCAGGTGGGATGGAGCTATGGAAGCCTTTCAAACAGGTTTGAAGAAAAGGTTCAGGAAGCCTGGGTGATGTAGAAGATGCAAAACTGGAGATGGACCAGAAGAAGTGAGGAGATAACAAGGAATGCATGGGAATGAACACCAGGCCAAGGAAGCAATAGGAAGACAGTGAGAAAGAGCAGGGCCTTGTGGGAGGTGAGAGTCGGCAGAGTGGTTAGGGAGGTTTCACTGCTGGGCACCTGAGCAGAAAGTGGGAAAAGGGGGAAAGATTTGGAAATTGGAGTACTCATTTCACTTTGGCTAATAAGGCATCAGAACACCAAGAGTTTCAAGCCAGGCAGGAACTGGTATGATCTGAGGCAAAGTGCTGCAAGTGGGGCTGATGAAGTGTGTTTGAGTTTACACTGCAGAAGTAGAAGGAGAAGAAAGCTTGATTGAACAGGCAATTATTCTGGTTTTGCAGACCTATGGTGAATTTTCTAAACTCAAAAGAGGATCACAGAGAGGCAGACCATTGAAAATAACTAAGTGGATGATCTCATTCCATTATTTTTAACTCCATATACCATTGATAATTAATTTGTCTGTAACCATATTGATTTTTTGTCTCATGTTTTATTGTCAGCACTTTGTTCGCTGTGTATAACTGGTAAAGTTACAATTAACCCTTACTGCCCTGTCCAAACACATCTGTGCATGTTTAGAAGCACAACAGGAATATGATGCCTTGAAGAGATTTTTGCAATGTACAGTAAAATGCTCACGCCTATATTAATGAAACAAAATTATGAAAGCGATGCTTTCATGGATGAAGGTTGACTTAGAGCTGATGGTACAGTGAACCCTATTTGGGGAACACAGTAGTCATCTCATAATAAAATTATTCCTGTTTTACTCATATCTAGAACAAAAGATCTGTGCAAAATATTCTTCTGTAGATTTTTTTCCTAACTAATTAACATTTCTAAGGGGATGCTTATACTCAAGCTAAATCAGGATACTTTACATTTCTTGAAAGACATTTAGTGTTAGCTTTGATAACATTAAAAACCTTGATATGCCTATGTTAAACTTGTGATTCTCTGTTTTTTTCTTGATGGCCTGACATTGTATTTATCATCTTAAATGTAACCTTTCTTACTTCTAGAAAAATTAATTTTGTTCTGAATCTTCAGGATAGCTAAGACATGTATTTACATACACATGCACTCTCCCTTTTCTTTGACTTGGGTTTTCAGTTGCACACTGTGAACTTCAGCCACCGGGTACAGCAGTTCCTTTGGGCAATTTGCAACAAAATCACTGAAATGCCAAACCCAAACAAGCAGCAGTGCCCTCCTGTGTGCCTTGGTTTCTGCACTGTCAGTTCTGCATGTCAGAATGCCTTTGCTTTGCCATCAAAATTCACAGGGTCATCTGGAGACAGTCTCAGAGAAGCACTTCCCAACCATGATGAGAGTGCTCACAGACCTCTTGTCCTCTCAGCTGCTCAATCTCCTGCAACTGAGATACCCGGACCCTCCAAAATGTTTAATCCACCTGCAGTTTCCCTGACTGCCCAAAACTGTCCTTTCTGGCTGCCAGCAGCTCTCACCACATCCTAGACAAGCTGACTAAGCATCCTCCTTCCTCTCATGATATATGTCAGCAATCATGGCTATGTGGTATTGTCACGTCTTAAGACTGCTTCTCCTGAATTTTACGTAACATTATGGTCTGTAAGTCTTTAAGTTCGTTTTTATTTGTGTGTAAGTCTGTGATTAGTGTTGGTGTGATTTGTGCTTGTGCTGGCATGAGGAAACTGGCCTAAGAGCCTGGACATCAGGGGGACGAGTAGGCTCCAAGCTCTGAATCCCCAGCCTACGAACACAAAGGAGTTCAGTTTTCATCACCAAAGCTCTCTCCTGAAGTTAAATAGAGTTAAAGATTGTTGCAGAGGTTGTTTTGGGTGTTAAATAAAGCTACAGTGCCTATATTTTCTCTTGTTTTCAGGGTTTGTAGTGTGAGAATCATTAGGCTTAGTCATTTCTGATCAGAAGTGGGCTCAAGCCTAAACCCCTCACTTGAATTCTCTAGGGAACACCTGGGATTTATTCACTGAAGTTTCTAGAAAGCTACATAAATGGCATTCTAGCGGTGGACACTGATAATTTTGCTTTTCTGGCTCAACAGAACACTCTTCCATTTGGATAAATCTTGTCTGTGAGGGAAGCACAGCCCTAGGGAAGCTCTCCATCAATTAAAACAAAAGTCTAAGAAGCTAAGGACTATCACAAGCCTTATAGTCTTCCACTTCAAGTGTGAGGCATGCTTTGTGACCTTGCTTTATCCAGTATGCAAAAACATGTGCAGACAAAACCAGAAAAAAACCCAACAAACCCTAGGAAAACAAGAGGCCTGGCGCCGCACACTCTTCCTCCGTGGGGAGATGATGAGAGAACAAAGAACATGTGATGGATGTGAGACACATCACATATTGTGATGTTCTCACATACTCTGATGAGCAAGTATCCAAGTTTCAACAAGATAGAAAGACACCTGAATTTCTGCAGAAGATTTTAATGGAAAGGGAAGATGCTGGGGTGAGTGTTTCGGTGCCATGTTACTCTTGCAGTGAATGTTCATGGATCATCAAATTTAGTAGTTAACACAGACATGTTTTCTTCTGGACATTTCATGGCATTCCTGACTTTATTAAAATCATGTGTTGCACTGCTGTGCCTTTTTTTTTTTTTTTATATTTTATTCTTCCTTGTATGTAGAATGTCCTAGTTTGACTGCTGGTCCGGTGGCTATTTTCCAGGAAAACTGTTTTGTAACAGCTGGCTCACGTTCCTCAACTTTAGCTCATAGACTATCAGAGTTGAAAGTCTGCCTGTAATCATGTAATGGAGTCAGGACATGTTTTTAACTTACATAGTGAGGCTGAAGCTATGACAGCAAATAACACTTTTTTTACAGAGAAAGCTATAGATAGGCAGAGGGAAAAAATAATTGTGACCGCAGGAAGAAATTCTTCAGTTCTGCTCCCACATTGAGTAACTGGAAGTCTGTAGGTGCATATTGTTGATACCTGCTGTGACTGCTTGCCTGTGGGAGATAATTTTCACACAGAAGGCTTAATAATAAACAATTCCAATACTTCCAAAAATCAGGAGGAGTTTTCAATGGGGAAAAAAAAAATCTTCGTTGCTTTTTGGAAGTGCAGCTTTGAAGACAATCCTTCTGGAAATTAACCTTTGGACAACCAACAGTCACCCTTTAATAATAGTCTCATGTAAATCACACAGAGAGAACTGAAGTGATAAAGGGGTTTTGGAATTTGCTGCCCATAACCATCAGACATATTAGATTCAATCTTCAGCTATTTTGTATTATAGAGATTGTTTAATGTGATGCTTTTTACAAGTTCTGGTCACAGAATCATAAAATGTGATTTTTCAGGATGCACTGGAGAGAGTGGTTAACTGGATAAGAGATGTGTGTGACTTAGTCAGGGGAAAACAATTAATGGATTTCTTTGTTTCTCTGAATGTTGTCTCGGTGGGGAGATGTGTAATGGGAAGGCCTGACGAGGTTACTGGCTAGCACAAGAATTGTCTCTCAGTCTCCTTCACTTCTTCAGCTGATCCCTCTCACCTGATTTATATTGTCCTAAAAGGACAGGCCAACAATGCAGGACATTTGCAGCAGCTTCCATACTTGTCTTTCTGAATTTGAGCTGAGATTGAGCAAATTCTGGCCTCAAAAGACTGAGCTGTCTGTAGTTGCTCTGCCATTTCAAGCTGTGCTTGATGATGGGGGGCTGAGAATCAGAGCTGCTTCTCACCTGTGGCAACCTGCTGCTCTGCAGGCACACCATGCGTATCCAAATCTGCTCACCGTGTTTGCTTGTACTGGGGTCTTCAGCCCCTCACCTTTGTTCTCTTGCATTTGATCCTGCCCGGCAGAGGACAATCATCTTTATTGGGTGACATCTTTTACCAGATACCTGCTGAAACAGGACATGCTCTTCTAGCACAGATCCAATCCGTCTAGAGTACAGATTCAATCTGGAAAGCAGGCTCTAAAGCACATAATTAAAAATGAGGATGAAAAATATTTAAACATGTGTCTTAGCAGGGAAAAGCTGTAATCTGAATGTGTATTTTTGCTTGCTGCAAATATTTAGTGGCTGTAGATACGTGAAATGGATCCATTGGCTTGGCTTCCTCTCGTAGGTGGGTGCCTTGATACAGAGTGTAAGCTGAACACTCATTTGACAAGTAGGAGGACATAAGCCTGCTGAGCTGCAAAAAATGGAACATCATAAACAGTGGGATAGTCATCTGCCTTCTTGATGTCAGCATATTTGGGTTCATTATCAGCTGGACTTATGACGTCATGTTTAATACTTTGTTAACTGTGGTTTAGTGGAGTGTGGTTGGCTTAGCACACTGGCAGATCATTCATTTCTACCCACACTATAGCATATAGACTGCTATGTGACTGTTCCTATGCTCAGCAGAGGTTGGTCTCAATGGAAAAGTTATTCAAAATATTGGAAATTTCTGCTGTAGAAAATAAGAAATAAAGTGTTAAATTTTGGGTCAGAGTGTACAAAACGCTATGGGAAAAACAACATGCATTGTTCCTCCAAATAAAAACTCAATAAACAACAAAACAAAGGCCCATAGAAGCCAAAGGAGCTGCTAGAGACAAATGTAAAATTCACTTTAAAGAGAAAGAAAGCAGTAAGTCAGCACAGCACTAACGGGTAACAGAGAAGGTGACAAGTAACATGTCTGTTCAGAACCCTAGACAATGTCTTCTCTTTATAGTTGTTGTCACTTCATTTGAAGGACATTAGTAGCTTCATCTTTACTGCACTCATGGGAAGAAAGGAGAAGAGACAGCATTGAGAAACTATACTTCCCTGAAAGGATGTGTTAAGGGTTATCTAGTAAGCTAAAAAGGTGAACTAAGTGAAGTGATGTCCTTGATGTTGGATGTTCAAGCACAAAAAGAGAGAGAAACAAAGTGGTGCAAAGTTCAGGTTCTAGTCCTTCCTATACATACAGGGTCCTCTCCCATAAGGCACTTCTTGAAAGAAGAGGTTTTAAAGATATTTGACATAAACGTGTAACATAAGCAACCTATCAAAGCACAACATCCCTTCTTGGGAAGCTACCTTTTCTAACGTGATTTTTGCTGTGCTTAAAATAACAACATTAAATGTGGTTAGTAGAACTTATACACTTAAAATTCTTCTCAATTATATAACTTAATACCATTTCACACCAAGTTCTCCCTTTGATAGTTTTTGTGAGCTTCCAATTCGCTTGGAGAATTAACGTGTTTTCTTCTGGGCTGAAGAGAGTTACTTTTTCATGCCAGTATTGTACAAAGACTTGTGTTTACCTTGCAGGCATCTTGATGTTGTTGCCAATGCAATCTATTCTTGTGATGATAAGAGACTGGCTTGTACTTGGTTCTTCTGTTAGCAGGGTGTTTTGAAAGTCTGTTCTGATGTTTACTGGGTGTTTTTCTGCAATGTTCCTTTCCACATCCTGCTGATTGAGTCTCAGCGCCACCTTCAAGTTAATGTCCTGAGTTTGTAATAAGTGTGTATCTGTGATATTTGTGAATAATATACCCAGCCACTGCTGCGTTATGTGATTGAAGCTTTATCTGTTCAACACACATATCTTTCCCACAAATATATTATTTCTCATGAGGTTGCATTTGATCCCAACAGGGTCTCCTGATGGTAGTTTTGAGATGTTGCTAGTTCATCACCTGTTGTATTTTTTGGACTCTTGAAGTTTCAATTTTTGTCTTACCTATCCTTTCACTGTTGGCTCTGATAAAGCTCTAATAACACAGAGACTATTGGCAAACATCTAGATATCAACCTAGTAAGATCATGTGTATGAGAGATCCTCTGTTTTGTTTCTTGTTGAACTTTTCTGTAATAGGCTGGAAAATTTTCCTTTCTCTACTTGACCAGCTTTCACATTTCCTGGTAAATTGCTCAAACTCATTGCTAACAAAGTAATGTCTATTGTCTGAAATTGCACAGTGTGGGATAACATTCGTGATGAAATGCTTTATTGCTTTGTTTGGGATGGTCACTGTGGTAGTGTCTGACAGCTTGTCTTGGTGCCAGGAGGAGGGTTTTATATAAACAGTTTAGCATGAGCATATCCCTTGTTTTGACCAGATCGCTTTTTCTCAAGATGCTGCTCTCTGCAGTGCCCTGGCTAGATTCCAAGTCAGGGAATAATTTTCTGTCTATGAAAATCCCTCTCAAAGTTACAGTCAAATCTTAAAGACTCTTGAATTGAACTTGTCAGGTTAAGGAAGCATCAACTTAAGATAATGAGGAAAAAGCCTGAGTTGTTTATTCCTTTTTCCCATTTTTCTAAATTTTGGGGAAAATGAACTTCAGTTTTTATTAAAAATCTGCAGAACATTTTCAAATGGTGAATAAATTTCTCCTATTTTTTGACATATCCTCTGTTTCAGGCAGCTGTTGGGGTGTGTATCTCACAAATCAATCTGTACTTCTATCATGAAAAAGATGTTATGCTATTGAACTCTTACATCATCCTGTAAATAATGTTTTCCAGTATAATGAATTATCAGTTTTAAATAGTTTTGCTGGATTATTTGTTTATGGGCATTTTGTTCAAAAGTTCATTTAAAAAAAAATTATTAATCAAAGAAAGAAAATTTTCACTTCTCATTTCCTCCGTTTTCACTGACTGAACTGAGATTTTGTTCCCATGCAAACCCTTTAAAAATAAGATTTTATCAGTTTTCTTATTGCATAACTAGAATTGCCCAATCATTCCCAATATTTGAGTAAAAGGTTTGCAAAATGCCTGCAATGAAGAAGGAAGGTATGATTTATGAGCAAAATTTGGCTTGTATTTGAACAAAGGGGCCTCATTATCAAGACTGTATGGAACCTCAAGACACCGGAAAAAAACCCAAACAAATGCATATTGGCGATTTCACAAGAATGAAAAAGACAGTAGGAAATTTAAGTGTGTATTGTACTGCATGGAACAAAATAGTTAAAGGTTGACATGTTATTTTTTGGAACGAGAAAAATGGAATTAGTGACAAGTCCCTTTGAGATCCTTTGGGATGGAAGATGGCACATAGTGGCAGGATGCACAGTATTTGCTGTATTATTATAATCTTTCTAATTGTTCAGAGAAATAAAATGTACTTTGCTTGCCATCCTGTCCCTCAAATTTCCATCCCCTCTTAGAATATGCATTTGAACAGTATAAAATGATGTTTTGGCAAGCCCTGTTGAAGATAATTACACAGACACTTTATTTAGGTCAAAGCAACTGGGACTACAGTTTCTTCTTCCAAGTTCCTAGAGATTGTTATTTTTGCGGAGGGGTCATCTGCATAACTTAGAAATGAAGAGGCCCTTGCATTGTATATGAGGCATAATTTTGTTTTTTTCCCGTTTGCCTTTGATCTGCGCAGAATGAGGAAAACCTCCTCCAGTTTGAATTTCAGAAATATACGAATTCTGAGTTTGGAGAATCACAGCGTGCTGGGAAGAAAGGGAAAGCTGGTTAATCCTTTATAATGCTTTCTAAATGAAAGGAAGGAAATATCTAAATAGCATGTTACAACAGCAAGTGCACTGTGTGTGCGTGTGCACACGTGTGTGTGTGAGTGCACGCATGCTCATGCCTCCAGCCCTGTGGTTGGAGTTGGCACAGAGAGCCCAGCTAATAAATAAAGCTCTAATGGGTTGTGTTAATCATTGCCACTTCTGGAAAACAACTTTCGTAGGCTTTAGTTTGTAAATCTTCTGCATTACTCAGATGTTTAGTGCACTCCTTCTGGGGAAACACTTTGTAAACTACATGTCATTTCTCATCTCTAAACAGAGGACGAGAACCTAATTTTGGGCTTCTCCAGATTTATGAGGTAAATTTGAAAATTTTTAAAAGCCGGTTCCAGGCAATGTACTAAAAGTTGCAATTATTGATGCATCCCAAATTCAACATGAGGCTTGTTTTAAAATAATATTGCCAGTAAGCTATGAGCCTTGCGTGACGTGTAAGCATACGAAAAGCTATGTCAATTAACTTGTTATTCTAGAAGTGGTGACTTTGGCTCAGGCTTTTTTCAGGATAAAGTAACAACTTAAGAGTGATGGGATGTCTAATATGTTGATAGTTTCCAAATAAGAACTATGATCCCTTCATACTTTTTCACTAGTTGTATATCTGCTGTGTTCCATATAAAATTATCAAGTAACACACGGGCACAACTCCTTTAGTCAGTGACATTACAGTAGGTAATTTCCCTACAGTTTATATAGGCCCTGTAGAATACCTGTATCCTTCTTCATATCTACAAAAGCATAACCATGTAATTTATATGCTTATTATTATGTGTGTATTTGTAAAAATAATGTTAGTTTAGAATATTTATTTATAAATATAATAAAAGGTCTGAAAAGCTTTTACTGTCATGAGAATACAAGTGGAAAACAAGGGGTTTTTTTAGTAATGTCACAGAACTCCAAAATTCTTTCTGTAAAACTGCAGCTGTGTGGTGCTCTTTGGCTGATAGCCTGTGCAGTGGAGGGATGGCATCAGGCTCCTGCCGTTACTTACTAAATGATTCCCACCTTGGCTCAGTGATGGGAGAATACTCTCCGCAGTTATCCTAGATATTATTTATAATAATTTATAATAATTTATAATAATTTTTTGAAAAGAATGGAAGCTTTCTTTAATAAAAACAAGGAGAAATTTAGCATATAATAATGTAAGGATCTCTGGGGATGCCTTTTTTTTGTAAAACATATGTGCCCCAGGGATGCTGAGTTCCATAACATCTTATTTCATCTATCCTTTGGAATTGTTTTCCATTCCTATATATATGATAGGTATAGAAGCAAAGGAATTATCTAAGACCAAAAGGAAAAGAAGAAAAGGAAAAAAAAACTTTGCTAAGATGATGGAAGTTTATATAGTCCTTTATTTACTCAATCAGAGGACTATATGGCAGTCCTGTGAAGTGGAATCATTTAATTAGGAGATGGTACAAGTATTCAACCGAAGTGCTACAGCTAAATTCTGTAATTGCCACATGGAGCATCAACTGTATCTTCTTGTATGCTGTCTGCTCCTATAAGATTGCATTAGTGTGATCTATTGTGCCATCAATATTACTTCCCATTTTCAGTGGGAACTCCAGTGAGACTGTGGAGCCTAGTCAGACTGCTGAATAATTTGGGGTTGAGTTGGATACAATAGGATCAATTATTAAAAAAATTAATGAGTGTTATCCACCAAAATTGACTTTTGACTAGTATTCATTTGGTAGCTTTGATTAAAGTATTTCCTGATCCAGAGAGGCTGTGTTTTTAGATGGCGAATGAAATTCAGTGATGATAACTGCAAAATAGTTATACAGAGGGAAGAATCCTCCCTAAAATCCTTGTCTGTGCATGTCTGTATGTATCTATGAACAGGATGGTAAAGCAGCCCGGAGATGTTTAAATCATTTCAGAGTTGTTCAGAAGGTTCAGCTCAAGAGAGGCAAAAAGGAAATTAGGAATGATGAGGTCAGGAATAGTGGGAAAAATAAAAACAATCATTATGTTCTTATGCATGTTCATGATATATCTGTATCTTAAATACTGAATGCAATTATGATTATCCTATCTCAAAAGAGGCAAAGGTAACCTGAAAGCATTATGGGAAAATCTGATGTGTTTTACCAGATGCAGGAATGCCTTCCTTGCACAGTGGACTGGAAAGAGTTGGACTTTTAGCTTGGAAAGGAACTTTTGAGGGTATATAATTAATATGGCAGAGAATGTCATTAGGGAAAGATTAGGCTCTGTTTTTCACAACTCAGTGAAATTATTAGGTTTAATACAACAAAGCCTGCCTTTTTCTTGTGCAGTACATAATCAAAATGGAGAATAGGACTTAGTGGAAATGAAAAGCAAAAATGAGTTAAAAAATGAATTAGACATATTAATTGAAGTCCACTGGTTGTTGTTAAACCACATGTTTCAGAAATAAACTTTGCATCACGGATCTTTAGAACTGGTTAAGGGAAACTTGGCAGGTAAACTGGAGACTGGGCCCAGCCTGAAGCTCCTGCTCTGCTGCTTCCTCAAGCATCCATCATGGGGCACAGACTGGACAGATCGCTGCCTGACCCAGGGTGGGGTTTATGTCCTTATGTGTCAGGTGCATAGAAATCTTGTATTAGATTTATTTTATTATTTTTATTAGTCTTTTTTAACTAGCCTGAGACCTTTTGTGTGCTGCTCTTCCCACCCTCTTAGGTCCAGTCAAACAAATCTGGGAGACAACATGTGTGCTAATGTGCTCAAGTATAAAAACAAGCTCTGGGAGAGACCACAGGAGTCTGGAGAAGTGACTTGCTCTTGCTCACACAAGCACAGAGTGCTAGTCGGGAACAACATTATCTATCTGGTGAATTCTTGACCTAGTTAAAATCAATGGCATAACTACCTTTTGTTTCAAAAAACTTAGCTCTTCACCCTTTGTAATGAAAATTCTGTAGACATTAGTATACTGTATTCTGAATTATGATATATATTAGAATAGGCTAGTCTAGGCTAGAAAAGTAATTAAAGAGCGCTCTTTCCAATTAATGGGAGCCTATTTACCTTACCTTCAGAAACTCTGAACTGCTTCCATCACTGTGCGTGATACTTATCACAAGCTGCCTTGGTGATTATCCAGTAAAGAGCTGCAACTCTGAACTCACAGAGAGCTCTGACAACCCAGGAGAGGCAACAGACAGCCCTTAAGAGACAGCGTGCATCCAGCAAAATCAGTTTTAAAATGAGTTCATCCATTTTTTTTCAGGTATATAAATTCCTGCACTGCATGTTAGTGCTCCAAGTCTCATTCTGTCTAAATTTTCTACCTGCATAAGTTAACTTCAGCATGGAAAACCCCTGGGGAATATAGCAGTGCCTGTGAAAGGGGGACCTGGATATTCTTGATTACGAGATGTATATCTCAAATAGACTAGGAATGATTTTAATCCAGATTATGACATTTGTATTCTTTTCAAGTTAGTCTGCATATGGGAAAACTTATTAACATCTCAAATCTGTAGTAGAAAAATTATTTTCCATACTGAGATAAAAATCTTCAAGTTAATTTTAAATGTAACATATTTGTTTTTTCTCGGTTTGCTTTTTCTTTATGAGATTTCTCTTGTCCCAGTGCATTTCATGAATAATAATCTTTAGTCTTCAAAAGAACAATAGCACTTGGATTTTCTTCCACATTAACTGGACTACATTTTTTGAACACATGCTAGAGATTTAGAGCCACATCCTTGTGAAAACTGAATCAAAGGAGCTTTGCTGATTTACACAGTCTGAAGATTTTTCTCTGTGTTCTGGGCTTTGCTGCTAGCCCCAGATTTCATGCTATAAGAAACCATGAGAGTTTCCATCATCACTGTATAACTGGCTCTATGCTTCCAAAAGCTGGGAGAAGGAGAAATACAAATGATCTGGAGAATATTAGTACTGGAAATTGGTTTAAATTTAGTAGTACAAAGTGCAAAGTACTTCCCTTAGGAAACACTAACAAGAACTGCTAGTAAAAAGACTTGCTTAGACACAAGACAAATGCCTGCATCTCAGCCATTGCAAACTAATACATAGGGATGTGTCTAAGCCACTGGCAATGATGTGGCTGTAAAAAAAGCAAATGAAGTTCCAGGTAAGATATACCTAGTAAAAACCAGCAAAATATTAATGATACTACATATGGTATAAAAATAATCCCTGGAATAGGGTGTACGGTGCAATTGCTCAAGCTTATTGAGTCAAGATTAATTCAAATGGGGGGAAAATGCATACCCGAATCTACTGGGAAGAAGTCAGGGAAGCAATCTATCTCAGAAAAAGAGATGGAAAGATCTCAGTAAGAGGAGCTAGTGTCCTGCCTCAGCCCTCCTGCCTGAGAGCTTTATTTCTAGCTTCATAAGCAAAAATAGAAAAAAATACCCCAGACCGCCATTCTATGAGAATGGTTGAGAATTGCATGTAGACCCTAAAAACAATTGCTTCCTATGTACGTTGAGATTTCACAGCTTTCTTTCTCACAGATGAATTTTAATATATCCGTCAGTCTTCTAAGTAGGATACAGCATGCAACACTGAAACTATTTCCTATCCTCTCTCCATATGGATACCGTCAGAGTAAGCTGCTTCACATAAAAATATTCTTAGTGGGAGCATAACAGCATCCGCATGAGGATTGAACAGGGGATTAATCCTTCCTAATTCTAGGTGCCTAAGGTGTTTCACATAGAAGCCTACTTGTATCCAGAGGGCAATCAGATCTTAGGTGGGTTGGAACACCCTGGGGAGATGTCTCGCTCTTGACTAGGCAGTAGCATTCAGCACCTGGGTTTGGTGTTTCAGACAGTGTCTCTGTAACCTCTCACAGGTGAATCCTTCCCCTTTGTGCAGAATTGCTGGTGTGCTGCAAATTCTCATCTCAATGTGAATTGACTTCAAGATGAAGATGAAGCTAGCATCAAAGAACAAAATCAATGGTTGCTCTGTCACTGATTTGAAGGCAGGAGAATTGGGTTTAAACTAACATTTCTACCCAGAACATGGCTTCTTAAAATGTGTACTTTGCCATGAATCCCTTCCTCTCAGGGCAAGAAAATGGTAGTTAAACTCATTCTAAGATTCTTTACTGGTCGCTTCTACATGATTATTTCAAGCCTCTGAGGAAGAATTACTTCCAGGTTGACTTTTCCACCAGTTGGAATCTCTCCTGTCAGGATTATGAAGCTGTCTCCCACACAATTTAAAAATCTCTTTGATGTAACCTGTATCTTTCTCTAGCTGCACAGTAAATATCTGGGAAATTATACTCTCCAGTGGGGAGGGTATCCTGTGGTTACAAGTATCTTGAGAGTTGGTCCAAGAATTATTATTCTTCCTTTTCTCCAGTCTCGGTGATCTATAGCGCTTACCTCCTGTAGATTCCCCTTTGATTTTCATTCCTTTTGTCTTTGTCCAAGAACTTCACTACCCTATTCTCCATTTTCATATTGTCATCTGCTGGCATTGGAGATGTTTTCCACATACAAAACCACCCCTCCTCTGTCTTTTCCCGTTGCATCTCTTCTATATAAATTGAACCTGTCCGTACTGATATTCTGGTTATGAGAATCATTTTACAAGGTTTTACTTGCACTCATATTTTCCATTATTTAGTGATACTTCTAGTTCTTCTTGCTTGTTTCCCATACAGAATTTCCATTCACATAAAGCCACTTTATGACTTTGGTACTTTTATTATTCATCTTCGATTTCAGATCCTCAGCTTCTGTCTTTGTGTGTTAAAAGCATACACTTGATTCTTTGCATTAAGTAAAAGCTTCTCCATTCACATTATTTTAAAGCCCACATAATAAGACAATTTTGTACCTGAGAAGTTGTTGCTCTCTCTGTTTTAGTGGAGACCATCTAAACAAAGAAGCCAACTCTCATCACAGATGATAGACGAATGCTCTTTGATTCTGAAATATTTTTCTCTGTGCTGCAGGAGAATATAGTGATCTGTATCTCATACCTATCTTTTCTTTTCTTTGCCTATGCATTGTATTGGAAGGCTCTATGAAAAAAATCACCTGAGTTGATTTCAGCTTTGTTTCTTTCCCTGTTTCTTTTCCTTGATCTCTGAGGAGGTCTTTCATCATCCCTAAACAAAAGTATAGCTGTTCCTTGAGTCAGAGATTGCTTATCAGAAAAAAAGCCCCTTCATTCTAAATAAATAAATAAATAAAATAAAATTAGATTAATATGAAACAAATATTTCACATTGTTGTAGTTATCAATGTGCTAATGTCTGTACTCTGCAGTATTACTGTGGAAATACTGCAGTATTACTGTGGAAACAGTGATATGGGTTACTAAAAGAAAGATGATCTACTGTCAAATGCCTGCCAAAAAAAAGAGGGGTCAATTTCTTTATGAGCCTTCCTATTAAAAAGAACAGCAGAAAACTGAAACCCCAATCTGATTCATACAGCTGTAGATTTTGAAGCCTGAGCTCAAAGCATCATTATATAGTTGCAGCCCAAACACTTCAGGAGGCATTCTAAGGCTATGCAGGAGCACTGAAGGTATAAGCAGAAATATTATTTGTATTTTAACAGATAAATGTCATTTAGCTGTTTTCCTGTTTTAACAGGGAATTTGAATTATGATTCCTGAGTTTCTCTGAGGTTGGTTCACTTAGCAGCACTCTTTGATATTTGTGAAATGCCAGCTTTCTATGAATATAGGAGTTTGGCAAAGAACGAGAGAACTATTCATTAAAATTCAAAAGTACATAAACGACAAATAAGGAAGTAATTTAGAGGATGTATTTGGCATGTGGGGTGTGGAAACCAACCAAGTAGCCTACTGAAACTTTGACTATATTTGAAGTTATGTATTTAAGTCATCCTTCTGATCCCAGGCGGGTTGGAGTCTGCAGAGGAATTGCTTTCAGGCCTGTGAGAGGCACCAGGTGTACTTTGTCCTGGGGTCAGGTGTTGGCCTCTAGACTTGGTGAGACTGGGCTGAAGGTGAAGAGGTGGAACATCTTCTGACTGTGCTCTGTGGGGCTGAAAGTGACAACGCCAACAAAAACAAATGGCAAATAGGGTAAACACAGTGATGTGACCAAGAGCTCAGTTTTTCATATCAATAGTCACATGAGGCTGGAAATGGTTGTTGCCCAACTGATGGCAATAATTTCTGAAGAAGGGGCAACGACAGCACATTGTATCTTTCCACAAGGATTAGAAGAGCTTGCTTTGTCTCTTCTGTGCTTAGAGGTAGCCTGCCTTTGGGTATCATCTTGAGCAGGGCAACCTGAGGAGAGGCTTTGCCTTGCCTGGGCTAAAAGCCTGGAGTGCTCAATACTCGTTGCTGTTTGTACTTGGAATAGATAGGTGAAACCTATACTGGGATCACCTGTATATGTCAGCTGCACTGTCAGCACATAGAAACAGAGTGATTTCTACTCAAGCTAACGTTGTCTATGAGACAAAACACATCTCAGAGACGTCAAAGCTTCCTTTGCACGAGCGGTTTTCTTTGCATGCCACAATGATTGTGCAGACTGCATTACAGATCTGTGTTGCTGCCTGGAGTCTGCAAACATGCCTTAGCTCCCTTTTCACAGGGAGTTGCTTGTATGGGAAAAAGCTAATGAGTTCAGAGGCAAGGTTTGAAAATATACAGTGCCATGAAAAAATATTGCAGAAGCTCTGAACCCTACTCACAAAGAAAGAGACGTATCAATCTATTATTCCCTCTAATAAGCTGCTTGGTACACAGTAAAGCCAGGAATTACCTTTACTGGCTTGAGAGCCATTTTAAGGTGCACAAATGGCATGGTAACTTCATTGTTCACAACGGTAATTAAGTCACTACATTATCTCATCACAGTGAGTCACTTAACTGGCATCACTGTTGCAAGATGGGAAAATTTACCAAGCTGGAAAATTATGGGTCAGATTAACTCCTAGTGTAACATTTAGAGTATTATGCCCTGAATACATTTGGCCCACCCTTTATAAATTAGATTGTGTTTAATGTGCTTTGGAGAGGAGATGAATCAGACCTGCTGTTGGGGGAACAAAAAAAAAGGAAGAAAAAACCTGTCTCATCCTTTTAGTTTGCCCATTCCTTAGGGCAAATGGCAGTTGAAGTTGTGGAAATAATCCCTTGTTTTTCCAGAAAAGGCCTACCTGCAGCTTCAGCAGTAGATCACCAAGAGAGTGTATCTTCTGTACCAGGTCATGGGAGTTCAGTGCAGAGTTGTACAGTAGAAAGAGCATGCCTGCAGTCTCTTAAAGACATCAGACTGCTGCAAGTCAGCCATGCACATGGCCCTGAAGGGATAGCTACAAGGTACTTAAAGCTGTAACATCACACAGAAAAGTCTGAGACAAGAATTGAGTCTAAAATATACAATTACATTTGAGAAGTGTTTTAAAACAGATCATGAGTATACGGTTTGGAAAAGCCCCTATGACCGGATTTTTTTTTTTTTACCGGTAATTTCCTTCTTTCTTTTTTTTTAAAGAAAGAAGGAAAACAGAAACTGTTGGTACTGTAATATTTTTACTGATGACTTGCATTATCCCTGAGTGACAACTCCTTAATTCAATTGCACGAAAATACGGACATCATGCCCAGGTAAACACTCATTAACTTTTCTTGGCAGCCCTTTTTAAATTAAAGGAAAAAAAATGGCACTTCAAGTTGCTGCCAAATTTGGCAGCTCTGATCTTGTCCTGACTCTAATCCCAGGGAGCATTTACCAGGTGTCTTTTCTGAGAACACTAGTGTGCTCAAAGCAAAGTGGGTGCCACTGTCTCTGGCAGGCTCGGAACTTTTTTGGCCCCTGCCATGGTGGCAAATCCCAGTTGGGAAGCGAGCGGAGCAAAACCCCTTGGTGGGTGCAGAATGCTGCTCACAGATTTTAGTTTTGTAGAAAGAGTCAAGCGTTTAGACATGAGGGTTCAGGGAAGGAGAGTCTGAGCTTGTTTAACTTGTTTTTCTCTCCCCCAGAGCTGCCCAAGTTTACAGTCTGTGGCGCTATCTGTAGGGCTTCAGACAGCAATAAAAGGGAGGCAGAGAGGTTCTCTGACAAAAGCCTGAAACCCTGGTATCTCTTTTGTTTTCACCCTAGTCTATGGCCACTGACATTACTCCCTTACACCATGGATGGGTAATAAGCCCCCTTCTCAGGAATAGAAAAGCTCTTATACATTTTAATGTGACCTTAGACAGTGCTTTTCAGAAATCACAGGCACATCTGACTACACTTGAGGTTGAATTGAGCTAATGGCATTCACCTCATCTTTAGATGCAAAATTGGAAGATAAAAAGACCTTGATGTGAAAAGGAAAGGGGGGTTGTGGGAAGCGGGGGTGGGGGGAAGAGAAGCAGATTAGAGATATTGCTTAAAAATCTTATGATTGCTAGTTGATAACGAAATGTCTCCTTCTCTTTCTAAAAACCCTATGGGCTTGCAAGATGTCCTTGTGCTTTTATTTTTAATGATAGAATCTTTTTATTCCCTGGCCAAGGAAATTTCAATGTTGCTGCATATGTGGCCAGGAGATACGTTGACCTTTAGCAAATCTTATTTTTAAAATCAGATGGAACAGTTATTGCAATATTCCAGCCCTGTAAGATTAAAAAGGAGCTTTCTTCCTCTGTAATCAGACGTGGATTAAATTTATTAAAGGTGCAGTATCTCCTTTTTAAATGACACTTGCCAGTCATACTGAATTCTAATAAGCCATTTGAAGATTTTGTATCCTTCTGCTTTTATTTTTTTTAAAGCTGTAACCAAGGCTTTATAAAAAGAGTAGGATAACTTATTTGACTAGCAAAGAAACTTGATGTTAGCAGGAGAAGGACAGCAGACAAAAGAACGCAGCTGAAACATTAATGAATGATAACGCTGAGCAATGAAACATGCAAAGGAGCATGCAACTAGGAAATTCAATGAGGAAAATATAATTTAAAGACCAAAGTAATTCTACTCAGTGAAACGGTGCAACTGACACAGAAAAAGGCTTAAAAAAAATCAAGTTCTGAGTTGGTTATAATAATTTCAGTTTTATTCTTGAGCAGAAATTGAGTGCCTGTTGGGCACATTTGCGAGTGCAAGACCAGTCAATGATATGTGAATGTGTTTGTATTTGCTAAGTATGAACAGTTGCTCAGGGTTGTCCTAAATATAAATAAAGCTATGATCCTTTCTCTTAGGAGTGTATGGGCTGACTAAATGGGTTGCTTGACACTGTTGTTGAAATTTTCAGAGCAAATTTGGGGAGCTATTCAGCAGCTCCTATTAAAATGAAACAATCCTGGGTTTTTCTTGAAAATCATAGAATTGTTTAGGTTGGAAAATGCCTTGAAGATCACAGAGTCCAATTGTTAAACCAGTGCTATCAAGTCCATCACTGAACCACGTCCCTAACATCCCCTGGAGCAACTTGAGGCCATTAGCTCTCATCCTATCACTTTTTACTTGGAAGACTGCCCCCCACCTGGCTACAACCTTTCACATAGTTGCAGGGAGCAATAAGGTCACCCCTGAGCTTCCTTCTCTCCGGGCTAAACACTCCCAGCTCCCTCAGCTGCTCCTCATAAGACTTGTGCTTCAGATCCTTCACCAGCTGCTTTGCCCTTCTCTGGACATGCTCCAGCATCTCAATGTCTTTCTTGTAGTGTGGGGTCCAAAACTGAACACAGGATTTGAGGTGTGGCCTCACCAGTGCTGAGTAAAGAGGAATGATCACTTTCCTAATCCTGCTGACCACACTATTGCTGATCCAAGCCAGGATGCCATTTGTTTTCTTTGCCACCTGGTCACACTGCTGGCTCATGCTCAGCTGCTGTGGATCAACATCCCCAGGTCCTTTTCTTCTGGGCAGCTTTCCAGCCACTCCTCCCCCAGCCTGTAGCACTGCATGGGGTTGTTGTGACCCAAGTGCAGGACCCATAGCTTGGCCTTGTTGAATCTCATACAATTGCCCTCGGCCCATCAATCCAGCCTGTCCTGATCCCTCTGCAGTGCCTTCCTATCTTCCAGGTCAACACTCCCACTGAACCTGGTGTCATCTGCAAACTGACTGAGAGCGCCCTGGATCCACTTGTCAAGATCATTGGTAAAGATATGAAACAGGACTGGCCCCAACACTGAGCCCTGGGGAACACCACTAGTGACCTGTCCCTGGCTGGATACAGCACCATTCACCACCACTTTCCAGGCCCAGCCATCCAGCCAGTTTTTCACCCAGCAAACACCCATTCCTGGATACACCCATTCACACTATGGAAATCCAGTTTCTCCGAGACAGCGCTGTAGGAAAGTCGGCTCCCGCAGTACCATTTTGTGGATCCCATCCAGCCCCACAGACTTGTGTGTGTCTAAGTGGTGCAGCAGGTTGCTGACCAGGTCCCCTTGAATTATTGTCTGCTCCCCATCTCTGTCTACTAGCTCAGGGGGCTGGTTACTCAGACAATAAATTGCCTTAATATTAAAGGCTGAGGCAAAGAAGGCATTAAGTACCTCATCCTTTCCCTCATACTTTGTCACAATGTTTCCACTCACATCTAGTAAAGGATGGAGGTTGTCCTCAGCCCTTTTTTTGTTGCTGATGTATTTATGGAAACATTTTTAATTGCCTTTATGGCAGTAGTCAGATTACATTCTAGTTCTCTCTGTTCTTTACCTCTGAGTGTGGGTGCAAAAACACTGATAGCACAGGATATGTGGAGTGTACAAGGACACTCAGCAGAAGTTTTTTATTAAGAATATCCATCCTTTTAAGATAATTAGTAGAGTCCTAATTAGGAATCTGATCTATGCTGTCTGATTGTGCCTTGCAAGGCACAATCTATCTGACCTTCCTAGTCCTACTCAGCCAAAATTTTCGATGGTTCTGAACAAGCTTTGCAGGATCAGTCTGCATGTGTGATAATCACAGTGGAAATCTTCACCAGTAGGTGGGTCTTCTGAAAAGAAGAAAAAAAAAATCCAGTTTTGCACAGCTGTATCCAGAGCCCTGTATCACAAGCAGTGCTACAGCCTTGGGGTCTGTCTGGGACCTTCGGCTGGGATGATGTTATGGGTGCATCTGGGTCACTGGTTTCCACACCAATGCAGGGAGAAGATGTCCAATTCCAGGCACTGTCAAAGTACCTTCCAGCATTGCACCCTGAACTTTCAGGTTCTCTTTCTGTTTTTTATCTCCTATGCCCCAGGAGATGCCTGTTACTGGAATTATATATGATAGTGTGATACATAGAGCCAAACATATCCCCAGGGTAACTTTGCTGACACCAGTAGATTAGCATGTGCGATAAATTTGGCCATTCCCATGATGCAAAAACTCTTCTTTTTATCCTTAAATAAACATTAATTAAAAATTTTATATACATAAAATACATGAGAGGGGAAAAATACCCAACTGCTCTTGCATTACCATTATAAGGAATATCACTTACAACAGCGAAAGCTAGGAAATTAAGTAATTTAAGCTAGTCTGGAAAATTGAAGCATCAATGCCAGCTAACAGGAGCTGAGAATTAACTACCTGACTGCAATTTGTTAGTCATATTATTCCCTTATGATTTTCATTATACATAGGAAAACAGCCCTACTTCAAATGTGTGATTTTTAAACACAGATGCTTTAGGAGCCTTAAAACTTGTAAATCAAAACCATAAGGGATTTTCTTTTCTCTTTCTTTCTTTCTTTCTTTCTTTCTTTCTTTCTTTCTTTCTTTCTTTCTTTCTTTCTTTCTTTCTTTCTT
>JAWMRA010000161.1:51215595-51248334 GCA_035584735.1 Pseudotriccus pelzelni | reverse complement strand
CTCAGAGCGTTGTCCAAACCCTCCTGGAGCTCTGGCAGCCTTGGGGCCGTGCCCACTGCCCTGGGGAGCCTGTTCAGTGCCCAGCCACGCTCTGGGGGAAGAACCTTTTCCTGATACCCAGCCTAAACCTTCCCTGGCACAGCTTCACGCTGTTCCCGTGGGTCTGAAGCCAGGGGGCAATGGAAGCGGCCGAAATGAAGGTGCAGGGAAGAGCCCAAATAGCAAGTCCTGAAATACCTGCTGGGAACGCAACTCCCTGACGGGCTCCGGGGATGCTCCAACCCCCCCACCCCCGTCTGCCCCAGCCCGGCACCCACGGACAGCTCAGCATCACCTGCGGGAGAGCGAGTCCCTTTGCGGCTGAAAAACCCCGCCGAGCCCCCGGTGCGCCAATACAGAGGGAGGTTTTCCAGCTCCCCATCGTGATGCCACCGCGTGTGACTCGGCGTCTGGCGGCTGTGGGGGCTGTTTGGGAGAGCGGCTGGTGCCTGGGTGGCTCAGCCCCCTCCCAGCCTCTCCTTGGATGTCGGAGCGGAGAATTAACTGCCATAAACCCCTCGCCTTCCCCGCGAGCTCCAAACCCCGGGGTGGGACGGTGCTCGGTCTAGGGGTGCCCACGGTCCTCGCCCACGGGTGGGAACCAGACGCCCCCTCACCGGCTGAGTCACGGGCGACCCCCGGCTCGCCGCCGGTGGCCAACCCCCCTCACCTCTCCTCATTTTTCTAAATAAAAGTTATTATTATTAGGGGGTGATCCCATGTTTTAAAATGTTTTCTAAATTCCTTTTTATGATATTGCACAATGCCTCAAGCACTTCAGTGGGGGAGCACTTTATAAATAAAATTATTATTATTATGCTTAGTGCACATGTCAGCAAGTGTTCGTAAGAACTAAGTGACTGGTACCCTTGCCCTCCAGAGACTGAGAGCCTTATTCTTTAACTTGACTTTCACCGGCCTGAAGTCTGAGTAAGAATTAGAGTCACTTCTAATCTTGTTCTTCCTATTGGCACAAGAAAATGAGCTGTCATTGAGTAGCATTGGCAATGAAGGACCATTTTTATAATTCCTTCTACATCATATGCTATAACCACATTACCCCTTTTAATTTAAGGATGTGAAGTTGTCAAATGGAGAAAAAAAGAGCCCTTTAAAAATTCAATGGGACCTTCTGGAAGATTCATGTGTGTTGTGTGCATGCAAGTGTGGGAGGACTGGCAAAAAAGCAAAAATAATCTTAGATTGTGTTAAAATTAAAGCTTATTAAGAAGTTTGGTGCAGTGTATGGAGAAGGTAGTGGTCCTAAGTTTTGATTTTGAAATCTACAATTCTTTAATAGATAATTTTTTCCTATTAGATGAACTTTAAAGAAAAATGATAATGTAAGCACTGCTAGTTACTCTAGGTTGGGATTTAAGATTACAGCATTTAGTAAGATTATATATTTGATGAACAAGTCGAGGTGGTGTGTGTCAGCCTTTGAAGGGGTTACCTCGCTTAGGAAGTGAGTATTAACAGCATCTCAGCCCTACCAAGATTAATGTCAGTGGAATCAAAACTGGCATTAGCAGAGCACTGTTGTCAGGAAGCTCACAACAGTTCAATAACTTGAACACACTGGGTAGATTTCAGTGTGTGTGTCAAAGACTAGGACTGCTTAAAAAGGCATGTGGCAAGCAGGCAGTTTTAATATAAAGATCATAAAAGATTTGAATACCAAATGCGCAAGTGTGAAGTATTACTTGTGGGTACTTGGAAAACCCCCAACTTTTATCTTTTATTTCTTTAATTTCTGCCCTCCCCTTTTTTGTTTTGTTTTGCCCTTTTTTTTTTTTTTTTTTTTTTTTTTTAAGATTCCCATCTACAAAGAATTAGTGAAGAGATCTAATACAACCTGTATATCTAATTTTTCACTTACATGTATGTAGCAGCTGTCAAGGAACCCAGTGAGGAAACAGGGTTTACTAGCTACTGATAATAGGAAGGATGTGTGAGAGAGGGATGAATCTGCTTTGCTGGGTGTGTTAAAAATGATGCTGTATGTCTTGGGTTTGATTTTCAATTTGTTTTATGTTCTTTACTTTTTCTGTCACAATATTAAGGAGTTCAAGCACTATAAAAAACCAACTGTAAATGATCCTTTGCTAACTATAAAGGTTATTTATAGTTCTTCACTTATCTGGGAAGCCAAAGGAGCACTGATGAAAGCCAGTGATCAGTATATATAAATGTATGTTTAGAGGAACTAAAAGAACTACATATGAAACCCGTTTTCTTTTCTACCTCCTTCCCTGAAGGGAAAAACAAAACAAGCCCACACTTCCAGTTAATATATGTCCAAAGGCTGGTGTCACCCTCTCATCACTGGCTTTAGTAGTGATGCAAACAAGGAAATGTTTTATTTTTCGGCTTGCTCTGTCAGTTTCCAAGCTGAAAGCATCAGGCCATGCTCTATAACATCTTGGTTTAGCTCAGGTTTACACTCATGTGTGCTCTGTGCTGTTCTCATCATGAATTGAGAGGTTTTGCAAAAATGCTGCTGTTTCCTGGGAGGAACTCAGGATTAATTTCTATGGAAATGCAGTTTAGTTACAGGTCAAGTACAGATAATATGTGGTGCCACAGAAATTTGTAGAAGTGCTAAGTTTGGAGATGTTGTCTGTATATTTAGGGAGGAAAGAAAAGGACAAATCAGTTTGGAGAGAAGGATTAATTTGCCTAACTGAAGTATGAAATCTTAGAAAACTAAAGGGAAATGATAAAAGTATAGGGTGCTTGTTTGCCTCTGTTATAGGCTTTTTATAAATAAAGGAATTTGGCTGCAAATGATCTGAAGTAGTATTTTAGCATAAGCCTTAAACCACATACTATTATTATCCATTCTCATGCTTCTCTCCCTATGTAACTAAAGATATTTTTGCTGTCCTTGCTGTTGTGGAAACATAGTCCTTTTCACAACTTTCTTCTTTATAAACTACTCAGATTTGAAAACCTAAATCTGACTTCTGGTCCTCTCTGATTATTAATAGCTGCCTCTGCTCTACAGTTTGCTACTGAAAATCCAGAACTACTGGGAAGGAAAGATAAATAAATATAAAAAAATTATTTGCTTTAAATGTGTGAAGTGTTCCAATAATTTTAAACAGTTTAATTTAAATTTTAAACTGCAAATCTTCAACCTCTAATCACTTGTAAACTGAAGTGGTTTTAACCAAATGTGAAGTGCTGCAGAGTTTGAAATGATTATGCCTGGAGTAGATGGCTGTAAACTTTGGAGAGGGATGCAAACTACCTTTAGTTTTTTTTTTTTTAAGAAGCACTTGTGCAGCATTGAACCATTCCTACTGAAGAAGGCAAGGAGCTGACAGGGAAGCTCTATTAATTTGCAAGACCAAAACAGTGAAAGGATTGAAAAAGCATTTGAGATTTTCAGAGATAACATGCTGAACACCAGGTTGAGGAATACTGGAACACCAGGCCCTTCCCAGCCCAAGAGCCAGGGGTGTGCTGGGCTGTGGGTGCAAGGCAGGGAGGGTGTCAGTGGGTCTGTGGTCCCTTGGCCTCCTGCGCTGGCGGAAGGCAAGCCTTGTGGAGGCTCTGTGGAGAGGAAGGTATGTGTGCAGCAGGGGGATGGTTAACACTTCCAAATTCGCAGCTATGTTTTTAGGACTCTTTCCAGCATTAGTTTCTCTTCAACATTTTTATTTTAGGGGCTTTCAGTCTTTGCATTATGTGTTTTTCCTGTTTGAGGGAGAGAGTAAGAAACTTAAACTAGAATTCAGAAGCTGATCCAGGACTCGGCTCCAGCTGGAAAAACACATGTGCTGGCATTCAGCTCCTGTAAGCTCCTTTCTGACTATTTTGAATGCTGGCATTGTTACAATAGGCAGGAGAACAGCCATGATAGCCCAGGGTGACAAATTGCTCAGTCTTGTGCATATATGTTTTTGCCTGGCTGGTTTTTATTAGCATGTAAGCATCATCTGCAGACTGCGCATTCTTTCCCTTTCATTTTCATGACCCCGTCCAGTTCAGATGACTGACAGATTCACTATGTGATTTCCAGCTTTTGATGATTAGCTTTTTGACAGCGGTCCTTATCTTTTATTTAATATTGTTATGATGATTATAACAAAGGGCTGCATGTCGGACAGTGTGGAAATCAGACTGGGTGCTTGCCTCCTTAACACTGCTGATAACTTTGTGTTGATTTAGCAACAAAACAGAACACAACTTTACAGATTAAATGAGGAAAAAAGGGGATCGCTGCTGAATCTGATTATTTGGGTTATTGCAAGAGGTAGCTATTTTATGTCAATAGGTAGCTATTTTATGCCCCACTCCTTCAAGGATTTTGGTGCTTATTTACCTTTTCTCAGGTGAGTAATCTCATTGATTTAAGAGGGACTATACATATGTGTGTAAGGGCCAGGGCCTTATTATGCAGAGAGGATGTAAATAAACATCAACTTTTCCCCTGTTGGTTAAAAGGAGACTCTTGTAAATGAATGAAACCAAATGAACAAACAGAAAACAGATGAAAGGGAAAGCATTCCTTCTTCCTGAAAGAAAAATGTTACACGCATCACTTCAGATTTGGCAGGCTCTTGTCTCTTACAGGCTCTGTTTTGTTTGCTTAGAGATGGCTGAATTACTATTTTTGATACCACTTAGGACCATGTGGTAGAAAAGGATTCTCATCAAAGCCTCCCAGTGAGTCTGGACAAGATCTCTCAAGCATGCTGTATGCTCTCCACCAGGGATGACAAGAAACAGGGGCGAGAGGCAATTTTTGCTGCGCAAGCCCCTCTTTTGCATAGGAATTTGCATGAAAGATATAAACACACTTTGTGTGCAAATCAGGAATTTGCTACTTGTTGGGCATTGGCCAAGGAGAAAGGGTTTGACTTATCAACTTGCTTTCACTGCTGGTTGAAAAGCTTAAATCTCTCATCCTCCAAGTGGTTATTCAACTGTCCATGTCTATTGCTCTAGGTGATTTTTGGTTCTTTTTACTGTCTTTGCTGAGGGTAGAGGCTGGTAGAGGGACAAAAGATGCAGAAGACTGATTTCTTTTCTGTTCCAGGATCCACTTGGTAGAAGATTAAGTCTCAAATTTCCTTGCCATCCTTTCCCTGTGTGAGTTAGATGTTGCTTTGTTGCTGTGATTTGAAACAGCTGCTGAGGGAATCTTTGCCACTTTGAGGTTTGGGGACAAAATGGAGATGATATCCTCAAAACACCCTCCCAGACACGACTCCTTCCTTCTCTGTTTTGCAGGGAAGGAAGTGAGTTTGGCATTAGAAAATGCCTCTAGAGGTTTTATGTCAGTAGAAAATATTCCTTTATTTTGGGAATTCAGTACTGGCAATCAATGGAGGCATGATATCCCCTTTTCAATGTTGGAACAGAGTGAAGGGATTGAGTCAGGGCAGAATCCTGTGTCCCTGTTTAGCAGATGTTCCTCTTTCATGCACTGAGATTTTCCAATCAGTACATGTCATGGTTGGACTCAAGCATTACAAGATAAAATCAGTCCTTTCAGTGGGTGGAAAAGCAGTCATGAATGTGTGAAAACTGTCTGGGAACATCCACGCTCTTCATTAAGGTCTCAGTGTATACTGAGGCTGATGGAAAACCTCCTGCCATCATTTTTCAACTTTGGATCAGGCTTATACTTGGACTTCAGTGATCAGCAGAGGTCTTGCTACAGGTTGCTATCTTGGGTAAATGCTGGAGATTGACCTCTAATGGTACGAGGTGTGAACTGAGGCAGCATAAATTAAGAAACTTGGCTTTTATTTTTCTGGCTAAAACAGATTCTCATATCCTGTAGATCGACTGCTGAGGAGGACATTTAGCAGACTGTGCTCCTCTGTGAATCTGGTCAAAGCTTTTGTGCTGAAATATTTATTTTGTTAAAAACTCACTTGTTTGCTGGCACTGAGTCATTTCAAAAGAACAGGCCTGTTCTAACACATCTTCCAAATGATTTCAAAACTGGACAGCGAAGCAGATTTCCATCAAAACCAGCCTGGCTCCTCAGTGCTCCCTCTTTGCTGTCCACCCTTTGGGCTATCTGGGCTGGGGTGGTCCTGGACTTCATCCCTGCTGCTGGTGTGACCCTTCTGTGGCCCCACGGTGCTCTTGCAGCTCCCAGTGACAGACACACCTCTGTGGCAGCAGGTTTTGAGGCTCCCAGGTATCACGCCCTGGTTGTGTGGCCATAGCTGAGCTGGTGGTTTCTGTGCTTGGGCTTCCCAGCATTCAGTACTTCTAACTGAAGCATTTCAATCATTTACAGCAGCTTGAATTTTCCTTTTCATACCCAGCTTGGAAACCTCCACTCTTCACTCTGATGTAGATTTTTGGTTCTTTCAAAACTGCAAGGTTTTGCTCTGAAAGATCACTCTGGAATCCAGCTTTGGTCATGGTATGCACCTAGGCTAACATGGCCTAAGAAGATGAAGTGAGAAAAATATGTGAGAACGTGGACTGGCCAATCAAGAGGGGAATTTTCTGTGTCAGACAATAAGTAAGTAGTGCCTCACTCTGCAAACACTTAATGTGAAGTGCTTATTTCAGGGGGCAGTCTAAACACCTAAGTGAGACTGTGCCCTGGGAATAAATGGGGGACTTTGAACCAGCCCTTTGCATAAGTCAATATTTCTTCCTTTGTGTAAACAGAGTAATGAACTTCACTTGTGGTGGATCTGGCTCTCTGTTTTGTGGGAGGCTTTTGCAGACCCTGGATTTCAGTGAGGTTTTGTCCCTTCTCTGGGGGCACAGTGCCTGGTCTCCTCCTGGCTTCTGCCCAGCCATAACATCTGACATCCTCTGTTGCTGGGCTCTCTGGGACTGAGGGAGCTGGTGCTGGATGGGCACCATGGGCAGCAACAGCTCTCGGGAGAGTGGTGAAAGCGCTTTCCATAGCTGTGCTTTTCCGACAGGGAGGTTGAGTTTAATTTGCTGGCTAATCTCTGGTGGTGAAATTCATTTCTGCTCTGTCTGTTTAGATTGCTGTGACACCCCCCCGTGCAGGCGTCTGCAGCACCCTTTGGCTGCCAGGCAGTCTGGGTGGGTTGGAGTGAGGTGGAATGCTGGCTGCTAATAGCTGCTCCCCTCCACACTCGGCCCTGGTGCGATGTAAAGAGATGGGTCTGCTCAGACATACCTGCTTCCCACACAGAGCCCTGGTAAACTCATCACAGTCTCCATAACATTGGAGATCTGCAATCGCCTGAGTTTTGTCCCTCCCTTCATGTGTTTTAGCACATAGATCAATGTGATTGTCTCGGTTCCTCTCCTTTGTTATTCTGTTGTTTTATTTTTCATCATAAATTTTCTCCCATCAGGTAGGAAAAGATACAAACAGAAGAAAAAAGGGAAAAGGTGAATGCTTTCTGATCCTGCTCATGAGACAACATTTCAAACCTGCTACATCCTTCTCAGTATTTTGGCTTTGATTTTAATAACTTTTAATCACTTTCCTCGTTAACCTGATTGTTCATTTTTCAGTATGTTTCTTTAACTACTTATATACCTTACAAAAAATAGTGCAGAGAAAGCAAACTAATTTATTAGAAAAGCAGAAGCACATGGCATTCCATATTGGGCAGATTCGTGATGAGCAATTAATTATTTCTATTTTCTTCCTTCCCAGTTTAAATACAGTTTAAGTTGTTGATGTTAATATTATCAAACCAACATTTTTATATCATTTGCCAGGCTTGACAGAATTAAGTAGATTTCTTTGAGTGATAATAGACATAATTAATTTTGTGTATAAGTTGCTTCGTCGCCTTTGAAGTTAAGTAAAAAATGAGATGTTAAGACTGAATTAGTGATATTTAATTGGAAACAATTATAAAAAATAAACTAGATACACGGTAGTTTCATGAAATAGAAAAGAGAGTGTGTGTATAACTACAGAAATTAACAATTTGTGGTTGAATGTTTTGCTTTAATAGCTGTGAGGGTGGAAATGGCGATGGCAAGCACAATGGAGAGAAGGAAGAGTGACAGAGAAAGGGCAGGGCTGAGTTATTTGAACATGATTGACAAGAACAGTTACGTGAAATTTCTTTACAGGTCATGCAAACAGACTGAATGAAACCATTGCTCTTTGAGATAGTGCAAGTGTTTCATTTTCCTTATTTCATCTTTGTAACCCTATAATAAACAGTGGTTATATGCCATGTTAATACCTTGCAAAGTATGTTAGTTTCAGCCATGTGCCTCTGTACCTGGCTTAGTAGATATTTGGAAGGTGGAAGAAGATGTTAACATGTTTAATGGCTTTTTGACATACAGCACTGCTTATCAGGAGCCTGTTCTGAAAAATGACATGCCAGAGACCTGGCATCCTCCTGTGCATCAACTGGACAGCCTGGAAAATCTAGTCTGTGATACCACTATTATAAATTAGATATTACTCTCAGATGTAATTAGCTGATTATCATCTCAGTCCTGTATAGAGTAAAATTTGACTGTTTGTTAAAATGACTAAGTTCCTGGCCCAACTTTTCTCTTAGAAATAGCCTAACTTTAGTTTTCAGCTTTTGTAACAAAGATCTGTTTTATTTTATCCCACAAATCCACAAGTTAAAGCCACTGCATAAGGAGAGTACATGGAAGGAGAGAAGAAAGGATGGAGTTGACTTCCTTCAAGTGGAACAGACCAACCCAGTAAACACAGCAATTCCCCCCAGTAACAGTGGTTTAGGCAAGGCAAAAAATGGATGATAGATATATTGCTATACCACTGTGGTGAACTGGATGCTCTAGTTTATATTGGATGCCATCTAGGTAAAGTCAGCCGTGTAAGTGAAGATAATTCAGAGGTATCTACAAAAGGATGAAAACTGAAGCTTTTATTCCACCTGAAATTGTCAGGAAACAGTGTGGATTATAACACTGAGATTCTCTTTTCCCCCTCCTACACCTCTGTTGACTCTAAAGACACACACCAGGTTCATCCTTGGTCAAGTATGTGCCCGCAGACCACTGCAATCTGGGTGGAAGAAAGAGGAGGTACTGTTGAGGAGTAAACAGAAGATGCCTGTGGTCACCTTTAAATTACTGTTATGGTGAAAGGTGCTAATAGCTGCCATCAAGTGAGCCTTTGATCCAAAGACAATAATAGATCTCATTAAAATCAGTAGGTTTGCCAAACACTCCTTTTCAGCTATGAAGAAGAAGCAACTGAGCCTCTTTAAATAGCAGAGACAATGGAGGGATTTCAGACAGCACATGCCAGCTCAGATCTGAGCATGTAGTCAGGGGGATTTCCTTGGTGGCACACAGGGGATGGGATATTGGATTTGCAGTTGCTGAGCAAAGCCATTCAAAACCTGCTGAATTATGGATTCTGGGTAGAGAAAACCCCTCCTTGGTCAGGAAAGGACACTTCTGGTTTGTCAGAAGAAGGAAAAGTAAAAACACAACCTAGAGAAAAAACGCTGTAGTGTGTCACTGTTTTCTAAACTAGGGCAGTCCTGGGTAAAACTGAGTCTTGTCTAAGTTCTCCTTTAGCTTTAGCTCCTTTAGCAACAGTGATGCATTTGAAAACCAGCGAAGTCTGGGGAAGACTCCTTTTGCCTTTTGTGAGCTCTGGGTCAGGTCAGGGTTGCCAAGAGTTTGATACTGCTAAGATGATTATCTCAAGGGGATGTTTCTGAAGGAACTATACAGCAGGGGAGACAATACTTGCTTTGCCTGGTTTTGACAGCATGTCACATTCGATGGATGCTCTCTTCACTTTCCAGCTTTTGACATGCCGTAAAGGCTAATTAAACAAAACTACTAAATTCACATGCTTCCCTCAAAGGAGCACACATTTATCCTGCAAATAGTTAATACCTACTATCATGGGTATGTAACTAGTCAGTGTCATATAACACATATTGCAGAGCTTACTGAAGGCAGATATTGCCAATTAACACATGGTATTACCAATCAGTGTTCATGCCATTTATAGAACACATTGCCTTGCTGCTATGGAGCTTCAAGACCCACAGCAGTATGAATGCATTTTTGAAGTCAGAGAGGGAGTAAAGCTCTGCATTGCTGAAGAGATGGAAGACCAAAGAAGGGCTGACCTCCAGAAAGAGGAGCAGCACCTTACAAACACACAAGAAAAGACAAGGTCTCTGCCTGGCAGGGCTTACAGTCTCAGGCCAACAAAATTCTGTGTATGAGACATCAGAGGATGGCAGTGGGAGAGAGGAGGGAGGGGGAAAAAGGTGTTGTGATAAAGTACAGGTGTGTACCCTTGAGAACAGCTTTTTTGTATTGTGCTTTGCCAGTGGATTGCAGAGGTAGCGGAGGTTTCCATCTCATGGGCAGCATAGACAGGGAGCAGCAAGAAACAGCACAAAGGAAAATAGTTTGAAACAGATATTTAAGACAGGACAATAAATGAATAAAAGGCCACTTTCTGCTTCCTCAGTTTTGGGCTGCCTGGGGAAAATTCAGTTCTCCAGAGCCAGAAAATACTTTGATGAGGGCATCTGCTGAAGTACTTTTTGTTCCTCCCCACTCAAGAAAAGTCTGTATCCTTACCTTTTCTTCCTGTCCCTTGGCTACCGTAGTTGTCCAGAAAATCTACAGTCCTATCAAGGCTTGAGCTGAAGTTTGATAGTTTCTTCTGTCCTCAAAGCGTACTCATCAGCAGAGAGGTCACTGTGTTTGAGGGACTGGGAGTAACAGCTCAGGGGTTAATGAGAGACAGCAACAGGTCGTCAGCAAGGAAACAGGAGAGAAATACATATATATCTGTATATATGCACACATACACGTATACACATAGCTATGTATGTACAGATACATATATATAAAGCAAACAGAAAATAAAGACACTACAGAGAAAGAATACTTCCTAAGTGGTTTGACATACAATTTCTCATGAGCCATTAATATATGCTGTCTCTGATGATGAAATTTGCATGCATCAGAAATAAAAATGTGGCAAAACCTTAGGCTTCCTTTTCTTTGAGGAGGAGCTGTTGGTAACTCCTGCTGCAGTCCAGATATTTGTATATGCTGGTATTAATATCTCAAGAGGAATGTATTTTTTAATTTTTTTTTTTTTTCAGCTGAGGTGCTGTAGTATTAGGTTTTGTATTCTCTTGATGCTAAATAATCACATTGTTCTCACTCAGCTTGTCAGGAGGTTGCACTGCAGCCTCTGAGGTGACTGGACCTGGACAGCTGCTAAAAAGAAAGATAGGTGAATAATTGCTAGGGGTATTTTAGAGGTGTTCCTGCCTCTTCTGTAATTAAGAAAACACAGCTTGGGGTTTATATAGATGTTTGCACAATTTTTTTCTCATCTCATTTTTGTTTAACAAAAGTCTGCGTAGTGCTTTGTTCCTTCATCTTCTTCTCCCTTTCTAAATGCTATGGGAAAAAACAAACCAGAAAGGAATTAGTAAAGTCACCCCAGAAAAATGTGCCTCTCCCCTCCATACAAATACAGGATCCCATTTCTAATTAATTCTAGATTTGAGAAGAAAATGAGGAAAACCCATTGGTTAGTACTGTAGATATCTTATCTCCTGGATCCTGATTCTCCGTAGTCATTTCAACCTTGAGTGTTTTACATTAAAATCATACAGTTCAATTACTTCATTTAATTCCTGTATAAGATTCCTCTGGTCTTTAACCACTTGTCTTTTGAATTGTCTCTAGGAGTTTGCAAGAGCTGGTGAACTTGTTCCAGTAAGTATTTTCCATTTCTTGAGGCAAGACATTGTGTTTCCTCCTCATGGCCACAATGGAAATTGACAGGGGATTTCTGTGAGTCGAAGCAGATTCCAAGGATGGCTTCAGTAAGATGATTTCTTCAAAACATCATTCTTGGAAAAATTATACAACACAATGTACAACCCAGACTGGTTTTTCCCTGCAGCAGTACCGACCTAAAAAAATAAAACAAAACAAAAAAAAAATTCTTTACCAAATAATATAGTACTGTAGTAGGGCTTCACATTTTTCTCTTATTGCTGCTGAAGGTTAATCCTGAGCTAAGACAATGTAAAAATTTGATATGGAAGTACAGAGAAAAACATTAAGAAGAATTTTATTTTTCATTTTGATAGTTCCTTCTTAAGAGAAAAATCAGAATTGCAAGGTAGCTTGAATCTAGGTTTTACATGAATTCAGTTAAAATTACTAGGTCTTTTAAAATATAAAGCTGTTTGCTTTTAGCAAAATTCACGAAAGCAGCAATTTTTTTAACGTATGAGAATGCAGGAAATTTTGAAAATCACCATTGTCCCTAAGCCTAAATAGCTGGGGAAAAATGATAGACATTTGGTTAGTTTTACTGAGTACATAATGTGCTGTTTGGCCTTCAGTACAATGTTTCAAAGTACTTGGATTCAAAATACCTCTCTGAGTCTCAGTGAATGTTTTATCTTCAGTGTAGTAGTCCCATTTATGGAAGTGGGAGCTATGATATTGATCCTTAGAAATTGCACATTGCTAACATTTTAGCCATAAACTTATTATAATGCTTCAAAAACTCCCCATCTTCCCTGCAATGACTGAAATGTCTATTTTACAGATGCCTGGTGAAATTTCTGAAGTTGCAAGAAGTTTCTTTTTAATCCTGAATAAAAAGGTTTTTTTCTCTGTTAATTTAGAAACTATTTTACTTTCTTTTATGCCTGCTATTTAAAGGATAAAGCATAGCCAAGGTGTACCTTTGTTTTTCTTCCACAAACCCTCCCGAAGTGCCGAAATCCAGTCAATCACTTTCACACACCCACAAAAAAATAATGGCTTGACCTGCTCGTGGCCAGATCTGACATGCCCTGCTGTGGTGGGAAAATTAATTCACCTCACTACACTGCAGTCACCCTCAGCTGAGTCCTTCAATTATTTCATTATGATCTAACTAAGGCTGATAACAGATCTCATTTGATACCGCGGATGGCTGGGGGGGCAGCATGGGGGTGGGAAGTGGATGCCCTCACATGTCAAGCCCTTGCATCTAACCAACTGAGCTCTGTGAGGCTTTCTTGCCTGATGGAAATGGGGGTGATTAAAGACATGTTGTGCCCGTCTGTGTGGCTTCCACATGATTTTTCTCCCTTAGACGATGTACTGTGCATTTAGCATATTTGAAAACCTAGAGGCTTTTCATCTTCCGCAGGGTAAGGGAGGGATGTTTTTGATGGACTGGCTGGAGGAGCATGCTCAGAGTCCAATGCTTTCTGGAGAAAGGATCCATTATAATTTTTTCTTTTTTCCTTTTTTTTTTTTTTTCACCTGTGTAGTGACAGATGGACGAAGGAAGCCCTGGAAAAGTGTTAATTGCTCTTTTTTTTCATTCAAGTGGTTTGGAGGTTCAGGAGACCCTCTAATTAAAGAATGTGTGTGTGAGCTGGGCATCTGGCCTCTGCCATTTTAATCAAACTTGTAATATGAGGAGAGGGCAATGGTTGTCCAATTACTTGACAGCTTGAAGAGTTATAGATAGTAGGTAAATACATTTGTTCAGAAGATGCCAAATTGACATAACAACAAAACACCTGCTATCTATTTTGTGTTTATCACTTTTTTAAAAAAATGGGTGAATGTACCCCATATCCATTCACTGGATGGATCTGTGTGGGTTATAAGATTCTTCTGCATGTAAGTTTTGTGATATATGTAAATATCATGATACTGAGTCAGAGTTTCTCTGATATGACAAAACTACTGAACTGAAGTTCTTTACTTCTGAGTGATGGAAAATACTTCACCCATTTGCCTACATAGAGCTGAGTAAAGAACATAGCTATTTTTTCCCCCCTATTTTTCAAAGAATAGAAATCCTGGCTCACACACCTGGAATTCATCACAGAGTATAACAAGACTCCTTCATGTTAGTGAACACTATGTTGAGTATAAAATTATGTAGTGCTGTTTTCCTGAATCTGATGACAACCCAGAATAATTGTTGAGCAAGGTGAATTTTGAATTTCTTTGAAATTCTTCCTAAATACTGTTAGCTCTGCTGTTTGTAAAGATGAATGTTCAAATACCATCACTGTTTCTTAAATATACAGGATCTTGTTGAATCTGCTGAATTCACATTATATCACTGTTTGTCTTTTTAAGAGAAAGAACTCATAAAATGCTTATCTTGTTAAGACAAAGTACATCCCATATTCTTCAAGGTGAAGCTCTACTGTCAAAGTAAACAAGGCAGATGTTTCTTTAATAACTGTGTAGTTCAGACCTATATTTAATTAATTAAAATGTCAGCACAGAGATACTGAGGTAAGCTGCTGCAGATTTTAGAGTTTGCTGGAGGATCCTAAGGACTTTGATGCAAATACAAATCTTGCATCATACATGTTTGAAATGTGGATAGGTCAGTTGCTGGCACCTGGTCACTGGAGCTTTTCTTTTGTGGGTCTTTGACTCAAGGTTGAACAGTGCAAAAAATAGATGACATTTTTATTTTCTACAAACTATTCAAACTTACCATCTTCCTAACTCTCATCTGTATTGGAAACCCCAGCAGAAAAGAGACTATTGAATAGATTGTTAGACTTAGAATGGGCCCTTCTGGAGCCAATGTCGAGAGTCTCTGGCCAAAGAGAGGAATGTCTCTTCAACCCCATTGCAGTACTTCAATTATACTTTTCCAGTCCTATGAATAGAGAGAGCTCTCCACTTCCTATTTTTTACATGCTTTTGCAATTAGTCCTGAGCTTTATTTTAAAATTTCCTTCATCAAGGAAAGTTTCTATCCACTTCTTGCTTGCACACCACATATAACTCTGGCAACTGTTGGTACTTTTATAGCTGGCCTCCAAACCGCCTATTTGAATGAACAAAGCGGACTATTTTCTCATACTTATAAGACCTACATTTATAGTATCCACATGCTGGGGTAATTACTGCTAAATAATTTAATACTGTAAAAACTGACATATCCATTTAGGTGTATGCCTGTTATATTGTTAAACTGTATTGGGGTTCTGACCTCTATTAGACAGCAAATAATCCTACTAAAGACTGGTCATTCTCTCTCTCTCTCTCGCTCTTATGGTGAATTTTATTCATAAAGCTTAGGGGTTTGCAGCTATTCTCATTGTGAGATTAGTAAGTACACACTTGTGACAGCGCTAAAAATTCAGTGCAATCACAATCATGTTTGATTACCAATTCAGAAGGATCTAACCATCTAGCTGCAAGGATAATTTTGCTCACTGTAAACAGCTTGGAGAATTGTGTGCGATCATGTTGTGTGACCAAAAAAAAAAAAATTAGATTATTTGCTAAATGCCAAGGCACATTAAATATTTTTGACAACAATGAAGATTCTTTGTAAATTGTAATTAGACTGGAAATTATTGCACAGAGCCTGCTTCTCTATAATCCTTTTAAATCAGAGTAGTTGTAATTGGCCTTAGAGACTCAAACAGTTTCGTGTTTTATTTTCTAGAAGTTCCGCTTCTGCATATGTAATAACAGAATCCTTTGTGGATACGACACAATAGACATGTGTGTAGGGTTATTTTAGTTTATTTGTTTTGGTAGCGAGTCAGATAACCAGAGAAAAAGAATATAGAAAAGAAAACAAGCCGAATGCTCCTGGATATAAATGATACTTACATGCAAAAAAAAGTTGCATAGAAATCATAATGGGCCAGATGAGGCTTAGAAAAGCAGCACAGCCCTGCTGGTTAACATCTGCCAAAGACCTGGACCTATATTTTGCCCATGGTACTGTCAGAAGCTTCAGGAAACCTAATAATGTGGATTTTCCTGAACACAGAACCATGGATTTTTAGCAGGTTCCAGAGTCCTTAAAATTCCTTTTCAAAGTTATGATTTTAATTTTTTTTTCTTCTGGTTTTAGGTTCACAGGAATAGAAACTTCAGGAGAGCCTGGGGGAGAGAATGAGTTCTGCTGCAACACTTCTACATCAAAAGAAGACCCTTTACAGAGCAAGATCTTTATGCTACCAGTCCCACTGAAGTGCAAGCATGTCTGTATGTTTGTATAAATAATAGCTGTGGGAATGGGAGGGAGCAGTGGCAGATAGTCAAGGAGTTAAGTGGAAGTCAAAATTAAGTGGGAATTTTGAGGTTTATTTGATGTAACACTTGGCTTTGAGGATGGAGGAAGTTGGACTTGAGGCAAACCTGCAAATTACAGCCCAGCCTCATTAGAAATTAGGTGGTAGTAATCAGAGAGCCTTAACTGACTGTAAAAGCATCTTTAATCTAGAGATGTGGGATTCTGTTGGGTGATTGTTGTTCTCTCACAGGCTGAATTAGCTAACAAAACTAATACATCCAATATAAAATTTCAGTTCACCTCTGCTGAGCTTTGATTTATGACCAATACCCAAAATGAAGCAAGGTTTGCCATGGAGCAGTTTAAACAGGATTAGCATTCTTGTGATTTGGACTTTCACTGAAATAAGTCTGTTGATGTGATGAGAAAATAATGCATCTAGAGCCACTTCACCCACTTCTCATATGGAAGTTACAAACCACAATCTCTAATGTGACTCTGTGTAAAACTACAAATTTTAAATCTATTGAATTACTTTAGCTTTTCCTAAAATGGAAGCTAAACACTGGCCTACATATGAACTTTTTACATTTTTAGTATTAAGTTTGCACCCTTCACTTAGAACTATAACGCTCATCTGCCTTATACTTTTTATTATTATACAATTTATTAAAAATTGCTGAAGTCCAAGGATGGGATTTTTGTATCATTAGTGAGGTGTATGACAAAATTCACAAGAAAAGACTAGAATGTTACTGCACAAACCTGATTTTAGAAGATTGAAAAATTAGCATTAAACCAGTATAAATATCTATTCTAAGTGTTTCAAGGAGGTAAAAGCTGCATGAATGAAGTCCATCCAAATCAGTGAAAAAAAATCTATTATTATTTGCAGTAAGTTTTGTGTCAGACACTCTGAAAGACCTCAAACAGTGCCTTTACCAGACAGACAATTTTTATTTCAATGTATTATTTCCAGATCAAGCAATATTTTTTTCAATAAACTAAAAATGTCTAAACAGGAGAGAAATTTCCAAGCCAAGGTGTTATCCTAGGCACCAGGTTAATTTATTCTTCTTTCCTTCAGCATAACCACAAACATTTTTGTACAATGAAATCAGTGATTCTTAGTTTGATTATATGCATCATGGTGAAGTTGTAAGCGCATCTTTGGCAAAGGCTATTGCCTTTTCTTCCTTCAGATCTTCCTCATTGCTGGCTGAACTAGCTTGATTTACAGCATGCAGACATGGGAAATGTTGAGATGTCCAAAGCTGGAAGGAAACTATGTAAATAGAGGGGAATATATACATTCAGATGGGGTTTTGAGAAAGACATCTGACTCATATTGCAGTGCAAGACAAAGTGCATGGTTCTGAAAAGCCAAAAGTCTAAAGTGCTGGTGACTTCTGCAAGCTAGGACAAAAAACCTTTTGGAGATCATCAGTTTGGGAGAGTAGAAGGCTGCCCGGGCCCTTGGCCCATTACATCTGTAGGTCATGCAGCTGACGGTGCGCCCAGGAGCAGGATGGTTGAGGCAGGTGGGAGCACTTCTTCACAGCCTCTGGCTGGTGAGAAATGGTTGATTCATGGCATGCTGCTGGGGCCTCTGCATTACAACCTTTTGGGCCTGGCACCAAAGACCAAGAGGCTTTGCCATCTGCATCCTATTGTCAACATACTTCACTGGCCAAATCCCATGGGTTTTGTTTAAGCCTTACTGAGGTGGAAGCCTTTTCTAAGCAGTGCTTGGATAAAGAACTTGAAGAAGGTACTGCTTAGTGAATGGATGGACCAGTGCATTAGTCTTTCCCACCAAATGCTTTAATCAATAGAAAAATACTGCACAGGAGCCTGCAGTGCACTGGGAGAAGAGCAAGCTCACTGCTCAAGTAGCTGTGCTGGAAGGCATTAGGGCTTAGGGTGGTTAAATTATCCCAGTGCTGCTGCTGGGAGGTGATTCTTGCTTCTTCAACATGTGGGTCTTTTCAGCACAGGTTGTGCTGCAGATGAGTAGCAGGGCCATCACTGTGCATCGCCTCTGGGCAGCACAGTCCTCGGGCTGCTCATGCCAGCTGTGGGATCACGCTCCTTTCCACTCCCTGTCCTCTCAGTCCTGAAGCCACTGTCTTTCCATCACAGAAACAGGCTTTGTAAAAGGACCCTATTTTTTGAAACAAGAGGAGTTTTAATATGAAGGACGCTAGATTTTACAATACAGGTGTGTGTGGTGCAAGTATATCTGAAAAGAGGGAGAAAGAGACTTTATATGTACACACATGCATGCACATTTATTTACAAAGACAGCTCCTTTTAAAGATAAAGTAGTTTATAACAATGGCAGTGAGATGGAGTCAAACTTCAGGGTGTAGCACTTGAGCTCTGGTCTCTGGCATCATGTTTCTTGTTAGTTTCAGCATTCTCATTTGAAAAGTCATTTATATTGACATTATTACCAGACACCTGAATCATAGCTGTGATGTAGAGGTTAATTAGCTGTGAAGTTTGGAAGCTCATGGAAGATGAAGAGTGTTACAGCGTTTTGTTGCTATGTTGCTGATTATATCTGTGGTGGGTCTGGTTGAATGTGTGCCGGTGCACATGCAGGTCCATGATGCATGTCAACCCTGGGTTCTCCACTTCAGGAGCAATGAGGTACTGATGAATAATCAAAGGGATTTGATGACAGTACCATGAAGAAGCAGTGGGTACCACAACATTGCAAAGTTACTGCAGGTTAATTTGCTCTTGGTTTTCCTTGAGTTGCCATATGCGCCTGCTCACCAGGCATGTGCTTGTGCCAGCTGCATGGTAGGACAGCATAAAGTGGGATTTCCTTGCCACCTTCTTTCCAGTTTATTTTCTGGGGGAGAGATGACTTGCTTTCCTCCTCCTTGCATCTCTGTGCTTTCTGCTTCTCTGGCCAGGACAACTGGTGTGGGCGGCACGTCCCCTTGAGCACTTTGAGAAACTCCCTGACTTCCTCCCCCAGAGCTCAAATGTCTCCTTTGATTTTCCTGATGCCTGTCACCCTGCCTCTGCTGCTGCTGACGTTCCCAGTGCCAGGGATGCTGCACATGCAGGAGTGCTTCATGAAGCATGGGGATCAGAGAGAGCCTCACACAAGCATGTGTTCACCACTGCTTTCTACAGCCCCACTGCATGGAGACCAGTGGTGAAGGGTGGAAGCTGAGCCAGCAGTGGCTCTGCCCTGGCTGCCTTTCTCTGTGCAGTGGCTGACCCCTCATCCACCAACCTAATGCTCCTAAAAATATGACTGCCTCTATCTTGTCACCCTGCCACAGCTCACCCTCTCACTGATGTGAACGGGTACTATATTTACCCAGGAGAGTCATGGAAATTGCCATGACAATGATTGTGGTTGCTTGGGAATGCAAGGAGCTAATTTTGCCTGAATAATAAGGCACAGAGTCATCTGTCTCCCTCGGTAAAGCAACAAGGAGCTTGTGCAGGTGAGAACAGGTAATCTTTGTGAGGGCATAATTGCAAAATACAAAAATGTTCCCATATCAGTTCATACTGGTGACTAATAAAAGGCTCTCATGTGCTAATGGCTGAAGTTTGATGCGCTCCCTCATTGTGCTGAAGATCTGTAGGAAAACTGAGCCTCCCTGCCCCCTTGTTTCACTGCCAAAGAGAAAAAAAATCCCATTAAAAAAACTTTAGCCTGAAAATAACTCTATACTGTACATCTTTGCCTAGGGCAAATTTTTCACTGATGACTAACAGCATTTTCACAATCCACCTTTTATATTTATTGATCTAATGCTATGTAGTATGCCAAAGTTCATTTAAAGGAGACTACAGTTTTGCTTTTGGAAATCTGGAGGAGAAGAACAAGATAACTACCAAAACCTAAAACTTTCACAGCTAGTGCTTTTCGTTCTCCATGATAAAACCTGTGAAGACCTATTTGTCCAAATGATGACACGGATCCCATCCTAACAAACTAAAAAAAAAACCACTAAAAGTGTTCCAGTTTTGTTTTAAAAATGTTATGACATCTCTGAACAAGCAGAAAAGGTAGTCCCAGCAATGTAAACCACCCCTGAGACACAGAGGTTTAGAAGAGGACATCTTGGTGGACAGGTGCTCCCTCTGTGAGCGCTGGAGCCGCTGGCCTGGTAGCTCAGCGTCCCAGAGCACACCCCCATTGTGAGCAACAGTGAGGGGCTGATTTTGTACATGGTTTAGAAAGACGCCATTTCAGACATTCCCTAGCTTTTCCCAACCCAGACACAGTAGTTTCCCTGGGAAGTTGAGAAAGTGTTTACTGCTGCACCTGACTGTGAGCAGCATCAGGCGAATTTTGTGGCGAATTTGTCAGGCACAAAGCCACACTCCCTCGCTGCAGCACAGTGGTGTAAGGCAGATTGCAGCTGTGTCTCAGGCACTTCTCTGCTCTGTTTCAGTCTGTGGGAGCAATTAGCCTTCAAAGGCACTGGTCAGACTCAGCGAAGGGTATGGATGGCTTTAAAACTGCTCCCAGGAACTAGATAAACAGTCTTTTAGGGTTCAGAAGAAATCTCTCTTTCACTCTTAAAATTTTTTTTTGGTGTCTTGCACTTTTAGTAAGTGACAGTTTTGCAAATTGCTAGTAAAGAACTTAAATGTCTAATTAAATCTCGAAGATGTACAAGAGTTTGAAGAGCGTGATTGATGCCCACAAAGGTATGGCTGTCTAATGGAGTCGTCCTGACAGCAATCGCGAAAGCCCATTTAACGGCTGATGTCTTGTTGTGATCCATGTTGTCATTTTTTCATTACTGATTAAAATTAAAAATCTGCTTGGCAAATCCATTGTAAAAATTTCCTTCATGAAAATCGACGGGTACAAATTATTTTGTCAATCGCCTGGCAATCAAACTGTGACTGAAGACTGTTTCATGCCCATAGGTTTTTTTTTCTTTTTACTCATGCCAGTGAGTTTTCATAGCAAAGTTTCTTAAGTGTAGGTGGCAGTCTTGGCAGTGCTTTTTTTTTTTTTTTAATAAATAAAGCTGCAGCTCTATATGTTAATGAAATGTTTTGTTTATGTTGTCTTCCCATTCCCATTTGAAAGCAAATGGGAATGTTCCTTACTCTGAAAGTTGGGCTATGGTGCTGAGTTGTCTAATGTCATGTAATGACAGGTGAATAATAATAATAAAAGCCTTTATTAGGATAAAGTCTGTTTTGAGAGTCGAAGCATAGGCTGTCTAAGACATAAAACTGAAAAAAAAAAGAAAAAAACAACCAAGCCTTGCAATACCGCATTCTTTAAAGATAGAAGATATTTATGGCTGCACTTCTTTGTGGGGTTTCCAGCTTGGAGTTCCCATAGATGGGTGCAGTGGACCTGGGTGAGCTGCCCTGGAGTGAGGGGTGCAAATCCAGCCAGAATGGCAAAGTGGGGTGAGGTTGTGAATGAGCACTGATATGCTTCTTGCAGGAACAGCACTGAGAACTTGGCAGAATGCAGTTAACTGTCAGAGGAAAGTAATTTAGAGATCCTAATTTCTCTGCAAAATTCAAAGATGCTTTACTCTTGCTAAAAACAAACGGACAACTCAAGCAGCAAGAAAAATATTATTGTCCCATTAATAAAACTTTTCTCCCACTTAATTGATATTTCTGCTTCTCATAATTGAGTCTCATTGCCGAATATAAATCAAAGATGATAAAAATAGCTCTCCATAGCTGATATGCGTGCTGGTTTCAAGTTTGATCTCTGTTGCTGTTCATGCTTATCTAATCTAATCAATGTATCTTTTTCTGAAGGTTCTTATATCATGGCTGTGAATACTTCTTATTTCAGAGAACAAGAGAAAAGGAATGTTTTGTTTAAGTTGCAAATAAGTTCTTTATTGTGATCTCTAAATTAAAATATTGAATTGTATTGTGTGCTTAATATCTTTTTTTTTTAAATACTCCTGAAAAAAACTAGTGTGTTGTTCAGTTCGGATGAGTAAAAATTGTCTTAATAATTTTGTCCTTGTTTTGAGTCCATCATGTTTTGATCATGAGTATTTTATTAATAACATTCTCAGAGCTGTGAAATTTTTAAAACAAAAGAAAGATCTTGCAAGTTACTTTATAGTAAATACATTTATGGTTCTATGAAATGGGTTGTAGATTTTAATGTGAAGACCTTGTCTGCTTATGCTGAAATGTATTTGTATGACAGTGCTTTTGGAAAGCTGACGCACCATACCACAGAGTAAAATGACGGAAAATAATTACTGGGGAAAGCCGAGTGCCCAAGTCACAGTTTTAAAGATTCCTCAGTGCTTCTGGTGATGTGCTTTAGGCAGTTAGGACTTGGAACTGGTGTCTTTTTATTGCTGCTTAAATTTTGACATAGCAACAACATTAATAGGAACAATAACTTTTTTTTTTTCTGGAAATGTTGATTTCCAGAATAAAATGTGTGTTTTGACCTTTGCTGTAGAAAGTTGTAGAAGTATGTGCTTTCTAAAGTTGGATACTGCACATCTAGCGGGGACCTGGCAGAGCACAGTCTGCTCGGGAGGCACGTGCTATCTTCAGCCCGGCACTGAGCTCCCCTGTGGAGGGGACTTGCAGAGCTGATGACCCCCATCTGCACATGCTCCTCTTTTAACTACGAGTTTTCCCTACTCTTTCTAGGTGTAAGAGGCAGATCTGAGCTATCAAAGCCTGTTTTTTCTGACCTTGCATCCTGAACTGATACTCTGGGCTGAAATCCAGGCAGCACGATGGGACTACTGCTGCTCCCCAGGCAATTGTACAGGCCTTTTGCTGCTTCATCGGTTATTGTTCGAAGCATGGGTAATAAGTGAAAACAATGGCTTGGAGTAGAATAAGGAAACAAACAAAACAACAATGTGAATACCAAAACAACAACAGCAAAAAACCCCCAAGTTTACATGTTTTTAATAATGTTAATGTGACAGAGACAAAGGCCAAGGAATTTTAGCCATGTGGGATATGTCACTCTTTATTTCTGCCTCTGAGGCAAAAGCGAAGCAAAATGCTTAATAGTTTGAGCTTGGAGCAGGGTGTCAACCTCAGTTTATGAAAGATTATTATTTATTTTACAGTAGTGCCCCAAATGTGCCAGCTGCTGCATAAAAATACTGGGAAACATGCTTTCCCCCTTGAGAGTTGGTATGATGTGACCCCTCTTTCAGGCTGTCTGCAGGGTTTGAGCCTCAGGCTTACACGCATTCAAAATTGCGCACATTGAGAACTTTCCCACTCTGCTGTCATATCGTGTCTCCATTACAGGGTAAATCCTGGCATGTACCACCCTTTATCCAACAGCCCTTTTTCCATGGAAAAGAAAGTGGGAGTGTGGGTTTGGAGGCTTGCTGGGAGAATTAGATGACAAATTTCCCTGGTATGTTACAATGCTCTTTGGTCACAGGAGCTGGACATTGCAACGAGTTGAATTTGAATAGCTAAATCCTAAAATATAATTCAAAGAGCTCTCACCTAAGCTCATAACTTTGTTTAGTATACTACCTATATTAAAATTGCATCAGAAGCCTAGAGAAACTGACATCTTTCTAGGACTGAACTTGTGTCCAAAGAAGAGAGGTGAAGCTGGTGAAGGGTCTGGAGCACAAGTCTTATGAGGGGCAACTGAGGGAGCTGGGGGTGTTTAGCCTGGGGAAAAGGAGGCTCAGGGGGCAACTTCTCAGTCTCTACGACTGTGTGAAAGAGGTTGAAGCAAAATGGGTGCCTATCTCTTCTCTCAAGTAACAGTGAAAGGAAACAGCCTCAAATTGCACAAGAGGAGGTTTAGACTGGATATTAGAAAAAAATTTTCATTGAAACAGACTGCCCAGGGAAGAGGAGGAGTCACCATTCCTGGATGTCTTTAAAAAATATATAGATGTGGCACTTAGGGACATGGTTTAGTGGTGAACTTGGTGGTGCTGGGTTAATGGTTGGACTCAATGATCTTAAAAATCTTTTCTATTCTAAATGATTGTATGATTTTATGATTATTAGAACCTAACTTATACCTGGGATGCTCAATGATACTCTGAAGGGAAATATGGGCAAGATTATAAATGCTCAAGATTTGCTTTAGTTCAAAAGTGGATTTTTTTTGTGTTTTGTTTTGTTTTGTTTTGTTTGTTTGTTTGTTTTGTTTTGTCTTGGATTTCTACACACAGACATAGCTTATTCACTTGCTTAAATGTCTAGTTTTAAGTTGTTACTGAAGCTGAATATATGTATAAACATAGCTTGCAATGGAATTCATTGCAGAGAACGTCCGCCATTATTCTTAGTAAAAATAATGGAAGGTCCGGTGTCCAAATTCCTCATAAGGTGTTACAGATTCATCTGAGTGAAGGGATGTTTGGGTTAGCATTGTAAGTTGCCAGAGTTTTATTTTAATGAACACTGTTTAATCAGAAATGTCTGATTCACAAAACCAATATTGTTTACAAAGAGTTTGTTCCAATGTATTTCTCTAAAGACTAACTTTTTATGCATGTGTGAAAACTTCAAAGAAAGTCTGAAACAGAGAATGTCCACCTTCTTTCTCTGAGATAGTTTTTGTTTGAAATGTGTGTTATAAATAAACAGTAGATGTCATATATAATAACATATCCTATACAATATCGATGTTTGCTGGAGTATTATATACTCTGTACAAATACAACACACTGAGTCATTCTATACTTTTATAGCTATAAGCTGCATGTTTCCAAAAAAAGCCAGAATCCTTCAAGATTTTTGCTCTTGTGGGTGCAGGATGTCCAAAGTGAGGCTGGTCTTTTGTGTTTCTTTGTGTATGCTTGGATTCAGTGCATGGGCAGATATAACCATGTCACAAATACCAGTGAACCAAACCAATTTAATCTATAATGGCATTGCATGATGTCATTCTTCTTTAACCTACCAAGTTAATAGTTATGAGGATACTTGCTTTTTCTCTGAGTATGAATGACCAAGTTAGGAATCTGGTTTCTCTAAAGACTCAGGCAGATGTAGGGTCCTCTGGTGAGTGATGGACAGAAGAGAGGCATTTATTCCTCATCTCCCTGAAGACCCTGTATCTAATTCACCTACTCCTCTTAGGGGCCTACACTAAGCTGCAATATGTGGTGGCATGGGTTTCACTGTGGGCTGTACACTACTGCTGGGGAAACCAGGTTCTTGTTCATGAGGTTGAAGCCTCTGCTGTCATGTCTTTGCTTCCCTGTTACACGAGGGAGCTGAGCTGAGGTGACAGCAGGTACGTCTATCTGTACCAGAGTCACATCTCCTGATTGCAGCACAGAGGTAACCTTTGTGCTCAGGAACAAATTCGTGACATATGTATGACATACATATCAAGTATTTAAACTTTTGCCCTAGAGTGTGTTAGTAATTGTCTGTATGTGCTAAATACATTACCATTTATTAAATTAATTATCCTTTATTCTTACATTAGACATTCAACAGTGATCCCATCAGTCTAGTGTCACTGAGTTTATAATCACATAATAAGTTTTAAATCCTATAATATTTCACATTGAACTGTTTCCAGAAGTTATTTACTTTTAAGACCTGCACATTTAAGTGTTCTTGTGCTGCTGAAATCAGTCTAGACTGAAAACATTTTAGAAGAAGAAACCTTGTATTTTAATGGGGAATGACTAGATTATGTACTGGCAAATATTTTAGCTAGTGCAGAATTTAATTCCAAAAAGTAATGCTGTAGAAAAATGTTAAAGATTAGATGACACTCATATTTTTCCAGTGGTTGTAGGATTTTCTCTATAATATTAAATATCTCAAAGCTAATGAGACAGCTACTACTTGCAAACACAGCTAGTACATACATAATCTTGAAGTGTGTATGATTCTGTAAAACTGCACTATGCAATCACAATTATCTACAGCTTTTAAATTACTCTCAGGAACATGCTATAGCTCATAAATCTAAGTTTTCTTATTTTTAGATCTTCTCTCCCAGGAACAGTGGTTTTGGAAAAGAAAATAAGTTTTTGAGAGAGCATAAAGTACTTGAAAATAAAGGAGTTCCTCTCAGTGTGGACTGCTGTACCTGAGGTCAGAAACTGGACCCTTTCACTTCGGAGAACTAGTAGGTTAATGCCTCATTACGCCCCAACAGTCAAGGGATTAACAGAGTTTCCATTACATGCTCCTGTTTTGAGAGGTTAATATCTCAGCCTATAAAAATTTTCTATGTGCTGAAACTTGGCACACAAGATCTCAGAATGGGAGAAACTTGTTTTTACAGAATATGGTTTAAATCACTTGGATATTTTTTAAGTTACAAGAAAGAAAAAAAATATAAAGAAAAGACAGAAGTTTGTGGTTTCACACTGGGATTTTTTATGGTCCTAAAAATGCAAACTGAGCTTTGACTTAAGCAATGTAATTTTGCATAATGTAAGCTATTGTCTCTAAGTATTAAACAGAGCCTTGAAAACTTCTGCCGTTTCAGGTTCCTGTACATTTTTTTTACCCCTTGTTTTCAGTCTTAACTTTCATTGCAGATTAAAATGATGTAAAATCTAAAGTGAAACCAGGCTGAAACAATATTGCACATTGAGAAAATATTGTGTTTCAAGAATCCTATGAAGAGCTCTTGATGTCACATGAGCATCCCTAAAAGTTAAGCTTGGGATACCTCAGCCACACTTCAACAATTCTCTCCCGGTGTTAATGTACCCACAACTGCGTCAGCAACGCTCCAAAGAACTGAATGAGGAAGGTAAGAGGTTTTGTTGACCTGAAAAACTTACAAGTGAACTCAAACTGTTTTAGTAGTTGATGCTCAAAGATAAATGGCCATTTATCTTGTCATTTACCAGCTCACTTCTGTTTTCAGACCAAATTCTGCAGCACCTACAGCTATGTTACTGAGGCAAAGACGTAGGTGGCACACAGACCACTTAGTTCCACTCCACTGCTGTGGGCAGGGACACCTCTCACTAGACCAGGTTGCTCAAAGCCCCATCCAATCTGGCCTTGAACATTTCTGAGGATGAGCATCCATAAATTCTCTGGGCAACCTCTTCTAGTGCTTCACCACCCTCACTGTAAAGAATTTCTTCCTAATATATAACCTAAATCTTTCCTATAACTAAGGTATCATTTTAATAGTAAGGATCAAAACTTGTTCAAGCTTTAACTGTTCTTGTATCTGATAGATCTTAAATCTCATAAGTTTTTCTGGCATCACTATTCACCTTGTTGTGGTTAAAATATCTTCCCCCATTTGATTGGTTAGCTTTCAGTTTTAAAAATATGCTTAGACTGGAGATTTAGGATTAAAACCATCAGCTTAAAAAATAATTCTTCAAGAAAATTTATAAATAATAGAAAGTTGGACATCGAGTACATACAAATCTCATTAAATCAGTGGTTCCAAACATTTCTGATGTATTCCAGAACTTAAAAAACCCCTTTGTTTTGTTCCCCTACCGGACAGATTAAACAAAAAGTCTACAACATTTTTATTGAAATAAACAAGTGAATTGAAAAGTCATATGAATTTTGCTTGTGTAGGGAAGGGAGCTGGGTTCTATTAAAGAGCAATGTGTGTTTCAAACAGTACTTTGAATAGTTAGGACAGAAACAAACTGCTGCAATTAATTAGTTTTTAGTGTTGGTTTTTGTTTTCCCCACTCACATTCATATCTTTGTCCATTTTCTCAATGGGAACATTTAGCACTCCAATTCTGTTTATGTACTCCTGCTAGTAAGTGACATGACAGATTGTTGTAGTCCGCAGGGCCAAAATCTACTTTTAGGAAAGGCAAAATGAAATGGGTTTGAAAGGTAGTGTAGACAGAGCTGCACTTGTGTGAAGTCAGCTAGATTTGGTGATGGCACCATGAACCTTAGCAGGGCCCAGCTCTCCTGCCGAGGCAGCTGAAAGGTGACCTGAGTGTCCCTGTGGTGCTGCAGCCTGTGGCACTGGTGTATCCAGCTTATAACTCCATATCCTTTCCCTAGTAATGCTCCACACAACTATGTGTGTACACAGAGATGTATCATGTGATGCCCACGATGCAGTTAACAAAAGGGACATGAAAAGAATGGTATTAATCGTCAGCTGAGACCGCAGGAATCAGACTACACGGGATTTAAGTTTTCCTGTGAAACTGAAAATTGGGATCTTGTTAGCAGGCTTAAAATATTAATCTTCCGTTGTGCTAATTACATGAACTGAAAAATATGAAAAAAATAAACCCCCACCCAAATCTGCTTTTCCCATGGGACTCTGTAGAATCAAGCTTGTGTGCTGAGAAGACATGTTGTCTTAGGAGCCTTGATTCTCCAACCTGCCCTGCTGGACCTGTCTGCTCTTCCCAGCCCATGTCAGCAGTGAAGGGGGAGATATTGCTCAGTAGTAGGCACTGACCAAAAATAAACTACACCAATACACAGAAGGGGAGTTGACATTGCACGATGCTAGTTCCCAACTCAGTTCTCCTGAAAAGCATTTTCTTTTCCTCAAGAAAAACTATTGTAACCATAGCCCAGAACTAACTTAGGGTTACTGATTTTCAGTAATTTTCCTTTTTTATATATTCAGGAAGAAATGTTTTCAAGGGTATGACCATTACACCAGTTATTTTTCCAATTCCACCTTAGAATAACATTCTACAAGGCAGCCTAGTGAGGAACTGTGCTGCAAATGATGTGAAAAGATTTAAAATGGAGGGAGAAGGTATAATTTTGGCAAGAGATTTGTGACTTTTTTAAAGTATAAAAAAATAATAAATATAGATTGGATTCTCCATAAAAGAACTGTAACATTCAGTCCCTTGCCATTTCAAATGATACAGTATTTTTTTATATCCCTTTCTGTCCTAATCTCTTTTGTGACGTTGTTGTGTTGTATTGTGTTTGATAAGAGGCTATCTTGGGGCCAGGAAGGGATAAGATGTTAATAAAAATCTTGTTTGCTGTTACAGAATCAAACAAGTGTAGTCTGAGGTTTCATGTCAAATTATTCTCTTTGTATCAATCACTGTGAGAAATACCTCTTAACCCTTTATGAAGGCAAAAAAAAAAAAAAAAACCAGAAATTTTTCAAGATATGAAGAATTAAGTTTAGATGGAAAGCTTTCATTTATTTATTTTCTCATTAGCAGTATTGAGTTCTTTATGGGGAAACCTCTACTAGTCACCCTCTCAGATGAGATGATATTTAAAGCTGACTGAAAACTTGCAAATTTTTATAATTAAAAAAAAACCCAAACAAAATAACAAAAAACCCCAAACAAAACAAAACAAAATTAAAGGAACAAGCCCACAAACATAACAAAAAGCCCCCCCCAAAACTCTGAAGAAAAAAAAAATCAACCTATTTCTTAGAAACTTTGATTTGGAAGAGAAACAAATCCAACTTGCTTCCACATTTTAAATTGAAAACTTTCCATTTTTGTTATATTCTATTTATGATATGTGCCCTAATGACAAAATAAAAGGATAAAAAATTTTATGAAAACTGTACAGTTTTATGGAAAATTTTTTTTATCATCTTCAATCAATTTTGTGGTAAATTTCTGTTCATGGTTAATCTGAAAATCTGTGGGAATATTTCTGTGACTTAGAAAGAATCAGCAATGTTTGTATTACTTCCCCCTCAGGAAAGTTCAACCAAAAGCAGTATATTCACCAGCTATATGAGTACAATAAAATGTTTTGGTAAAATTAAAAATAGTTGAATTTTCTGGAGCAACTGCTGTTATTGTAGCCCTTTTTTTTTGTTTTGTTTTTTGATGAGAAGACAAGACAAAAATAGGAAAGATGAATAAATATTGGCATAAATATGGCTTCTTTTTCCAGCGCATACTTTTGTTAGCTGTTGAGCTTCTGGGAAATTGCATAAACACAGCAGAGGGTCTTAAGCACAGAGAAGCTTGGAAAAATTTTGCCAAGATCAGCCAGTTTAATGAACTGTGATTACTTGCATCTCTATTTACCATTCTCAGAAGTGATACAAAATGTGAATGTGCCTGGCCCTACCAACACAAGCTCTTCTTAGACAGAGATACAAAGGCAGTGTGGTGGAAAAGCAGACTGCTAGATTGGGGTGGATGGAAAAAGATATGGCTTAAGATTTAGTTAAAGCCCATGGGCATAGTGATGCCATTTGGTTTCAGCCCACCTAGAGAGGATATTTTGGATGATCAGCAGTGCCATGGTGAATGATGTGGCCTTAGATACTGGTATGACTGGGAACAGCCTAACTGGTAAAGCTCATATCTTCCAGGCTATAATTTCATAGTTTTCTTTAGTAACTGCCGAATAAATATTGTACAGGAAAAATCCCCTCACATCCGTGTCATTAAAGTGAGCCAAACAAATACATTCCAGTTATTTGAGCTGTATACATTTTCTCCGGTTTCTAGAATCTCTGAGCTTGTTGTCATGCCAACTTCAGGCTTCACCAGGTATCTCAAGGACCCCTTAGCTAAGCTACTTCAATAATAAGTAGGCAAAATTGACCAGTTTCTACTAGCATTCCTCCTTTATGCGACATTAAAAAAAATTAATATAATGGGTGAGCTGGACTTTTGTAACCTTGGACAACTTAGATTGCAGTTCTCTATGTAACAGTTGTCAAGTTACTCCAAGAGGTAACAGCACTTCAAGGCCCTCTGAAATTATAGTGTTACACAGAGATGGTGAGGTTTGTAAAGAAACTGGAGGCATTCTGAGAAGTTATACAATATTAGCAAATATTACTTGAGGAAATCACTTTGCCCTTAATGTTAAAAGGAGTTTTGTTGTATAATGATGTATAACAGAAATACAGCTAATACAAACCCACCATTTTGTATCAGGAATATTGTTAATCTGGAGCACATCTTTGGGTTTGTATCTTCAAACCTCCAAAGACTACTTGAAAATGAAAAGAATGGGGAAGGAAAAAAAAAGAAAATAAATCAAGGTCAAATCCCACAAAACATCCTTCATATAAACTTCATTGTAGGTAGGTTATATGCCTGCAAGAGTAAAGTCTACTTTAGGATGCATAGCTTTACAAGAAAGAATTTTAAATCTTCCCTTCCCGTCCCTTTCCTTTCCATCCTGTCCCCTCCCATCTCCTTCTCTCCATTCCTTTCTTCTAGTTTTTAGTCTACTATCCTTCTGAAAATTCAATAATAATATTATTTTTTTTATTTCCTTATTAAAGAAATACCAGTAATGTTTATCATTCTTTTTGTGTCTGTGTGTGTGTTGTTTGTCTGATTTATTTTTGACGCAGTTTTACACGAGGTACTGGGACTCTTCTTACACAAGTGAAAGAATCACAGAATATGCTGAGTTGGAAGGGGCCCACAAAGATCATAGAGTCCAGCTCTCAGCCCTGCACAGGATCATCCCCAAGAGTGACACTATATGCCTGAGTATCATCCAAATGCTTTTTGAACTCTGTCAGGTTTGGTGCTGTCACCAGTTCCCTGGGGAGCTTGTTCCAGTGCCCAGCTACTGTCTGGGTGAAGAACCTCCTTCTAATATTCAGCCTAAACCTCCCCTGGCACAACTTCAGGCCATTCCCTCTGCTCCTGTGAGTGGTCACCTCAGAGAAGAGATCAGTGCCTGACAAAAACTGCCCCACTATTCAAGGTGAGGCCACACCAGTACAGAGCAGAGTAGGACAACCCCCTCCCTCAATTGGCTGGCAATGCTTTGCCTGATGCCCCCAGGACACGATTGGCCCTCCTGACTCATATTAAACTTGCCATTGACTTGGACCCCCAGGTCCCTTTACGTGGCACTGCTCTCCAGCATCTTGTTCCCCAGTCTTTATGAACATCCAGGGTTGCCCCATCCCAGGTGCAGAATCCAGCACTTCCCCTTGTTGAACTTCATATGGTTGGTGATGTCTGCCAATGCTCTGTATGAGGAAACCAGGTTAAAAATTCTTTCCTGATTGAGTCAAAATGTCGTCTCGGTTATTCCTCTTTCTTCAACTTCAAACTGCTCTCTCAATCACAGCTTGTTTCTCCCCTGAAACACATGTACACAAAAGGTTTTCTTGTTTGTGCCTCAAAGACTACAATACCATTTTTGGACAGGAGTATGCAATGTATGTAGAATAATTTATGTGACTTTCAATTACATTTGCAGAAGGAGACTAAGCTATTCAGGGTTACATGTATACATCTCAGGAAGTTCTACCAGTAGAACATTTTGGTTCATGTTTGACAAAACATTGGTGTGACAAAGGTTGTGGCAAGTGTTGCACAAAGATTCTGGGTATTAAGGAAATTAAATGGGTTTAAAATAAAAGAAACCCCATGGTAATGTGTTCTTTAGCAGTGGATTGCATACTGGTCAAATTCAATGACTCTAACACTTCTGAAAAAAGTAGAATACATATAATGTCAGAAATAAGCTGGTCTAAATGAAAGGCTTCTCTCCTAACATTTGTCTTTTATATAACTTGTTACTACAGTAATAGAGTTCTCAGTAAATTTCAAACCAAAATTTTCATCTCAAGTGTTTTTGGAAGGGTATTATTACAGACCTTCTAATTTCCACTGCAGCTAAGTATATATTAATAGCAAGGAGGGCTAGGGAAACTGCTGGTGTATCCAGTAGTGCTTGACATTTAGTAGATGAATTAAAATTTACAGTCAAATTTTAAGTAATAATGATAGAGATTCTTTCTTTCTTTCTTTCTTTCTTTCTTTCTTTCTTTCTTTCTTTCTTTCTTTCTTTCTTTCTTTCTTTCTTTC
>JAWMRA010000161.1:51189989-51213888 GCA_035584735.1 Pseudotriccus pelzelni | reverse complement strand
CTCTTCTCTTCTCTTCTCTTCTCTTCTCTTCTCTTCTCTTCTCTTCTCTTCTCTTCTCTTCTCTTCTCTCTTCTCTTCTCTTCTCTTCTCTCTCTTCTCTTGACTCTTTCTCTTCTCCTGTTGTCTTGTCTTTTTTATTGTCTTCTCTTTTGTTGTCTCTTCTTCTCCATCTTTTACCACAACTGTTATATTTTCCTTTGGTTTATAAACAATTATTAGTCCGATATTTTGAGTTACTTTTTCTTATTGAGGAATAAGTCAGATTTGTGTATAACCTATGGGCAAAAAAATCCCAAAACAACAAACAAAACAAAAAACCCAAGCAAATTTGCTTGATTCCTAGAGGAAAGATGCAATCAGAAACTAAAAGTAACAGAAAACAAAAGCTGAATAAATAAGCATCTGATATCACTGTGATGATATCACTTTCTTTTACCACATTTTAAAAGGGTTTAAGACTGTATCTGAAGTTACATAAACTGAAATATTAGTCTGATAAAGGGAAAGACAACCTGGGGTACAGCCCTATGTTTCTTCATAGAGCAGGGGTGCTGCTATGTGCATTTCCATTTTAGATTTCATTATTTAATGTTTATCTTTCAAATCTGTTATTACTCCCATGTTGTTATTATACTAATGAGAAAACCTTGAAGCATCATATTCCTGTTCAGTTATTTATAGGTCAGAGTCCAGAAGCAAAAACCCCCTGCTAATCACTAGTCATATTAATAGTCACCTGAGAATCTCAAACAGCAAACCAAATAGCCAATTCTGATATTATGGGTAGTCTCAGTTTGTTTAGTAATCATTTTTATACCTGCTTTCCAAATGCCTAGATTTGGTTAGTTTTGGACAAGCATTTCCACTCCATTCTCTCCTCTTGCATAGACAATGTGACTCCATCACTTTAAGTATCTGAGCTGAGTTCTGCATCTCCCTCTTGCCTCAACCCAGGCTCTCCCTCCACAGTAGAAACTAGTTTCAGCAAAGTGCTGACCACACTTTCCATAGATGTGAAGTCTTCACTGTGCTGAAAGTAAAATCCTACCACTCCTTATCCTGTGTAAGTTATCAATTAGATTAGATTAGATTTCCACAAAACTGGTAGCTGCTCACAAGCGAATGGGCATTCAGGGTTTTTCTGAAGCAGCCTCTAAAACAGGCCAGAATGTTCTCAATTTCTAGGTGGGGAATCCTCACCCCTGTACATGCAGTCAGTGTTAGGAATATTTGCAGATCACATTCAGCTTAAATTCTACCCAGTTTTGCTAATCTTAAATGTACAGACTTGAGCTTGTCTTCAGTTAAACATAAGATATTCCTTTCTCTAATGCGAAACCTTTCAAGCTCTTCCATGCAGCTTACCAAAAATACTCTGGAGTGTTTACCTACGAAATTAGTTGAACAAGTATGTTCAAAAATAGCTATTCCTAAATGATGATGAAAATTGTACCTAAAAGCTGTAACCTGAACTACTCCAGTTATCAAAATGGTGGTGTGCCTTTACCTCTTTCAGCTTCAGCTTTACGAGTGTAATCTAGCATTTGGTTATTTTTCTGGGATAAAAGGGGCACATGTGATGCTGCAGGGCAGAAGCTTTCCAGTAGCTTTTCAGAGTTGCACCTGTATCACCTACCTCTTTTTTTTCCACCCCATCTTCTTTCAAAGAAAGTAAAACCGATACATATTTAGAAATGAGAAAAAAAGAGGAATTTTCTTTTAATTGCTTCTTAAAGTTTATGCCACTATATACATTTTGACTGGGAAATGGCTATACTTCACCTGAAGTGGTTACAGAGTAGAGTAGAGATTACTTGTTTAGAGGCAGTTTTGAAATATTAAAGCCCATCTTTACTATTATGGGGTTTTGTCCAGATGTATCCATTAGCCTTTCAGTCGAAAGGTCTTTGAACTCGTTAAGGGAACAATGCAGTTCCAGGTTGTTCCAGTTACAGACAAAAGCCCTAGGCAAGTGTGTTGTGTTAACCTTTGTTCTGATACAGTAATCCTTGATGAACAGAAAAGTCTATAGGAGATCATAGTGGAAACTCAGAAATTGTAGCAATTAAACAGATTAAATTTATCCAATGGACTTTAATATTTATTTCCAAATTCTTTTCTTACTAACTCTCAAGACTGTTTTTATTGTCCTAGAAAAAGGCTCATATTACTGATGTGATACTAATGTAAACATTGTGATTACAGAGTACTACATTTGTGGGTTTTCTTGGCTTGGAGAACCTCAGTCAAGGAGGACATTTTCTTAAATATTTTTAAAATTAATTCAGCCATTATCAAGAAATCTATATGAATGCACTAACCACGGAAGTTTAACATTTTATGATAATGTTTTCCATTTGTGTAACTAAATAAGTAATAAAATAGGTTCCAATCCAGTGCTGTTTACTCCACAGCTGTAAGGCTTCTTTCAAAAATCATTCACAAAATGCTAGACTAAGACATTTTTCTGGTCTGTGAGTATAAATATTATCATATAATTACACAAGTACATTTGTATAAATCATGAGGTACTGTTCAGTTCAAAAGAATGTTTTGGTGAGAAGCAAATAAAATCTTGGGGTTTAGTTTTTTTCCAAAAGTTTTGAAATGATGTAAAAATACAATTTTAAAAACCTGTGAGCGTGTCAAGTTCATGTTTTTATTTATTGAGCACATACTGATATATGTTTAGAATATTGTATAAGAGAACACATGTATACACATCCTACCTTCATACACCCACAATCACATACAGACATGCACGTATGACACAACAATAGCAGTGGCTTATGTTACTCAAAAGAACTGTAACCATTCTGAATCCTAGGTCCGTATGAACAATACAGACTTCCAGGGTTCACTTGTGATTTTCGAAATTTCACCAAACTTTCTCCACAACTTTCTCTACTATCATAGAATCACAGAATTGCTAAAGTTGGAAAATACCTCTAAGATCATAAAATTCAACTGTCAACTCAGTGCCACCACCACATTCGCCGTTAAACCATGTCCTCATGTGCTATTTTCACATGTTTTTTGTACACTTCAAGGGATGGTGAATCCATTCCAATGCTTGACTGCCCTTTCCATGAAGAAATTCTTCCTGATGTCCAGCCTGAACCTCCCTGGCACATCTTGAGGCCATTTCCCCTTGTCCTGTCACTTGTTGCCTAGGAGAAGAGACTGACCCCCATCTTGCTACAGTCTCCTTTCAGGTAGTTTTAAAGAGCAAGATGTTGACCCCTGAGCCTCCTTTTCTCCAGGCAAAGCACCCAAAGCTCCCTCAGCCACTCCTCAAAAGACCTGTGCTCCAGATCCCCTACTGGATCTGTTGTCCTTCTCTGGACACACTCCAGCACCTCAATGTCTTTCTTGTGGTGATGGGCATAGCACTGAACATAGGACATGAGGAGTGGCCTCTGCAGTGCTGAATACACACGGATGATCACTGCTCTGGTCCTGCTGGCCACACTGTTTCTGGCACAAGCCAGTATGCCATTGGCCTTCTTGGCCACCTGAGCACACTTCAGCAGTTGTCAGCCAGCACTTGCAAGTCCTTTTCTGCCGCGCAGCTTTCCAGCCACTCTGCCCCCAGCCTGTAGCACTGCAGGAGATTGTTGTGACACAAGTGTCACCCAGCACCCGGCCTTGGACCATCAGTCCAGCCTGTCCAGATTCTTCTGCAGAGCCTTCTTACCCTCCAGCAGATCAACACTCCCACCAAAGATGGTGTCATCTCCCAACTGACTGCGAATGCACTTGATCCTCTTGTCCAGGTCATCAATAAGGGTGTTAAACAGGATTGGTCCCAATACTGAGCCCTGAGAAATATCATGCATGACCAGCCTGCATCTAGATATAGCTCCATTCACCATCACTCTCTGGGTCCAGTGATCCAGCCATTTTTTTAGCCAGTGAACAGTGCATTCATCCACACAATGGTAACTTCAGTTTCTTCAGGAGAATGCTGTGGAAAATGGTGTCAAAGGCTTTCCCAGAGTCTAGGTAGAGGACATCTATATCTTTTCCCTCATCCACTAAGTGGGTCACTTTGTTAAAGCAGGAGATCAGTCTGGTCAAGTAGGACCTGTCTTTCATAAACCCATCCTGGCTGGGCCTGATCCCCTGGTTGTCCTGTACATGATGGCAATCAAGATGATCTGTTCCATGACCTTCTCCAGCACTGAGGTCAGTCTGACAGGCGTGTAGTTTCCCTAATCCTCCTTCTGACCCTTCTTATAGATGGGCGTCACAGTTGCCAACTTCTAGTCACCTGAGATCTGCCCAGCTGACCAGGACTGATGACAAATGACAGAAAGGAGCTTGACAAGTTCTTCCACCAGCTTCCTCAGTACTTTTGGGTGAGTTTCATCTGACCCCATGGACTTGTGTGGCTCTAAGTTGCATAGCAGTTCACTGACCATTCTGTCATGGATTAAAGTGGCTTCATTCTGCTCCCTGACTTTGCCTTCCAGCTCAGGTGGCTGTGTACCTTGGCAACTACTGATCTTGTTATTCAAAACTGAGGCAAAGAAGGCATTAAGTACCTAAACCTTTTCCTCATTCTTTGTCACTATGTTTCCCTCCACATCCAACAAGTGATGGAGATCCCTCTTGGCCCTCCTTTTGTTGCTGATGTATTTGTAGAAACACTTTTTAAATCTTTTAGATGAATTTCTAGGTGGGCTTCAGACCTTCTAATTTTCTATCTGAATGTTTGTTCAGATATATGTCTCTGTTCTTGTTCACTTCTACAGCATAACTTGATCTTTAATAGAAGAAAGGAATAGTTAACAATTATGATTATAAGCTTGGTGAAGACAGATATGGAAAGGAAGCCTGTCATATAGTGTAAGTTCCCATTTTCCACTATGCATATTTGGTTTGAGCATTTGTATTTTAAAAGTCTAAAGAAATATGCCTTTTCCACCTTGTTCTATATGGGCATATTTTTTGACACAGACATGTAATATTGTCTCTTTGAGGTTTCAGGTATAACCTTTTCTCTAGTATTTATATTTCCTTAGTATTCATATTTCCCTAATATCCCTAGTATTCATTTGATATGTGGTGGTCCAGGCAAGATCTGCTTGGGAGTTAAGGGTAATACATAATGTGTATTGAAGGGAAGGAGATGGTAAAAGTTCTCGTTATATGAGTTTTAAAGAGTTGGATGGAAAGGGTTAAAATGTTTCAAACTAACCATGCTTTGCACTCGAGTGATTAGGTGTAACTCCCAATTAAAGATCAATAAGGCCTTTAAAGTGATTTATAAAAATGGATTAGTAAGAAATGTCCATTTAGAAACTACTGTGAGTAAAATCACTATACTCCCTGTCATATTGATCGGGCCTTTATGTCTAAACACGCATTAACTGGGGCAGACAATAAAAATTAATCCTCTTCTTTCGTAAAATGGAAGGTCATTTTCCCAACTATCCCTAGGGAGAATGATGTCATTAAACATGCTACTAAGACATTTTATTAAATCTGACTAGGCTGTTTGCATAAAAGTAAATTAGAGCAGTCAATATTGGAAAGAAAGGGATTTTAAGGAGCAATAACTAGAGGTATTTAGTGTAAGTGTATTATACAACAGATGCATAATTAAATTCAAAACAACTCCATTAAAATAATGTTAAGGGCCTGGCTCGTATGACAAAATGCATGGTTTTCAGAGCCCTAAGCATGCCCTGTTGTACCTAAGCATTTCAGGGGTCTCCAAGCAGTAGGGGACTTGACATACCATATGTGCTGATATTCTCTGCTCTTTCCCCTCCAGGATAATTTATAAATAAAACCACTGAGCAAAGGGGTGAAAGTGTAACTAGCGCCAACCCGACCGAGACGGTGCCCTCTATAAAACACCTGCAGTTTCAGTTCCAGCATGCATCTCTTTACAGGCATGTTCTCTCGGATAAGAAGAATCTTTCAACATTGTAAGAAAAATAGAAAAGGGGAAATAGGAGAAGTCATTTAAGATTATGTTCTGCTTAAGGCATGTGGCCTTCAAGCTGCTGCTGCCCACAAGATCCATTTGCCCGGACCCTGGCGGAGCAGAGAGTTTACACCTAAACACAGCATCTCTACCATAGCACCTGGTGAAAACCTTTTTGTCTGAATGCACCCTGGGGTCACTCCTGGGCTAGCTGGTGTATAAGAAACAATTTTTTTGAAGGTTAAAGTCAGAATTTCAAGTTGCATTTTTGTGTCTCCTTGTGTGGTGCGCCTCATTGCTATACCTCTGGGTAGGTGACCTCCTTCCCATTATCTCTGCTTGGGATTGACCTCCTCCTTTCTACAAAAAATTCAGCAATGGCTAAGTCACTGAGACCACTGCATATTGCACTGTTCAGATAGGACTGTGTTACCTTCACAATCTCTAGTCAGCTTTACACATCAGTTTGTTATCTCCTATCTCTAAGTAACATTGCAAATAACTTGACATATAAGTCATCTTTATTTTAGCACTTTAGCAGCCTTGGCCATGGACATAGGACTTGGTTCTCATGTTAATTCTGATAATATGCACCCTAATGCACCACCACTGAATTGTTTCTATTTTTGCCAAAGGTATTATAGGTAAGACAAAAAAAAAAGGCATTTTCTCTTTTTTACCCCCAAATTTCCTAAACTAAATCAGGCCAGTAAATGAATCTCCAGTTTGAATAATGCACTAGAGTTTGACAGGTAAGAGGTGATTCTGTGATTGTGAAACCCAGACTTGAGGTTTGGGTTTCGTGCTTGTCTGAGTGACAGAGACCTTGTGCCACAGAATAATCACATTGGGTCAGACCCCACAAAGGTCTGAGGTATCTTGTGATGGCAGGTAAGTGCTTTAGCAGGAAATTGGTGGAGGAGGTGTAATCTGTAACCAGACCAGAGGGGCTGGGAGAGGGGATGGATGCCATGAGCATGGGGAGGCTGCTGATCAAGATGGGACTTGGAAACATGATGTAGAAATTATTGCAAAATATAATAATAGTGCCTTTGTCTCATACCTACTAAAATACTGTTTTTTTCATTTTTGCATTTTGACCAAAGAGTAAAAAATGGAATAATTCCATATTTTGGCAGAGAAAAAAACCCCAAAAACTAATTAGAAATGTCAGTTTGACCATTTAAAATCTCCTCCATGATGTTCTTACATTTAACTGATTATAAAAATCCTTAGACATTAATGATTAAAAAGAAAACCATAATATCTAAGTTTCCTAAACTGTTTATTCAGGGGTTTGAACATATTCAGAATTTCTGGTGATATTTATGTCTGATTCATAGTCAATAAATTCATTAAAAAATACAACAATCAATCTTAAACATAAAAAGAAATACAAGAAATTAATAAATTATTTGCTAGGTAAATAGGTTCAGGCCATGTATCTCTTCAAGGAAATGTTTAAGCTATTCTCATACATGGTGTAGAGTAAGCAATATGTATGGAACCATTCTGCAGAGAATGCAGATAGCGAGTGTCCAATTTGAACATATTAATCCAACCTAAGCCTGTTCTTTTTCTTTTTCTTTTTTCTTTTTTTTTTACCCTTCCACCAAAGCTTCAATATGCATCTGATCTCAGGATATTGAATTTTTCGTTGAGGAAAGAAATAAATGACTTATCGGGGGAATAAACCCAGTCTTCTCTCTGTATTGCTCACCATATATATTGTGCTAAAATAAGGTTCACTGATTCTAATGTAAATCTCTAAAGCTGAACCACGATAATATAAGTTTCTGCATTTTATGTGGTAGGTAAGTAGGTTGCATATTTGAAAAAAAAAAGACTAAGAGAGATTAGTGATTGTACCTAAGGAGAAAGGGAACAGACTGAAATACCTTTAGGGTCTGAAACTCCTTGACAGACTAGGAAAAAATGTTCAAACACATTTGTTTTCTTCTAAAATTAAGATGCATCTTGCAAAATGACTGTTCCACCCCTCCACTCCCTTCCCCATCTTGCTTTTTACACACACATTTTGTGACATCAAGATTTTGTCTGCATGGGCAATTCATACCAGTACAAACCAGCTTGCATCACTATTAAAAGAACTGCATCTATAGGACTCTACTCTTTGTAACAATGTGACTGTCAATATTTCTGGGAGATTTTAATTCTTCCGGAAACAGGAGTTATCTTCTCTTCTGAAGTTGCACTGTATCTCTTTGCTGTCTGACGTGATGCTTTCCCACATGGCTTTGCTGCTAACCACAAATGTCCAATCTTCCTGCTGAAATACCTTTTTCTAGCCTGAAGTCAAGGTAATGGATGATAACTCCTGTGCTAGCACGGGGACGTTCAGCTTCTCTGTAAGTCCAGAGTGTCTATCAAAGATACCTCATTCTGCTCACCATGCAGCACACTTCATCAGTGTCCCAGGCAGGCTATGGATCACCTCTGTCCCTGGGATACTTTGACTGTAGCAATGGCTGGAACAGTGACTGCACAGGATCAAGGTTCAAGGACGACTTACAAAAACAGAAAGGAGAAAGATGGAGCTCTCATATTGACCTGACTATTTTGCCTTGTTACAGCAATTCTGACAGAATTCCAGGCTGGGAGTACTATCATAGCTTTGATGGCAATGCAAAGCCAACTGGCAAGAGTATTCCAGTAAATGAATGAAAAAAGCCCAACCCTTTTTCTTCCAAGCAGATATGCTTGTCAGACAAGAAGCTGTTTGATGTTTGACAATCCAGCTGGGGCTCTGTAAATTGATCCAGTCACCCAGGCTGCCATTCCCACTGTCACCAATCTTTCGGTTCCCAGAAATGCTCAAGATGCCAAAAGCAGGGTAGAAAAGACTGATCAGCATTATAGCACTTACAGTGGTACTGTGCTCTGTCAGACAAGTTGAATTTTTGTTGCCAATGATGGAATTGCGTGGAAGTGAGATACTGTAAGTTCTGAATACCGCTATTCCCGTTTCCAAATTGTACTTCTCTGGGAATCCTGAGAAATGATTACAACTGGTAAGCATGCCTACTGTAGAAGGGGTTGCCCCCACAATCTGTAGTTGCTCTTCACTGATGTTTTCTCCTGTCTTTCTTATCAATAGCTCTAGAAAACAGTATACTTAACCTATATGTTTTCTGATGGTCTCATTTCCCTTATGCCAGATGGGCAAGATTTAAGAAAGTATACTACATCATTTAGCTGTTGAGAGCCATCATTCATAGCTGTATTAGTAAGTACCTATCATGCTTCGATCATCCAGGAAATTAATCCAATTAATCAGTGCATAATTATTATCAGCACAAATCTTTAGTGATTTTTTTTTGAAAACAACAAGAATCTTGTCAGGGCACTTTTTCAGTACGAACCTTAGCAAGATTTCTTTTATTGATGCAATTCTAAGAAAAGTACATCATAAGTACAACTTCAACTTTTTTTTTTTTTTAAATCTAGTGAAGAAGTTCATTACAGTAACTGCCAAAAAAGACAGAAAGCGTATCATATAGCACTAGTAAGTCAGAAGTACCTCAATGCCACAAAACAGTTTGAAAATTACTGCAGCTATATCAAGTGACATCTGAATCACAGAGAGAAGGGTTCAGCACTTGCATATTGAACCTACACTGCCCTTTACCCTTTAAGTAGTGAAAAGGCCCTCCCTGTCATTCAGATATATACGAATTACATCTGAGTTGAATAATAAGAAGTTACTCAGCTACTTGTTCAGAACAGGTTTTCTAGGGAACAGGAAAAAAGGATTACCTTGGTGTGAGCCTGTCTGGTATATCAGAGAAACTAGGGAAACAGATAGTAAGACAAATAGGCAGTTGATGGTGTTAAAGGATGGAAGACATAATTCTTAGAAAACATTCTCTGCAAGACTAGGCATCCCTCTTTTTTCTCTTTCCCCTTAGGCACACTGTTACATATCCTGATTTTAGGGAACTTGTCATGTTAAGAAGAACAAATTTGGTTTGTTCTGTTATCACACTTTCCTGGTCTGGCAGGGAAAACAAGTGGTAGATGGAAGCTCCATTTCTCTGATCCCACTATCTCTCTATCTCAGATAGTGGGATTTAGGCCAATCACATCAGCCTCTTAAATTTCTGACCAGCCCTGAACAGCAAAGCATAACATAGTGTTTGGGAACAACCCTTTTTTACCTTTCCTCAAGTGAGATCAAACTTCCAAATTTTGTGAATTGAAATGTCACTTGTCCTTTAGTTTAAAATCCCATAACTAGCATTGCTTCTTCTGCTTGCATAGTTAGTAGTCTACAGATTTAAAGTAAAATTTTAGAAGATTTTTATATTTATTTTTGTTAGAAATGTTCCTGCCTAGCTAGCACCATGGTACAGAGAATGACCTAACTCATGATGAAATCACTGCCTTTATATAGCAAAGCCAACAACTTTGAAGAGGCAAGGGTTGTGGCGTGGTAAGAGGTAAATTATGCAATTACCAAAGTTCTTTGCACAGATACTGAGTGATTGTACTTCCGTGTATGTCTCAGTGTGCATGAAGTGCAGAATCTTGCTCTACATAAGGACTTTAAGTAATAGAAAGGAGTGCTGGATACTCACAGTGCTGAATGCACACATTGGACAGCAATCCTTTTGCAATAGCAGGGGTTCATTACGATGTTATCTTTACTTAAATGCAGGTGCCTATTTACAGGAACCACTGAATGATTTCCCTATAATGAAATCTTTCTTGAAGAGATAAAATCCACATACAGGTAGTTCAGAAATGGTTCTACAGCCCAGTATATTACTCACCACTGTGGTCAGTGTATTTACAGACCAACTCCCATTAGTGTTGTCATGGTTTCACCAAAGGAATCCTGCTTATCAATTTCTATCTTGTTTATCTGATTTCCCTGAGCTTTCACAAAGCTTAATAGACATTGGCTAAGGAATTTACAATTCTCAATAAAAATGATAGGACTTATATTTAGAAAAAAAAAACAGAGATCCTTGTTTGGGTCTGATTCGACTGTGGGAGGATTCAAGCAGTGTTAGCAAATCTGAGGGCAGGTTGAATTTTTCTGCCAGAGGAGAAGAGGACAAAAGGACAGACCACGATGTGCTGGAAGGTGAATAGCTGTGTGCATAACAGGTACTCTGGGTTAGAAATATTGTACCATTTTCCTAGAAACTCCTAAACAATTCTTAGAAAATCTTTGGTCCTTACTGTTCTGATGAGCTTATTTGCCTAGTCTTAAAGATTCTGAGTAAAACTAAGGAATTTATAACAAGCAAAACCAACTATCCCTTGCTATGAGGTCAGTGAGAGAAATTCTGTTCTTTAAAGGTTTCCATCATCTCACAGGTGCTCTCTGTTCTTCTTTTCTTGTTCTCTCTCTTTTTATTCTTAACATGCTCATTCCTCTCTAGACCAATACCCCACTGTTTCTGTGATAGGCCCTTTTGTGACATTCAGCAGGATGATGATGATCCCTCTGCACTGCATATCTCTGCTAATTTGTCTGTCAGTCTTTCCTCAAGAAAAACTCCACTGAAAGCCCAGAATTGGTGGAAGCCAGGGAAAGTACCTCCCTGGAGTGTATTTTTCATGTGTAAAATTTTATTATTTGCATTTTCTTAACATATTTCAGATGCTAGTTATTGCACTGGTGAGGTCTGCACTTGGAAAACTTCAGAAATATAGTTATGGCAGCTATGGTAGCATAATAGTGGGAGCAAGTGACATTCACAAGTGCTCTGCTTTCTTTACATTGAATTTCCTTAGTGTACCTAGTTAATGATGGTCAGCTTTCACTGACAGTTTTCTTTAATGGATTCTCCTATCAACTCAGGGATTTAGCCCTCACCTTTCTTTTATTGAAGTTGTTGCAGCTCCAAGTTGCCCGTACTGCATCCCACACTTGCACTTTCTTAGAGATATAAACCAGGGGGAATAGTCTGTGACATTGTGTACTCAGGTCCTGCAGCTGGAACTTAGAGCAGCTGAGTTCAGAAGAGTCCATACAGGGTTCACTTCTCACAACTTAGTCAATCAAGTGCTTGTCAATATACTATAAAAAATGTAAGGCCCGTAATAAAGACCAACATTCAGAACTATAATTTGCTACAGGGAGGGAGTGGGATAACCCTAGAGCACCACTAGTACTTGGGTGACTGCAATGGCTACACAACCAGCGTGTGATCCTACATATCAGATCAATGAAATACCTAAACATGCAGCATTCATCAGACTCAAGGCAACCACCAGGAATGCTGAAATTTGGGATTAGTAGCATTTTGTGAATGCAATGCAACTCCCCTTGATGTACCATGACAACATCTAATCCAAGAATTCACACAACAAGCTTTAATTTTTTTATGCTGGGATTTTCTCTTATCTAGTTATAAAATCCTTTTGATAAGTTAATCAATGGGAATTGAAACAATATATTTTTATTTTTGGCTGGAAGCCTGTCAATCTGGAAGACTGGTTTGTCTAAAGACTGTCATGCATCTGGAGATTTGGAAATTTACCAAATTTCTGTCTAAATTTTTTGTGATCGATTTTGATCTTTTGATCTTATGGTGATACTTTACCTTAAATAATTTCCTGTCACCAAGTAGATTCACAGGAGTTCATGATCTTCTGCCATCCTTGCTGTTCCCATCTAGCCAATTCTTTTGGCAATGACTGGCCACATTTAAATGGCAGCCATGGCAGATTTCTTCTGGAAAGAACTATAAAGACAAGCAGAGTCAGATAGGTCAAGGCAGCAGTAGGACACATTTACCTTGGTCCTCATTTCGCCTTCCATGCTGTGTTTATAGGAGTAAAGGGAAGATGATGGGAGGAGATTGGGGCATAGATAGCTATTGCTGAGGTGCAGCAAGCATCACTGTAGCCGTGTAGCTGCCATAGGGAGAGATCACTGGATGTTTAGAGTAGAATACCCAGAATGTGTGTTTTGCATTGTAAAATAAATACATTTTTGAGAGCCACTTTGTTTTAGAATTAGTTTTTGTTTGTGATTAGGGTTAGATTTAGCTGTGGGGGTGAAGAGACGATAAAATTTATTTGTGTTGTAGAAAAATCCAAGGGCTTCCTCGATCTTTATTATGAGAATAGATTCACTTCAGGAGTGCTTTAACCTGACTCTGAGAAAAAGATGCTAACAGCCATATCCTGTCCTCTAGGTAGGCTTTCATTTCACTCCAAATGTCCTGCCAGTGACTGTCCTTGTACTGCTTTGCTTTGTGGAGATTCCCTGTAAGCAGGCTATTATAAGCTGCTCTCTGTCAGTCTCTTTTTGATGCCAGAATGACTGAAAGACTTTCAATACAATCCAAAATCTAGCAGCAGCCAGGAGTTACAGTCACCTCTATATGGGTCACCAGGTTCCTCTGAGTTCCTCACACATGGAGAAACAGAAACTCTGAGAATCAGGTCTGCCGCTTCTTGTATGCAGTCTTAGTGATATTTAAATAGCACATATACTCACATGCTTTATTCAGTACAATTGATTTTTTCCCCAAAAAACTGGGAAGGAAAAGGCACCATTTTGAATGTGTTTTCAGAAGAAGAGCGTGTCCCTCTATGAGCTACTGCATGCCTGTCCCCTTTTGTTCCCAAAGCATGGCCCTGGAGTGTAAATGCAAGTCTTGCATGAGGTGAAGAAGTGATGGTGTGGAGTTGTGAGAATATGGCCTTTATCTGCATTCTGGGAATGGTTTTGTTCTCCACTCTCTGCTACGTGACGGGGAAGGACTAAAAAGCCTGGACACCCAGACAAAAAGAGGGCCATTTAGCCTTTTCACTGAAGCCTAGGATCCTTGCTGGGGGATTATTTTATGCAGGGCTGTGTTTGGGCTGAGGGGTCTGGTTTGTACTCAAAGCCAGGCAGCAGATGTCAGGCCTCAGAATTGTTCACAAAATGATGACCTTGCTGGGTCAAGGCCCATACAACCTGCTTCGCCTCAAGCTGTGTCAAACACAAGCAGCAGAAAGACTTTCCCCGGGCACGCCTGTCTGGGCGACCAGCTATTCCCAATTCTCCCTGTAGACTGAATTCCTTGTGAAATTCTACAGCTCCGAGAAAAAAAACTCCTGACAGTTAACTTGCCGCTTTCTTTTTATTTAAGTAATGAATAAGGCTGTGAAGGTTTTTCAGGGGGTAGAGGTCTAATGCATTATTATGTTTTCTTGTTATAATAATTTATATTGTCAGGAAAGTTTGTTTGGGGTTTCCATGTGTGACTAAAATATGTTAGTATAGATAGTGTCAAATACAGAGATGATGTGCTTGAAGAAACAAATGTGAAAAAGAGGGCTGTGTATGAAATGCTATCCATGGCAAATTCACATTGTGTATTGGATGTAAATATCCCCAGCGTGATGATCTTTAGAGGGGGAAGAACATCTACTGTGATTAAGAACATCAAATTATATTTGCTATAGTTATTGTCTTATTGGGAAATATTCACAGTCAAGGGTTTAAAAATGTAATAAAAAGTGGATCAATATGTGTTTGAGGATTTCATCAATTGCATATTAACAGTACTAGTCCTTCTGACCTCTTTTCTTTGAGCTATTCCCTTGATCGGAGCAAAAACGATCGAATAAATTAAGGGTTTATTCATCTGTGTGCTGAATTCTGTTTCATATCTCTATTTTCTTGCATACAAAATTGAAAAACAATGTATGATTCCTGAATATGGTTTGACTGTTATAACAATATACGAGCATTACATTACTTATAAGCAAAGATTTCAACCGAATTTCTGCAGAATAAAACTTAAAGATTTTTGAGGGATATTGTAAGATATTTAACACTTCAGTTTATACGAGTTTATACCAGCATATACCAGCATAACTTGGTAAATCAACAATAGCTATTAGTTTTCACATTGAATTTTCCCTTTCTGCACAGGCTGAATTTCTGCCAGTGGATCACAAATTTTGGAAAAATTTTGTGTTTTGTTTTCCCTTTTGTGCATTTGTGCACAAAGGTCACTTGAAGTCTAATTCACTGGACATTACAAAGCTCATCTGACTTCTGTATTTGTGGTGTCCCTTGCTCTGGGCTCTGCATAGTAAATGAATCAATAGGAAGATGTTCCTGAAAATAAAATGCTTTGAAATACAGGCAAGCACCAAATAGACTTTTTGGGAGTCCATCAAACTGAGGAAGAACAAATATGAAAGACATTTCTGTTGCCTTTTTGATTCCCTCCTGAAGCCATTAGGCACAACTTGCTTTATGTGAACGAAATCGTACTTGCCTCTACAGTGATCTGAATTTTTTTATAGACAGAAGAACAGAGGCAGACAGAGACTGATCGCAACACCTTTTGTTTTGCAATAATTCATGTTCTGCAAAGAGAATAACTAGCTTCGTGTAAAACTATACATGTACAACTATAATAGCAGTGACTCGGTAGTGAATTGGTTCACATTTGGAAAGGTGAGCTAAACATTTACTTAGGACTATTCTTAGTTGCATGGGTACAAGGAATGTTGTCTGTTAATAACGTCAGTAAGAGTTTTTCCATTGACTTCAGGCCATGTTGTTACATGTGTATTTTTTCAGTATGGAGTAAAATCTTTCTCGGTAGGATTACTGAATGTTACACAACTCAGAATAACTTAGATAATTTTTTGTAATTTGCTTGAAAATGTATATAAAACCATATTTATTTATAACTCCTAACTCGAACATTTTTTAAATATATCATCTTTGCTGGTTGTCTATGCTTTAAGATACAGTGTTTCTCAGGAAACATGATGCTGAATTCTCCGCAGTATTTGCAAAATGCTTAGCTGTCCTAAGTCACATTCATCTGTTACTTCATTTAATTCTGAACACTGTGTTACAAATCTGAAGGGGCTTGCTGCTTTCTCTTAGTACAAAACCTATTATAGAGCAAATAGAATTCAGAAGGGAAGCATTTGCTTAGGTAAATGATTTCATCTTGAAAAAAATTTCTTTACCGCATGAACTTTTGGAATACCTGCGTGCCCTGTGTAATAACATTTTCTGCTTTTGTTGTTAAGAGCAACTATCTCCAAAGTCCAGGAATACTGCATCAGTTCCTGGACAGGGGTATTGATGTACGCCTCCCTTTCCAACAAAACATTCTCCAGAGCTACTAGAAAGAGAAAAAAGAGCTTGTGCAGATAATCAGCGAAAACTGACATGTCTGTTTATCCAAAATCACAAAAATCACATGAAGTTCAATGAAAAATTCTGATTTTTAATGATTAGAACTTGACTTGTACTGCTCTGTTCTCCTGAAAAAGAGATGCAATCTCTTTAACAATTTTTATCCCTCTTTCTCTAAAAGATGAATATCATAAAAAAGAAATTAAAATTAAAGAAAAAGGAAAAAAGAATATACCTGTACTAGAGAAAAATGGTTCTTCCTCTTAATACATTCCAATCTGAAGCATGATAAGAGATATTCAAAAAGTCTAGAGCTGAATGATTTTCTAGGTCAATGCTGGAAACTAGCCATTTCTAGAACTAGACCTACCCAGTTTTTGTCCATATTTCACTTTCAGGTCCATTTTCAGTACTACTGTAAAATAATCCTGAGAAATACCTATCAAATTTAATTCCTTCCACATGACATTATATACCTTTTGAAGGTTTATTGTATGGAAAATAGGAAATATTCCCAGCCTCTCCAGTCACATGTTTTGTTGATGGATTTATTGTGAAAAATGCACCAATGGTAAAGCAAATACAAACCAGTTTACTTCAGGTTATAAAAGACACATTTTTTTTCTTTTTGTCCAGATTTTATTAAATAGACAGGAAAATAATGCATGCCTTTATTTATCCTGACATTTCCTGACAGTTTGCTGTGCAAATCCTAATCTATATTAGAAATAATCATCTCTCTAACTATTGTGAAAGTTTGTAGCTGAAGGTCATACTCATATGTGTATACTCTGTTTTAATATCATCTGCTTCAACAAATAACCCTATTGATTTTACAAAAATGGTTCCATTATAGAAAGCAGTACTCCACCACTGTAAGCAGAAGAAAAGTAAAAAGATATTATCTCTAAAATCCCAACAGAGAGTTAAGATGAAAACCAGTATGGAGCCCTGTAACTGTGAAAATAGCATGACACTGTTTGCCTTGAGTTAAATGAGTGCTAAACTTGTCCATTCTTGGGAATATTACAAATACATTTTGGTACTGAGGTAATATGCAATGCTCAGCTTGAAAATAGATATTCTTTGTTCACAGGAACTGAAGAGCTAATCTTAGGGTTTTGTCATGTGAGTAGGAGCATTGTCATTTGAAATTAAATGAAGCTTTTGAGCACTGAAGTTTTAATGCTTCTTTGATGCGCAGATGCAAGTGAAACTGTCTTACACAAGTAAAAACTATCACCAAGTTATTTTAGTTGCATCTTCCTTCAGTCAGAATTCGGTGTCTCAGAGCAGATCCAACATTGTCTTTTATAAAGTATCTCAAAAGATTTATTAGAAGCAACCTGCCCTTTTTTGGTAACATCTGGGAGATCAGCATTGCATCAAGTGAGAACATATTTAGTTTTGTATGTCATACTTTAAAAAAACTTTGCAAATGGTGGTTCCTAGATCTAGACTGATTACTCATATTCTTAATGCTTAGTGATAAGCAACACATGGAGAGATACAGCATACAATTATAAAGATGTCATTCATGTAGGCACATGCCTGATTATACAATAAAGGTTGTGGTTTTGCATCTACTAACCTCAGAAACTGTGATATTCAGCAGAATGATTTTGTGCAATTCCTGATCACGTCTTCTTTAAATACGGCTATCTTTGCTTTGCAAGATTATAAGCTGATTGGCAAACTCTTACATACCTGAGAGTACTGAACTGTCTTTGAGTCAAAGTCCTAGTTTTCTCCATGTGTGTCCATACTGCTCTCCTAATTTCCCATTGAACATCACATCAGATGTTTGTATGAAGGCTAATGTCCACTTTAAGGAAACAAATAACAATTTTCCAGTTTTACTTTCTATTTGGTTTCTGGTCATACATCATGCATGAACAGTGCTCCCTGTCAGCTTATGAACACACAGAATACAGATGCTTTAAGTTCCAGTCCCATTGAAAAAAGCAATTTTCCCTTTTGGTAAGTCCAATTGTACCTCAGTTATATCCATTCAAGCCCTGGGAGCTAAGTGATGAATTTGGCCCTGTATCTGTATCTGTACCTGTATCTTCCTTCAAAAGACAGGAGCACTGTAAGGAAGTCAGTCATCTAAGGGTGCCAAAACTTGCTGCTCCAGGAACGAATGTTTCCAAAGGGGAGCAGATAAAAATGAAAACAACCTAAAAAAATTCAATTAGATTAACAGAGACAAGTGAGTGCTTGCCCAGCCATCCCTGAGCAACAATTTATTCCTAGGGTGGTGCGAGAGACTCAAGCCAGCGGTCAGCAAGCTGACAAATCTGTCAGCTTTGCTGGGTGGCTGTCAGTCAAACCAGGTGCCTGCTGTGTGTTGTGGTGCTCCTTGTATTAACACCCTGCTGAGATAATTCTTTTTTATCCTTTTTTTTTTGCCACCAAGAGGGTCTGCCACCACACTGCTGTTTTTCATCTTGTTAATTGAGTCATTTATTTCGTTAAAAGGTGAAACTTTATCAGGGTTTATGTGCCAAATGTGAGAAGGCATATTTAATGATACATCAAATGTTAGAAGCATGCAGGTGCCTCTGTGTATGCTCTTTAAAATGCTGAGAGGCGAGGTAGTTCTTGTAAATTAAAATCACCTGATATTAACTAAAAATAGCCATTTTGTTCCCAGGCAACAATGCAAATACACTGTACATATGTGTGTATGTGTTTGTTACTAAATATATAAAGCACATAGATATTTATATTTAATTTTCAATCAGCAGATTCATCCATATTCGAAAGCAGATAACTGGAGGGATAAACAATACAAGAGCAGAATTCAAAATTATGTAAAAAAAGTCAGGAATTTCTAGGGTGGCTGCTAAAAATAACATTTGAAAAAAACTTTAAAGCTTCTCCAAAGATTTCCCTATCACTGATTACCACCACTCTTCCTGGGGTAATTTGTTAATTTTCATTTTCTATATATTTCTGGAGCAGTTGAGTAGTTTTTTTTGTTTTTTTTTTTTTTTTTTTTTTTTGTACCCTTGTTAGGAAGGCCATTTAGTTGGTTAATTAGAGTCTGGGCAAGCCTCCAACGAAATTCATGAGGATCTCTCCACTGCCCTCAATGACTGTTGACTCATACCTCCAGGTCTGCTTTTATGAGGAAATGAGTCTGGAGTCAAAGAAACCTAAGCTCTGCTGGAAGCAAACAGAATGCTGGCCCCTATCTGCTTCAGACATCCAAGAAATCAGTGTGGGTTCCTCACCTGGCAGGTGGATTTGACAAAATTAAACCCAACCTCCCAGAATCAAAAGCACAGAGTGTGTCCAGGAAAGGGTACTATTGAAATATCAGGAAGGCTGGTTGGTGCAACTACCAATGTCTATGGAGCAGCCAGACTGATAGTTTATGCTAGTGAAAACTGTGTTCTGGCTTTTTCTTCATGACTATTAACCTCTTAGCAGAACTAGAGGACATTGACAACACCAGCAGACTGTGCCTTTCTCTTTAAAAGAGCTGTGTCATTTGAAAAAGGAAGTGTTGACCCAGTAATTTTTTCATAAACAATCCAAATTATTTAATCCTACTAACAAGTATAAATTGCAGAAAATCTGTCTTCAGTATCTGAGTTTCTTTGCCCCGGAATCCACTGCTGAGTGCTGCCTTTCTGTTTGGGGTTAGCCACGACTCCCCCAGTTCCTGTCCTCCTCGTGATTGCCAAGCTCTCATTAGTTTAGGAGGACTAACACCATCTGTGTCTGAATGACATACTCCCACAAGGTTTACTTAGTCAGCAACTATCAAATTTGCCCTGCCTTCCAAGGCTGGGAGTAGGTGAGTGGATCTGAGATCAGGCCACTGAGATCAGGCTGGTGTTTCTGAACCTAACTAAATGTGTGGGTAGGGTGTGTAAGTTAGAAGTGCCTCATTTTGATTTTGGCATTAGTCACTGTGCTTATTTATTGCTTGAAAATGTACAGGTGAGTAATTCTCATTCATGCCGCAGAATTAATTTGAAAAAATGTATCAAATGTACCACCTGTTATTAATGTTTTCACCTGTCTCACCTGACATCCTTGTTCTTTCCTCACTTCATCCCACAGATACCAGGAAGTGTATGATCATTTAGATAAATCTTCAGTTTTGTTGCAATAGCCATCAAGCCTATTCACTATGAAGAAAAGCACTGTGTCATCTGCCTGTGTTTTTCCAAAATAGTTGAACCATAGTTCAACTTTTGAATGGCAACTTCTTTCTCAATAAACCCACTCTTGTGTGAGTTCACAGTCCTAGCTCCTCTGTGAGTGACAAAAATAAATGTTCACTGGTTTTTATACCCAAACAAGCTCCAGGAGAATAAACCAATGTCTAGGAAAGGACTTCTAGGAGGTGATGATAATTTTAAGGACAGCCAATCAATCTGTGACTTTGTTGACTGGTTTCCTACTTCTAGTAGGAAACTTTCAAACTTTGAGTTGTCTCAACTTCAGCAGCCACATGTTGGTTCCCTGCAGCTGATGTGGTAACAGCTCTCTGATGATCTGTGATCACCAGTCCACTTGCTTGAGAAGGCACGTTTACAGACCTGCTTGTATTTCTACATGTGAACATGCTGCCATTAGGTGTCATTGGGATAAGAAAATGACTTTGGGTTACACTTGCTGCCTCATGTCCACTGCTTGTTTCTTCCTGACTAATGGCTTGGTAGAAACATTTGTGGTGGGCCTGAGCTGTTGAAGATGTCTGGTTTTTTGCCAGTTATGAACGATATGTTGCACCCAAATGTGGACAAAGTTCAGATGAACAATACCATTGGGTTTTGCCAAGTCAGAAATCTTTTTAACTGTCTGTCATTGCAAACATATCTAAATAGAAATAATACAATTTCACACAAAATGGACACAATGAGATTTCTATTGCCTCATGATGATCAGGATTATTTTTCTACTTGCCTGGATATATTAATGAAATAGTTTTATCTTCTTGTCCTTACCAATGTTGTTGTTCTTTTTGGTTCTGGAGGACAGCTATGGATCAGCTTATTATTGTGATGTAGAAAGAGAGAACAAAATTAATATCCTGGACTCCCAAAATTTACAATTTAAGAATAGGACAGAAGCCAAAGGAACAGTAGGAATAACAATGCTAGTTCCTTAGACTAAGTTCTTCTACCTCCATGTTCTGTGTTAAAGTGGTTTTAGAAGATGTTTAAGGGAAATATAGAGAGACAAAGCAAGCACAAAGTGGGTAAAGAAAATAGCTTGTTGGGATTGGGTAATACAAAGACACAATCTATATTATTTGATTTGATAAGCAATTTGATAAGCTCAGCCTAGGTAAGCAAAGAGTAAATCTCTGCTGAATCTCTACGTTTTGCTGTCAGTAGTAATTTGTACTTATGTTGTCTTCTAGTCCTAGGTGACAAGACACTTCATAAATGTTAATTCTTACAGTACTGAGATATTAGGTAGATTGAGTTGAATGTTATTTGCAGCTGAAGAAACCAAATCACAAAAAAAATATGTGCATAAGATCAGTGACAAGGACTACATCTCATTCCCACAAGCCCACACTTTCCATCATTTCTCTCTACTTACTAGTAACCCTGGCCTGTATTTTTGTAGTAGACAAACACACAGCATAACCATCCCCTTTCTTGTACTAACACTGCTTAAATAGATTTACTATGCAGTCCCATCACCCTTTTCCTTGTCTGTTATCCTCTTGCATGCATTATCTGGCAGTAAGTTTCCCCCCCAACAACACTCTTTACAGTAGTCAGCTTGTCCCTCCACCCAAATCCTGGAAGTTTAAAGGAGAAATATTAGTCAAACAGATTTTTAACCTCAGCAGAAACATGTACTGCTAAAAGAGAGTTTGCAATATGCAATCTAATGCTCTTTCGAAACAGATTCTGAACATCTCTGAAACCTTTCTATGCAGAGCAGAAACAGTTATCCAGTAGGTCGTGTCATGCTAATTTCTGAAAATTAGAGGTGGTTGGGGTATTTGTTTCTATCCTGCAACACCTAATAACATAGAAAAAAATAGTGATTTTTCTTTAATTGAAATTATTCAGCATTGAAATTTTCTCACTGTTTCAACTCAGAAATTCCTACTTGGTTCTTTGTAATTGAAAAGCAGCTGGCAAATGAAAGCAGGGTGACATCTTTTCCCCTCATGAGTTTGCACATTATGTAGTTGTATGTGAAAAATTTAAAAATCATTCCAGGAGTAAGCAGTGGAACTTTTTTTTTTTTATTTAGAGGAGTTTGTCTTCTTTGTAAACTTCCTAAAAACAACTATGAGTAAAGTATATAAACCAAAGTGTTCAGCTGGGAAACTTCTTTTCAAAATAGAAAAGCTTTGTCTTATTTACTGTGTTTGACAATTTCCAATTGAATATGATAGGACAAAATTGGATTCAAATCTGTAGTTCATCAAGTAGTGACCAGCAGGGATGATGCTGATTTATACTCCAGATCCTTTCTCCCAACCTTTTGCCTGTGATTAATACCCTGCTAAGGTTGGGTCGATTTCTTTTCTTCCATCCTGTCTGTATCAAGCTTACCACAGCTTACACACTGTAATAAGATAAAACCAGCTTAGGTAAGTAAAGCCATAATCTGACAAAAAGCTGGGCCTGGAGGCCTTTTTCTTAGATTTGGGTCATGATCATGGTCCCACTTACTACTAGCCCATCAAGCAAAAACATGATTGTAAAATTGCCATTAGTTACCAGGGTGGCCTCGGGCCATAAGATCTCAGCTAATTTTGAACTCTGCTGATAGATTCCTGGGCTTTGTGTCTAAAGATCAGCAGTTAGCTTTCTATTAAAGGCAAACTTCTCAGTGGAGCCACTGACAGAGTAGTATTAATTTATCCTTGTCATCCAATATATAAAGCTTGGGTGACAACGAAGCATGAAGTTAAAAGGGGAACATTTGCACTAAGAAAGTGACAAAGAGCTTGTCCATTATACCTGCACCAATTGCCATGTTGACTAGTTATGAAGAAATTAATTTCTACTCTGAAGTCTTTTAAACATATTCTCTACATTTGGCCATAGAGAGGGAGGGACATCAAACAGAACAAAACATTATTCTGAATGTAGTTGCTCTACTCAGTAAAAAAAAAAATAAAAAAAAGTGAGTTCAATACCTGTGCCTTCCCACCACCAGAAAACATGTTTTGCTAATGTTTGAAAATGGAAGAGCATTCAGAGCACACTGAAGTCAACATACAGGCATTTATTTAATAGACCTGGGATTGTATAATACGGTGTCTTAGTAAATCCTGTATTTTAGATGTTAGCCATTGCAAGGAGTTAGAGTTATCACTGCAAATTTTACTTTTATTTGCCTCAGCTAGGCATGTGATCTCACCAGCTTGCTTTTCCCTCATCGTTGTAAATTTCAGTGGTCTCTTTCAAAAGGTCCATATCTGTACATGTTTTCACATGCAGCAATGCTCCTCCAGGCTAGTCTTCATTGCTCAGTGCCATGCTATGCAGCAAGACTCAGCTAATATGAAATGAGTTAACTGGGTTAACCTCTCTGACCACAGCACCACTATGGCTAAATTACAATCAGTATCATAGACTTGCTGCAAGAACATCACACATCTGTAACAGCTGTCATCTTCTTCTGTAAGGTCTTGGAAGGATATTTGGTGTCTCAGACACCACATTAATATAACTGTGGGTAAATTGATGATCGCTTTTCTTGAGTTACATGTTTCATTGTCTGTCCTCCACTATATGGTGGATCAGGGGAAGGCTGTGGATGTGGTCTATCTGGACTTCAGCAAAGCCTTTGACACTGTCTCCCATAATATACTCCTGGAA
>JAWMRA010000161.1:51155204-51188384 GCA_035584735.1 Pseudotriccus pelzelni | reverse complement strand
TCTGCATAAACTTCTCTCACCTTAGAGCAATTTGGGGGGGGGGGGGTGGTAAAAATTGTCCCCTAGGCAAACCCATGACAAGGTTCTTCAAAATTATCTTGGAAATGCGTAAAACGCATCATAGCTTTTTCATTTGCTCTACTGTAACAGAATTTCCAGTGTTTTACGTTAATTTTTCAAAGGATTTTTGTTAAGTTCTAAGATAGTGATGCTATACAAACTCCTCTCAGCCTTGTGTGGGCAGTGGAAGCATTAACTGAAAGTGGTATGGGAAACACCATGATGAGTTTGTGTTGACAGCTTAAAGTCTTCTGGTGTTTATCTAAAATGGAACAAGGAGGGTAGACCCTGAACTGTTTGGTGCTGCTCATTCTCCCCTCTGCCTACAAACACCACATTGCTTGCATTGTACTCCCTGATTGATGAGCACAGGTAAGGCAAACACAACTTCATATCTCCCTGCAAGCACAGCTGCAACAGCAGTTCAGTTAATCTGTTCACATGTACAACCAACATTATTTGATTAAATGTGTTCTGCTTTTAATAGAATTTAAACAATTTCTGAAACCTCCACAGATATCTCATGAACACCATGTCAGACCCTGCCCTGGTCAATTTATTGGTCTTTTATGTGTTACTTTTGATCCTGCTTTTAAAACCAGTGTTTACATCAAGACATCTTCACAGTTAGCAAATGATAGATTAGATAAAACACAGTGATATTAATACATTAGGTTTGCAAGGATCACGGTTATCTCCATTTATTCCTTATGGTAGGTTCTACACAAAAACACATTTTTTTCCAAAAGACTTCAGCATTTCTTGAGCTTTTTAAATGAATTTTTCATCCTGGAATTTTGTTTTATATTAAGACTGGTCACACTGAACTTTTAAAAAATCATGAATGGAAAACCATGTGAGGCACTCAAAGAGAGAAAGAAACTGAAATGTAGTTAAGATATTACAGTCTTTAGCTTAAAAGTTAGCACTTTGCATTTAATAATTTCACTTAGTACGTACCTGCATTATATGCACACATACACACACAAAGCGTACATTTTAAAGACTGACAGACAGGGAAAAGGAAATATATATATGGTATAAATATTGTATATCTTTGTTTAGAAGCTACCCTCGTTTAGTAGCTGCACCTTAACCATGCACCTTTACTATGCAAGCCGCAGGGGAAAGTAATTAAATTTAATAGCTGCTGCCCTCGTTTTGAAGTCGCCCTCAATATAAAGCTGCACAGGGAAGTAATTAAATTTAATAGAAGCTGTGGATTCTAAACAAAGATATATGGTATAAAGTCCATATAGTTCTTGGAAAGTTAATTTCCAGCAGTAGCAGGCCTGTCGCTTGAAATATTCATGGTTTTGTAATTGTTTGAATCAAATCTCCAGCTCCAAAGGAACTTTCTCTGTATGTGAAATGATGGAATGATGAAGGATCTGAGCATGTACTTGGATACCACCATAACAAGAATAACAACAACAACAATAATAAAAGAATGAAGAACAAAATAAGATTATAAAAGAAGCCCCCCAAAAGTCACACGTTAATATTCCACTCTCATTTTCATCAATCACTGAAGCAATACCCCCTAGATCAGTGCATTAACTTGTTTATCTTTTACAATGAGGAAAAACTTCATAGCTTCATCATTCATTCCAGAGTGAGGGGAGAAAAAACAAAAGGCAGCCACCGAAATTTGCATGGTGCTCAATTATACATTAGTGAACATCACTTGGCAATCTGTTCATATCAATTTAATTGGATTTTAATACTGCCTCTGATCTTGTTTTCTAATTAACAGCAGTGCCTGGCAATAAAGCAGAACCATGCACCCAGCAACACCTTTGATCTCAACCATATGGAGCTCCTCCGTGCTCTTGAAAAATTTTTTTTTCTTTGCCTCCAATGCAGGCCGACAGAAACTGGGGCCCCCAGATGGCCAAATACCACTCATGACTGCGACTTCATTGATTATTTTCCTTCCTGATTGATCCTGATTGAAAATAAATAAAACATGCACATGGAACTGGATGCAAATTGGTGTCACAAGCTTTTGGTTATGTTGATGGTTTTCTCTGCTACTGCTTCAGATGACAAGTACTTAAGTAAACATTAATTGACTCAATGGTCTGTATTTAGGAGCGTAACTTTATCTCAAGGACCTTTTGTTTTGTGTGTAGTTACTGTCCTACCATAGCCACTTTTTAAACTGGAATTAAAGGAGGTTAAAGTTAACCATTCATTCTTTATCTTTCTGATACTATCATCATGGACAAACTATTTAGGTGTAATTTGTGCTCACCAGTTTGATTTATATCTACTTTTTAATGATTTGTTCTTGAAAGTTGATTTTTTTTTTCTTTCTGTTTTTCAGAACTCCTAGGTGAAAGGCATACGGAACTGAGCTCTGATCTTTGTTTCCTGCACAGGTCTGGCTTCAAGTACAGCATGCTCAAACAGAACAAAAGTTGGCATGTCACATTTCACATGTTCTCCAGATAGACCTTGCAATAGTTCTCTGAAATACAAGGAACTGATTTGGTGGATTTCTTCCTTGATATCAAAACAGAAATAAAATTGTTCCAGAATGTTAGTTTATGAAGTGGAGTTCTATGCAAACATTTTAAAATGCTATAATAAAAAATATTTTAATTTGTTTTGTGAAGAAGTGAGCAAATAAAAGGAAAAACAATGCCGTCTTCTTGTAACTTAAGTATTACATAATGATGGCACAAAGAACAACTTTGGTTTCTGTCTTTGAGACAGAAAGTCTCCTTTCACTTTCTGTTCTGAACATGCCATCTTAACCTGTGTTTTGATTTGGATATGACCCATAAGCAAGGTCAGGTCACTCTTGAAGAAAAGATTTCCAGCAAACAGCCTGATTTGCTTCTGCAGAAGCAGGTGCTGCTGACTTTGCAGGTGACACCTTTCCCTTTGTGTTAACACTAACCCACCATAACGTTAAGGACATTGGCTCCAGGGCAGTTGCTTTTCATCCGAGATGCAATACCCTGACCGCTTGTGTTCATTACTGAGCTAGCAGAGCTATCCAGCCTAGCTTGTAAACCATGTGCTATTTATACAGTGCTTTTGCATTACACTGTGCCATCTCCTTTGGTTTCTGCTAGATGCTTTCCTTTGCAAGGCTTTGAGCTGTCATGCAATACTGTTTGTGTGGTAATAACCACTGCTGCACACTGACACGTACCGCAGAAATTACACTGAGCGATGCGTCTTCTCAGATGCAGAAAAGCATGTTAATTCTCTTGATTTTGTTGAAGTAGTTTAACTTTTCTGTTCTCAACTTCAATATCCATCTGATTAAATATCTTCTAAACTTTAACAATTTCATTAAATAAACTTGATCAGAAGGTGTATGGCTTCCACTTCTGTGGGGATATGCTGATAAGTACTAGCCCGAGGCCAGAGCCAGAGCCAACAATCCAGTAAGTAAAATAGACAGTTGGGATACAAGAAATGAATCCATGAAGACAACAGGTTCTGTTCTCTGCAAATCCAGAGCCCAATTTTTCCTGGTTTTGGTTTACATTTCGTATGAGCTATTTTGCACATTTACTGCACTTCAATCAACTTCTTCAAGTGAGAACTTCTGAAGGAAGAAACAACCCTGTCTGCCCTGGACACAGCCTTCCTTTATCATACGAATAAAAAGTAATTTGGGGACCATGTTCCAGGGAGGTGCTGGAAAGCTCTCCCAGTCTGACTCTGGTGAATAATCTTCAGGCAGATGAGAGAACTTTGTAGGTCAGAGTGTCTGCCCTACTGGATTGATTCTAGAAATGGGGCTTATACTTGTACCAAGCATGAGTTCAATCTGGCTTTATCTTTTTCTTAATTTGCTTTCCAGTATTTCAAGGTACAAGCATTCACATTTTATCATGAATGTTAAAAAATAAAGGAATGAAGGAAATAAGTGATCCAAAAGAAGATAGAAGTTACATTTGTATTCTGTTTCTGATTTGCTGATAAATTGACAGAGATCTAGCTTCTATGGAGTTCAGTGGCATGCACTGAAGAGGGAGCAGAGCTGATAAATGTGAGGGTTTCCTGTTGCACCTTGCTAGTAAACTGCTGCTGATTGGATGTGTTGCACCAAGATTACTGCTGTGGTCTTTTTGAGCACTGGGCCTGACAGACATTGTCAACATTACTGTGCTGGGACAGCATTTTGATCTTTGTTGCTGATTTCCTTACTCTGATAACACGTTAGTTGCTGTCTAGTTTGCTTCCTGAACTGCTTACTCCCAGTTTGGATGAAAGTTGAGGTTATTTTTGTTGCTCTTGTTTTTGTTCTTTTCTTCTTCCCCTCCCTTCCAGTATTTAAGTTCTATGTTCAACTTTTATTTTTTTGACTAGCCACTCTACTGCTTGCACTTTCCCTTTAGGAGTTAGAAAAGTGTTCAGGTGAGTCACACCACAAACTTATTTAAAATAATGGGTACTTTGCTAGACAAAGGGTTGAGGGACCAGGCCTCATTAACAGAAAACAGTTTGAGGCATTTATGTTTATCAACCACTCCACACCTCTACTATGAAGGCCTTTAAAAATGAAGTGGGTATAAATTTGTGACCATGTTTGTAAACATGTGTATAAGGGTTGGAAAGTGTGTGGATACAGGAATATATAATAATAGCTTGTATCTCCAGCATGAAAAGTTACTCTGAGCATGTTCTCAGATCCTACATTACAAAAGAGGCTGCTCAGTGAGAATAGATGGATAGAAATGCCACGCAGAAGTCTCTTCTCCCCTCTTTTTACTTTTTTCCTTAAAGACAAATAGAAGCAAGGACGTACATGCAAGTGATTCTTCTTAAAGGTGAGCTGTGAGAAATGTGGATTCCTGAATGTAAGAGGATTTGGGCTAGGGATGGCTGGGGTCAGCAGCTGCTCAGCACAGCACCGCCAGTGCTGGAGGACTACTGCTATCCAGAAATGGACAAGAGATTATCCAGACTAGCAGTGAGACTTCTCTAAATGCATAGGATATAATGAGGAGGTGAGTGTAAGTATTATACTGATTAGTTTTATGCTCATGGCTTTAGGGGGACACCAATTCCAGATTATTTTGCTGTGACTGTTTCATTATAGCTCATCATTCAGGTGTAGAAAGTTGACTCTTCTCCCCAAGTAAAGGCACATGTGCTTTCCAAACTACACTTGTTTAGAAATGTTGCTTATTGCTGAGTGCACAAAATAAGAAATTTGGTTTCTCCATATCTCTGGGTCTGTGTTCTTGTGACTATCAGATACATTTTTAATATGGTTGCTAGAAAATGAACATAAGTTTTTTTCTGTTATAAAACAATACTTGGTGGGATTATCATGACTGTACTGGATAACAGGAGGAGGTTAAATAATGCTACTTTATTGCCTATAGTTTTAGTAGTGTTACTGCTTGTTGTATTTGAAGTCAGACAAACCTGAGAGGTGTCTCCATTTATGCATGCTTTACAGCTGCACAGCTGAGTCTATCAGCATTAGAAACCATCTTTTTTCTATCTTTTCTCATTCGCAAAATATGGCCATGCTGACTATTTGTACTCAGATCAAAATGATGAGCAACAACTGGTGACCAGTGATATTTGATAAGTTTCTTCTTGGTTCTTTTAATTTTTAAATACTGGTTCCTGCATTTATTCTGAACAACTAATTTTCATAGCATATAGTGTTTTGTGATGTTTCATTATATTATATGCATTTTATTTTGCCCTTTTCCTTTTGTCTGGGGCAAACGTAATGATTTGCTTATTATTATTTCACACATTCATTTAATTTGCTCTATTGTTCAGGGGAAAAATTACTGAATGATGGGTGGTTTCTTCCCCAAAGTCTTTTTCTCCACTTGAATTTAAGCATGAAAGGCTTCCCCAGCAGTGGAATTTAAACATACATGCAGATGATGACATGGTATCCTGTGAATGTATCATTGTAAAATGGGCTCCATTCTCCTTCAATGACCTGTCATCACACTAATGCTGCTTGTAAAGAACAGCAGCTCTGGCAGCTGGCATTAAGCATATGGGTTACTCTCTGCATTTATGCCTTATTTTGTTGATCTAGGCTAGGGCTCATGGATAATACCGAGTTTTCAAAGTCCTCTTCTTGCCTATTGGTGATTAACGAAGACTTATGCCGTACCTACCAAGTTAAAAGGGAATCAGCAACTTCAGAAATGTACTGCCCTATTTCCTCACCTTTAAGCTTACTAAATAAGGTGACCCCAGAGGCTATGCAAAAGGTTGAATTGTTAAATGATGTTGGTTCTGCTACCTTATGAAGGTCTTTATGGTGAGTTACAGCCTTATCTGATAAAAAGATATAGTTATGTGATCTGTAAATATGACAAACAGATATACCAAAATAGTGCAATGGCTTTGAGACTCTATCCTCAGCGTCTTAAAGTCCTAAAATATAATTACCTTCAATCTGCTTGCCTTGTCCCTGGCTTTCATGTTAGTACTTCAGATCTACCATCCGTGGTGGAGAACTCCTCTCCCACCTTCCTGCTGTTGTCCTCAGTTTGCAATCAGCAGATTTTCTGGGCCTGACAGGTTCCCATGTGCCTTTTCAATTCTCACTCCTCCCCTCTCTTTTTTTTTTTTTTCTTTTTTAAATGTATATGACTTCTTCAGAAGAATACATTCACCAGCTAGTAAATGGGAAGTTGTGAGTTTTCTCTCTCTTCCAGACACTGTATGCTAACTTTAACATTTTAGAGACGTTTTTGTTCTCACCTCTCTGTGAAGGGAAGCTACAACATGGGTAAGACTCTGAGTCTCAAAGAAACTTTCACTCCAAGACTAGAACTGAGCTTTTTCAGCTCCAAGACATTCTGGGCTGGCATGGGCAGCTTCTGCAGAGATGGCTGAGAAGGTTCCTCATGTGGCAAACAGGGAATGAACTACTTCCACCTCGCAGGGTCATCTTCTTTCCAGGGCATGATGCTAGCTAGGCTTTGTAATACCAGTGTGTAGAATAACACGCATACCCTGGAGACAGGATTCATGTTCTTCTAAGACTAGAAGCAAGTCTTTTGGGTTTCTTTGGCTTTGTCTTATAATTTATTTAATGTCTTCTGTTCAGTGATTGGGCCCTTTGCAAAGGGGAAAGGGTCATCATTCTACATTTCCTCCTTTCAGCCAGGAAACATACAGCTGAGCATAGAGTGCTTCTCCAAACTGGTGTGCTCTGTTGTCCTGTTCTGTTTCTTTTACTTTCCTTTCAACCCCAGGTAAAACAAAGGACACTGTATGTGTCAGCAACCCCCTCAGAATTTCAGGTGTTTCCTAGCAGGAATTATTTTCCAGCCTAGTGCAGTGAAACTCTGGACATTCTCTTGATTGTCTCTCATGTTCTTTTTCCTATAACTAGACATGTCTGTCAGCAGGTGGAAGTGGTTGCCTTGTTATGTTGGGTTGTTTTTCCTAAAATTTCCCTCACTTTCAGCTGGCTGGCTGAGAGAAAAGATTCAGCTAAAGAACACTAATTTTTCCATTTCCCACTTCCTACTCCGCTCAGAGGTGGGACATCTTAACTCAGTTTGTGCTATTATCTCCATGCTAGTACTTTTTTTCCTACTGACAGAGAAAGCCAACCATGACCCTGTAGGCTGACCAAGAAAAAGAAACTTTTGTGACTGTAATACCAATACGTGACTCCAGAAAGAGTAGAGAAGATACATCTAGAATGTGTATCTATTGTGTATCCATTATATATTCAATGTATCTAATATCCATTGTTACCTAACTGTCAAGCCTTCCAGCAGTTCTTCATATTTATAGCATAGACAGCTACTGGAGTAATACTCCTGAGTTGATGGGTATAGATTTGAGTGCTCTGTATACAGTGAAATGGAAACTAATCTGCCTGTATAATTCCTCTATGTTTCCCCTGTTTTATAAAGATTAAAGGTACTGTGAACTATCTTTTAATTTAAAATATAATTATGTAATATTTAGCTTTCTCTCCTGTCCAATGAAATGTGGGTCAAAATCTTGTCTCAGTACTCAGGTGTGTGCTGTTGAAAGGTGGGATACAAAAAAAGAAGAATAAAAGCATGTTCTAAAATGGTATGCCTATGGGAAGTGAAAGTTGTTTTTTTTTAAAAAAAAATTGTGTTACACTTATAACACAGTGGCTGCGGTTATGCTGTAATTAGAACATAATTACATTGTCTTTATAATTCTGGTTTCTTGTAATTAACATTACTGCATATGAGGAAGTAAACTACATATCTGAATTGCTTATTAGTACTCTGTTAGGGCTGGAGCCTACAAACATGTATGGAAGTTTACTCACCAAATATTTTCGTTGGCTGTCACTGAATGACTCATGTGACTAATGCTATGAATGGGGGTTTGTAGGCAGCAACCCTTAGATTCTAACTAAAATTAACATGAAGTTAACTGCACTAACTACTTTGGATTTACCTGCTGCAATTACCCTGAAGTTATACTTTGACTTTTAACTTTTTTTTTTTTTTAAATTTTATTTATGGTAGGCATGTAAAGAATTGGTTCTGGTAAAGGGTTAGTGCTCCAACTATATGGAAAATAATAACCACAATGCAAGTGAAGCAGAACTCCAACCAGTTCAAACTGTGCCATAGAGTGGAGCAAGAATTTTTTTGTATACACTTGTTTGTAACTGAAATTTGGCCCAGAACTTCATAGTTCCAGAAGCTAACTATTTTTAAAATAGCTACTAGCAATAGCAAGAGCTGGGAGTTCTCTGTACAAGGCAAGATGCAGCATTTTTAACCTTTGTGTAGGAAGTGGTAGGTAGCAGGACCCCTTTCTATCCTGACATTCCTAAGGGAATGTAATTAGATTAGCATATATGTATTAAGATGTCATGCACAGATAGCTGAAGTCTGTAAAGATCTCAGGAGGGGAGAAAAAAATACTGATCTCTAAAAACAGGGCTACTTTTTTCCTTCTCCTTAAAACCTTAACTGTTCCTGTATAGAGAAAGAAGAGGGCTTACTCTTGCATGACACATGGAGGGGGGTGAAGTTTGCATAGAAGTATCTATCATCTGAGTTAAAAAAAGATCATATCCAAATGCCATCCATTTCCAGCTTTTCTGCTCATCCCCAATATGTATATAATAACCTCATGATGAATGAATATCAGAAATAGGGTTTTATAGATTAGATGCATGATAGACTGCAGTGCTTCTGAGAGTCTATTGTGGCAATGACCATTGAACTAAAGAGAATTTACATGACCAACCATTATAATCGATCCATTCTGTATTATAGATAGTCCCTAAATACATATCAATGTGACAAATGGAAATGGCTCTACTGAACAGGCCAATAAGTTGTGATTCAAGGAGATCGTAAATACTTACTGACACACAGACTGCTCAAAATGAACCTTGATTTAATAAAGTAGAATTTTGGATGCTGTTAAAAATATTGTAATCCATTAATTGAAGATTCCATTATGTAACTTGCAAAGTTATTTTGTAGGAAGAAGAGGCTTCTTAATGAGTAAAGTCCTGTCACACATATGGTAAGTATTGTGGTTATATACACAGAATGGTCAGGCAGAAATGAAACTAAAGGAAGCCTTTACAGTCATTTCTTCCATAGAGCATTAGGATTTATCAGCTGTGGTCTTTATTGGGTCTTTGTTCCCCCTGTGGAAAGATGTTTACAATGGAAGATATCAGTAACAAAGAAGCACAATGTGAAATTTCTGGTGTAAATCACAGAATCACAGAATATGTTGAGTTGGAAAGGACCCACAAGGATCACAAAGTCTAACCCTTAGCCTTGCACAGAACCATCCCCAAGAGTCACATCATGTGCCTGAGTGTATCATCTAAATGATTCTTGAACTCTGGCAGGGTTGGTACTCTTGGTGCTGTGACCACTTCCCTGAGGAGTCTGTTCCAGTGCCAAGCCACACTCTGGGTGAAGAACATTTTTCTAATATCCAACCTAAAGCTCCCTTGACAAGACTTCAGGCCATTCCCTTGGGTTCTGTCACTGGTCACCACAGAGAAGAGATCAGTGCCCACCCCTCCTCTTCCCCTCATGAGGAAGTTGTAGGATGCAGTGAGGTCTCCCCTCAGTCTCCTCTCCTCCAAGCCGAACAGACAAAGTGTCTCAGCTGCTCCTCACACGACTGCCCCTCAAGGCCTTTCACCACCTTCGTTGCCCTTCTTTGGATGCTCTCTGGTAGCTTAATGTCTTTCCTATATTATGGTGCCCAGAACTGGACAGAATATCCAAGGTGAGGCCACCCCAGTGCAGAGCAGAGTGGGACAATCCCCTCCCTGGACCGGCTGGTGATGCTTTGCCTGATGCCCCCCAGGACACGGTTATATTCAGCTTGTGGTCAGTCAGGACCTCCAGGTCCCTTTCCAAAGCACTGTTTTCCAGCATCTCATTCTTGGTCTGTATGAATATCTGGGGTACATGTTAGCATTTCAGATGCCTTGGATATCTAAGACATCTTCATGGGACTAGCAGGACCTTCATGAGACCTTTTCTATCTGGAGTGGCTCCAGGAACCAAGCAAGGAAACTCAGAACCATCTTATCTGTTATTTTGACACTAATTTTTGGCAAATGAGCCCCATCTTACACTGACTGGTGCCCATAGCCCTGAGGGCGTGGCAGGAATTGTCAATGTGACTTCCAAAATACTTTTACTGTGAAGGAAGATCTGGCTACCTTTCTTTTCCAGCAGTTGCTCAGTAATTACAGTGTTCTTCATTTCTTTGCACTGAAAGAAACCAGGAGTTTCCTGCAATGAAAGGTAGCAAACTTTTCCGTGACTATCACAAGTATTTGCCTCCGCATGAGAAGGAGAAGGCTGCAGTCAGAGGTTACACCAAGACAGGTGAATCCACAGGAAGGGTGAAATTTAATGATTTCATTCTCCATTGTGTCATCACCATTTTTACAACTACAAAGGAAATATCAAGTGGAGGCAGGATGAATCCCAATGAATCTGTCTCCTTTTGTTTGGTGAAAGGAGCTCTCAGCTTTAAATGTACATTTAAAATTCAAGAAGTTTATGTTTTTTAAAGTCAGAAAACAGAGAGTATTTGTTGACAGTATTTTTTGTTTGTCCAAGTTCTCAGCCATAACTGAATAGACTTCCCTGTCTTTCCTAAAACCAATAGGCTTTAGCATGCAGTTCTTCCTCCAAAGAGTTAATTGAAGCAAATAAAGTTCTTACATTGTTAATAATCCTCCCAATTTGATCTTGTTCTTTTTCCCCCTCAAGCAGTAAGAGGATAAGTGCGAGTGATAGCCAGATTTATAAATTATTTCTTGCGAGCTGAATGCTTTAAAAGGGAATATAAAAATCTGCTATGTGTCAGGCGATCCATGGAGGCATTAGCAAGCGTGGCTGATTCTCAGTCCCCTGAAAGCAGGAGTGATAATTTGTAAATCTAGGAACTGTACGTGGAGAATGGTAATTTGTCATTAGTAAGATTAACATGATCAAGGGAATAGAATAGATTATTTACATATAAAATACAGAAGATCATTGATGCAGCAGTGAAGAATAAATACATATTGATAAAATTAAGTCAATATTTTTGAGAACCAATACAGAAGTTTTTGGCTGTCATATAACACTGCAGCTTATGTTTTATGTTGTATAAAATGTATTGCCTGTTTGAGCATGGTTACATAGATGAAGTTTTTTAGACTGGGCTTCTTTGTTTAATCTACCTGTAGAGCAATCCTTTTGAAGCACTGTACATTTAGCATCAAATTACTTTTCTTAGTTCCATTAGAATGAAATACCACTTAAAATGTAGAATAGCTATGCACTCAAACACTATTTAAAGGGACATGACATTTTGATTATTGCAGTTTCATATTCTAGTTAATTTTTTTTGTTCAAATAGATTTGCCTTCTTGCAGAGAGAAAATATCACAAATGATTTAATACATTTTGATCATGTTTTCAATGCAGAGTGAATTAGAGTTGCTGACATGGTTCATTTACTTACACAAACTGTTCTTGTGTTCACACTGTTGCTCAAAAATGCAACACACTATCAGGTAAAAAAAATTGCATGAAGATAGGAAGCCATTATCCTGACCACTAAGCAATACAGAATGAAATATCAATTGCCAAGTTGTTAACTCTGATTTTCAAATACACCATTTGCAATGACTTGTAACTACCTACGATAAGTGGATATAACCCCCATTTTTTTTTTTTTTTAATTTTCTGAAAGCTTCAGTAAACTGTCCTATAGTCTTTAAAGAATTTAAAGCAAATTACTTAAGGAATATTGCTCAAAGCAAGTGCTCAAGTGCTATGCAAGGCAGTAAGTGACTTTTGTGGGTGACTGAGCACTGAAGCAAACCCTATGAGTTTTGCTCATGCAGACACTGTTTATTTGTAGGAAGATTCCTTTGCCACAGATGTTCTCAACCAAACCGGTTCTTGATCTTGCCGATATGAATATGTGCAGTGCTACACGTGTGTAGACCCAGGGAGTTCAGTGGGATTGCTCATGTGCATAAAATTGCTTCTTTGCCTTCATGTACAGGGCTCAGGGCATTGGAGAGATTTAATGATTAAAAGGTGAAACAGAGGCATTTTTGTTATACTTTGTTATACTGTGAAAAATCACAAGTCAGACCTAGTTACAGAATTACTCTTCTCACAGAACAGAATATCCAAAAAAATAAAACAAACCAGAAGACAATGTTGTTTTGTAGCAATATAAGCTTTGAACATTCTCTGCCGTAGGTTGCTCAGACTTCCATTGACATCATGAGGGGTCTGTGTTTAGATGAATAATTTTTTTGGCAAGGGCAAACAAATGAATAAATGCTCAAGGGAGAGCTAAGCTAAAAGAGGAGGAGGCCAGAAATTCAGGACTCATGCATGTAAGGTTACTACGACTTTACATATAACCACAGTATTGCACTCAGTTACATGGTTTTGCTTGTAATCAGAACAACAGATTTGCAAATGCAAACCTGCAATAACCACCCATTTGCTAACCAAACTGTTGGCCACAGAGGGCTCAAAATGTCTCCTGTTGCATGACTATGTAGACATAAATTAAAAGGAAATAGATGGATGCATGCATGCATGCATGGACAGGAAGACATAAATAATACCAAATGTCTGAACAACCACCCCACAGAACACAGCTTAGTAGAGAATTATAAAAGAAAAAGAGGCAATTTTCTACTATAAATTTCCAGTAGCAGAAGCCTGACCATTCGGAGATTTCTCCTGTCTTTCTCCAAAATGGACCTTCAAGTCTTCAGTGGCCAGATTGACAAGTGCCTCCATAGAGATTGCAGATAGCTCCAGAGCTTCAGATTTATGTATGAAAATAAGTTTGTATTACGAAAGCAGCATATATCCTTCATAGGAAAAAAAATAATGGATTTAGATTCTTCTTATTTCCTCCCCATTTTGAAACCTAGATAATGGCTAGAATTTTCAGAGAAAATAAAGCTTTTGTGAAAGATGTAGTTTGACATTGGAGGTCTATATTTGTTGCCCATAAATCTTAGGTGTATATCCAGGGATAGAATTTAGAAGCACCGTTACCCCAAATTGATCACATAATCAAAAATAGAAAATGACATCTCTCCACTAATTGTTTATATAATTAATCATAAGGCAACTACTTGTACCAACTACATATCTAGTAGTGCAGCCTAATATTACTTGGATTAAATTTAAGTGCCTTTGAAATACCCAAGCATTATTTTCACCCTGAAATTTACTTCCTATGAAATTTCTAACAAGAAGTATTGCAATTTAACTTAAAGAGATAAGGATCTGTGGTAACCCTTTAAACTAAACATCTCAAATGGATACTTACTTTGCTAAACTAAAGTGTTATTAGGATATTTATTGTGTGTTAAGATTATTAAAATAATATTTTGGGGGAACTTTAATAACAGTATAACAATGATTCTATGAAGCACAAAAGATACAAAACTTATGCTTTCTTGTTAAACCAGTAAATATCAGTATTCATTTAATACATTCTTCAGAGCTTTGTTTTATATTAATTGAGTTTGTACACTGGAGAAACAAAGGAGTTAAAATAGTGCAATTTTCACTTTAGCTTAGTTTCATTACTCAAAATTCTGCCATCATGTGTGACAACTAGCCATGCCCTCCTAATTAGAGTAAGAATCTCAACATAAAAATTAGATAAAAACAAAAAGACAAAAAAGCTCATTTCAAATATGATTTTTGGGCATTAAAACTCTAGACAAGAAAAGTGATGGCAGCAACTGTATCTTGAGTAGCTCCATCGACTGTTATAGGCAAACATTTTCATGAATCTTTTCACAAAACAGTTTTAAAATATATGTCTTTTAATATATCAAGCCCCGGCAGATGAACCTTAGGATTAAAGGGTGGGTTCAGTTCCGCGCACACTGTGTCTCACCTAAAAAAAATCCAATGCGCAGGCTCGAAGGTGTAAAGACCTTCCCCGGATCTTTGTTCGTGAAGACTGGCCATTATTATTATTATTATTATTATTAAAGAAGTCTATGAAACCTTTCTAGATCAGATTAACAATGTTTTTGTAGCTGATTGTTAAAAGGTGTGCTGTTTACTTTGGTATTATTGGAGTGGTGGGTTTTAGCTGGCTTAACCTGAACTTTCTCACATTGTCAGATCAGGAAGAGTTTCAGGTGTTTACCTTAACGAGGAATTAAAAAGTGTTCAAGTTCTAGAAAATTATTTGAATCCTGTATTCCATTTCTTCTGCTTCTATTAGCTGTGATGGAAAGAAAGAGAAAGAGTCTTTCAGCCCCAAGGAGGATATACTGTAAATGTACTCTTAGCAAAGCTACACCAGTCTACCATGTCTTTCAGAAAACTGAGCCTGAGGCTCTAGTAAATCTTGTGGTGAGGACTAACCAGGGTGCTCTGTGTCCTTAGGAAAGGTAAATACTCTCTCTACAGCAAGGCACATCCACACCCTTCCATTTGCTGTGCTTCCAGGATTCCTGGCTTTCCCTGTGGGCCCTGTGTTAGGACCCCATAGAATAGCCTCACTGCACAGTTATGCAAACACAGACTTCTGTAAGTTTCAAGAACTTTGCAGGAAGTGAATTTGGCAACAGAGGATCATATGAAACTTTTCTCTGGCTTCAGAGGAAGATGGAATTTTGCTTTCTGTTTTGTATTTAAACAGACTCAAAATCTCAAATCAAAACACTGTTGGACCTACTGAGTTCCACCTGGCTCATGTCAAATCCATGTAATACCCCAAGTTTTATACGGTTTAAGCAAAAACCCATAAATCGAATCAGAATGACTTGAAAGGCTGAACTTCAGTGAACTTAAGGACAAACTGGAGCTGAGCTACAAGCTTCTGTGAAATCTGAAACCAAGCAGATTTTGTCTGGTTTCTTTTGAGGTTCATGGATTTTGAAAAGATCTATAGTGTTGCCAGTACTTATCATGAAACTTGCCCTAACTGGTGATCTCATTAAGGCCTCCATTCTTAAAATGAAGTGACCATGCAAAAATCTCATCTTTCATTTAAAAGAGAGCAGAAGTTTTCAGTCTCTGTGGTTGTGGCAAGAATCTTGAACATGTACCCAAGCACACCAACAGGTCAAAACCAAAGGTGACTCCAGAGACTCCAGTATGCACTGTATTAGTTTAAATTCATAATTTTAGAATCTTAGCTAACAGTTTTTGAGCATCAAATCTAGCCGACTATCTCTAACTCTACATTCTATCCAGAGGACATTAAGGGTTTTTTTCCCCCTCCTTTTACTGTTATGGTGCTTTAGAAGGCAACTTCAAAGCATATGGGTATTGGCAAGTCTGGCTCCAGATCTGACAGTTGTGGCAATGTCTCTCTGCTGCAACCCTGCATCCCTGTGTACCTGGGTTTTGTGTAACCAGTGAGACAAAATCCAGAGAAATGCTTAAGTCTTCTAACTCAGCCCCATGTTTAGTAACCTAGTGCCTTCCAACCCCCAAGTTTATTTTAACAGCACCATTTTCCTTTGAAGACTGTAGGTAATTCACTCCTCATTAACAATGTACAGATGGTTTCTGGAAAAGCCCCTTTGTTCCTTCAAATAAATAACACAAAAAGGCTTACTGATTATGCCCACGTAGGGCACTGTGTTGTGCTTTTCATTTATTGGTTGATTCTGCCATTTATTTTGGCTTGTGTCTATTCTGGAAGCATTAAAGACTTTTCTTGCTCATGCTCAGAGAAAGAGTTTGTTTGATGTCAAAGCCGGGGAATTTCCTTGGTATCAGAGAGTCTTACCATTTTACACTGAATACATTTCATGGACCAAAAGTCCACCTGAACGGACCACACATCTTTCCCGAATTTAGCTCAAAGACATTGTAACTGCTTCTAAAAATCCAGTCTCTTGGTAAATGTTTAAGCCAACAAAAATGATAGTCATCAATACAGAATATTTTGGTATGCCACTAGCATAAAAATGTTTTGGTTAGGAATTTTAGTCATGTTTTCATGTTGTTTATTTTGGGAGAAAGGCTAATGCTTATAGCTGAGAATTAGCTTCCTTTTCTCAGCTAAGCTAAACTAATTATCAGAAAGGTTGAAAGAACTAAAGGCCCATTAACTTGTTGTTTTGTTGTACAATAACAATCCATTTTATTTAGAAATTGTGAAGCTCTGATAGTATTAAGGAACAAGATCTCCTTGTGCTAACAAAGATGGCAAAGTTATTGTTTCAGGAAGAAAAGTATGTGGTATTTGCTAAAGGTAAGCACTACCCTTCTTAATTTCATATTGTATAAAAGTCTGTCTACTCTGGAGGTTTATTTTAAGAGCTTAAGAGGGTTACCTAGTCTGCAGCTCAGACATAAAAATATCATCTGTGCTTGCCACATGGTAATGACACTGCAGATGTTAGCAAGAGTACACTTTGGTCAGCAATCACATGAAACTGATACTTCAACCGGCAACTAGTTTGTGGAACAATATCTCAAAGCTTAACGTGCAAATAAAATTTTGCAAATCAAGAAATAAGTAAATTGAAGCTTTTTGAGATAAAATATAATTTCTCTTTCCATTTTTCCTGATGTATGACTATAGGTGGTAGTAGTTGGGCAGTCAGGCTGGAAATATGAACTTGAAATTACTCGGGTTTATAAACAGTAACTTAGAGGACAGTGATACACATTAATTTTCAGAGGTGCATTTCAAATTCTGTTAGTTCCAGTGAGAAATGTAGATAATCTGCACTTTGGAAAACCAGTTCAATGCAGTATACTAAATACGACGTTGCACATAACACCTCTTTCCGTATTCAGAATCTTCACAATACCATAAGTTTTCCATAAGAAATAGCAAGAGTGATCTTTTCTGGAAGTATTTACTTTCTTTCTATTTAATGTCTCTGGAAAAGCCTCAGGATGTTAAAACATACAAAGAAATAAATGTCTATGTGGTATACACAGTTAAAATTGATCTCTTACTTTATCTCTGTAAATCAGATATGGGGAGTAATATAAGAAAGGTTGTGCAAATGATTAAATTACAAACCTTTTCATAGTCAAATATTTAATCATAAAGTGTAATATAGACTTAAATGAAAACAAATCATGCTAGGGTTATTGAGTATATGCTTTAGGTAATTTTCCTATATTATTTTTCCTCCAGAATACAACGTATAAGGTTGAAATATTATATCATGTGCAGATTAAAGACAAATTACATATAGATGAGGTTACATTTAATTACCTGGAATAGCTTTGTATGTTGAGTGAAAACCACAGTTTTCATCAACACCATATTAATTATTGCTGCCGAAAGCTGTAATTGACTACTGTGTTTTTCTGCTCATGAGTCAGTGGTGACTAAATGTTTACTTTACTGCTCCTAATTGCCTAAAATGCAGCACTTCTTTTTCCCTGGAAAATCTGTGATCTAAGTTTTGCTCTTGTTTTCATGTATATAACCCCACAATGATTTACATGTATAGCTGAAAGCATAGTTTGGCTTCAAATTTCCTGGCAAAAATGTTCAAGTGAGGGGTACTAATTCTCTTAACATCCAATATGGAGAAAAACTAAATGCTATGTCAATATTATCCCGCTTCTGGCTTTACTCTTCCATATGGTTCTGTAGGAGACCGAAACTTGTCTTTAGAACAGGATGTCTACAGCCCTCATTTGACCTTCTGTCAAAAGATCCCCGTGGTAAAAATACCAGCTCATCTTCTCAGTTGTATCAAGATGTAAGGGAATATGGCATACATGAAGATGACTGGGACTACGATCAGGATTTTCTGCCACAGGCATTTCTTTGGAGGCACAGAAACACTGGAAAAAGACCAGACGTTGAACTAGATGCTACAAACCCATTAGGCTACTCGCTACTTTTACAGGTGAGGAATAACATCCTCTCACAAGACCAAGCAGAAGCAGTGTGGTTCCCAGGATGTGTACAGCAGTAAGAAGCATTTCTGCTTCAGGGAATTCGAGAAACTGCGTGGTGGAATCACCAGCCTTGAACTTGCATAATCTCTCCACCACACTTCATCCTGTGGAAGGGATAAAACTAATGCAGGAGATGGAGTAGACAAGAGGAGGAAAGAAGTAACTAATCCACTCTGGAAAATCAAAGATTAGCTGTTGGGTAACAGAAGAAAAATAATTATCTTTCCCAAAAAAAAAAAAAAAAAAAAAGAGAAAAAGGTAGAGAGAAAAAAGGATAGAGTTGTTGAAAGAGACTGGAGATCATTGCCCCACTCCTTCCATTCTGCATTTTACTGGCAGTAGCAATGCTCTCCTGTGGAGATGTCACTGTCAGAGTCAGGTTGCTTTCAGCTTCTTGTAATTTGCAGAAACATTGTTGATTTTCAGCAGGCTTGGCTTCTCTGTTAAGAGAATGACAAGTAGTTTTTCTTTTATGTTATTCCATTCCACAGGCCTTCCCAGAAATGTGGTAGGACTCTTTACACTTCTGAAATGAGCAATTTGAGTATGGATGGAACAAATCCTAGATTTCAGCAAAATTCTCAGGCCGAAGGCATGGGACAAATGAGCCTCACAGACATATTTCCACTACTTCCTCTGTATCAATGAAAATGTCATGCCTTCCCAATAGAAACCAACCTGCCCATTGCTAAGAAAGTGGTTGAGGCACAGGCTTTGTACTCATAGTTGAGAACATATAGTAGAAGAGATGTAGGTGAGTGAACAAAGAGTTTTGTGCTGTCTAGGTAACTGCTGCAATGCTGAACCACAATGACAAAGATTTACATAAATCAAACAACTCGTGTTTAAAGAAAACAAACTGGCTAAATGAAGTGAGTGTCAATAAACCCTTCTGGAGTTTAAAAAAATCACTTTTACTGTGCTTTTGGCAAATGTGCGTATATCTGTTGTACACAAAAATAATTGTATACGATTTTTTTTTTTTTTTTGTGATTTTAGCAGTTAGAATATATTTTCAGTAAAAAATGGTTCCCTCAGTCTTGGAAACTTAAACCTTAGATTTCATTCATATTATCAAGTTCTCATTCCTTTTTTCTCAATATTTTTAAAGTGTCTTGTATCATCAAGTTTTTTCTCCACTAACAGTAATGATCTTTCTTTTCTGGAATCTGGATACAGCCACCGTGTTCATTTTTGTTGCAGAAACCAGTCCATGTTCAGACACAGATTTTTGTTCTTTTTTCAGATCTCTATGCATTTTCATGATGGTCCTTAATGTTCTTTTGACACTTCTTTCTTCGCCTATTTTACCAGTTGTTCTACAGGAAAATAAAAGACAGCATCTTTGTTTAATAGTGGTGAATTTACGATACACCTGCACGGTTCTACCTTGGAGGTGGAATGCAATGTCAATAAAGCTCAACTGGCAGTATAAGAATTTTCTATGGGTCTTCTTTCCATTGGAGAAAAGCTCTAAAAGAGAAGGATGGATATACATGGATATGTGATTGTCCAAAATGTGTGCACACAGACACATTTACACAGAGATTTGTTGTTGTCACCTCCAGATGCAGACTACTGATTTACGGATTATTAGTACTTGCAGAACTTTCCTTAATATACTAGGTTAGTTTGAAAAAGAGATACATGAAAATTTACGTCTAGCTATGTAGTTGCTTCCATCTTGCAAGCACACACGCACACGCACCCTTGTCTGTACTGGATCATCAGCTTTTTAAAAGTCTGCACTGAAGGAAAAGAGTAGTTCCGAAATAAGAATATCAAAAGAAAAAAATATTGGCAAGAACTCAAACGAAGAGCAGAAGACTGGGTAAGAATATTGTGTCAAAATTAGGTGTCAAAAATTTCTATGATTTTTGATGAAACGTGTAGGAAATAGGTCTCAGAATACCAGAGGGACCTAAACATCAGTTCCCTTCGCTTTCAGTTTCTTTCTCCACTTGGCTCAATAGAAATTTAGATAGTTGCCTATGAGCATCCATATTTTGAAACAAGGCTCTTTTTTTTATAGAGTAGAAGCTCTATTGTATTAGATCAAGATTTTTAAACAGAATCACTATGACGTGACTCTTCATCAGTTCACAATGAGATCTGCTGACCTTCTCACCTTCCTTCAACTTCATTAGAATAGCAATATATGACTTAGCACATGAAAGCTGCATTCTCTGCCAAGTAAATTAAATTCTTATAATAAGAAGCAGAGTGGTCCAGTGGTCGAAAAGTAGGGCTGGCAGCCAGCAACTCCTAAATTTTAATCCCAGTGCAACTTATTGAATAACTTCAGGCAAGTTACTTAACCTCCTAGTTTCCGCCTCATAAAATTGTAATAATAAAAGTGTTTTTCTGAAGAGCAATTAGTTAATGCTTGTTCTTTACTCTGAAGAGAAAAATGCTCTTTATGTTCTTATGTTCTGAAGAGAAGCACTGTGGAGGTACTAAGCCTTATTAATTCTTAAATTCTAATCATACAAAAGACTCATCATGATTGCCACAGTAAAATAAACTGGTAAAATTATAAAAAGTATACATCTCAAATAATACATGCCAAATAATCATAAGAACTGTAAGGGACCTGCCATCTATGTTGGCCCAAGGGTGGCATGTGGCAGGTTGAAAAGCCAGTCTGTGGCTCCCCATGGAATTTGCCACCATCTCACAGCTCCACCTTTGCTCTCAGCCCCTTGCATAAATTGGTAGACTATAGTGTGAGCATTTTGAGAGTAAAAGGGTGCTTCTGTGAGTCAAACATCCAGATGGCACTGAAGTGTGAGGCTGCAGTTTAGATTTCACATTTTGTTTAAGTTGGATGACTGTCTGAGGAAGATGAAACGCAAAAGCTATTCTTCCCAATGCTCCAAACTCAACTGATGCCCACTAAAATAGTTCCAGATCTGCTTTGTATAGACAGAAACATAGGAGTAATTTAAGTGTTTGAGAGAAATATCCACTTCTTCCCAAGCCTTCTCTCTGCTGGAGACCCGCCATCACAAACATGGAGGACATGCAGATCTGAAGATCTATAATTTATGGAAGAGTGTGGAATACCAGGCAGATCAAACGTCTGGTGGAGTGGCTGTTGTCAAGCCCTCAAATGTTTAACTGATTGCACTTGTCAAAGAGCTGTAGGATAGATCTGAGGGGAGAGTTTGGCCCTTAATGTTGCTGGTTTTCATCCCGTAATTCCGAGAGTGTTCTTTGTGCCTTGTTTACTGCACAATATGATTAGATTTTAATTTAACAGGCAAGGAATGTGGCTTTCATGTGGCAAGTCAGAAGGGCCTTGGAGCTTTATAGTGGGGATGGGGGGATGGGGCTGGCACTCGTTGTGAAGCAGTGTAGAGTCCTCCTATATTGCTCATCATAAGATGCTGTTTATAAATAGGTCCCACTAGTCTGGGGCATAATGATTTCAATCATTTGTGCTGTATAAATAAACAGGGCATTGTGAGCTTACTTGTTCAGGAATTGTCCCTGGCTTTAGTTTTGGCCACAGACTCTCAGAGGCCTGCAATCAATCTAAGCTGGAGGATTGAAAGAAACAGTCCATTTCTGATCCAAAGCCTGTAGGGGAGAAGAGAGGGCCAGTTGGTCTGGAGAGGGAAGCGGAAGAGCAGCGAAGGGGGATCTTCTGCAGGGACCTGGGGGAGGAGATCCGGGTTAGGATCTCTGGCCAGCCTGCCGTGAGTGTGAGGCTGGCCAAGGCTGATGAGATGCAAAATGGATCCTTCATGGTCTGGTGGGACACAGGCAGTCTTCAGGGAAGGGAACTGCTCCCACCTGATGTGTGAGGTGTGGGAGGGTGAACAAGGACTGTCGCATGTCCTGTCCAGAAAGCACTGAGTGTGCCAACCAAGAGGTAGATTGGAAAAGGCAGTGCTGGTTCACTACAGTCTGTGCCTGCCCACTGTGCTGTGTCTGGGTTCGTGGGTCCCTCCATGTGCACAAAATACTTGGCTAAACTCCCCTCTCAGGCCCTTGGCCTGACAGCCTGCCCTAAGCGTAACCAGTATTATTGTGACTTATTGCTTTGGACCTGTAGACTTTCATTAGAAGTAAGGCTTGACTTAGGAAAGCTAGGAATTAAAAAATTAGAGCCTTCCTTGATGACAGTATATACTCTGCAGCTTTCTCCTATGGTTGACAATATGATTTTATTTTCTTACTCAGCACTGAAAAGATGTGCCCTGCCAGCAGATCCTGCCCCTCCTATGTAAAAATTGCAGATTTGGGGAGGAGCTGCAGTAGTCCCATATTCAGAGCTGCTTATGAGGAAAGAGGCATGAGGTTCTCCTGAATTTTCCAATTCTTTCCTAAATTCTGGGCTTTTTGTACCTCCAGTCTTTGAGTCCCCACTGCTCACTGCCTTTGCCATTTGCTTGTTTCCTGACACGATGACTATCACCTTCCTGTCTTATCATCCTCTGAAGCATGATGGAGAAATAATGGAGAGGATCCAGTATAGAATGTAACTCCAGTCCTCACACTCTCCCATGCTCATTCCTCAAAGTCCTAAATGGGCTTTGGGTTGATATGACAGTATCATAGCCCTGACAAAATCATTTAAGAAGAGCAGATAAATAATATTTCATTGAGAAAATAAGTAACAACTGTTATAGGACCAGTCAGGGAGCTGGAATTGATGACATCTGCTTCTATATAGTTATCATGTCTAGCAGACAAAGTTTAATAGCTGCTTAAGAGTTAGACAATGTCTTATTCGTCTTCCTGATACAAAAATAAAAATCCTTCCAAATAAGTGAAATTTTCTTAGCAGTTACCCAAAATTGTTTTCAGTATCTCTAAGTACCTGGAAATTGAAGAAAAACACATAATAAATGGAAACAAAGCCTTGCTTTTGAATTTTTCAGGTACATCAGTCTTCAATTTACCTTCCAAATTCTGTATTCTTTTTATTGAGAATAAGATCTTCTTTCTTCCTCCTTTTAACTCAGTTCAGAAAATATTACAAGCCATGCAGCTCCCTTTGAATTCCTGTCTTGTCAAGGATTAACCTCTAAATATTTCATGTCTTAAGATTTGCTTTTGTACCAAATACTGTTGCATGGAAGGTTAATGAATTATAACTAAAAGGTTGTCATTTGGAAAATTTTGTTTTAAATTATCAGAATTAAAGAAATGATTTCTTTTTTATGTGTATATAAAATTATTGCACTTTCCATTTAACACTCTAGCTTTCATTTTCATTATCAGAATCATAAAAAATGATTGAAGTGATGGTTTCTTTTTAACATGCAAAGTGTTTCATGCCAGAAGTTCTGAGAAATTAGATTTGCTTTTTCTATTTGCAGGTATAAAAGGAATTGTATCTGCTTATTTTATTTTGTTTTTGGTTTTTTTTTTCAGCTCCATTTTGTTCTACTTTTAAAATGTTTCCTCTGCTGTTTACAAGTGAAGAAGAAAATCATTACAATTATTTTTAGTGAAACAAATAGAGGGAATGAAGAAGTTCGGATGAAAAGTTATGTTTGTGAAGGCAGAATAGGGAAGCAATTCACATTAATTCAAAGCAGAGTCTCTTTATTGGATTATAGGCTGATTGTGTTTACAAATACACTGCCAAGAGGGTTTTAATTTTGGGGCAATTTCATTGTTCATAGATATATATCTATATATAGATATATATCTATGAAATTATGTGGTTATGTGTTTTAAATGAGATACAGCTCCTTACTGCTTAATGTAATATGTGCTTCTATTTTATGACATAGCGCAAAAGCAGAGCAATTTCAGAACAACTTAGTTGAAATATCATCATAAATGAAAGATGTAAACAATGTTATGTTTATAGACACAGTTTAAATTTGAATTCACTGGAACTTGGTGATCTCTTTATTTAACAAGGGTGGACTTCATCATAAAAGTACAATCAAGCCATGCTACTATCCCTTTGATTTCAGGCTTTTCAGCATTTACTACAACAAAGTAAATACAAGAGTCTACATCCTCAGGCAGACCAGAGCTCCATTTAGTTCAATATTTTCTCTCCAAGAGGAGTCGATAGTACATGTCCAGAGGAAAATATAAGAAAACTAGTAAATATAGAATGAATTTTCTCCCAGTCTCTACCTTCCCATGTGGTTATTTTCTCCAAGTCTACTTTCCCATGTGGGTATTATATGCACTGAGATATAGGATTATCCCCATTATATAGAGGGATAATTTGATGTAAGGAATGGTATCTGCAACCTTCAAGTTTCGGCGTTGCATAGAGACATCTGACCTGGCTTTAAAGAAATCTACGTGGCTGCTGGAAAAGTCTACGGCACTGTTTCTCCCTGCATGGTATTTGGTGTGATTTACCCAGACTTGCAAAAAGAAGCTTGTTTTGTTTAAGTTGTCATGTATACCTTGAGTCAAGTTGCCTTTAATCAGCAAGTGGATTTCAGAGGAGGGTATTCTTGGGGGAATCAGACCAACTGTGGGGACCGTTAAAAGCAATGATCCCTTAGAACTTAGCAAATTTTATTGAATGGTGAGAGAGAAACATGTATGGAAAATCGGCCTGCAGGAGAAACGTACTTGTTGAAAACTTTTACAGACAATATCCAAAAGCATTTAATGTGCTGGCAGACTAGACAAAAAACCCTGCACGTAAACATATTATTGGGTTTATTTAAAACCATGTGTGGACAAACCCATTCTCTAAACACAGTTGAACTGAAATCTCAGGTCTGAATGCCTGTAAGCATTTGAGGGGGAAAAACATTAAATCCACACCTGTGTTTTTCATGTGTATATCTGTTGCTCATATTAGTTCAAATTTTGCTGTTGAAAAAGTAAATTTTTTGAAAGTTTCTATATAGGCTATGATAAAATGGAATTGATATTATGCATATAACATATATAGAGCTCTTTTTTGTTTGACTGTGCTATGGTCTTTGTTAATGTTTTGTATTATTATTATTATTAATAATAACAATAATGACAACAACAATAATAATAATTCATCTGACCATAAAGCCTCTTTGACAAGGCAAGTTAAAAATTGATTACCTTACTTTGAGCATATTTTCCACCACTTTTAAATACTAAGTTTGAATTTCAGAATCTTTCCTACTTCCACCAAATCCAACTTGGGCATTTTTTGACCTCATAATCTGTCCATCCACAACATTACAATTTGTGGTCACAGAAAGCACTATAATATCAAACAAGTAAGATGGATAAAGGTTGCCTTACAGCCTCTGAAGAAAGAAAGAAATTTCATAGGAAGCATCCATTAATACTTAAATGTAGTACAATGCCAAACACCATGCTATCTTTACCCAAATCAGTTACATAATTTTAAAAGGAAGCACTCAAGTTGGCTGAGCTCTCATCTCCTGTCAGAATCTTCTATTTTCAGAGGTAATTGAAGTTTTATAAATATATTTATACATATAAACAATCCACAAACTGTGCATGCTATACTATCCACTGCAATCCACTGAGTTTCCTCTTTGCAATCAGACTGAAACGTGAGAACTTAATTTGATACTTTTGCAACAATACTAAATCTACCATAGACTTCCTGAGTGACCTAGGTGTTTTATAAAATAGGTTTGCTGCTAGCAAAGAGTAAAGTAAATGAGTGCTTCTGTAGCATACAGAGCTGGTTCTAGGCTTCCAGCACTGCAACCCTTCAGAGGAAGTTGTGGGGCATGATCAAAAAAAGGTCAGTACTGCAAAGAAGAAAAAGAGAGAAATGAGGCATCAAGAGGAGTCACACAAGGTCAAATTCGCTGCTCTTTCTGCTGCCAGGGGATCAGATGGCTCAGGGCAATGATTTGTGCCTCTGGGAGGGCTCCCACCTGCCCCCATCACCTGCACACCATGAACCTTGAAGCAGCTGCACCAGTCCTTATGGCTTTCTGAGGCTGTGGTATAAACAAAACAGGGAGCAGAGCCACGGCTGTTTTTCCTTTCTGGAAATTTGCAGTCCAAGTTAGCTGCTTGTTTTGGTTATGCCTAGAGCTGATCCTGTATGCGTAGCAATTACCCTTTATTATGGCTTTGAAATTAGGCAATGGTAGGATATAGCAGAAGTAATACTGCTTTAATGGTTGAAAAGCTTTTATGGACCATAGGTGTGGCTGTTTGTGTTTATGTTCCTAATTTGTAGTTTGCAACCTCACTGAGGTACTAGACCTCAGTGAGCACTGAGCCATAAAGAAAGGTTTTCTTTTCTGTTTGTTGAAGTTCTACATATATATATATATATATAAAGTAAAAATTCTTTAAAGAGAAAAAGTACCTTCTCCTCTTTGTTTTTATGACTTTCAGAATGGTTATCTTTGAACACCATCAAACAACGTGCATCAGGCCTGCAAACGGTTGACAGGATTTTCTTTGGGGTTTTAGAGAATTTTTCCTGGTAGAGCATGAGAATGAGAAGATTTCAGCATCAAAGACTCAAAAAAATTAAGTCTGTCTGAAGACAGAGTATGGTTACTGAGATCTCTTTTACTTTTTTGGTAACATTAAGGAAGCTGAATTTATTAAGACTTGGACACTGTATGCAGCTGCCCTCTACATGCTAAACTAGCTATCCTCTATATTTTCTTTATGTAATAATTTGTGAAGTTGGAGTAACTAGACTCTGCCTGCTGTTGGCAAGGATGAAAAATACATCACTGCTTGTATCTCCAAGGTAAATTATTCTTTGGGGAAGTGTGCCTCTGGGGAATATTTTCTGAGGAGACCCATGAACAATGAGAGATTTTCCACAGGGAATGCCCACCGGGTAAAGTATACTTCAAAGGGAGAGATCCAAGATGAAATGAGACTCTTCAAAGGCCAGCTCCACTTCCCCTCTCAACAAGACAAATGACTTCAAAGGGGAACCCACCAAGGTTGTAAATAACTTTTCTCCATAACACAAAAACTTTATTGAAGGCAAGTTCTGTCAGTAATGTGATATTTTTAAAGAAATCACGGAAAGCCAGGTGAGATCCAACTGCATCCAATGACCATCAGTATAAAACATTTCTACTCTTCAAGTGAATGTGTGACCATCTAGAGATCTTAGGGAATTGAAATGTGTGCTATTTGTTTCCCTTGCTCTTATGTGAAGTTATAGTAGGATTTAAAGCATACAGGTCTGATGGCCTAAGGAACCATCAAAATCTAACAACAGCTTCAGGGACCCTAGGGACATTTTCTATCCAGTGCAGTTTTTCAAGTTAGCAACAGACCAAAAAGTCAGTGAGGGACTAAGAATGCCTTATTTTTGCATAGGACATTGCATTTCACAAGAACTATCTGGCTGAGGTCTCTCAGATTCAAAACTATATTGCAGTAATATGATTTAAAGGCAAATTTTGTTAACGTGAGGCAGAGTCTTCAGGTATGCCTTTGTACAGAAAGTGAATTTAAAGGGCAATTACAGAATCATAGTATGATTGAATAATTTAGATTGGAAGGGACCTTAGGAGGTCTCTAGTCCAATCTCCTGCTCAAAACAGGGCCACTGAATTCAGACCAGGTTTCTCAGGACCTTGTCCAGCTGGTTCATGAAAACCTTGAGGGATGGAGCCGTGTTTCAATCTCTTTGTTGACTCTTGTTCATTCTGCTGTGTCCTGCTGTGAACAGTCTGAATCTATCTTCCAATAACCTTCACAATGGGATTAGTTTCCCCTTACATCAACATTTCTACAGGCTATACAGCAGCACTGGTAGAAGCAGAAGAAAACAGCAGCAACAGAGACCCAAAATAACCCCTGCCATTAGCGTTACAGAGAGTCCTAAGTGAAGAAAACAGCTACTGAACCCATTGCCAGTGAGACAATTGGTAGGGGAGGTCCAGCTAAAGAATCTCTCAGGGTAAAATCCAGTTATATGTCCTAATAAACCTGAAAATCATCCTCTGATCAAGCCACAGAAAGATAAATAAAATCCTAGTAATGTTTGTCTACCCCCAGAGATCTACTGTACAAGAAGTTAATTCTGACTTCAACAGATATATCATGGAGAAACAATCCCTTATTATTCACTATTCACAGCCACATACATATATGCACTCTAATGGAAAGGAGCCATACACAGTGGCACCAGACTATTGATATTTCTAACTTATTGTTTAAGTAATGTACAACATTTAATATGTCAAATGGCATGACCATTAAAAAAACCCAACTAATTACTAGATACTCTTCTCACAAATCAATGATGTCATTTAGAGTTGGCCTGGACAAAACAATGAGGCCTGTATACATTAAGAGTCAATGCTGCACTTAATGCTGGAGATCTGGAAGGGTCTCTGAGACTCTCCTTCTATGGGTTTGCTGAGGAAGAGAAATAATGATTGCACCATGTTTATGCATGATCAGTACATCAGTACATTTAAAACATGCTGGGTAAACTCAAGCAAATTTGAGAGGCAAAGATCTCAAGTATAGAAAGGTCTTTTGGATTTTATGAAAACTGATAGTTGTGCAGAGTAGACAGAAGTTACTAACATTCTTGAGCCCCACTGAGGAAATAGAAACTGTGTAGATGAACCAGTGCTTGACCTCAGAGAGTCCACTGTGGATTTCCAGAACTAGCTACAGGTTTGAAGACATGTGTTCTGTGGCTCACATGAAGGAAGTTGCTAATTTTAGATTGATTGACTCCAGTCTGCATACTCGTTCAGCTGAAAAAGTTCTGGCTGGAAAGACAATGCATTGTGATGCAGTAAATATCTGTCACAAATATTTGAATCCAAATACTGTCTATTTTTACAGAAGCTCATCAGTTCTCTGACATGATTAGTTTCTAATCCTTTGTGTGGTTCTTTATGAAACCATCCATAAAAATACCACTCCTGAGCCAAACTTCAAGTTCCTTCCTCCCTTCCCTAAAAAGGAGGCTTGAATTCTGAAAGGAAAAGCTTCAGTACAGTTTAATCATGAAGTTCACCAAGAGCCTTGCTCTTAAATGCAACTGAACTGTCAAATGAAGTTTTCCCATGAATTGTCTGTGCCCAGCAAACTTGATAACGCAAAGAGGCAAAGTGAAGTCATATTATGACTAGATGCAAAATAGCTTTCTTCAAGGGAAACTTTGTTTTTAATAATTGTGAGCTCTCCTAGCATACCTTTGAATGATAAATAAGCAATAACTTTAGCTGCGCTTTCTGAAGTGCACCAATCAGTAAATTCTGTGCATGCATAAAATATGTTTAATTTAGATATCATGTTGTCAAATTTTTGAGAAAACTCTTACTGAAATTGTTAAGAAAGAGCCTCTTTTCTTTTTTTCTTCCCCCCTCTCCCCCCAGTGCAAGATCTTATTTAGATAACCAGGTTAAAACTGTTTTTTCTTAACATGACTGGAATGACTATCATGAATCTTAATTTAGAAAGCACTTAGCACTAACTGTTGTAATGGAACTAAATAATCACAAACCAGAATTAATAAGAATGGGTCAAGATACCTGATTTAGAATATGAGTAGCTTTATTGCTTATGGATTTCACTAAAATTGCATCTGCTGTTTGTGGACATTAAATAGAACTATTGTTATAAATAGAATGCTAAAACCTGAAAGCTTTGCCCAAATTTTCTTTATGGCATGCATTCTAAAAATTGAAAAATATTCACAGTAATAATAAGTAATAAATCTATGAGGAAACTTTGATTATTATGTTTTCATCATTACTCTCCCTTCTTTGAAGTTTTATACCCAAAAGGTATCTAGCTAATCATCAGGTATTATTTTTCACTTTCAGACACTTATGAGAGAAAGAAAATAAATGAAATGAGCTCAAGAATTGAAATAACTACTGCTGCAGCACCAGCAGTGAATTACCATTACAATTTATCCAGGGAGTTGAAAGCTGTGCAGTGAAGTTACCTCCAAAAAACTTGTGGGTTTGCTGCAAAGGCCTCTGGCGAAAAAAACATATTCTGTGTAGTTTACTACAATATTGACCACATCCGGGTAGACTTCATCTAACTCATGTACCTGAAACCAGCTGCAGCATGTCAGCACTAGCTTTGAGCATACATGGCTCGTTCTCAGTTGGGCACATCTGCACAAGTCCACAGCTCTCTGTTGCTGGTGTGCAGCAGCAACAGTCAGCTGGTCATTTCATAGCTTGGCTGATGAATACAGGACCTGGGGTTGAGCGAAAATGTTTCTGGCTCAGAGCATCCCTGTCCAAAATCTTTAAGATTTTCCCTTTCTGATTAAAGCCCTATAGAGAATTTCAAAGTGATAAAGAGGTTTTGCTGTATGTTGCTGGAATACAGAACACTTTGGCTGTGCTACAGTTTTCCCTTGGGGAGCTCTGTGTGTGTTGTGCCCGGCACAAGCAGTCTACACAATCACAGGGGTGTGTACGTGTGTGACAGCAAGAGCTCAGCTTCTGAGCTTAGAGCATTTAGGGTGAGTGAGTTGCAAACTGGTGACATACCTGGATACCAAGAGAAGAAAAGAATTTATGCTATGTAATGCATTTTCTGTTACAATCTTTTTTTTTTTTTTTTTTTGGTGTAGCAGCAGAGTGAATCTGTCATGTGGCTGAACAAAGGTCATACACATCACTTACATGCTGTTTAAAAGTTATGTTTATTCTCTGCTGGTGCTCAATTCATTTCCCTCAAACATAAATCTCTTGAAAATCAAACCTCTAAACTGGTTTAAAAATAACAAAAATCTTTATTTGTTTGTTTGTTTGTTTGTTTATTTTCAGATGCTGGTCTCTTTTTTTCTGAATCTGCACTTGAAGTGGGACATATTTTCAAAATTTTAAAATTATGAAAACAGATTTTCCTCTAGTGTCCTTGCAAACTTACAAGAAAAATATCTAAAAATCTGATATTGCAGAATTTTGTGATGAAGTGGTAGAACTTGTGATAGCTTGAGTGTGTGTGGGAAGCACAAGGGGATTCAGAGGGGTGGTGGGAATTATTGTGCACTTCATAAAGTTCAAACAAAAAATTTTAAGAAAGGCACTTCTAGTGTGCATACTACTTCTTTGGTACTGAAGTACTATAAGATGACCTTTATCACACATGGAAGGAACAAAATAAATGTTTTTGAGAATTCATGTGGGGGCCAGCTGTAAGCAAAAAGCATACGTGTGATATTCATAATGAAAAGCATATTTTAGTAACAAATAATATTTAGTGATTCTTAAGATGCACTAGCAGGAATCCTCACCTATCACTGAGGTGCAGGTGAACCTTTACAGGACCAAGATAACCTCTGAGTAGTGAATTTCTGCATTAAGTTCATGAAGATGTGAAGGATGCACTCAGATTAAATAATAGGATCTCTTGTTCACTCATTTCCTATTCTGATTTTGCTGCAAGGCTGGGTGGGGTGAGAAAGATTTAGAATGTAAACCAACAATGAGGAATCTCCAATGCCCTGCTGTGGTCAGGACAGAGGGACCACAGAGCATGGACAAAACGCCAGGGCCCCCAGAGAAACATCTTGCCCATCTCAGCACGAAGGTATAAACCACCATGAATTGAAAAGCTGCCAGATATTTTGCAGTGCCTTAGCTTATCCTTGGACTCTCCTCTCCACTATTTAGTTTCCTATCTTATTTGGTTTCCAAAATCTCACATTATCACAGCCTGAGGCTGTAGGGCTGCAGTGGATCCTGGGAAGCTTGTTTCAGCAAATCTTAATTCAAAAGCTGACCACATCTTGGACAGGGCAGAGCATTGCCTGGCTAGCAGATGTACTACATGAATGTTGGCTGTGGTTTTGGTACAACCATGTGTAATATCTTACATGTTCCTGTTTTCTGTTTCACAGAATGTCTGTGAAACTGGAATTTTTTTGTGTGAAAGGTTTTGCTACATTTCTTTTTTTTTGTGTCTGAAAAATGTTTAAATAATTTGACTGTTCATAGCAGTTGGTATGTCTGTTCTAGAACCAGCAAGGGAGCTGAGAATTCCTAAGTTCTTGTGTCTAACTGGGATTTTACACCACATGTAAATGAGGTGACACAGTATTTTACTTACACTGAATTAAATAGAAGGCATTTGGTTTCATGTAGATGTACATGCAAATGTAACAAAGTATATTTTAGCAGCGTCTGTATCTACTGACCTGTATATACAGGCAAAAAAGACATCACCTTCCATTTTTGATCCCTTTGCCTATTTATTTGTCTCAGTATAGCTTTCATCATTTTGTAAAAATGATGTTTTAACAAAGATTTTTCACAGATGCTTAACTTGAAGGCTGTAGGACCTGGTCACTGAATTGAAGTTGTAGCATTTATATATTTCACTAAAGTGGTGGGTGAAGAGGGAGATTTGAACAGGACCAACTCAGTTCTATAATTTTTTGTTAACCAGAAATAAGTGTGAACGTGGTGACCAAAGAGAAGCAATGTAAGTTTTTATTTATATAAAGAAACTCCAGATCTAAACTATGGCATGTCTCAAGTGAAATGTGCTGATATCTAATAGATAGACATCTAATAGATGCCATTAAATATTAAGTGTGTGAGAGGTTGGTTCTATTCACACCACCAGCATGAAAGGAAGGGTACTGCTTACAGTAATGGCATACAATCTATTGTAAGTAAAGTCAGGACACTAAACATTCAAAAATGCCCTGCCTCGTAGTCTGAAGTGAGGGTGTCCAGAGGATGGAACCAGGCTCTTCTTGGTGGTGCCAAGCAGTAAAGTAAATGGCCAGTCTTCGCGAACGAAGATCCGGGGAAGGTCTTTACACCTTCCAGCCTGCGCATTGGATTTT
>JAWMRA010000161.1:51101167-51153777 GCA_035584735.1 Pseudotriccus pelzelni | reverse complement strand
TCTATCTATCTATCTATCTATCTATCTATCTATCTATCTATCTATCTATCTATCTATCTATCTATCTATCTATATATCTCACAGGCTGAAAAGCTTACTTAAAAATATAGAAAGCAGAGAATTAGAAATACAGACAAGGACAGAGAAATAAAACAGAAAAGGAACAGAAAATATATGAGAGAAGAGGAAAAGTGAACTAACTTCAGTGTGTAAAACAAAAGAAAAAAGATCAGAATGCACCAGAGTCAATGGAAAAGAGAATAAGTCTAGATAGATGGCAGGAAGCCTGAGGGAGGCCTGGAGAAAGAAAACTACAAGAAAAGGATATCAGAAAAAAAAAAGGAGGCGTTGAAAAAGGAGAAATGTAGGACTAGAGAGGATGAAACTCATGAACACACCAAAGAGAAAATTTTTATTTTGGTTTTTGGGCTTTGGTTTTTTTTTTTTTTTTATTAACTTTACTTAACAGGGGCAAAAGGTATGATGTTTTTAAACATTTGTTATTCTCTGTTTGAAAACCTGGGAATCTAGCTCCTGGTAAAAGTCTCTCCATGTACTTGTGGAACTAATTTTGCTTTCAACACATTGACTTTCTTGGGTAGAAAAACAATTACTAATCCTCATAATCTTGCTTCATGAAAATGTGAATCTGCAGAGAAATGGAGAGTGAACTGCTGCTATTTTTTAAAAACACTAAACTGCGTGCATGCACTCATGAGTACACATACATGTGCACAATTATTTTTCCTCAGACAAGAAGGATATATTGCTTAAGTAGTGTGTAACAATTTAAATTAATTTAGCCAGCTTTAATAAGGTGTTGCCAACTGCTTTTGCTGCAAATAAATATTTAAAGATCAATTTTCATATACAATCAGAGCTTAGGGAAAAAATCGTTTCAATATGCCAAGATTCTTTTCATTTCTCTGTCTCTCTTCCCCCCCCTTGCCCTTCCATCAGTGGCTAGCTATTAAAGATAAAATGGTTGTAATCATTATTATAATAGATCCCTCTGCGTGATCATTCTAAGTGGGCCTAATCCTCTGCTTTTCTTATTGCATTGCAATATCCTACTATGGGAATGGAAGAGAAGACACAAAAGATTATGAGTACAGGGTATAAAAAAGGAAGACCAGAGTGAAAGTTACTCTTTCCACAGAAGTGCTTAATAAACATTCAGGTTTCACACATGGGCTGATAGGAAAAAAAAGCCACATGAAATGAGCCTCTTTAGCACAATGTTTTCTATTGCAATTTTACTGGAAACCCAACTTAATTAAAACACACACACAAATAGCCTACTTTTTAGTTCTAACTATGAGACAAGGCCATACTGTATGCATACAAACTGCAAGAAATAATTTATAGGACAAATTCCCCACAAGACCATTCAGGGGAAGAAAAAAAAAACAACCTAAAAGAAAGAGAGAGAAAAAAAGACCTGGCTCTTGACACTAAAGGCTTAACATCAAATGCGGCCAGAAATCCATTTTCACAGTTTTATTGCCCATTCTGGACGCTTCATTTCAAAGGGAAAGAATTTGAATTCAGACACATAAAATTCCCTTTGTTCTCTTGCCCTCCAGCCTTTGGTGCCAGTGTGGACGGTCCTATAGGGAGAGGTTGAGATCAAAAAAAAATTTGCAGCTTAGATACCTGGCCCCAAATGATGCCCCTTGGCATTCTTAATTAAATCAGCTTTGCAATAGATTGACAATGCACTGTCAATTGTAATCATTTACATTAGCAAATGGAGTATTTTTAACACTTTGGAAATATCAGAAGTTCAGTAGATCCAGGAAAAAAAAAAGAAGTTATAAAATTATACTGCATGATGATCACATACGATATAGTGCATCAGATTGTAGGTCACATAACATCTTATCTTAACGTTGGATAAAGCTGGTGGGATTTTGCGTATCTTTTCCCATCTGAAAGGGCATTCCCAGTTAAGTTCTCCTGGGTTGTTTTTCTGTCAGCTTCAAAACAGAAACTGAGTGTACTCTAAGGGGGTAGGAGAAGGGGACATTGCAGCCCTGTGATGGAGGGAACCTTTGTTATAGAGAACGGACCTGATCCAGAGTCTACTGTACTGGAGGGAGGTATTCCTATTGGTCTCTGTAGGCTTTGGACCAGTACCTGCAGAGATTATTTTTACTCAGAGTTCTGAGGTACTTTTGATATTAAAATCAGCACTGGCATATTTATGAAAGTAAGATATCTCCTTTGCAGCAAATGTCATCCCTTCCTGTACTGATGAATAAGGTACTTTCTGCTTTCTATAGTGTTATTTCTTTATGTTTCAGCCTCATGTCTCTTTCTATTCCAGTTAATTTGGATACAGACCACCTCTCAGGCTTCAGAATATAAATTGATCACTTGGAGAGGTCGGGAAGGCATTTTTTCCTCTCCACATACAGCACTGCACAAGAGATTAGAGGTCTGTGTAACAATGCCTGCATTTCCACTTTCTGTGGAGTTTATAGCTACTTTTTTCTTTTTTCTTTTTGGAACCCACTGACTGATATTCGTTTTGCTATAGTAGATTATGCATGACTTTTGCTTCAAACATTCATGTAAGTTAATTTTGATTTTCCTGTGTGAAATTTAGCTCTGCCATTGGAAGTTAGTACGGCATAGCAGATGACTTGTACGTTGGCAAACTGTGTTTTTGTTTGGTGATAGTTAATGGACACTTCTCTACTAAACTTAAAGACATGAAGAATTTTAAATTGCTTATTGGACTGATTTATAGAGACACTGTTGCTGCAGCAGTTAAACAGAAGCTTATTGCTAACCTTGAAAAACATATTGTTTACCATAAACTATCCATGGAGTAAGGAACTTTAATTTTTTATGAAATTAAAAAAGTTGTTCTAACTGAGATATTCTGATCGAGTGTTGTAGATTTTACCATAATTAAAACACTTTTGCAAGCCTTACATCTTTGAATTTCAAACCCAGTAGGGACATTTTGATATTTCTTTCAACTGAACTACTGCCAAATTCTTGAGCATTAAGGACCTCACAGACTTCCTAGCAATTCATTTGTCCAGAAACAGGAGGTAATCTTAAAAGATAAGAAAGAAGCTAAAAAACTATTCTGACTTGACCTGAATTGTGAAAGAATCAGTACCTGAAACTTGAGAACTGGCCTTCAGAATGACCTGCCATAGGTCTCTCAGAAATTATTCTTGTGAACTGAGATCAAGAGTTTTCAAGTAAGGATCCATCCACCAACTATTATACAGAAAAGAAAGTGGCATCTCATTTGGTGAGGCCCGTTTTGAAGCACATCTTAAAGACATCTTAAATTACAGCAGATTGAACCACAGCTGGAAGTGAACAGAGGTAGATTTTAAATTCAGATTTTCTACAATACTTTAAGGCAGCATGGTGGTAGGGAGCTGGAATGTGCATTTCCTGGAGCTTATAAATATATGTAAAATTTACCTCATTACAGTAGTTGATCATTAGTGGAGATTGTTTGACAAGATTTAAACATCAGCATAAGATCAAATAAAGGTCTATGCTGCTGTTGCTGCAGTCAGAGAAACATTCTGAAATTCCTCTCCCTCGTGTTTTCTTTTCCACCTTCATTTTTCTCTAAAACTGTTCTTATCTTTCACTGCTCTTTCTTTAAACTACACTTTTTCTTCTTCCTAAGAATGTATATATTCAATTCAGGAAATATCACGTCTTGCTTATAGAGTCAGCTGCTTCCTCTAATCATGGCTTGTGAGGGCAGTCATTGAACTCTGCAGAGCGTTCCTTTTCTGTTCTTGCACCAGTCTCAAGTCCCTGAGCAAAAGTAAGCCTGTATGTCAGGATGTCCTCTCCTTTTAGTATCAGTGGACATTACTTAGACAGGGTTCTTAAACAGCCCTATTTCCCTATTCTAGAATTATTTCAACCAGTCTACATCCTTCCAAATCAGCAGTGTCTGCCAATGGAGAACTTCTGTTTAGCTTTTGGAACTCGCTGAAGTGAAAACTGGTCTCCTTTTATATTTAGACAATAACTTTCCAGCTACAAGAAAACTGAAGAGTTTAGTAAGTGCCTAGTAGTTCAAGCAGCCATTAAATTTGTAGAACTCATTAAAGAGGAGGAAGTGGCAACTCCTCAATGACATCTACCTCTGATATGGTCTCTTTCTCCAGATCTCTAGATTACACAGGGCAGAAATCAAGCAGTTTTCAGTTAATTATCTGAAAGCCAAATAAAATTGTTAGTGAATTTATAATTCATTATTTGTAGATAATTTTTATGCCTATTTTTATGCACTCTGTAAGAGATTAGTGACTGTTGACATACTTAAGTCCAGTGAATACTCACTACCTGAAACTTTTAAATGTCAAGAAACCGTGGCGCTGCAATGGCTTCAAAAGTATTGTACTCTGGAATCATGCTAAATTTACTTAGTTTGGGCATGTGTTTGCAACCGAGAAATCTAGATTTTTTGATGAACTTGTTTAAAGAAAGTCAGCTTTTTGCAGGTACTTTCAGTGAAGGACAAAAAGAAGTCTAATACGTTTAAAATTTTTAATATTTTGGCATGAAGTAGGATGGTGTTACCTTATGGGAGTTGTGTTTCAGTTATTGCATGGTTCCATTTTCCCTTTTATGCAAGTTCCTTCATTGGAGTTCGTCTGTAAAGATGTCCTGTACCTGCATAATTGCTATAGTACACTGAAAATCCATGAGAAGAAAGGATATCCTCCAGGAATTGCAGTCCTGCTAGGAAGTAAGATATTAGGAAAAACAAATGAGAGAGAAAGCATAACTGAGTTACGCTTCTTGCAGAACATCATGGTGATGTTTATGGTTCCAATATTTGTAAATCCTTGAATTTCAGGTCAAAATACTGAGATTTTGATTTTATTTGCCCTTTCCCTCTGACCCCACTTTAAAAAAACACAAACCCAAAACCAAAACGAAAAATATCTGCCACCATGCATAGTCCATTACAAAAGAACCCCTTTATTGAGGTCTCCCAAAAAAAAAGAAAAAAAGCTAAAATTCACCTGGGAGCAGGAGAGCTAACTTTATTTTAAATTTTATTTTTTTCCCCTTCCTGTTCCAAGTGGATATCCGTGAAGATTTATTTCCTATGCAGATCCAATGGTAATTTAGGATGATAAATATCTCAGAGACAACTCTCTGAAGCCTCAGTGAAAATTTATGCCCGAAGCTAATTTTCTCCAATAGTCTGGATTTTTCTTTTCCAATTATATCAGCCTCTGAATAGTCCAATGTTTTGTTTTCCTGTGAACTCAACAGGAATTTTGCTTTTCAGGAAAGACACAGGGTCTTATTTGCCAGGGGTGTCCATGAAAATGGTCCCATCAAGGGATTCCTGTGAGTATGCTTATAAATGGGAGAATATTCCCATTTAAGCTCTATCATAACTGCAATGGAACTTTAATATATGGTTATATGAAATAAGTTTGAAAGAGAAGCAAAAAACTCAGATCTGTCCTTGTCTCCCAGGGCAGAATGATCTGTACCAGAACCAGACTTGTCATCTCTATCTAACCTGCTCTTAGAAATTTTCAACCATCTACATTCCCTCATCTCCTTAGATAAGATACTCCAAAAATTACAGTTAATAGTTTCTAGCTTGTTATTTTTTGCCTTATTGCATGGAGAACAGGTGATCCCATTTTGCTTTGTAATGTCCTTTTCTGACTCTCCACTGATCTTTACTGCCCTGTCCCACAGCCTCTTTTGAGGAGTTTACATCTTTCCTCAAGTGTGAGACCGCAGCTGGACTCAATTCTCCATTTGTGGTTGTATCAGCTCAGAGGAGAGGACATATTACCTGAGTGCCTTTTAGATGACACTTTTTGTACATATGTTTGCATTTTTCCCAAAACATGACATACCTTACTCATGGTGAGTATTCCTAATCCTAAGTGACTATAGAACTTTACCCTTGTCCTTAGTAAATTTTATCCAGCTTTTTTAAGGCCATTATTTAATCCAATTAATTTTGAAGTCTAATCCAAAGTGCCTGAAGTGTGGTTTAGCTACATGTCATCTGTATGTTTACTACAAATACACATTTTTCTGTCTTCAAGTCATAAATGAAATACAAATTAGTGGCAAGTATATGATAGATCCCATGAAACATACAATGCATCCATCCAGGATAAGAAGAAATCACTAAATATATTTGCCTTAAGTTTCAGTAATATTTTATTTGCCTTCTTTTCATCACATGCTGTAAGCATTTGGTAAAATCTTAGTTGTTGTAAGTCATTATATTTAAAAGCTCAGATGCAGAAAAAGGGAGATAGGTCGATTCATATCAGCAAAGATTAGTTTGTTTTAATGTTAATTTTGGTCCAGTTATGCCAAGCACAAAAATTACACAAATTTAATTTAAATGAAACTCTGATCTTATTATGACAAATGATCTACATTTATGTTGGTTGTAACGTAGAAGCATATTGTTTGTTTACTAGTTTACATGAGTTCCTTTTTTCCTGTCCTTACCCCGCCCTCCCCAGCCATTGTTTTCCTCTACTAGCCTACAGTGGAATAAGTGAACCTCAGCAAAATAACCAAATAATTGAAAAGCAAGTGGTATAAAAAAGAGCATATGAGTTAAGCTATATTTGTTTTGGAAAATAAATGAGGCCTGGGTGTCTGTTTCTGTTCCAAACATCACAAAAATCTAAACTCTACCTATGAATATAATTCGCTATTTAATACCATTAGTATCTAACCTACTTCATGGGGGATCACAGTTTAGTATTTTTAATATATACCTTTTACCTCCTTTCAGCTTGATGTTCCATTTGGCTCTTCCTGCCTATTTTTTTTTAATTGGGCATCAGACAGTCCAGCTGAGAGCTCAGCACTGTGAGAGAACTCCACATTGTTCACATAGTTTCTCAAACAAGAGTGCAGTGAGTACTGTTAAAAACAACATTTACCATGGCATGGTGCAAATATCTCATAGTGGAAAGCACACTAAGCAAGGAAATACTGTGGTAAAATCAATAGCCCGGAACACTATTATGCTTTCTAATGGCACCCACTGTTTGAGCTGGGAACATATACAGATATTTCCACATTTCTTATGTCCTATTCATGACTACTGGAATCAAATTACAGTCAGGTCTGCAACAAAGACATATATTTTTCTATTCTAGACTCCAGGCTCCTCTGAAGCAAAGTTTGTCTGGGGTCTGGAATCCGACCCCAAACCCACTGAATTTGGATTTTCCCTTTGAATCAGCCAGCTCTAAGTCTGAAGGGAACAGCATCCAGCACAGAGAAAGTGGAGAATGTGGTTCATTTAAACACAGCTGGCTCTGGGCCCTGCACACTGCTTCTCCCTCAGATGAGAGGGGGAGAGAGACAGGTGTCCCTGCAGATGACCAGTGGCAGTGTGGAACTCCCCGTCCTGAAGGATGTGGAACTTCACTTCCTAGAGGATGTGCCACATGCCTGTTGACTGGGGGAGTGTTTTAGCCAGAGGGAGGAATACACTGAATGCATTAAACATCCTCCAGAGCTGCAGTACATGTGGACATGCAGAACTGAAATATCCTGTCTTTGGTGACTCCAGGCAAACCTACACACATCCTCCAGCTGGTGGCTGTCAGAGGCATCCCTGTCCTGGAACGCTGGGCTGTGGCAAACAGGAGCACACTGCAATCACAACTGGGATGACAGCTCCTGTTAGTCCTTCAGAGCCACTTTATTTGGGGCACCTAAGTGACAGATGTTAATAGTGCTAAGGTTAAACTACAAAGTCATTAGTTTTTTTAGATTTTGGAGGAAAACGATGGTGTATGGGTATGACAGCATATACACATTCTAAAAAATAAAAGGCTTTTATTTTCAATATATCACACTTTTGAACACAAAACTAGATGTACTTCTTCAGTAAATATTATATTTTGGGGGATTTTTCTAGAAACACCTAAAGGAGTAATTCTTATTTTGCTTACTCCCTAAGAAGTGTAAAATTGTTCCATATGTTTAGCACAACTTCCATTGTACAAGACAAGATAAACTTTTGTCTTTTGGAAAAGGAAGTGACTGAAAACAATTTTCATGTGTTTTACCCCTTCCTTGTCATTGCAATCTCTGAGAACTGAAGCTTGAATAAGGCACATGAAGTAATAAAATACTATGTTAACAGCATTTATATGTATGTGTATATGGAATATTCTTATATATGTATTATTCTTTGATCATGTGGATAAAATTTCATAAATGCTATGAAATACCTGTATATTTATAAATATTCCATCTTTATCTGCATGACAAACTATACATATTGTAATTACATAAAAATAATGAACCTTTGTATAGTTCAAATGTTTAGCGTGTGGTCAAGCAATTTAGGAGGTGGGCAGATAATGACCCAAATTACAAATAAACATGTTTTTGACTTCAAGAAGAGTACAGATTCATTATTGCAGAGACAATTTAGATTTATGTATTTATCGGTCTATCTATTTATTTATTTATATATTTGTTTTATGCTTAAATGCATTTTGGAATCATTATTTTAAACAACCATTCAAAGGTGAGGAAAGGTGGGAATTAACAGCTAAAGATTTCTCCCCACTTAGATTTTTGTACTTTTCATATCATATTGTTAGTAATCTTGACTAAAGTACTTTATGCAAGATTCAGAGGCAAGCTCCCCCCTGTCCCCCCATTGTATATATTCTATATTTAAATAATTGAATGCTGGTAGAAAGGAGTTTGATGAGTTTGCAGTTTTGCATTGAAATTAAATATATTGTAAGCACAGAGAAACACAACTCAGTGCCCTGTGAAGGTCTGGTGTCATGGTCAACATATGAAATTTGCATAAGAGGTTATTCAAAAGAGAGACAGGAGACTTCCCTATTGTATTAGCATGGTAATGCAATTCTTTGTGGCTATTATCCTGACCCCCATCAGCTTTGGTATGCACAGGGTCTGAGTTTTTACGAGCTATAGGCTTTTACGCTGAGATTTTTATTAACCTAATTAAAAGTTTTATAAAAGTAAATTATATTTATGTTTGTGTCTCCTATTTGCAATCACTAGGGAACCCAGACCACCTCTGGTGACTTGAGAGAGGGATGGTCAGGTCCCATCTGTGTAAATCTTGTGAGTCGTCATAGACTCATTGCATTTGATTTACATGTGAAACCTGCGGACTGAGCACAAATGCTAACCAGACAGCTGATAAATAACACAATGCCAAAGCAACATTACTGTGTTTCTTTAACTCCTTTCTTACAGGGACCTCTAAAAGTTTTTCAGACCTTAATGAATTAACCTTCACAGTAAAAAGATCTTGTTACAATAATATCCACAACCCCAGAATACTAATGTTTACAGACCTTATTATATTTATCAGTTTGATGCCTTGTAACTTCAATAATGGACTAAGACTCGTCACACAAGTTTTTTCTTAAACAGAAAACCAAATACTGCTCCTGTCCCAAACATCTCACAAACCAGAGGCCTGACTGTTCATTTGCATCTCACTGCCCCTTTGCTGAGACATGTCTGTGTAGATCTGATGCATGTGAAAACCAAACATGCTCAAGTTACCCCGGAAGTGGCTTAAATCCACTGTGAGTTTGGTTTCAGGCAACCAGTTTCATTTCTTCTTTGCAACAGGCTAGAAGCACGTATACACTCAGTTATCAAGTCTCAGCTGAGGGCTGTACCTCAACTTCTTGTGGCTGACCTTCTCGCACCCTAAATCTTGTACTGCTTCATTTGACGAACCTTAAAATGAGGTAGCAATTTCAGCTTTACAACCATAAACAAAAAGAGGTTGTACAGCAAGATGACTGGGTCAGGTGTCAAATCCAAGAATAAAGGTTTATTTCCCACTGTGAAGCCATAAGTGTTCAGACCTGCAGCATGGCACAAAAGCAATTTAACATGGATATCTGGGAAATCAGTCTTAGGTTATACAGAAATGGGTCAAAGTTTGCATGTAAAACTCACTCAGCTTTTCTCAACTGCATAAGAGCCTCATCTACTGTCCAGGAATGCCAGGGGGAAGTTTTGCAAAACCTTCCTCCAGAGATACACTGGGGTCAAGTAAGATTTCTCTCTGAATGCAAGGAGGGAATAATGCGGTTAGTGATGGCATAGAGGAGAGAAACCACGGAGGCTGTAACAAACTGCTGCTTGCTGTGATGCAAACTAACTGCAAACAGGCACATGGATTTACACAATTGATAGCCACAGTCCTTCTGTCACTATGCCTCTTGATGCCCCTCTGAGATTCCCTAGACAAACCTGTCAGTATGACCTCTTTGTCTTTCCTTATATCTTTTACTTTGGCCTGTCGAGTTCTACTGAACTGTACCAAGACTTCAGTGGATGCTGGATTAGGCCTTGGATTCTCTATAAAACAGTGTTATGCACCCAGGTTAAGCAGCTCCTAAGGGGGAAAAAACAGATGCCAGGAGTGTAACAGAAAGGAGCTTTTGAAGAAAAAGTTGTGAAACAGATCTATGAGCAACCAGTACTTAGAGGGCTGAAAGCCACCTTGATGTTTGGGGGACAGGGACAGCACATAGGATGACATAAACCATGTGCTGCACTGCTTGTTGTTCGTGGCTGGGCAAGGGAAACACATGCCAAATTCCTGTCTGTTTTGCAGCATGCAATGCGTATCTTGATATAGCTGCTGTTGATTATTTGGAAATATTTGCTTTATGAGACCTAATGGTTATTGTAGCTATTCTAGGAACAGGGTTTTCATGGTCACTGCTGCAAAAGAGTATCCTCTAGACAGTGTTATAAAAATTAAAATTAAACCAACATGCAATATCATTATTATTTTAGCAGTATTTAATTACTGATTAGTAAAACAATCAGATTTAGGTAATATCAGAATTAAAGTTGACCATTCAGCTTTAATTTAAACCAATTATGAATATGGTTTATCTTAATATTAATTATACAGTTGCCTTTTAGTTTTCCTAAGATCTAGGGTTTATTCTGAACACAGGATGAGTGGTGCTTATTAAATAAGCTTCTATTCAACAGATATTTTTATTTCCATTATTTTATCTGAGCAATTTTAATGTACTTTGGTCAATAGGATGTATTTCAGATGCGTTTAAATTACAAAAACTTGCCAGTTTTACCTGAAAGTGCTTTTTTCATTTTGTTAAGGCATTTCCTGAATGTTTCTGTAATTAGCATGTGTGCAGAATGAGTAATTCTGTAAAACCCATAACGGTGCACCATAAACACCACAATAATTGTCATGTTTCTAATAACACCCATTAGGGTGCTGTCAACTCCACGTTAATCAACCAAGACCAAATTTTGCCAGGTTTTATTTCCATCGCTGTTGGGTCAAATGTAGCCTGAATCATCATTAAACAGAAGCTTTTACAGTCTTCTGGTTTCCCTGGGTTCTACTGTGAATTTGGATGGTATTTTTCAGCCCATGCCCCAGGCTATGCTGGGTCACATCCCAGAGTCCTATTGCTCTGCCTCTAGAAGTACGCATCCACTGCATGATGACTGCGACGCAGACACATTGCCTGGTAGCAAAAGAATACCCATGTTATCACAGTCAGAGTAAAATCTGTTTGAAATAAATGATGAGGAACAGGGTACAACTTAGTGGAGTTATGCACTAAGTTGTTATGTGTGCTAATCTGATAGTTCTGCCTGCGATCCTGACTCGTTTCACTTGAGTGTCCCCCCACGACACTGCCTGGTGTTAAGTAACATGTATGAACTAACAACGTGACTGGCAATCTCAGGGAGGAAGGCAGAACAAACACTGACAGTCCTTACGTGATGCAATTGGAATAAGTGGTAGGGTTGTTCTCCAGGCCATACTTTCCTCATGTTTGTGGACCATGGTAGACTGTGGTGCCTTTTAACAACAAGGCTTCTTCTGGTCTTGTTGCTAACGGAGTAGGAGATGACTTTCATAGTGAAAACAGAGCCATTCTCCCAGGCAAGGTGACATCCCGGAATGCATTTTATGTGTTCCTCATTTTTGGGCAGTTAAGAACAGTTACATACTTGCTTTTTTTTTTTTTTTTTTCTTTTTCTGGACAGGAAAAAGGATGAGAAACAATTTAGATGAAACCTGAAGGGACAAAGGAACTTCTAGGTGCAAAACGAGTCAGGAATGCTCTGTGTTTTGCTGGCAACCTGTGGAAGATTGGGGGCGGTACAACATTTACTAAACCAGAGATTTACCTTCTGACATTAAAATAAAATAAATCAAAAAACTTCCTCTGGTACATAAAGTTATTCTGGGATGCATGGAGCACTAGAATCTAAGTGCAGCTTAGAATCACCCAGGTTTTTCACCCACAGGGAAATTTCAGGCCTGCCACCAAAATAGACTTAATGGAATGGAGCTACATTAAATAAAAATATTTTTAAAAAATGCAGGATTTTTGAATTTTTATTTGCAAAAGGCCATACAGCTGTACCTCATTTTTCTTTGGAAAAATGAAAAACTTGAAAAGACAGAACAGGAACATGGTAATTTAAAAAATGGTTGCATTATTTTTGAGAACTGGTGACAACACACTCACCAAGACCTGCTGGTACTTCACCACCAGGTCGTTCTGATTCATGAGTAATTTACATTCCTCTCACAGTGCTTTTCAGTAAACTGCTAACTCTGTTCTATATTATAGTTAGTTCTAACAAGTCAGATTTCAAAAGGTTTATCCATGTAGCTAAAATGAACTTCAGTAATCTTTGCGCACAAAACACCCACATAGGCTATTTATCTTGGACTTGACTGTTTGGCAAAAAGCCTGACTTAAGCCTTGAGCATGAGAGCTTAGTGAAAAATGCTGTCATTCAGGGGGGTAGGGGGTTGATGTCCAGGGCTGATCCCACCCACTGTACTTAGCTCTAAGCTTCTTCACAATGGCAGAGAAACCACAAGGCAAGTTTTATCATCTGGCAAACCTGTCGCTTGAAAAAGAAAATTACTTCAGTAAAATACATCAACAATTATAGTACATTTTAATTAGGTACATATCGCATAATCACAGCTCAATTTTTATTAGTGTATAAAGTTTCCAAAAGAAACTCAAACCAAAATCCCAACCCAATGCTATTCACTGTAAGAGCCTTAGGAGGGAACGTTGGTAGCAGTGGTCTGTCCTTTCATACCTTCAAATCTGTTACTTTTGGCCTTTGGAAAATACAGAGATTAGGTCCTAAGAGGGTTGGGTTGTCAGCTAGAGATTGGGCAGAAATGAACACCTCACTGTGTCTCACTGTCCCATCAGAATAAAAGAGGGAGGATTTAGACTGACACTGACTGAAAGAGAAGGAGGATGGCAAACAGGCCGTCTTGCCATTGCGATGGCAGAACCTGTTCCCAGTTCAGGGATGGCACAATACTGACATATGGATGCAGTGAAGGAAACTTTTAAAACAGAGAGAAATGCTCAGTCTGGTGAGTTGTACCTGCCTCAGACAGTTATCTGATGAGTCTGCCTTTTTCTTGCATTTTGGCAAGACTTACTTAGCTTGTCTTGCCAGTAAATTCTCATCTAATTGAATTGACAAGCATGGACATTTTTAAATTAAAGTTTCCAATCTGCCCCAAATTCAACTGGTTATATTTTATTGTAGTGTAGTGTCTGCCATATGAGTTAATATATTGAGTCACTTAGAGCCGCTGAAGAAGAAAGCTGATGAAATATCTTTGCACTGGCAGAGAGCAGACCTGCGTTCTTTTTAGGTCATTCTTTCTGGTACTGTGCTGGCTTGAAGCCCCTTGTGTTTGGATTGGCATGAATGCCTCCTTTCATTATTATTCTCATCCGTAATACTCTCCTCAATTTTAAAGAGTAAATTCCTGGTTGTGAGTTACTCCCATCCATTGCAGTGTCTCACTTGCTGATCATGAAGCACCAAGACTTTGTGTTCAAAGAGGTCAGTCTTACCAATTTTGAGAAGTCCTGCAAGCTGCTGGTCAGCCTCAACTCCCACTAAATTCAAGAACAGTGAAGGTTTCTCTGTGTTTCTGCAGTTGGCAAGATGAAGCTATAAATGGGTAATTATAATTAGATAATTAAACATTAGGTATTGTGAAGTCTTTTGAAACATCTCTGTTCATCCCTTCCTTTTATGCCTTGTTGTTGAGGCATTTCTAAAAAGCCCAGTATTCTACATTGTTTTTAGCTGTGAAATTGTAAATTTACCTTTTTATGTTTCTATTTCCATATTTTTGTAGTATGTGTCTTAAAAGTGTATGCCTATGTGAATATTAGTTGTTAAGATCCCTTTTGGAGGGATTAAACTGTTATGTCAGTGAACATAAAATACCAAGCAGTCTTTTCTACGGAAGGCACATCCAAATGATGTTCACATTCAGGTCTCTGAGACTCAGTCATCAGTAAGATATTCTGAAGAGTACTGATGTGCAGGGAGGTGATATTTGTGTATTTTTTGTTTGCACACACGTGCACGGGAGCGTGTTTTGCCAGAAAGTGGCACCAGTGAGGACCTGGTGTATTAATACTTGGAAATAGAGTTGCTATATATGCAGTTTCAGAACAGTTTGCCAAGTTTTATTCAACAGCCCCATGATTTCTAAATGACAAATATTTGCTTGGAGGCTGACAATATCTATGCCAAGATTCAATCCTAATTGCCCTCTGCAATGTCTGAGTTAAGGAGCCATGAAAAATGAAATATATACTGGAAAGTAAAGAGAGAAAAAGTTAGCTTTTGCAGTTTTGCCAGGTGAGTGCTTAAATAGTTGATTCTAAGCTTACTACAGTAATTTACAATTACAATTACCTGCTACAATCTGTATATTGAATGATGCTATTTAGAAAAGAGTTTTATCTGATTGCAAGGAGCACTTAAAAAAGGCATTTTTACATATCACACTCTTTGGAGTTGTGACTATCAGGATCTGATCCAAAGCCTACTGAAGGCAAGGGAAAGCGACCTGTTAACTTTAAGAGCTTTGGATTGGACCTGAATGACAGCATAAGATAGATCTTTTTTCCTCTTCTTAAAAGTAAAGCGGACTCACCTTTTAAGTTTTGTAGGTTAAATTCTATCCGGATTATCATGAGCTAAGAGCTAAGGATCTTTCGTGTGCCATGTAACATTAAACCTCTTCATAACATTAATTCCTCATTGAAAATTCTATTCTTCAGTGGTCACAGGAAGTTGAGTTAGAAATAGAGTCCACAGGCTTTTAGACTTTTTTGCCTGCATACATATATTGTAGAAAAATTCACTTGTCTCAGTCACACCTCTGCTTGGATAAAACAACCCTGTAATTGTATTGCTGTAACCCTAGTCTTTTACCCCATATGGCTCTTATCAGAAATTTTTTTCACGATAGCAAAAATACAGAATGAGTCTCACTTGATTATACCATAGCACCACAATTATCTCCTCACAGTACAGAAGGCACTGCCAATCACCCCTCTTGGTAGCAATGTTTAAAGGTTAGGTTGGGAGCACTTAGAAACCAGGGACCGCATCGTCCTCTGCCTGCCATAGCACCCGCAGTGAACTGATCATACTTGATTACAATATATGAAATCCCAGCCTGCAATACAGCAGTTATATTGCAAAGCTTGTGTGTAATCAGGGGAAAAATCCAAGAGTCTTGCTGTGAAACAGTAGGGTTGGAAGGTAGAACAGAAAATACGGGTAGTCTGGAGGTAGAGAGGTTCGTTCAGAAGTCAGGCTAAGCTGGGGAAGTATCCTTTTCTGTGTCTGTCCCAGCAGAAGTCTATAGAACCAGCCAACAGCCTGAAACTGTGCAACCCTTTCTAACAAAGGGAGCCTTCAAGGAAAGGTACAACGTGAAGCAGCACTACACCAGTCCTGCAAAGGGAAAACACGATGACAGGAGGAAGATGACCGTGGTGGATCTGTTGCAGAATATCAAATTACCACGAGACAGTTTTGTGTTGCAGTGGATACTTTAGTCCTGCACAAAAAAATGTGAGCAACCAACTCTTGCAACAGATTACCTTTAAAAATTTTAAAGACATTGGCAATGTCTGTTTTCACAACAAATCCCAGAAATCCTTATTACCATTTAATCTTCAGTTTTATTCCCTCTTCTTAGCACCCTCCATATTAGCATTAGTCAACATCAGGGATGGATCATTAGATTCATAGCATGTCCACAACCTGGCTTTGAAGCACCTGTGCAGCAAATGCAATGTGTTCTAGACAAATTAATTGCTCAAGCGCTGAAAAAGTGAGCCAGACATACTGTATGGTATTTGGTCCTGAATGCCATGAGGACTCTTGTTGGGCTGTCCAATGTTAGAAATTGCTGAGACCCTCAGAAATTTCAGATGGAGTTTCCTCAAACACGTTTCAGGAGACAGACTGTGTCTCAGTTCAGCTTTAGGCCAATGACTGCCTGTCGTCTTCACCTGATCTTATATTTTCACTCTTTGCCAACTTATAGAAAGCTCTTTCTTGCACCTTAACCAGGAAGCTACACAATTCAGCTAAAGCAGCCCTTTCTCTTGGTGAAGAATTTTGGTCATGATATAATCTCTCATTTGATTTTCATTCTTTTCTTCAAATATGTGTCAGTATCTTACTGTATGAGAAATCCATGAAAGACTTTGGTGAAAATCAATAATTTTTCAGTTCTAAACCAGATCCTCCACAACGATAATGACTACACGAGTGCAAAATGAACACATTTTAATCCATTAATTCTTGTCATTTGTAGTTTTTGTCAATGAATTTCCTGACGTGGCAAGGCTACAATGCTAACTGTAGAAAAATACCTGTCAGATTAAGTACAATTAAATATGAATTTAAGGCATATTAATTAAAAAAATCTTAGTTAGATATGCAGACATATGTACAATATTTTTAATTTGTTTGCCATTATTTAGAGGTTATTTCTGTACTATAAAGCAGAATGCAGGCAGTCATACAAAACTTAGTTGCAGAATGAATCTTTCATTGTTCTAGGAGTTGGTGTGCGTAGGGATTAAACATCTCATGACAAGCTGCTTGTTTTCCACCTTCTGATCCGTACAACCCCTAGAGCGGTAGAGGACATCTGAATAACAAAAAAAAAAAGAATGCATGTAAAACTGGAATTACTAACTGTTAGTTCTGTATCACCTGCATCCCAGCTTTGTATTTTGTTGAAGGTCAAAGGGCAGAAGATCTGAAGTCTTTCCTGCAAAGGGTTGTTGGTTTACACAGAAGAGCTCAGGTGTAGTTAATAAAGTTTGCTCTGAACCCTAACCCTAACCTTGCAGAAATACCATATATCTACTTCAGCTTGTCAAAAGCTTTGCAAGTGTCAGACTGCACAGGCAAGTGCCAAAATATGTAACCAGTTTTACAAATGCATGAGGTTAACAGGTATCTCCCTGCAGAGCAACAATTTCCCTTTTATAAACCCCACCTGAACTGGGCGAGTGCTGCATGGACATACAGTTTTCAGCCTGCAGCCAACATTTAAGCAATAATCCAAAGTGACAGTTTTATGACAGATCTGAGTAACTCAGGATCTTTTTCTTTTTTCTTAAGTGAGATTCACATACAGGCAATTTACAGATACTGAACAAAGGAAGGACTCTCAAAGAGCAATGAGGTATAAAGAAATGACCAATCCTTCCAAACGTTAAAGAGATTTAAATCAGAATGCCATTTCCAGGTTAACACTTCTGATCTCTAAAGTACCAGCATAAAAAATGTGTTAATGACAATTGACAAAGTTACCCTTCCTGGGCAGCTAATGACACCTTAACTCACAGAGCTAATATCTCTCTACATTTCAATTTGCAATCCTTTGCAGAGCTCAGTTAAAGGGATACATGTGTTGTTACTACACTCAGGTCAAGCTCTCCTACTATTAAATACAAAAGCAATTTTTGAAGCAATGATATGGCTGACATACAAGCCCATAAAACCAGAAGAATTCCCTGTTAAATCTACAACTGGCCCCTGTGTTCAGCTCTGTTGTGTCTAAACATTTCAGTCCACGGGGACCTATAAAAGAAACTCTCCACAGTAGATGATATTACACGATCCATGCGGTCATTTGTAAATGCTGTAGTACATAAAATGCACCAAGGAATTCACTGAGGTTTTTATATTAGTATCTTGTTTGGTTTGGTTTTCTCAGTTGCACAGTAATGGATCTCCAAAGATTGGATTTTTATTAGATTACTATGCTGTCCTGTTAAGGAGGTGGTCTTCTCTGGAGACTGTGGCAAAACACATTATAGAAAATAATCTAGCTCAACCATCTTCTGGGATCAGACTGGAAAAGAAGGACAAAGTTCTCATTTAATTCTACATCCTTAGAACACTGTAGCTGGGTCTTTGTCAGCTAAACCAAGGATTCCCAGTTGTGGGAACAATCTCACTTATGGACTTCTCTAGAATTCTTAAGCAAAACAAAGCGTAAAAGTACATGGTGTTTGCAGTAATTTATCTGCAAAGATATGAATAAAGCTGATTGTGTAAGGGCTCACTTGTACATTTCCCTGTGGATTTTTTTTTTCTAAATAGAAATTAATATCTGCTTTCATGAAAAAAAAAAAAATCAATACATTTGAGAACCCTAGGTCTCAAACCGACATTTGAACATTGAAGTATTTGAAGTATTTTAGCAGGTTTACTTTTTTTTTTTTTTGACAAAATGTACAGGTTGTTTTTTTTCTTTTTTTTCAGTAGAGGAGAAGAAACTACAGCAAGTATTAGCACAGGTTAACAAGTATTACAGTAGAGTTGCACAGCTCCCACTAAAGCCAGTGCACTGTAGCATGTCCACAGGAGCATTTCAGATATGAAAACACTGCTCAAGGAACCATGCTTGCAGAGCTAAGAGCAACTAGTTTTCTACAGCTATACACCAATAGAGATTTGTCTGTCTTCCTATTAACTTGTTTTTTCAGATGGAACCAAAGGCCTGTGTACTCCTTGCCTCATGCTGGTGGCTTTTCCTTCTGTGCCTACAGCCAAGGTTTCGCAGTCCTACAGAGGTAATACAGTGTTGCTTTTTAACTTCTCCTTTTATTTCTGTGATCACAAACATTTTAATTATGCTATAGCAATGCCTGTATTTAAGCATGTAATAGGTATATAATGTTCTCTGGAACAAAAGATTTGAAGTCATATAATGGCACTGCACAGTATGTAGGTCTCACGTTGTTACTCAGATTTGCCATCTAGAAGGTTTTTGTTCCCTGCTTTTTCTGATTCATACTTTGTGGCACAACAGTAAAGAGGCTTTGAGTACAGTGTGGGGAACAGACAGCCTGGAAGACAAGCAGGGGTCTTTTCCTCCTCAAATACCTTTCAGCGTGACATAAATGTTAGCTTTGTATTAGCCCTGCAAAGGTTTCACTGCATCTGGTTGCACACCCAGGAGGAACGTGCCCCAGGACAGAGAAGAAGGCTGAGCAGAAGCCCTGGGGATGGAGGGGGGGGCTGTGTCTGGGGACACACCACAGAGCTGAGTTTCACCATATCTTTTCCCCCAGTCCAAGCACTGCTTTGTACACCATGTGGTCACCAGACGTGCTGACAGTGCAAAATCACAGGTAGCTTTTCTATGATGTTTACAACCCTCAGAGATGTACAAGCAGCACAGAAAAGAGTTTACCAGTCAATTACTACTGTTAGTGTTTGGATGTAACAGATTATGTATTTTAACTTTCATAGCAAATTTGTTTTCTGTGGTAACAATTGCTTAGGTGGATACAAAGGTTTTGTGTGAAGCCGCACAGGAGAACTGTGTGAGGTATTGGAATTTTTTCTTATTCAACAGTTTCAGCGGGAAGAGAGATAGTGGATGCTCACACCTCAGTTTGCTAATGGTTTCAGTTAACTCATTTTACACAACTGCAAACTAAATAATGAAGTTAAAGAAAAATTAATCTGTCTGAAATAAGATGTTAAAGATTTTTTGTATGCTTTTTGAGGTTTTAAAGTATAACAGTTTTTGCTGCACCTTTTTGAAAGCCACATCTTTTATATTAAAATATATGATTAATTCAAGGTGAGCAAGAGTAGAATGATAGTATGCATTGACTATTTAGTAAAAGTGTTGATTTTGGGTTTTTTTTCCTTTTTGTTGCTGAAGTTAATCTAAATTTTCTAAGTATTTTATTTAACATAAATCTGACAAAAAAAACTTACATAAATTTTCTCCTCATTTAGCAATGTAGAGCAATTGCTGTCTTCTGTAACATCTCATGACTGGAGAACTTTTCAAACTCTCCTCCTATATGAAAATCCTATTATATTACCAAATGCTTGTAGAATGGAATTCTAGGAGCAGAGTCATTAAGAAGAACAATGTGATCAGCTGTTGGCAAATATTTTCCCTTAATGATGACCACTAAACTAAGCTGATATTATTTAATAATGAGCTGAAATTATCAGTGATTGATGATGCTGCTGATTACAAGTGAAAAAGGGAAATGGAAACAAGAGACAGATTGAAAGAAATAGTTGAGAGTTTGGTGACTGCATTTGTTCAAAAATATTGCCTTTTGCAACTTGGTCTGAGAAAGGAAAACTATATATAAATGTAGGTTCATTTCTTCATTAGAATATAGATTTAACCCAGTCCATACCATAGTTTCTTTGCAGGTCACTGTTCAGCAGATAGGAAGACTCAGTATCATCACTTAAATCAGGTTTTTGGGCTTTGCAGAAGGACATTTTTCACAAAGGAGGATCGTATTTATTAAAAACACACCACTAAATGGATTTTAAAATAAAATGTTCTATCTTTCCTTTCTTATTTTAAAAAAGGCAAAAATAGAGTTTCGGTGTTAGTTGTAAATGTGGCAAATCCAATCCTGCAATGAATTCAAATCTGTAGGTTTCATAAAGGCTACTTAGGGACGAGATAGTTTTAGATCTAAGAAACATGTAAAAAATGACTCATTGTTAATAGGGTGAGTTCTTTGCATTTGGATTAGGGTTAACTGACAGTATCCAGTCACCTTTTATTCTCACATATTCCACCCAAGGAATGCTTTGTGCTGGCCTGAAAAAGAGAGAATTAGGTGTTCCATTTATACTATTGATCTTAATAACCTCATCTCATAAATACCTACTTTATGACATCAATAAAAAGAGAATAGCAGCAACTCCTAACAATAGAAATTGTTACTTTGTAATTCAAGTATTTCATTGAGCATCTCAAAGAGACTCCATAGTGGTGCAGTAGTGATATTTTATTACTAGTTTTTAAATATGTGCACAGAGAGACCATTTTTTTTAAACCAGAGAAGATTCTAATTAATTGAGCGCACTATAGCTTCTAGGTCCCACAGTTATCACAGTTCTTCCTTTTCATCTCTTATCCTCCTCCTGTTCTTCATCTCACACATTAAAAGGAGCATATCCCTTTAAGGGCGTTGGTGGGTGTAAGACTAATTTTTCACTGGGCTGATTCAGATGAAACGAAACAGATCATTTTATAGGGCTGTCTTACCTCCCTGTTACCCTGCATTAGCATGCTGCAGATGGAAATTATCTGCTCTTAGTGGGTGGAACAAAAGATGTTCCAGAGAGATAGGCAGACCTATTCTCACCTTCCCTAGACACTTTCCTGCAGCTGGGCCAGGCCAGGACTGTATCTGGAGCTTTCATCCACCAAACAGCCACCAGCAGGAGGAATTGGACATGGCACTGCTGGTCTCCACTAAAATCTTCCCCAAAAGCCCTGAGACTTTTAACTTCCACCTGAGGCTGAGGAAGGAAACAAGCAATCATAAATCATATGAAAGAAGAGGAACCAGAGCCTTCCCTACAATGAGCACCTGAAATAGAAGGTTGCAGGCTCATTATGCAGCCAGTGTCCACATCGCTGCACCTGAGACGGGACAAATTACCTAGCACAGCTGGTGGAATAGCAGTCTTAGATCAAAACCAGATGTTTCACAATTTACAATGTAGGCGGGACATTGCAGACTACCTGAGGAATAAATGGGAAACATTCCCTCTTGTTCTTTTAAAAGATATTTGGCTTATATTACACCTTGATTTATCTGTATTTTTATATATGTAACAGATTCTTCCTGGTGAATCCCAGTGGTGTCTTCCCAAAAGATTTGTGAGTTTTTTTACCCTTTCAAAAAGCCAAGCATTTTTTATGTTTCCTATTGGCCTCATCAGTCCCCATAGAGGACGGTCAATTAATAGAATGGAATAGAACAGAACATTTCCAGTTGGAAGAGATCTGCGAGGATCATCTGGTCCAACTGACTGATCACGTCAGGGCTGACCAAAAGTTAAAGTATATTATGAAGGGCATCCTCAAAATATCTCTTAAAAATGGAGGCATTAAATATTTGAACATTTGAAGATTATCCAAAAGCCCAAGAGTGTCTAATACCTATTACAGTATTTTACCATTAGAATTTGTCTTTTTACATAGAGCAATATCTAATTTATTTCATCATAGTTCTTTTTTCTGCTAAGAACTAAGGAGAGAGTGCAAGTCAGTAAGACCTAGAAATATTATCCCCTTTAAATATTTTTATTTTGTTCAAAATGACAGAACAATGGTGTGGCCCAGAGGGGAAAAATAAAGCCAAATGCTCAGCACTGAACTGCATTATCCAATGTAAGTCATGTCTTCAGACGTAGAAGGCTGTGGTTTTAACTGCCTTTGAACTTTGTAACAACATTTTGTATTGGTAGCTTTAAAGTGTAAGGCCTCTAAATTTGAGTCTTTGCTTCTTCAAATTCTACCACTAGGTCATGTCAGCAATTAATCCAGATACCTTAGTCAACAGAAACAGCCCTAAGGTTTTTTCTGTTTTGAGAATATTATAATTGTTAACAATTGGACTAAAAATATTTTATATTCAGCTCTTAATTGGAAATTGCTCAGATTTTTATTTTTGTAGCTCTGTGATGCCACTGAGTGCGTGAGATGTAATGATATGACCACACAACAGTCACCGTGTTTTTCCTACATCAGTGATTTAAACATATAGTAAGAGGGTATTCTGGTACCTGGATATCCATCTCAAAATTCCTTTCAAACACATTTCTAACTCAAAAACCTTGCCCAGCATATTAACAACTCTCCAACAGGAAATTCAAGAGAACCTAGCATTGAGTTTTCAAGTACTCATCACCTTCAATGAGGACCAGATTTTTAATAATACTCAGAATTCATAATGAAGCACAGATTTTCAGGAGGGCTTGATTCCTGTTTGTGTCCCAGAAAAAAGTGTGTTGTAGATGGGGCTCTCAGAAAGTCTGTCTCTGATTTTGGGTGCTACTTGTTTGCAAGCTGCCTCCCGAGCACTCTTAAAATTGACGTTGGATGGTTTTAATAGTCCAGAAGAGGTTTGTGAGCTCGATAGCTCTTTAGATCTGCAAATAAATACAAATGGAGATAATTTGTTTTTAACCTGCGGAATGCCTAATGAATCAAGTCATTTCCTTTTGAGCTTGATAGGAGAACTAAAAGATGTGATCATTTGATGTTTTATGGTCTCCAGTTCTCCAGTTGGAAGTCTGTCACAGGCTCGGTATTGAACAATAAGCTCTTGCCTTGTAAAAGGCAAAAATCCATCAGTACACTCACAAGGAGAGATACTTTTTGGGATGAACTTTGTCTTTAACAAATATTTCTATTTGCAAATGTGCAGTGTGATTACTCTTTGAAGGCATGACCCACCGAGAAGAATCAAACAAAAATGTCTTGACACTTGTGACAAGCATCTAAGAGTTGAATTCATCTGGGAGATAATAGTATGAAAAGAAAAAGTTGATTACTATTTTCTTTATTGGCATAAAGGTACTGAATCATCAGGATCTTTAACTAGATACATACCTTTAATCATATATGCTCTTTTTTAAGTCAGTGGATTTATTTCTGCATCATGGACTTAAGTCAGTGGACTTAATTCTGCATTTCTGAATATAAGAATGCATATAAATACTTTATTTTCACAAGTCTACTAAGTAAAAAGTTACCTGCCTGACAATTGGAGGTGATTTGTAGGATTAAAAACATCTGATTAGTTTCATTGCATGGTCAATGAGAATAATCAGGAAACAAGACCAAAATTTGAGATGTTGGGAAATGAGCCACAGACAATTAACTGGTATCAAGCACCTACTGACAGTGACTGGTGTAGCCAATTCTGCTGTGGGACCACTAAAATTCAACACGCTTTCCAAATATGTTGTGAGTGAAAGCAGCTGGGCTTTGTGCAGAACCCACTCTGGTAGTTCTGTAGGTAGCAAATGGATAGGAATTCTCTGGCAAAAAAACCCCACTTAATAGTTCAATGGTTTAAACTTCATCATTAATCTTGGAACAAATTGTGATTCAATAGTCAGCAACAAGACTTAACAAGAATAAGATGGGGGAGGCAAAATCAGAAGTTAATTCTGTTTGAGTCCACCTACAAAGATGTGTTCTGTGATAATAAAATTCCAAATATTTCTTTTGAATAATTTTGATGTGATTGAATTGGTCTTAAATAATCACTTAAAACATTGATCTGAATTAATTGCTATTTCTGAGCAGTGCTTTTTATAACCAGAGGCAGATCACTAATGTCATTTTCTAACTCTAACAGGAACTCTTTCTTTGCAATAACTCCTTTCCTTATTGATATTGTAATTTTGCTAAAATCAGAGAACTTGTCATGCATCCCAGGATAAATCATATGAAAGATTTATATTTATATATACATATTTTTTGAGGAGGGAAAAGACCTTTCTCAGGTATGTAAAGCTCTTTATGTTGTTTTAATCAATAACTACCTGTCTGCCTCTGTATTTTTCCATCCATTTGTTGATTATATATTATACTTCCCATAATATCTGATGACCTTTACTTAAAATCGACAGGTTGGATAAAATTTTTAATAAGCATCCTAAACATTCTATTTCTTCTGCTTTTTTTTAGAAAAGAAGATTTCATGGCCAAAATCCTCTAATTATATATATATATATATATTTATTATTTTATTATTGTACCATGGATTCCTCAGCAAATGTTATTTCTGAACAAGCTTAACCAAAATTTTTAAGCTAGCTGGGAGGAAATTCTCACAGTCTGATAGAACATGTGTTTACATTGATATCAGTGAGTTCAAAACTGTGGTTTAAGAGATTTCATTGCTGCAGAAACATTTATGACACAGTGCTCCTCAGACTATTACTGTCCTCCACAATGTAAGACACTTTCTGAGGCTGACCAGCACTGGGACTGCTGGTTCTTCTATTTTCCCAGCAAGGACAGGACTGGTGTGCAGCTGGGCCGGCATGAATGGAGGAAGTGTGCTGGCTTGTATGGAGAAGTCTGAAGCACGTTATTTCCTTCACTGGAAAACGGAGGAGAAGTAAAATAACTACAAATCTCACCAAATGTTATTTATTGATTTTAGTGTTTTTCTTTAAATGGTGACTTCTTTAAACAGTCTTAAACTATATTGGAAGAAGTAAAGGGACAAACCCAGGCTTGACAGTGATAAGCAATGGGACAGCGCACCAAAGCCTGAAAAACTGAGTGCCAGTGGCATCCCTCAGTCTGCTCCATGAGGTGTCGACTGCAACAATCCACACCTGAAATGTTCCTATACCAATGTGTGCAGCATGAGGAACAGACAAGATAAGCTTGAAGCTTTGGCCCCGTGCCACACATCTGACATTATTGGCATAAATGAAACCTGGGGGGATGAGTCCTGTGACTGAAGTGCAATGTTGGATGGTTACAGGCTCATTGGGAAGAATAAGCAGAGCAGGCAAGGCAGGGGAGGGTGGTGGTGGTGGTAGTATTGTTGTAATGGAGGGGCTGGAATGTATGAAGCTTACAGTTGGCAATGGCATGATTGAGAGCCACTGGGTAAGGATTAAGAGACAACCAAATAACATGGATAAAATTATGGGAGTCTACTATAGACCATATAGCCAGGATGATGTAAGTCATGAATTATTCTTCAGGGAACTAAGTTACACCTGCAAATCAACACTGCATGTCCTTATGGGAGACTTCAGCTTGCCAGATGTTAATGGGGAACACCAGACAGCTGGCACAAACATATCCAGAAGATTCCTAAAGCAACGGCTGACAATTTCATGGTATAGGTGCTAAGAGAGTCAACTAGAAAAGAAGTACTCCTTGATTTTTTTCATGTTAACAGAGAAGATCTTGAGAGTGAGGCAGTACTGGGTGGCCATCTTGGCCACAGTGACCATGAAGGGATCAAGTTTAAAACCTCTGTTGACAGGACAAAAACTTGCCAGCAAACTTCAACCCTGAATATGAGGAGAGCAAACTTCAGGCTGCTCGGGAACTAGTTTGTAAGGTCCCCAGGGAACATGCTTTTGAAGGTGCTGTGTTCATCAGTGCTGATTACTTTTTAAGCACCACCTCCTAATGGCAGTGCAGGAGCAGGGAATTCCAAAGGGTTGAAAGTCACATAGGCGAGGCAGAAGGACATCTTGGTTGAGTAATTATCTTCTTTGGGAACTGAGGAAAAAAGGAAGGTGTATGCCCAGTGGAAGGAAAGTCAGGTGACGTGAGAGGAATATAAAATTCTGCTCATTACTGTAGAGAGAAAATTTGTGGGGCCAAAGCTCAGCTGGATTTTAAGTTGGCCAGTACTCTGGGGGATGATGAAAAGATTTTCTTTAAATATGTTAATAGCAGAAGGCAATGCAGAAATAACATTGGGCCATTACAGGATGAGGATGGTCAGCTCACAAACAGGGACAGACAAGGCAGAGAGGTCTAATGCTTTCCTTGCTTCTGTCTTCAATACGGATGACAGGAAAAGGGGTTCCAGTGCCCTTTGCTGGGGGACCATGTCTGTGAGAATGATAAAGTCCCAGTCGACTCTGAACTAGTTTGGGATCTTCTGCTTCAGCTGGATCCCTATAAGTCTATGGGGCCCGATGGGATTCATCTGGGAATATTCGGAGCTGACTGATGTCATTGCGAAGCCTCTTTCATTGACTTTTAAGTGGTTGTGGGAATCTGGAGAGATCCCTGCTGACTGGAAACTGGCTTCACTTTCAGAAGGACCAAGAAGGGTGACCCTGGAAATTACAGGCCTATCAGTCTCACTTCAGTGGCTGGTAAAATTATGCAGAAGATTATTCTGAGACATATTGAAAAAAACACCTGAAAGTCATCAGTCAGAGCCAGCATGGTTTCATGAGGGGAAAGTCCTGACTGTCAAACTTCATTTTCTTTTATGACAAGGTAAGCCACTTAGTTGATCAAGGGAAGCTAGCTGAAGTAATCTTTTTGGATTTCAGTGAAGCTTTTGATACTGTCTCTCACAGGATCCTTCTGGACAAACTCTCAAGAAAACAGCTGGATAAATGTATCATGCAGTGGGTGACCAATTGGCTCACGGATTGGGTCCACAGGTTTACAGTACAGGGTTACATTAGGCAGGCAACCTGTCACAAGTGGGGTTCTGCAGGGAGCCATCTTAAGGCCAGTTCTCTTCAACAGCTTCATAAATAATTTGAATGCAGGACCCAAAGGTACACTAAGTAAATTTGTCAGTGATAATAAAATGGGAGGAGCTGTTGACTCTTTTGAAGACAGAGAGGCCCTGAAAAGAGACCTAGACAAATCAAAGGGCTGGGCAATCACCAACTGTATGAAATTTGACAAAGACAAGTGCTGAATTCTGCATCTGGAATGGGGCAGCCCTGGGTGTACATACAGACTGGGGAACAAGATGCTGGTTAGCTGTGCTGTGGAAAGGGACCTGGGGGATTCTGGTTGATGGCGGTTGAACGTGAGTCAGTAGTGCCCTGGCAGCCAGGAGGGCCAACCATGTCCTGGGGGACATCAGGCAAAGCATTGCCAGCCAGTCCAGGGAGGGGATTGTCCCGCTCTGCTCTGCAGTGGGGTGGCCTCACCTTGGATATTGTGCCAGTTTTGGGCACCACACTATAAGAAAGACATTAAGTCATTAGAGAGTTTTCAAAGGAGGGCAAGGAAGATGGTGAAGGGCCTTGAGGGCAAGCCATGTGAGGAATGGCTGAGGGCAGTAGGTCTGTTCAGTCTGGAGAAGAGGAAACCTCATTGTAGTCTACAACTTCCTCACAGGAAAGAACAGAGGCGCTGATATCTTCTCCGTGGTGACCAGTGACAAGAACACAGGGAATGGTATGAAGCTGCGCCAGGGCAGGTTTAGGCTAGATATTAGAGAAAAGTTCTTCATCCAGAGGGTGTTTGGGCACTGGAACAGGCTCCCCTGAGATGTGGTCACAGCATCAGGCCTGCCAGAGTTCAAGGAGTGTTTGGACAACAGTCAGGCATACAGCTTGATTCTTGGGATTGTTCTGTGCAGGGTCAGGAGTCTGGACTTCAGCTCAGGATATTTTATGATTTTATGATTTAGTAACACAGCCCAGTGTATTTATGAGCTCACTCTTGGTGTGGAGTAACATGGACTGCCAATCCCTCCTTTGAGAGGGCAGTGCTTTCTCCAAACACTGTTCTCCTGACTTGCTGAATAACCATTGCAGGATATGGAGTACTTTCAACAGTAATGAAGACATTCAGCATCTGACAGAAAACATCAGGCACTTCACAGGCTGGTATCCCTTGTTAAATAAAGATATCAGCCCCATAAAATAAGACTGATAAACCATTCTTCCAGACTGACAATCAATCAATGTATGTGTTGTCAAAGTGGACAAGAGGATGCAATTCTTGAAAGCACCCAGAATTTGTCCAGACCAATTGAAAATTCCATATTAAAAGTCTATTTCTAGAATTCACTTATATGTGAAAGTCTTTCACATTTGCTCTCTTATTTGGGATTTTCAGTAGGGCCCAAGGAGCTAACTTACAGTAGTCTTTACCAAGAATGAAGCACCTGTTTCCTTCAGACACTTCTTAAAATTAATTTAAGCATTTGGACAATGTGCTCTCAGGCACATGGTGTAACTCTTAGGGATGGTCCTGTGCAGGACTAAGAGTTGGATTCAATGACCCTTGTGGGTCCCTTCCAAATCAGCATATTTTGTGGTTCTGTGATTCTGCTATTTTTAGGAACTACCCAAAAACTGTGTGATATCATGGTATGGTCCTCCCCAGTTCTGATAGGCTTTCCATCAGGCCTTTATTCCAGAGCAGAGTGCTATTTCCTGTTTTTAAGATTTCTCCTTATATTAGATTTCCTGTTGGAAGCAGTTGTCACTAGGGTATCTATTCTTTCAAGAGACATAGCATAGAGAGATGTTTAGTGGCTTACAAAGGTGTGTTTGTGGTATCAGACCAGAGCCTTAGCTGATACAAATCAGTGCCATTTCCTTCTAGTCAGCACAACTCTGATGATTGCAACACTGAGGATCTGGCTTTCAGGATTTTTCCCTCTTCAGATCAAATTTATTCACCCAAGTTGAAAGCAGACAGAGACTTCTTCCTTTAAATAGAAAACTCACAGATCTCATCAATCCAAACTCAGCAAGGGAGAGAAGGGGATGAAGGGAAGTCCTACTGAAAACCTCTTACAGTCGGCAAAATGTTTTTAACAAGGAAACCGAGAAATCTCAGCTCTCCTCTATCACTTCTCCTGTAATCACAGTGGAAAATACCCTGGAGAAGGCAAAGGCATTCCTCAGCTCATACAAGGTAGTTTTGTTTCCCTGCTGGATGCATTTCTGTAGAAATTAAAACTGTGCCCCTTAGTTGTCTGTCCATCCTGAAAAAAAAGGTTGCTTTGATGTGCAACTGGATCCTTTTCTGTCTGGGACCCTGATGTTCTTGTTGAAAAGGGATAAAACCTCTGGGGAGTGTGGCAGCAGAAACTGTTCCAGAAGCAGAGTCAACACACCTATTCTCCCTTGCAGCTGCTTTTTTCCAGCAATAGCAGGGTCATTCACTGCTCAAATGTCTGATAACTCTGAATATAACAAAAGGTTTAGTTTCCCTGGGAGTCCAAATAGCCAAGTATGTGGCAGCATGTGCTGTTCTTACTCATAAATGCAAATGCTAACCTATAAATCTTTCCTTTTACAGTACTGTAATAACATTCTATCTATTTAGCCTAGTACAATACCATCACAATAGCTTTTTCATTGTGCTGCATTCATATTAGACTAATATAATGAGATGCTACCACAATACCATGAAATAAAAAGATGTTCTTGACGTATTTCCAAAACATTTGAACACTGTTTCCAAATCGACCTTGTGAATAAATTAAATAATAGCTTTCAAAAACGTCCTCTAGCATTTTCAGAATGTATGCAAATGCAAGCTTGAATGTTTACATGTTTCTTACAGTGTCTGGGATTATACGGCGTATTTGTGCACATGAGTGTTGTCTCTGGGTGTATTTGTCATTTGTGCTCAGTGGCTTGCACAGAATTCTAGCATGATTTGCCCTTCAAGTTGTCCAATTCTTCCTCCTCTCCCTGATGACCTGCATATTAAACTTCTCCTCTGTAAGCCTTCAGATTTCAGTGGCCCTTTCCATTTGTCATATGTATTATAGTCACTCAGAAACCTTTCAGCACTGTTTCTTCAGTACCTACCCTGACATAGTTCTCCTTTGAACCGTTCGGTGTCTTTAACTGTAGATTTCTAAAGGATACCTTCTTCAAAGAATTTTTATACATATGTATAAAAATACATACACATACAAATGTTTAGGATTCCCATATTGCAGAGGTGGGTTAGAATAGTGGGGGGAGACTGAAAATTGAAATGAAATCCGAAGGACTCATTTTCCTGGAATATACTTTGATAATAACTTGTTTTTTTTATTTTTGTTTTAATCCTAATGCCACAACCAATTGAAAGATCAAAGTTTTGTTTACCTGATAGTGATTATTTGCAGTTTGTCCGTAGCTAATCTTCCATTATTGGTAGACTCATATATATATTTTCCTGGTGATGTGCCACTCTCTCATTCAGAAATTGCCCAACCAAAACATGCTGTAGAGTGAAAATGGACTTGCTTTTTACCATTATCTTTCCCATATCTGTAGATCTCATTTAGGGATGATCAGGGGTGCATAGAACATATGCTATATGGTGCAGTATAGATTTGTGGTTAATAAAGCCCAAGGGGTTATTATGACAATAGTGTCTGTTGTCCTGTATAGCATGAACTGAAGAATTTCATCCAGCCATTTGTGCTTCAAACACAACCTTTGGCTGAGCTGCACTGTGCTTTTTTAAGAAGATATCTGCTGATCGTAACAACTTCTGTTTCAAAAGTGAAGCCCTCTAAATTGAAGGATCTTGTAGGAAGGCTCAAAAGACTTCTTCCATTGAGATGCTAGGGCATCTCTTTTCAATAGTTCCATTGAGACATCTATTCCAAACCTCAATAATTTATCTTTACTGACTTTATTTGGCCTCACAAAGCTAGTTTAAAGTAGTGGATTGTGAATTTCAACCAGTCTGTTCTTTTTTTGCACCATAAAAATCCACTGCAGACAGAGACCCAGTTGTCTTTCCCAAAGACACACTAGCATCATTTCTCTGAGTTGCTGTTGGCTGGCAATAACAGGTGGGTTGCCTCTAAATGCTCCTTTTGATAGATGCTATTTTGCTTGACCTTTCTGAAGAGGAAATGGTGCATATGCTTATGAGAAACACTCTGACACTGTTTCATGGGAGAACGTGCATTGTTTGTACAATGACAATGGGAAATTTTCCACTAAGCACTTTGCCAAAAAGTAATTATTATGGTTGGCTGTATGTCTTGTTTTCTTCTTTTTCCAGCACCATGGAAATTTTCATCTTCCTGGTGGTCACATCCATAGCAGAAACTGGAAAAACTCTTGTATCATTTTAGATAGCCTACTGCTTAAAAGACCACAACTAAGGAAGCACACATTGCATATGCATTTAGAGCTGCAAAAAACCCCCAGCCAAACCAAACCAACAAGCAAGAAATCTAGCCAAAAGCAGTCGTATGATTAATGCAAAATTGGGTGGTTCTGTATTCTAACTTTCTGTACATTTGCATTTTACACAAAATGAAACCAGACAGTAGGTACCTGTCCTGTCTTCTCTCCTACTAGAGGTGCAGCTGAGATCTGTTGGTGGGAATGCAGACCTGGAATCTGTAGACCTTCAGTTAATTGCTGATTTCCATTATGACCTTGTGTAATTAATTTCATGCTCTTTCTCTGTTGTAAGAGAAGGATGCATAAATGGAACACATTAAAATCAATGGGACACATATACTTTTATTGTTATTGTTTATTGCAAGATTGAGGAAAATTGAAGGGATTTAGTTTACCTATCACATTTGGAAAAGGGAGTTTCAAGCCACTTTTTTGCAGCAAACTAGCTGCCCAACTGGACAGCTGCTAAAAAGGATTTGCTCTTGGAATGTCTTTTCTGAGTCCAGTAACAACAATTGGTTTGCTTGGGCACCTGCTGTCTTTTTCTTCTCCTCTCTGCAGTTTCCGTTTGGGATCCGTAGAATCTAAAGACAACTCTCTGTTTTTCCACTGTTTAGCAATTTGTCACGCGCCAATGCATTAATTACAGAAACAATGGACAGTAAGATTAGATTGATAGTATCATGGCAAGAAATGCAGGGTGGAGAATACTGACTCTGTGTCTTCAGCAACAGCAGAGGAGAGACTGAAGAGCTGATCCAGCAGCGAGATAGAGACGTAGCAGAAGGGAGAAGATAACAAGACCTCAGTCCTGCTACTTGGTCCTTGCAGTACGATGGACCATTGTGTGCAAGCAAACCACCCTGGATATCAGTGATGCTTCAGTCAATCGCATTGGGCCACCCACACATACGCAAAGTGTAGAGAGGGGCTGCCAGCAGGGAATAGAGGTGATAATGTATGATATATGGGTTGACAGTGCTAAAGGCAATCACGGTGTGGGCAGCAATTCCGCTCATTTATTGCTCCCTGCCTTGCAACACGGAAAATTCATTCTCTGAATAAAAGGAAGTCCTAGTGCCAGAGCTTTTTGTCCAGTAAATGCATCCTTGAATGGGTACCTGTACACCTAAAGAAGCAGAGACCAGCAATTAGCCCCATACACTCCAGACTGCTTTGTCCTGTGCACCAAAACTTCTTTCTCCCAGTAAAATCTCTCTGCCAGAATTTTCCCTCAGACGGGGACAATACTCTTTATTCACAGAAGCAGCCAGGCCTCTGATTTCTGCTTACCCTGAAGACCCTGATCTGAGATTAATGTAGACTGTAAGATTCGTTTCAAAGAGCTGGCTTCCCATTTGAAGAAATTATGCCCCCTTATCATTGATCCAGACCAGATTGGTTTTATTAAAAACAGAAGTTACTCCCACGGCATGTGGCGATTATTTAGCACTATGCATTTTTCCTGTAAATACCATGAAGAGCTGTTAGCCATCAGTCTGCACATGAAAAAGGCTGGAGATCCTGCAAAAAAATAATAAAAAAGCTGGTTTTAATGTAATATCTCAAAGTCCTTCAAGTTTGAGAGGATTTTTATATAATGGCTAAAAGAAAACCTATATGATCTCTCTTCTTCCTCTGTGTATACTAACATTTATTCACATTACAGTAGCATCTGGCAGTCCCAACTGACTTCAGCACCCCAGTGAGCTAGACATGGCACACACATAATAAAAGACAGTCCCGGGCTCAAAGAATGTAAGAGCAAATCTTTGCTCAGTGAAGCTAATGGCAAAACTCCCATAAATCAGTGGGGCTGGGATTCAAACTTACAGCCAATTTAGAGAAGACAGACAAAAAAGGTGGATGGGAAAAACCGAGACCTGCAGAGATCTGAATCTGAGACCTGCACTGAATCATCTATATCAAAACATAGCTGTAACAGAAGAGCACCATTCCTCAGCAGAAGAACAACCTTTCAAGTATCCTGTCTCTGGCAGGGGCAGTAATGAAAGGATAGGAAAGCATAGGGAAAAAAGCAACTATTGAAGAGATCTTTCCTTGGTACACCTGTTCAGTTTCTCTACTGAGATTTGATGAAGTTTGAAAACCCTCGGGTCATTCAGACCATGATATTTAAAGGATAGCCTCTCTGCAGGAGTCAAGCCCTCCCTGGACCTGTAATACACCTCTGTCCTCAGCACCTTCCACAGGGGAACTTTGGCTCCTCCACTGAGAAGCTGAGCTTAAATGTGACCAAGGTCAGGCGAGAACTGGCGAACTAGGCTGGAACTGAACTGCCTGAATTGTAGGAATAATTCTTTCCTTTCATCACAAAGGCATCCTTTCTTTCATCTCAGTTTCCAAAGCAATACTGGCAAATAATATCTAGCTCTGTTGCATCCTTTTAATGGTAGAACCTCCTGAATGGGTTTAAAGGCACAGTGCTTTCAATTCCCCAGCACATCTCACATCAACAGTTGTTTACAGGTGGGACTGTGCACACAGAAATTAACCATTTGGTTCCAGACAAAAATAATCTTACCGAACTATTTGCATCAATGTTTTTTTATGACAGTATTGTCTCCTTTCCAGCCTCCCAAATACCTAACGAGTTTAATTTCCTGGAACACTGTCTCATTGCAGAACAGACTATTACAGAGCACATTTTCTTTTCTCCTGCAAACATTTCTGATCTTGCACTATACCATGCCACTGTTCTTATTATTTGATTCTAGCTGCATGTGTAGGCTACATTGCACTAGAAACTACAAACAAATGGAAGAATATGTGTATGGGATGGGAAGCCAAATGTGAAGTAACAGATTCACACAGCAGGCCAGGAGTAATTTGAAAATCTCTGAGTTATAATCCAGTATTTTGTCCACAAGGCCCTATTTCACTTTGTGCTGAACTTCTCTGCTTTTCTTCGTCCTTCACCGAGTGAACAGGGAGATAGGGACTCTTGAGTTAGTGTTGTTGTCCAGTGAGTCCCAGACAGATTACCTTAATGACAGAATATTAGAATCATAGAATGGTTTGGGTTGGAAGGGGATTTAAAGATCACTGAATTCCAGCCCCCCTACCATGGGCAGGAACACCTTTCACTAGATCATGTTGCTCATAGCCCATCCAGTCCTTGGACACTTCAAGGGATGGGTTATCCACAACTTCTCTGGGCAACATGCCTCATCACCCACACAGTAAAAAATTTCTTCCTAATATCTTAACTAAACCTACTCTCTTTAATTTTGAAGCCATTCCCCCTTGTTCCATCACTACATTCCCTTGCAAAAAGTTTCTCTCCATCTTCCTTGCACTCTCACTTCAGGAACTGCAAGGCAATGATTAGGTCACCCCTTCTCTTTTGCAGGCTGAACAATCCCAATTTTATCAAGCTTTTTCTAATAGGAGAGGTGCTACATCTCTCTAATCATCTTGGTGGCTCTCCTCTGGACTATCTCCAGCAGGATGATGTCCTTCCTGTGCTGGGGATCCCAGACCAGGATGCAGTATTCCAAGTAAGGTAGGTGAATATTCCAAGGAATATTATCTGAGAGTATTTTTTATTCTTTTCCCTCAAGCGCAATGTCTGTTTCCTAAATTGAGATCAGGCTTTACCAAGGTCTAGAGCTGCCTCTTTGAAGCCCAGGGAGAAAAGATTAGGTATCAGTTTTGATGTTTTGGGATTGTGGTGTCTTCTGCTTTCCATAAAATTACTTGCATAATGTATTTTTATACTTATACATAATTTGAGGCCACTTGATCAGACATAGGAAGCTGAGCTTACCTTCATGATCAGCTGTTTGATATGAATATTCCTAAAATCTGTATCTTGCCAGCTGTTCAGTAACCATATATCCTTTAAACTATCCAATCCCCTTTTTATTTGGCTTATTAAAATTCCTTCTTACCTCTTTCTTGAATCAAGACAAGTGCCCAAGCACTTGTTTCCCACTGCAGGAAAAGGCTGTTATGCACAGAGTTGGCATTGTTTTACCATGCCACATATAAAATGGTATCATATATATGTACATATATACATATACATATATATATATATACACCCCTTTGTATATGTGTATATCTATCTATCTATATGAAATAAATGAGATCTATTGATTTATGGCTGAGATGGGCTAATGTCACATAGAGCATTTGGTACTATGTTTTCATATGACCGAGTTTGCTGCTATTTCCATTGAATGGCCTGTCCTATTTAGCCACATGACACTTAATAATCTCACTGCCTGAAATAACGTCAGAAGATTCTGTTAACGGCAGAGCAGTACCACACTGTAAGTTCGAGACAGCTCATTTGCTCACAATCCCTGTAGCGCACTTCCATCCAGACACTGCCCATTATGTATAATCATCTGGGAGTAAAGAAGACTCAGTGCAATATTTGGGATAGCGTAATGAAAAGTGAGAACTGTATAGATACGTTGCTGTAATCCTCATGTACTTGGACTGAACACAGAAAACTGGCCAGCATCAGAGAACTAGAACCACTAACTATTACTTGCCTACCATTTCTTACTTACGCTGAGGGGGAAGTAGTTTAAGCCTTGTTTCTGTGCTCATTAATACCAGATATGGCACACCTGGATCATCCTCTATACAAGCATGATCTGGCTCAGGTATGAGAGTCTCACAGTATTTATGTCAAATTAATCAGAGTATACAGTGTAGTGTTTTTTCTGGCCTGATGACTGCTGCAGGAAGAGAGATGATAGCTGATCCAGCATAAAATCATGCTTTTGAAATGTATCAAACAAGTATGAATTGGCCAAATGAGTTTGTACTAGTTCTGCATTTTGCCGCAAGAAGTAATAACAATTTTGATCTATTATTAACAGTTTTTGCTTTATCCCCAACTGTAGTTTAAAAAGGAATAGACTTTTCCATTTGTAACTTGTGTATACAGAAGTGGGGCTGTGCACAAAAGAATATATTTTTGCTGCCTTGTAATTAAATGCAAACCCAAAAATAACCTCAATTATGCAAACTTAAAAAAAAAAAGGTAATTATTTCTATTCATGCAATTATGGTTTCCTCCTGTGTTTACCTACTGTATGCAAGTGAAAAAAGACATGATGGGAGAAACAATCATACCTACCTCACTCACATTTAAAAAACATAAGCTCTTCCATAAGTAATGGAATGAATTCAGTCTGTATTTCAATATATAGGAAGATAAAAACCCTTTGACCTGTAAACTTCCCATGGCTTCAGACATGGTAACAGGTTCTCCCACAACCCTTTCCCTTTATTTTATCCCTGTTGATCATCACAACCTGCTATTGATTAGCCAGTTGGCCCTTGCCAAACAGACAGCAAACTATTTTTTAATCTTTTTTCATCACTGGAGGAATGATTTTTATTTACTCTACCTACTGATTTTCATAAACACATTGAAACTTTACTGTTTTATGATTTTGCATGTCATTGAAATTGGTCAGTGAATTTATTCAGGAGAAAAAATATTCAAGGGTGGGGACGGACCGGCTCCCCACATAATCACATCAATCTTCTTCAAGGAAACAAGACTTAAAAAAAGAGAAAGATGTTACAGGGGTTAGCATAGTCGCCTAAGTTATGAGTGGAATGAGTTCAATTAATAACTTCTATGACCCTAGGATTCACAAAGGTACTTAGCAAGGTACTTTTCACGTAACTTTTCATGTCAGGTTCCAGGAGTGAGATTCACAAACCTGTACTATACAGTTTTTGAAAATACTCAGGTGCCTCAGGACTGGACTTCACAATCACTTACAGACTAAGGGTATAACTAGAAATATAACTGAGATATTTGGTTTAGAAGCACAGCCACTGTAGTCTTCCTATGCACTCAGGAAAGACAGGTGCAGATGTAAAAGGCAGTTAACTTCATAGTTGAATGAAAGTTGAATTTCCGTAAGAAGACAGCTAGCTTTCTTCATCAGTTATGTGAGAAATCTAGAGTGACTTTGCTTCTAACAGTCAATTAATTGCTTAAATAAAATAGGATGAATCTAGCCTCAAATGGGGCAAGAGAAAATAGCTAAAAACTTAGATTCACAAAATAGAAAATAATGGCAGATAACTTGAAATCCCATCTATCTCCTCAATATTTCTTCCAACCTTCCAAGTTCCCCCTTCATGAGGGTAGGATCCATGGAGAAGCGGTCTTTCCTGCCCTTCCCTTTATTGTGAATGACAGGCTTGCAGTCGTCTTTTCAAACTGATTTGGGAATGGTGATAGCTTAAAGGAGTTAGAGTAATTGCTGGTGAGCAATGGAGTCTAGAGCATTTGTGTCCTGAGGAAATTCAGCCTCAAAACTTCCATCCAAATGGAATGTTTCCTTACCCAAAAGCATCTCTTTATAAAACCCTCATGACAAAGCAGATTCGCATAACGACATCGAAGCTCTGCAGTCTGAGTTAAAAGGCGATCCTTAAGCAACTGAACTATGTTGAGATTTTACATATGCCTGACATAATACTTCATCTGAGCCTTATAATATAATCTGATATGAGAGAAAAAAAAGATAAAATATTAACACTCTCTCCTATTGCCACTCTTTAGAGTGACTTAAAACTTTCTCTTGATTAATCCCATTTGTAAGGCTTATAGAGTTGGGAAAGTAAGGGAGGAGGACAAAATGTAAAGTGTGACTATGGAAGCAAACCTTTGTGTTATTTCCTTATTTGATCTTTTCCAGATTTACCTTTTGATTTACAGGCTTGTACAACACTGATTAGACTCACTTGTCATTTACCCTCATGAAAACATTCTTAAGCAGAGTTATAGCAGAGCTGCACTGTTGGGGAAGGCAGAAGATTATATATAGTGATGTTTGGAGGTAGGTCATTAGGCTGAGTTTTATCTTCTTCAATAGTGATTCAGAGATGAAAATCCTCCAACAATGATGTACTGTTCATAAGTTTTATTTATCTTTTTCACATAATTATTTTTTTTTCTTTCAGCAAAAGTTAAAAGTGCTCTTTCTTTTTTGTCTTCTGCTCCTGTCAGTTTGAGTTGTTGAAAGGAGTCAGATTGACTGTGTTGGAGTCTAAAATCCTTTAATTACCCACCAAACAGGTTATGTGTGGACAGCCCCAGTGTAAGCTTCCTCATGCCACCCTGACAGTGCATGCAACCAAACTCTCAGAGCTTGAGAGAGATTCTGCCAGTCTTGCTGAGTGAAAGAAGAACATAAGACCAGATCAGCACCTAGTGAAAACTGACTTTGCTCCAAAAACCTGAGCAGCTTTAAGCTCTGTATCTTTGATTTGATCTAGCTGTTCAGGGGAAGAAATAATCACTGGAAATTAGCTCTCTGTAAAAATGATTGGTTATTTGCAAGTAGAAAACTGACTGATACCACTTAACTGCATTAGGTTGCAGATAGTCTTACTGCATTTGCTTAAATATTAATGGAGCATGTCTCTAACATTTGAATTTGAAGTACCTTCCATCTTTTTATCAGTCTCCATAAAATAGTAGTTCCTTAAATTCTTATATATATTCCCACTTTACTTAAACCTAAATCCTCTAGTTTTGGTCTCTTCAACAAACTCAAATAGATCATCAAGCTTAATTTTATAATAATCTTCAGCTGGTTTAAATACCTCAGTCATGTCACCTCTTAATCATCTTTATTATTCTTCCAAGTCTAGAGTAATTCTCATCTGTAAACTCTTCCATTCTATTTATCACCTCAGTTTTTCTGCATTCTGCTGTCTTAGTTTCTGTTTTCTTTTATATACATTGACCTTATCTGGACTGCATGGGTCAAATTCTAATGTCAGTCACGGCATTCTAAATCCAGAATAAGTGACTTCAGTGACTCAGGTTTTGATTTGATATCAATGGATTTACTTCAGATTTGCTCTGCTACAACTAAGCTCACAATCTTGCACTCTAGTGTTTAAAACTCAAATCTCAAAATACCCTTGTATTTTTGTTACTCACTTTCTTTTGAGTCCGATTATCATTCTCTTGACTTTCTTAAAAAAGAAAATCATATGGAAAATTCATATTCAATTCTGCCTCATTTGTTTATTCTTATTTGTTCTAGAAGTCTCTGCTGGTAAATGACCACCTGAAGTCATGTGCATATGCTGTGGAGAAGTTAATGCTTTTTTGTGTGTTGTGAGGGTTTCATTCCAAGTTTAAAGAATTCCTGGGAATGAAGAGTCATCACAAATTCCGATACCTTCTCTTTTACTTACACAGATTTGCCGGGACTTGCTTCCTTACATGTAGACGTATATCAGTCCACTTTCTCCTAGAATGGGCCAGACTTGAGAAAGCAATCCAGGATAGATTTGTTCTCATATGACATTCAGGTATTATACTGGTGAGTTTAGAAACTAGACACTAGAATAGAATGGTAAGAAAATTAATTTTTGAAGCCTACAGGTGTTCTAGGACTTTTTTCTCTTTTCTTTATAATCTGCTTTTTCTAACATGTGATTGGGGTTTAATGTAAAAATGAAGAATCTGTTTTTAGTCCATCCTCTTTTAAAAACCATATCTACTATGAAAATCATAGTAACCTTGACAGAGTGGTGAGGTCACTATAACATGTTTATATGATCATTTTTGAAATGGAAAAAGAATTTGCAGGAAATTGAAATGATGAGGTACAGCAAGTTTTTTCGAAAGCAGATCCTCAGCTGAAAACACAGAAGAAAATTTCTTCTTTATGTGAGAAGATTCATTCATTTTATGGAGACTTTAAGAAGAAACAATTTTTTAAATATTATCCACTCATTCAGTGTTGTCTTCCCATCTAACTCTTTGATGGCACCAGTCTGTTAAAAGAGCTCCCTGCTAGGTTTGGCAGTCCTGCTCTCTGCTTTCTGCTGAGTTACTCCTATCCAAAGGGGAAGTTGAGTGTTTGCTTCATTTCAGTTTGTGCCCTAAAGATAAGCAGAGTATTTCATTCATAGACCTGTGTGTTGAGGTACAGCATAACTTCTGGAAGAAGTTCAGAATAAAACCGGTAACTGCTTATACTAACATTATAGGATTCCCCGTTTGCCTGGAGATTTCTGAGAGACACAGAGCTTGTGAGAGTCCTGAAAAAGCTTATGCTTTAGGTATGCATTTCCTTTACAAGTGGCTGAAATGGATTCAAGCGTTTCTTCCTGCATTCTCTCTAGATGATTTACTATTGCCCCTTTCAAGAACTTACTTCTTATGGGACAGGGCTCCCTTCCACAGAAACCTTCCTACGAAATCAGGCCTTTCCAGGTATGGTTGATTTTCTGTCTATATATTCTTTTACCCCAGAGAGCCACAAAGTCTTTTACATACTGAAGGGAATCACTTTGCCAATCCATTGCTAAGGAGAAACCTGGCAACTCGTTAACAATGCACAGCGATGTAGCACAACACCTGCTGTCTTCAAATGAAAGAAAAAAAATCCTAGATCCAATTGAAGCTTCAGGGAGTTATTTTTTAAGTAGGGAGAATGCAATTACTCAAACTTCATCACTGTTCTACCCAATGATTTTTAATTACCTTAGTTTTATGTCTCTTGTGCAACCACTCATGTCTAGGATCATTGACTCTCCTTTTCTGCTGAGTAGGAGGATAAACTGCTGAAGGTATGACTGGTTCTGCAGGCCTCTTTCAGCTGGGTCTGAGCAGGTCATTATCTCAGCCTGTCCATCCTCTGACCACCTATGCGAAAATGGCAAATGATACTGCCCCATGTTAAAGCTGGGAAACTTGAACATTCAGTGAATCATCAAAAGTTACACAGGAAGACGATGCTAACCCTCATTCATTCTTTCTCTCTGAATCACTAAAACAGCTTCTGTTAGTTTTCTCTGAAGTTGGTTATGTATATACATTTTATTCCCATGTACATGTTACAAAATCTGAAACCTCAGCCTTAGATAACCAGATATAATTAGTTATTTCTTTAAGAACCTGTGTTAAAGAATCCAAAATTTAACAAGAGAAAATCTGGTTCTGTTTTGATAATAGTTTTACATTTTTTTAATCTAGCACATTCAGCCACTACCCATGATTTATACCCCTGTACATGGAAAAGGAATATGTACCATTTATTTTCATAGAAGTTTCCTTGGTTGTGTTAATTGTAGACTGATGATGCTGAGGCCTCTGAATATAGAAATACTTCTGTTTTTCAGAAGTCAGGAGACATTTGTGAACTGATTAACATATACTCTGTTCTTTGCTTCTTGTAGATGTGTTCTGAGGTGCCCTTTATGTGACCTTTTTCTTTATGGGGCTGATGATTATATTTGTCATTCTATACATAAATTAGATATTCATCACTGTACTGCATGAGACCTTCTCCATACAGACTGACCTCATCAGAGTTTTGTTCCTCTATCTAAAGTCCTAAAAAAATTAACGAAAGAGAAATAAACTCACTCCATGTACTCTTGAAATACATTAGGAAAGAAAGTTAAAGACAAACTATGTGCTCATAAAAACTCCCCACATATAAACAAAAAAACGCCAACAAAAACCAAATCAAAACCCCCAAATCCCAGAGAAATACTGTGGCACTTAGTTTGCAGGAACACTGTGCAACATCTAAAACATTTCTCCAAGTCATTACATATGATAAAGAGGACTTAATTCTGAGCAGTTAAAGTTCAAATGTTCATGCTAGTAAGGGGATATCCTTTGGTTACTCTTACCTAGAAGTTCATAAGGAAAGATGTTTGAAAGGTCAGATGCCCACAGACTTTGCACAAGTCTGGCCAGCTGTGACAGCTCCTCAGCTCTTAGATGGGATGGGCATGACACTGAGGCACTGAGGTGGATGGTCATGCACACACCTAAGATGGATATCTAGAAAGATAAATCTTTAGTATGGCCACAGTGTTTCACAGGGCAATTCAGAAAGCCCAACCAAAGCCCAGGAATAAAAGTGCATTAAATCTCTATTTGGGTTGTCATCAGTTATTGTGAGAACATTTCCCCAGGGTTATATCACTTCCAGAATTTTCCCTTCCATCAGGCTCATACCCCAACTCCTGTAACTAAAGCTGCATGTGGAAGAACATTTGAGGGTCTCAGAGTTATTGATGCAACTTGGATTGGCAGTTCTGTGACTTGCAGAAGATGCAGATGAATAGCCAAAAAATGTATGTAGTAATAGTTACCATAATAGCACAGCTTGTAATTTTTCAATTAAATGTTCTCTTCTACTGTATGTCATCCAAGATGGGCTGTATTGCAAGACTTCTCATCAGAGGAGGACGAGAAGAATAGAGAGTTACTAAATCGACTCTGCCAGGCAGCCAAAAGGATGACTACCCAGAGGGAAGAGGGGTGAATTGGAGAAGAAGTGTGGAGAGCAGAGATTCTACAATGGTAATGTGCTGGCAGAATCCTTCACTGGCAGTCAAATAACAAAGGATTTAGTGATCTTCTGTCACTTGCATAAAAAGAAGCACATGTACAGACTGACAGCAGCTTGGGTCTAAGGTTCTCAGGTCCCTCTTCCATTATCAGGCAGAGGACACCACATTCTTCCTTGGCTATTGTTTTTAATAAAGTCTTATGCCATATTGTTTACATCTGATGCCTTTTCAGCACAGATCATTCTTTTCGTCTCAAAACGTCCCCTTATTTCATGTTCTTTTGTTATGTGATGAGTGGAGACATGTAATACAAACTTTTCATTTCATCCATCTTTATAGCTGTATTCAGTAACCAAGCTTGATTATTAAATTTGAGCCTTATTCTGCATCAATCTACTCCTGTGCTATGTTCTCAGGCCAAGTCGCCTAAGCAGACCATAAACCAGATGTGATTCTTAACTTTTTCAGGACTTAATTTTGCCACTTGATTTGGATCACAGAGAAGTTTTTAGCCTGCAGTCTTTGATGCCTTATGTTTGCCTTCATAAAAATTATATAGAAAGTTATAAAAGAGTGATAAGGCCTTCCAGTTTTACCACCAAATGGAAAAGTTGTCCACACAAAGAATTTATAACCATCTTGTAGCAATTTCTAGGATCTAAAATCATTTTAGATGATTATGCATTAGAGATGTTGAAAAGAATGTAAACCTACCAGTTTCTATGCAAGAATCATGAGAACCAACTCTAGTTCCCACTTTTATATACCAAAGGCCTCTCTTCAAACCCCACTTACATGCTGAGATACATTGACTTCAACAGGACAACTTACGTGAGTAGGAAAGATTTGAATGAATGAGGGTTTCAGCCATGGGATATAAGATCAAGAAGCATGAAAGCCTTTTAGTTAATTCACTTCAGCATCACTAATACTGAGAGACTGAAAAACTTTAGTTACTATTAATGACACTGGGTTTTTTTTTTCAAAAGATAAAGTCAGGATTCTTTGTAAGTCTTTTTGTCTGTTTTTAAAATGTGATCAATACATTTATAACATCTTTAAAAAAATACTCATCTAAAAATCTTGCATATTCAAAAAAAAATTGGAGACAGACAGACTTTAAGACAATCTTCCTAGTCATTGGGTGCTGTATCAAAAGCTTACTTTTGGAAATGGATTTATTTAAAACCGTGAATGCTTCCAAAGTATTTTGTGTACATGAATTTTGTGACAAGACAAAAATGTTGTTATATTTTATCCTGTAAGGGTTAGCAAAAACGTGGTTTGTAGAAAAATGCAATGATTTTAAAAGGAAAGCTTAGAAACATCTTTACTGTCAAGAATTAAAGCAACAAATAACCTCATACTAGGCATCTGCACCACCCTCCCATCATTCACTAACATTCTTTTGGTAGACAATATCATTTTTGTTCCAACAATTTGAACCCACCCAAATGTGAACGTAAGTTAAGAAACATTGATGAACAGAAGGAAAACTTACACTAACCTCTACCTTTGATATGAGAGTGCTTTTACTCGGTAAGTTGCATATAGTTTACTCCCAGTAATAAACTCTTTGCACAGTAAGTGCTGTTGCAACATCCTGCAATTAACAGGACTATTTCATGCACTTACTGATAGCTAAGCAATGGAAATAATAAGGCAATTTACAAAAACTAAACCAAAAAGATGTATTCCCTTACACATGTACGGTGTGTTCTGATCCATTTATGCTTCTGCTGAGTTTTGCTGAAGCATGAAAAAGGTTGTAAATCATATTTGACATACATCCCATGGGTCAGCCACCACTCTTCAAAGATAGCTGAATGGAATGGGAATAACCACTTTTGGAGGCAGAATACAAAAAAGAAACTGTGATGTACAGGCAGAAAACCACTTAAAAATGATCGGCAGCTTAAACTCAGTTGCTTACACCTCTTTTTTTCAATCCAGGCAAGAACAGCAAAATGGCAATCCTTCATGAGCTTTATTCATGAACTTGCCATGGGATGGGCCCCAGCAAGGTCAGACACTGCTTCAGAAGTGCAGGGAAGATGTCCAGGTATTCACTGGAATGGTGTTCTGAGAGAGAGGCAACTGGTCCCATCAGTTCTTATTTTTGAGGACCAAACAACATCTTTCACTGTTTAAAATTCAGGAGTCTCTATTGCTCATAGCACGTCAATACAGGTATTTTATATGCTCATGTGAACAAAAGCCCTTTAAGGAAGTATTATAGAAAGGGTGAGGCATAGCTGTTAATCGTTTCTATTTCTATTGTATGCACTCTATGAATTTACTAATGTAGACCCAGTTTTGCCCCTAATTCAGATGATGACCCAGTCCAGTGGGACTAGGAGCAAGCCATGAAGGTGTTTGGTATACCACCCTCTCAGTCCTGTAAGCATATGACGAAGATATTCTCACATACCCAGGCAGAAATGTTATGACATCCAGCACATCTGCAAATGGAATGGCTGTGTTTGCACCTGCTCTTTTGTCTAGGCTGCCTTTTCCTATTTCAGTCAAGTTCTACCCATGTCCTCTCTCTTCTCTGTCTCTTAGGCATTTGCTATAACCAAGAGAAAAGAGCAGCCTGATGCTTCTAAGCAGGGATGTAAGTTGGTATTTGTTGAAGTGGTCGAAAGTGATGACAGCAAAAAAAGGCAACTCCCACTGCTTGCAAAACTCATCCACCCTCTCCTGCTGTCCAGACTGGCACTGCCCATGCCAGGAGCAAGTAACACAAATTCCTGTGAGATGCAGCATCTATCCCATGTTGCCTTCATGTGCTGCTGCCACTCAAACCCTAGCATCAGGATACCGAAAATAACAGATACTAGTATGCATGCCTGCCTGCACATATGTGTATGTGTAACCGTGTATATGTATATTAATGCATTAACTCATTTGTAGATGAAGAGCAATCACAATGTCATGACATCATGGGGGCCTGTAATTGCACATCAATCTGGACTCTGTGCCTTGATCTGCAGGCTCACATTACTGGCAATAACATTTCTGGTGTAATCATGCATATACTTCGTATTCCTCTGGCCAGGATGAAGCTGTAGGAGCTAATGTATTCTGAGTCAGACCAACTGCCGCTCATGAAGGGAAAAAAAGACTTGCTTGAGTAACCGTAATAATTGGAAAATTATTTTGATAGCCTGAAACAATCTAATATATTACAGAATTTTATTAAAATAATATCAAATCAAATTAACTGCTATTCCATAATGAATTAGGTAACAAGGTAGGCAGATATTAATCGGCCTTGGCTCCCAGGCAGGGGAGCCAGGAATTTATTAGCTCTTGCGGCTTGTGTGAGGGTGAAGACAGAAATCAGTATCACAGGCTGCAAGGGAAGCCCCTGAGACAGCTGAGCTTTTACTTTTTTCTCACTTTCACTTTATAATCCATCATTAAACACTTGTATTTCTTTTATGTGGGGTCTTATGAAATTTTTAATTTTTTAATTGCTTTGTGATTTAATAATGAGGATTTTTTGTGCATGTGTGTGTGTGCATAGCATGTGTAACTCAGCTGCCAATACTAGAATTAACTCACCTTTGTCCACTTATGGCTCACCTTCATGAAAGGAAAAAGTCATTTTACAACTTGTCTATTTACCAGCACAGAGACTGCCAAGTTCAGAAGCATCGTGCCATCAGTAACTGGGTTTAATCGGCTACTAGACCTGCTCTATCCTATCCTATCCTATCCTATCCTATCCTATCCTATCCTATCCTATCCTATCCTATCCTATCCTATCCTATCCTACCCTATCCTATCCTACCCTATCCTATCCTACCCTATCCGATCCTATGAATGAAGGAACAGTGGACAGAAAGCATGGAATAAAAGGCAAAATGGGGTGTAGTGTTGCACAGTGAGGTGTCAGTGATAGTTAGCACTACATACTTAGGAAATGATGGAGATATGCCTTGTTCATTATTTTTTGTTTTCATTGGAATTTGCTATAAACACCACTAAGTTTATTTCATGCTCTTTGTGTGATCTGTCACTATTTCCTGGCTGGGTGATGGTCCTAGGAGCTGCACGAGTGGCAGAGAGTTGGAACCTGACTTTTTGTGTTAGGTTTCTTTATGTACAGAGAGATAGATCCCTCTTACTCTGAACTATGACAAGTGAAGTTACAAATAATGCCAATACTAGCAAGAAAGAAGACACTTATTTCATTCAAAAAAATCTCATGAGAAAAAGAACTTTTGGAGCAGGAGCTTATTAAGTCATGTCAGTAAATGAATCTGGAGTGGTGTGTTCTTGGAGGCTGGCTGTTTTGGGTGGTTGATTGAAAACCAGAAATGGGTACAATAACAGAGATAAGAGCAGCAGGTAAATTGAGTAAGAGAAAACTGCCAGTAAAACCAGACCTCTATTTCCTTGCAATAAGCTGATTTGGAGTCCCAGATTTGGAAAAGAGGTGAGGAAATTAAGGTGAGAGGAGACAATAACGTTTCTGAAATATCCTCCAGATGTTTGAAAAAAAGCTGGAAGAGCTTTTGTACCCTACTACCTGATTTTAGAAGTCATAACTCTAAGCTGAGCCATGAGGTAAGCACCACATGGTTCAGAAATCCGGACTGATGTGAGATGCTGGAAGTGTCCCACATGTTGAAGTTGATACAGTCCATTGCAGAACTGGGTAGCAGGGCTGGGAAAGCTCCACTAGTAGTCCATGTATGTCTCCTCCCTCTGTTTGCCCAGCAGCCTCATGCTAGACCCATTCAGCTCTTGGTCAAGTAGCAGAAACCTGGAACCTCAAGGGGCCACAGGATGCAAAACTGGCACTTGAAAATTCTCAGCTGTCAGGCAGCTCCCCATCTTGTCTTAAACAAAATCTAAGAATATTCTAAGGTATTAAAGCTCATACTTTGGAGGTGCAGTAATATGGAGGTCTTTTGTTTTTCATATTTTGTACGTAAATAGATCCAAATCAAAATTACAAACTTCCTAGTTGATAATTTCTTCTAAAGTAATGGGATCTAATTTTTACAAGCCCACTGGTTAGGGAGATAAATAAGAGACCTTAAATTCAGAATGAGAGGAATAAAGGTCAAATGCATACTAGTTGAGATGCATGCCAGGACAAATGGCCTTTTTGTCTGTACCTTCTTATAAAAAACTTCAGTTTAAAAGTTATAGTACAGTAGTGTTAAATGGAATATTTTTGTTAAATACTGCACATCGACTTAAATGATGCACAAGTGGGAGTAGTAGACACTGACTAAAACTAGTTAATGTAGATTTTGTTTTTGCCATCTCCTTCCAAAAGTTAAGAGACAATTTGGGTTTGCCTGCTTTGGGAGCTACACAAAGGTGAGAAGGTTTGTTTCAGCCTGATGGAGATGAGAGAATAACAGAAGGCTTCTAAGGGATTAACGATGGAGATTTGGGAGGCATCTGCCTGGGGATCTGAATGTGTTAGCTCTCCCAGGACCCACAAAACTAAAGTCTGGACTGGGCTCAAATTATGTTTCACACAATTCAATCTGAGCTCTCTGCTTCTAACCCCTTTAAGCTCTCTTTGGGGCTTAGAGTGCATTTAAATGCAATAAACCCACCAAACTCTACCTAAAGAAATTATCTTCTCCGTTCTTGCCTTTTGTATTTCACTCCTAACTTACCTCATTCTGTTTCTCGCACAAAGCGTTCAGGTCACAAATGCAACTTCTACAAAGAATATTAAATCTCTCTTCAAATGTGACCAGATGGATGATTGAAGGATAAGGTAAAAAACAATGAAACCCATTCATACTGGTGTGAAATCTCACAAGTTCCAGAGTTTCTGAAGGTTCTTCCTCTTTGCTGATTGTTCATTAGCCCATTCGATACAAGTAATTTCAAGCTGGTTCCTATTAAACATAACTCAAAGCCACTATCACAGTTGACATGCCCTCTGTGCAAACTGAGCCACACTGCACTGAGCTGCTGGTGTGCAGGAGGGCATAAACACTCTCTCAGCTGCAGACCCAATTGTTCACTGCAGTAGGTGCAACAATTAACTTACATGTCAGTCAGCTTTGTTGCACAAATACCAGCCTACTTCAGCTGGACCAAGCACGTGGGAGATGCAATCACTAAGGCTGCAGCAGTGGAAAGGTCTAACCATGCTTAGTACCCACAGATGTCTTGCATCTTGGTGGTTTTCACCTTTCCATGATAAAAGGCCTTAAATTACCTGTGTGATGATGTGTTCAAGCAAGTACTCAATAGAACTAGTCAGGTGTTAAAAGTTGGTGGGTTATTTAGGTATATTGGAAGCTGTGGGCCCTTCTGCAGTGGAACATGCCTATTCTGGTTGTTGTTGCTGTGATGCTGTCAGTGGCCATTTTGTTTGCCTTCTGCAAGCTGCAGGCTTCCATTAGGATAATGAGTGGAATATAATGTGCTTGACTGATGCACTGCCATAAAGGGATAGTGCTTTAAAAATAAGAGCCTGAATTCTCACTTACACTGAGGCCATTTTACATCATTCTGGCAAGCACAAGAGGTCTTTCAAGTGGGTGTAGTAGTAACTTATGGCCCGTTTACACAGCCAGATCAGTGTGAAGTGACCTTCATGTAAATGACAACTAGGCCCCAAATCGTCACATTACTTTTTTTAAAGATCCAAGTTGGCCGAGGATGCTTTGAGAGGGGAAGTGAAGTGTTTTTCTTTCCTTTTTTTTTCTTCTCAAATTAGTCAAATGAGGTTGATCGCTTTAAAGGATGGAAGAGTTCACTACGGCTCCAGAAAAACATCAAGTATGAGAGCCTAGATTATGTCAGAAGACATGCAGCAGCCCACGCATTAGACTTGAAATCTGTGCTCGCACCTGCCCCGACTCATTTTTTTTCCCTTTGCATTTATTGAGATGACACAATGTCAACAGAATTCTGCAAACTTTATGACAAAATTGTGACAGATCTGCAATGGCAGAATGACTTATGGAAATGTTGAAGTGGCTTCTCAATCAAGCCTCAGGATAGCTTGTGACTCCATTGTCTTAGAGGTCAGAAGTCAGACTCCACCAAGGAGAGACATCAGTTGATTCTGGTCCAATTTTGTGCCATATGCTGGAGGTGGGAGGGGGGAATCAAGGCTTTTAATTGCTCGATCCCTATGTTTCTCATCTGCATTCCCCAAGCTAAAAATGCTTTCCATAGCACACTCCATTGTTTGAAATGTGGTCCGGCAAGTCTTTAAAATGCTTCACATCTGATTCCTTGTGTTCTTGACTCTTTTCAAATCATTTAGCATTTCCCAGAACAAAGCAATGGACTACCATGTAGGTAAACAGGTAGGTAATACTGGGTTGGTAGCATTCATTTCCAGTTCATACCTATGGAAATAACTTCCAAAGTATAAAAGAATGATGAGTCAGATCTGTTGCGCACTGTGTGAACCAGACGTCCTGCATAGGCTGTCCAAGTACGGAGAGATGGACAGAGGCTGTTCACTAGTGGTACCTTCTTTGCCCTGATGGAGAATGTCTCTTCATTTCCACTGCCTTTGGTAGAATTTCTCTTGCTTTTTCATATGCATTTTTGATGTCATTTTCATAAAGGGGTAAATATGCTTTTCACACGACTATAAATTGAAAGTAAAAGAGAACTGAGAAGAAAATGGCTTTTTTATTACATATATTCTTTAAATTGTGTATAAAACTATGGTTGCAGAGCTTCAACCTGTTGAGAACACAAACCTACTCTTCAGTGGGACTGGCATGAGTACTCTGAACTCTGCCTTATGTCTGATTTAAATACTGCGTTCAGGGTCACAGTCTTACTCCAGTGAGCTCTCAATGGACTACAGTGGCCTTCAGGCAGATCCTCTCTCTGCAGCCAGTTACAACCGTGCCTTTCAGAAAGGGTAAACCTATCTGCTACAGGACCAAGGTTTCGGACACCCACAGGTGGGGAGCGGAGGACATGTGAAGAAGCAGATTCAATTTTTTTCCAAAGTCCTACATTTCTGAGAGTGCAAGTAATATTTATTCTTTGAAGAATGTCTGCAGTTTTTCCTAACAGAAAAGCTTTGACCTTTTTGGTCACGGGAAAAATCTGGTTATGGGCTACCAGACATTAGTTAATTAATTTTTCTAAAATATTTTTCTCATTGCTGTACCAAGTCTCTCTCACATTTCAGATTTGCATGCACCACCTTTCTAACCTGACTTCCCCAAAAAGCAAGTAAAAAATCCTCTTGCGAGAATGATAAACAATTCGTCCTCATAACAGTGAAACAGGGATATGATGCTTGGCAGTGCAAATACGCTACCATGAGGGATGAGGACCAGACAGATGGACAGCTGCCAGCAGTTTGCACTGTAATAACAGGCTCAGCAACAGAGACAAACCCAGCAAATAAACCAAACAAAACTCTCTGCTCACCTGCCTGTCTCTGCTGCTGTCTTCTGAACCTCAAAGAGGGTATTGCATCTGAGGCACATTATATGTGATTCTACAATGAGTACTGAAGAGATGAAGTATTTGGAGAGACAAAGTTACCTGGTTTTGTGGGTAATATTAGGAAATGTTCCTATATTTCCATTCCCAGCAACCTCCGTTCACCAGCAGACTTGGCTACTGAGAAGCAATGAAAGGAAAAGCTGTGAGTGTAACACACTTCAGTGAGTTTCCTTGATACGAACCTCTTCACAGTTCACTGGAAGAGCTTAAGGAAACTCAGATGCTTCTGCACAACTTTAGTGTGGCAGGCAGATACCATGACTGCAGTTTGTTTATATTTCATGACTATAACATTATGGTACCATTTGTTTATTTAAAGATGAACTTCCGTGCTCAGTCAAACTTTAGACACATTATTTAAACATAAGCCAATTTGCCAATCATGTATCTACGGCTATTTTCCTCCATAAATAGTTAATAATTGAAGATAAATGTTTGTAAACAAGACTTTTTCCTCAACATTCATTTTCTTCTGCTCAGTTGTACTAAGAGGTCATTGTAAGCTTCTAATTTTAGTATTTTAATTTGGAATGTCTTTGTGTTTCTTTGGGAATCGTAGAACTGCAGAATGGCTTTGTTTAGAAGGGACCTTACTTCCAATGCCTCTACCACAGGCAGGGACACTTTCCATTAAATCAGATTGCTCAAGCCCCTCCAACCTGTCCTTGAACACTTCCAGGGATGGGGCAGCCACAACATCTCTCACCTTTTTCATCCTCAGCCTGTTTCAGTGCCTCATCACCCTCTGAGTAAAGAATCTCCTCTTAATACTTAATCTAAATCTACTGTCCTTCAGTTTAAAGCCATTGATGTCTGTGACCAAACAACTTCGGTCACAAAATTTTGGATGGCAAAGCATTCGGCATGATTCTGTGAAAAGAAGAGAGAGAAAGGAAAGGAAAGGAAAGGAAAGGAAAGGAAAGGAAAGGAAAGGAAAGGAAAGGAAAGGAAAGGAAAGGAAAGGA
>JAWMRA010000161.1:51035977-51101067 GCA_035584735.1 Pseudotriccus pelzelni | reverse complement strand
AAGGAAAGGAAAGGAAAGGAAAGGAAAGGAAAGGAAAGGAAAGGAAAGGAAAGGAAAGGAAAGGAAAGGAAAGGAAACATTCACACATGAATCCAGCCTTCTGAGATGACTGAAAAAGAAAAAATAGTGAAAGAAACAATCCATTCTTCAGAGTGTGTAAGAATGAGTGGTAAACACAGTGCTGAACCATTTTAAACCCATTAACTGCTCAGGATATACAAATGAGATTTATTTCTGCTGGCTAAAATGCATTAGAGCCGTACCTGTTTCATTTCACTGATTTTGGCATTCATTAGGAATACACTAGTTTTCCCAGATAAAACATATCCTGATTCAGCTGGAGAGTCTCAGGGCCTCCTGTTTCTCTCTTAAACACTACTGGAGAAGTGCTAAACTAGCCAGTGACAAAAGAGTGTTAAACTGATGAAATACTGTACTGCAAATCTTATTCTGACATTAGACAGAAAACCAGAACTTCAGTACATTTTTAAAGATATGAACATATTTCTGCTTATCCACTGTGAAGTGGAGACATTTAAAAAATTTTCTTGGATGTGGTGTGGAACATTATGTTCAGGTTCCTGCTTTGAATCAGTTTGAACTGGGATTTTTTAAATATAAATTGTGAAAGACAAAGTCAAGCAGAGTAAGGTTTTGAACCTGCAGGTTTTGAACAAACATCCTATCCTTGCCAACAGGGCTTCATGCTTGCACAGCCCGCCTCTCCCCTGTTACCAGCAGAAATACTGAATACAGCTGGACTCTGGGATATCCTGAGGTTCATCCTTTTTGGCTGTCTGTCTTTCCTGCTTTCACCCTCTCCTAAATTACATTTTTAAAGCTAAAGTAAAGATGGAGTTGTGTCAAAGGAAAGAAAGTGCCTGAAAATTGTACTCTCATTCTGTTTTTGACTAAGATTAAGGGTTAATATTCAAAGACTTAGTAAATTTTTCAGAATTTCTTTCCTGGATGCCTGAACCAATAATTTTTAGGAATTTTCATTGTGTCTGGTGCCTGATAAAAGCAAAGATTTTCAACAACAAAAATATGCTTATCACTTCATTTTTAAAGGTATTACTGCAGAGAAGACACTGTTTTAAATTGCTTGCTGTTGGGGACAGGACAATATAAGGGTGGGTTTAGCAATTTATTTTCTTCTAGCATATTGTTTTCTTTAATTATGCTGTTTCCTGCTCTGTTCCTAGAGGACCTTATGTGCTGTGGGCCACAATTGCTGATATACTGATTTTTTCTTGAAAGGTGCTATGTGCCTGTGACGTTGTTACACACTGATGTCACTAAGCACTGCTCAATTTCTCCTTGAGTGAGAACTCAAGAAAATAGTGAGTTAATCAATACTCAGGAAATACCAGGAACACAGTTATGAGGGTACAGCTCCTGTCTAAACACATGACGACTAGCTGGATTCTGGGGTTTTTTTGAGGCTTTTCTGGTTTGCCATTTTTAGGGCTACCAGTACTCTTTTAATACCAAACTGATAGGGACTACAAACGCTGAAGAGCAGTAGCCATCTTTTTGCTTTGTGTTGCACTGGGTGAAGAATCACTCTAGAACTCATAGCATTTTAATACACGCACACAAAAAAATAAAGCTGGAAATCCTGACTTGAAGGGGTTCAAGTCATATCCTACATATGTGCATTTTCTGTTTCAAGTGTTTACTTCACCCTTTCCCTTCAGAAGGGTGGACACCTGAACTGGACCTGGCATGCATTATAGCTGCACTTTCAAGTTGAATACGTGCGTCCAAAATGAAAGCCTCTGTCAACTCGTCTTTCCATGTTTCCTTGGTGACAGTGGTGCAATATTGGGCAACTAGGCTAATCCAAAACATAGTTATTTAAACATTTATTATTTTATAACTGTGTGGTAAAATTTAAACACATTTTAAAGCTATTCCAGCTGCCTCTTTATAAGATCTATACTATCAATAGCTGAACTGGAAGGAGTTAATCACTTCTTCCTAATTTTCTTTTATAAATATGTGATTAGCCTGAATTATTAGGAAGGCACAATAGCTTTATTCTTCCTGTCAACTATGTGCAGAGAAGTCGGGATTAGTAATCTCCAGGGATCAGGAGCTGATTTGGTGGAGGCAGGCAGGAGGACGGCTAACTTTTGAACCTAAGAGGGCTTTGCTGGGCAAGGGTGACAGCTGTAGCATCTTTAGCCTGGATTTGAATTTGAATTCTATCTACCAGTGCAGCAATGCTATGACTTGGCAATATGTTATAATAATCTTTGTGACACAAATGTCGGGGGCTTTTTGTTACATGTCCTCAAAGAGATTTAGGTAATTAATGTTAAATTGATGATATAAAACCTCCATTCTATCTCTCTTACTAATTCTGATCTACTGTAAATAGACAGAAATATTCACAGGCCAATAATCCCAATGCTGTTTGGGGGGTTTGATTTCTTTTTTATCATGAGTGTGAGGTCAGTAGTTTCTGTAAGATATTTTTCTCTGAATCTGAACGACTTTATATTAAAAACACTGAAAAACAGAGATGGGACCTGAATGCATTCTCCCACTGAGAAGGCCACAGACTATTTCATACTGTAGTCTTAAGTGAAAAAATGGGCCAGTGTGTCAGAATTTATCAGCTTTTCAACACAGTTGTGGCCTATTAAATGTTTATGTAGCAGATGGGAACAGTGTAGAAATACAGTGCATAGCACACATGCTGTATTGGGCCACAAGGAAAGGAAGTTCTCCAGCCTTCCCCCTTTGCTGTACTATGAACCTATGGCCCTACTGCCCAGAGGCAAAAAAGCTACCTGCAGAGATGTCAGCAGTATGGAAAAAAGGAATTACAGTGAAGCACAAACACTCTGCTCTGCAGACATGCTTTTCTAAGTCCTTCAGGCTTTTTGTCCATTTGGCTCAGTCTTGGCAAAAGCGTTGAGGAATTATTTTAAGTAGCGCTAGGGCATAGAGATCAAGTAAAGTGAGTGAAATTAAATGAGTGGAAAATAACTCAGGATGGAATATTTGGAATAAACTTGCTGCAAGTGGAATGCCATGGGCTGGAGAACTGATGACAAATGCAAACTATGAAAATCCCATTTCTTGGGAAAGTTCAGGTGAAATAGTATATTCAACAGGGATAAGTACTCCTGTGCTAAACATGAGCTTGGATCTGAAAAGAATTTCAATGGCCTTATGCTTGATATGTGTATTTTTTTTAGAAACTGGGATCCATTTTTCTCAACGGGAAAGAGCTCAGAGAAAAACCTCTGCCTGAGTTTTTCAGTCAATTAACATATTCTTTAATTAATGAATTAAATTAGAGAATTAAACTTGGGCAATTGGTGAGGATAGATAGCAGTGTTGTAAATTTTACACTTTGGGGATCCTTTTGCTCTGGCCTTTTCCTTCCTAAATGATTGGTTAATAAATCTGACTAATGAAGCATGTAGATAAAAGGTAAAATTTTCAAATGCATCTAATTGACTTAGAATCCAAAGCCAATGGGATTTATTGTCCTTAAGTCATTTAGATGCCTCTGGAAGTTTTACTCATCTATTCCATTGTTAACATTGATAAAATAATGAACACTTACAGTCCACAAGGGAAAAAAAGAAAAAGTAAAAATAAGATTACTCATGGACTTCAGGAACTGAATTGACCACAATAATAACTCCATTTCGGCAGAAACTTGCTGAAGAGCTCCTGGCAGTTAACGCTAAACAGGCATCAAACAACAAATTATTAAACTGGTGTTGCGCTAATACATGATAGTCTCTAATATCTCATCTCACACTGAATCTTGGGATCATTTCCTACAATCCATTGCTGATGGATAGGCAGTTCCTAAGTCAATGATGTGTATTATTTTCTGTCCATTATGTTAGATATGGATTCTATACACCTTTAAAATGTTAATTTTCTTTTGCAAATGTGTTTTAAGGCTGCCCTGGTGATACACTTCTTTTTTTGCTGCAGATAACTACTTTGTATTTTCTTGAAAAACTGATCAACAATCTCCTGCTTTGTACCTTTCTAAGGTCTGGAAACTCAGATGTTGCTACACCATGGCAAGGCTGCACCACGTGGTGCACTTCCACATGTTGTATGGCACAGCTCCTCTCATGCCAAGTGATTGCCCACTACGCCAGTCCCAAATAACCACCTAGGTTTGTAGAAAAATAAAAATGAAATTACTAAATGTAAAATGAGTAATTGACAGTCCAAGCTTCATGGGCCATGGAGAGGGAGAATGCGACACTGTAGATGTCATGATAAAGAGTGTGAAGAAATTGTGAAATGAGGGAGCCTCCATGTGCAGGACTTCAGGGTTAGGCAGCAGACCAGTTCCTTGGTTTACCATGTTTAGCCTCAGAAGTTATTAATAAACTGACTGGTGTTTGCAGTGTTTTGTGACTTGCTTTCAAATTGTAGGGTTTATTGTGATGACTTGTATTGTTCATTATGCTGTCAAGAAAGCCATGTTGCAAGATGACTTCCAGTTTGGATCGTATGTGGCAGCTCATACTCCACAAATTGTCAGAAGTTATTGGCATTGGATTAATGTGCTAGCTTCAGTTTAAGGCAGCCTTGGAAGGCTGTTTTTGATGGAATAGAAGAAATTCATAAACATTGCTCTCTTGTTTAGTTTTAGAAAAGCTTGAGGCTGTTGACTGGTTTTCCATTTTCGTACTATTACTTTGTTTAAGATTAAATGGACCAAATTCTGAGGTCCTGTATTTGTTCAGTTGTCACTCCAAAATTTCTGTCAGTTCGAGCCTCTTAACCAGCCTGGGCGAAGACTAGAAAATAAGATCAAGAGATAGAGTCTTTGAACAACAGATCTTCTCATTGATGTTAAAATGTTTAATTTTTTAAATCTTTGGTGTTCAGGGCTGCTGACAGCAGTTATAGCATCATCTTAGAAACATGGTATGATGATTCATCTTCTGGGATGAGTCCACTTGATTTCTACCCTCTTTTTCTAATGAAAACATTTTTGACATTTGAGGACAATGTGCGTGAAAGGTTTTATCCTGCAGAATGTTGAGATAAGCAGGGAAGAACTTCCTCGTGTTAACCATGGGAGTTCCTTGCATTAGTCACACCGATAAATAATAGACTTCACCTACTGAGCTTCCCTTTGAAAAAGACCTGTTTGTGCTCAGGGAAAGGCTAGTATTGGATTTTTCCATTTAAATTGGCCATTCAGTTTTGTAACTTGCTTTGCTGACAGCTGCTGTTAGTTACTAGTGTTTTTAGGAACAGAAAAGGTGGGAAAATACTGCTTATTAAGTGTTCTGTTTCCAGAATGTCCAGCAAATTCCCAGTTGAAGAAAGGCGTATTCCACTCTCCACTCCCTAACACGTCTCCTTTCTATAAGTTTTCTGTGAACTGTGCTTCTAATTTTCTAAATACATGCCAACTCACTGTTTATCTTGGTCCACCATTTCCATTCCACTGTATAGTTTCCGTTTGCAGGACCTTTAACAAACAGACCTCAGTAATTGCTGTTGCACTAACGTTCCATGGCCTCTGCTGTAAGCCCAGTGAGAATCAATGCCTTCTTATTTAAAAGTTTGTTACAAGTTAAGTCCTCCCTGTATGCTTAGCTGGTGAGAACCATAACCCCTCACGGCGTATCTGAACTGACTTTCCTTCGAGTCGTGCAGAACAGCCCTGGTTCACCTGGTCTCCCACAACAACAGACTTGATGGCAGCCAAAGAGATCGAGAGGCAGCTGAGCGTGACAGCCGACATCAAAGCAAGAATGCCACACCTTGATCCAGGCTTCACTCTACCTGCTGGGGCAAACTTATTAACGTGACCACCCTGAGAATTCAAAGCAGCAAACGCACACAGACACACAGAAACACAACCACTCAAATTTGAAAACGAAAACAGAGGTCTAGACAGTTTTTCTTCAGAATTCATTGCTGCTGACCTAATTATTTGGATCTTGTGCTTTATCTTGCTCTTTTCAAAGAACAAGAAGAACAGTTAATTTCACTTTATAGAATAATTGAATGTCAGAATTGTGGCGCTTTTTTTTTTTTCCCCTTCAACAATAATGTTTTAGTTAAGCTGACGTCTCTTTCTGTAGAGCTGCCTATGACCAGCAGGGTACTCACACAATGAATTAGTTAAATCTTTGTTTCCTTGCTGGACCATTTGGACTAACTTAAGCTGATGAAGATTTTGTGTACATGCATATGCTGTAATGATTGTTTTTGTCTAATGATGTCCTGAGCTGCAAATCAAATTTTTCTTTCATGGTTTGCTACACGCAAGATCTACAGAGAAGTAGAAGATAATTTAAATATGGATTTTTTTCTGAACAACTTGTTTTTTTAGGAGTTTTTGTTTGTTTGTTTGTTTGTTTTTGTTTAGTTTGTTTTTTCCTTGTGATGGGATGGTTACATTTGTCTGTGTTTAACTAACATTGCTTACAGGAAGAGTTCAAATTCCAGCATAGTTTGAAATTTGCAGAGTGTGAGCAAACCTGGGAATAAACTATGTGCAGGCCTCAGACCTCAGTCATCCAAATTGTACAGAATTTTGGGAGGGATAATGCCATTTAAATGAATCTGGTGAGCCTGCTTTCCTACTTGAAAGGATGGATGACATTTTGATGACTTCAGTGGTAAAGTGGCTGTGAAAAGATCTGACTAATACGAAGTGGAAGTTTCGTAATAACTTTAACAAGCTCTACAATTTCTCACATTTATAGTGTCTTCCATCTTGTAAATCCCTAAGTACTTCACAACAATATAAAGCACCAGTGAAAAGCAGCTACCTCTAGGGCAGAAAGTGGTGACCAGCTGGCTCCCTGTAGAGGAAAGACAGTACATAGCAGTGAAATGAGGAGGGAAAGTCATTTTTGCCAAGTAAACTGGATTATAAACAAAAAGTAAGTATTGTATTGTCTAAAGGAAATGCTTTGTCAGACACTGTGCCTCATTTTTATTCCCCTTTGAAGAAAGCACTGTGAATGAAGAGCATGTTCTGGTTATTAAATGATTTGTCTATCTCAGCCTTTCCCCAGCTGTGGTCTGGAATACATTTATTAGTGGTTTGTGGAGACTTTCTGGTCAGAGTGGTGAGACAACTCAGTTTTCAAATGGTGTTTGTAGCTTCATGCAGCCTCACCCAGGATTCTTCTACTGCCTCAACTCCCAGTGAGTATTCCAGTAGCATATGGTGTAGAAAATACGATTGCTTAGAAATACTGTGGATATGGGGTGCTTAGAAAACTCACTGTTTTGGTCAAAGCCAAATCTAGGACAATTCTGCGTCTTGCATATTGAATTCTGAGCAGCAGAGCAGACAGGCTGGAACGATGGCCAACATTCAAAAAAGAGAAAAAGATGAAACCACATAACATACTGGTGTGGTAAGAACAGCACTGCTAAACAGGGCTTGATCCAAAACTGCCTCCTAAATCTTCACTCGGTTTTATTTGGACCTGGCCTGACCCAAAACATGAGAAACAGAAAAAGGGGGAAAAACAGAACACGAAAGACTATAATTTATTAACTTTAACATATGTTCATTTTAAGGTAATTTCTTCAGTGTTGCTTTAACAATATTTTTCCATAAGGGATCATAAATAGAGTCTATAATAGGGACTGTGAAATCGAGAGATGTTATTGTTCATGAAAAATTCCATATTTAAAGCTGTGAAACAGTGTAAATGTGTTTAGAACTGTGAAGCTGTCTAATAAATATTCTCTGGTCTGAAACTTGGCCCAGGGTAGGTCAGAACTGAGTACTCTGCTCTGGAAGGTGTACTTTGAAAGCCCATAGCTAACTTGAGACAGGACAAGCTCCTGCAGAGAAAGATCACAGAATGTAACAAGGAGAGATTAGCCCAGAACAGAGGGTTAAATCTGACTTCCCAGCAGTGTCTGTCTCTCCTGCTCCATTTCTTGCCTTGTCTTCAGAAAGAACCAAAGTGAAATTAATTGTATTTCAGTTTTGCTAAATTGGTCTCAAAATTTTTAGGTAATACAGAGATTTTAGCATAGTCATATCCAAACACCTCACACTCCGTCAGATTCTAATATGAATCTGGTAACATCAGTCAATCTTTATGGGTTAGAAATTAGGAACCTTGTGTGTGCATAAGCCAGGTGAGTTTGAAATTTTGATCTGGGACCTACAACATTAGTGACAACATCATTCCATTCCCCTACACATGAAATAAATACTATCAGTGAGGAAGTACAATACTGATCTGGAATTTTCTGGTCCAGTTTGATCACATGTCTGCATTTGTTTGCTTGCCATTTAACATCTATTGCATGCTAATTTTGCATTATGATTTCCAGGGTGATTAGCATGCCTTTTTAGCTGTGTATTCTCTCCAACTTTCATTGCATGCTTCTAACATAGTTAATATGTAAATATTTCCCTTCTGCAGTGGTTTCCACTGTGTGCTCTTTGGATTTAGCTGCTCTGTGAAGTAAATAGTGGAACTGCTTGAACTCTTCATAACAAATATTTCATCCAACAAATTCAGCTCTTCTGTAAATGTAATGCATACAAGCTGATTGCGATTTTCCCAAATTAGATCATTATTTGCAATTGTCTGCTGAATTATTTTTGTGAGCAAACTGTATCCTATGAATTATCTGCAATTTGAGCACTATGATTATTTACTTTAAATTATTCCTTGTGTGTGACTGTTCACCTGGTTTTATTTCTGGTCTCCAGTTGGATAGGGTGACTTTTAGAAATAGGTGCTTTATATGGAATTTTCACTCAAGAGTTTAGTGTGATGAAGATTAAATGTCTCTAGAACAAAGATAAGGAAGAAGAGTATTGGAAAGGGAAGGGAAGAACTTTGTATGGAGGTAGATATATATATCTCAAACCAAAAAGCTTCAATTAATGAGTAACTGTGCTCACTAGTACATCATATTATTGAAATTAAGATATATTAAAATTGCAGTGGTTTTGTGAGGCCTCATCTGGTCTGGTACCCAATCAGCAATATTGTCTTTGGCAAGAACAAGAGGTTAATGGAGAGTCATTGTGCTCACATACGTGAGTCTCCTTGTATCGCACAGATCACTACACCATTAGAAACTGCCTTGTAATGGAAGTAAATATTGCCTTAAAAATACTTCTTGTGTTTTATAATGACAGTTTGCCCTGAAGCGGAAAGAGAGCAGAAATATGGAGAGAATTTATTTGATCGAGGTGGCACAGTTGATCACCAGCCATACTGCAGATAGATCCCAAAAGCACAGGTTCCTAAACTGGTGCCATATCTATAAATCATCGCTATGCCCTTACAGTCAGTGCATGTTCTTAAGGCCATAGGAGAAGTTGGGGACCAGGTTAGACCCATTTAATTCTTGATTCCTCTGGACAGGAATTATAGTTAAATTTTCCAAACCCTGCACATAATGGCAATCTGCTCACTTTAATATATCTGCCAAGAACATGGGTTGAATCTGTTAATCTATATTTTATGTAGCTTCATCATTCACCTACAACTTCTCACAGTCACCAATCAGCTGTACACATGTGGGGCTCTGCACTAAGTGCCTTTGCCAACATACCTGCAGGAGGAACTTTAACTTCTGATCTAGATTTTACATCTGGCTGGGCTTTATGTGAGCACCTGTGGTAGAGACTGCATCAAGGGCACATTAAGGAATCTTCTGTTTAACCTGGCCAAACTCTTTTTTTGCTGTGTGTGTCTCAGGCAGAATAAGGTAAAGATGACTTCTGGCATGATAAGTTTTTTGCTTTCCTTGAATCAATTTTTTTTTCTCCTTGAACCAAGACACTCCCTAAACAAATGAAAACTCAGATAGTAATTAAACATGTATGCACACATTTCTACCTTACTCAGATAATATCCTAACTGTAGCCACTCTGGGGTCAGATTCACTTAGGGTGGGCACATATTCGCACCAGATTTAGACCTAAAACCACGTCCAATTCTGTGAAGTCACAGGCATATTCATTTCCTGGTTTTAACACGCTCATATGGCATGTAAATATTTGAAAGGTTAGGCAGAAAAGATCATAAGCCATGTTGGGAGCATGTGTGAGATTTTGTAGCTGTTTGAAAAGTGCTGAGATCCTCAGATGGCAGGTGCTATATAAGTGCCATGTATTATTATTATTACTTGCAACATTATCATTCAATTATAATATTAATCACTGGCATGAAGAAAATAATACAATGTGGACCTCCTATGCTTTTGGTTAATCTCGACAGGACATAATTATATTTGCTTGAAGCAGATCTATAATAATGAATCTAAACACAGAACTTTGTTTTTAATCTGTTACTGATAAAATGTTTTGTTTAAAGACAGATAGCCCTTTGTCATTCAGAGGTGAAACTGCTGCTGAAAGTCAGCTGTCGAATATGTTCAGAACTGTATTGTAACTTGTGTGTGTGAGGGTGCACACACTCCCTTTAGACACCAGGAAAGAAAAGGTTAATCCTTAAACTGGCTAGAAAAGGGACTACAGTTGTCTCTCCATCCTGTAGGAATTAGACCAGCTGTGGGGAGTTAATTGCTTCCTATACACACCCCTCCTGCACAGCATAAATGGGTGTGTTGGAGGGGCCCTGGCTTGGCAGGGGGAATGAGGGAGGAAAGGAGCTGGGTCCAGAGTAAGAGATTAGCTGTGAGCAAGGTGATGTCCTACTCTCTGCTGCTTGCCTGTTATGGCAGTGCTCAGGCAGAGTACAAACAAGCTATCATTATGTGATGGCTGCTGCTGAAAAGGGAGATTTCTTGTTTGCTCTTGGCCTTTGGAACACGGCATTTTTCCTGGCTGATTGCACTTCTCAGAGTGATAGTCCTCAGGAAATGAAGAAATTCTGTAGTCCCTCTTTTTGCTGGTGTATCAATATGGCACACCATCACATGGGTGCACTTCAGGACACCCAAGGGTGGGCAGGGCAGGAGAGATCATAAGTTATGGAAATAGGAAGATAATAGGGAGTGCTGGTGGTATGTATACAGAGAACTGGGTATGTATAAAGAGAATTGGGTTCTTTAGGCTGTCTGTTTCTGTTAGGAAAATTGCAATAAAGAATGCTCAGGTTCTGAAAAAAAACACTCTGGTTTCCTTAAAATCAAAAATAGTGCAGAGCTATAAATTTTAAGTCTGCTTTCACACACAAACCCCACCCCCTTGAGTAACATTTCAGTCCAGAACCTGATGCTTTCTGTTTATCCTCTCTATAGCTTGACATTACCCATACTAGTTGGCCAGTGTTCTCTGAATTTAAGTTGTCGGAACGCTTCTAGGGAAATGAATAATGCGTGTCAGGACCTGATTGACATGACCTAACTTGTGCCTGGTTTGTTTGGTGTGGGTCAGCTGACTGCTGGGTTTCTCTGTGTGTGGCTATAGGGGCTGACCTTGCCCTCACGTAGCGAGCCTGGCACACCAGTGTGAACTGAGCATCTTCTGTGCTGCTGTGGAGGGCGTGCCTTGCTAATCTATCTCCTTAAAGAATAGGGTTTCTTTTACCTCTTGGGCCTTGACATGCCTGTTCAAGGGGTAGGATTTGGCCCTTAGTGAGCGGATTATCCATTCCCTTGACATAACATAAAGCTCTAGGATTTACGGCTATATAAGAAAGTAATAATCTTGCCGGGACATGTGGGGAGTTACATACAGTATGTAAATCCCATCTTGAGATAGGAATATGTTCCTTTGAGAGTACAGCTGTAAGAGACCTGCTTTATGAAACCTGAATCCATGCAAAATGGCCTGGTTTCATTAGAAACTTGAATCTCACTTTATATCAGTTGAAAGTTTTGCTATGGTTTGTGAACATTTGAAAGAAAACCTGGGCCAAGGTTCAAATAATTCTTTTATTCCTCTGTATCATGCAAACTTCATAGCACCATGCAATTTCAACACAGAACCAGATGAAACGTAAGGCATTTCACTGAGCAATTTTTTGCCTTATTATTGTGGTGTTTGTCTGTCTCAAAGTGCAATTCAGCAGCAACAAACCAAGTGAAATCTTTGTGAAAGTCTTTATAAAAGCACTGTGATCTGAAACAGCCAAGTTCTGCACAGCTGCATGACAGAGTAATGGGCAAGGCTCTAGCTGCTAAGTTTGATGCAGCCACATTTGCTGTCAGAAACGGACTAAAGGAATGCAACTTCTCTGGTTTCCATTTCTGCCTGAAGGGGAGCATAGCTCAGTGAACCCACAATGAGACTTGGGGGAAAGGAAAACTAAATTACATTTAAAGAAAGAAAAGAAGCTTGCTTTATTTTTTTTTTTTGCCTTTTTTTTTTTTTAATAATGATTGATTGATGTTGATCTCTTCACATAACATAGATAAGGTTACAACAATCCTTTCATTATAAGCCTAATATTGAAAGCTACCCTTACCAAACTTTGCCAAGCCAAAAATCAAGCTGTCTGAAATTTCATAGGCAGCAGTTCAGACCAGACCAGAATCTGCCCTCCTGGCATATTTTCTAAGGTGTGTAAAGAGGAAAGGAGGAGGAAAACAGAGAAAATATGCAGGGGGAAATAAGTTCCTGTGAAAGAATTGTTTACCCTGCTACACAAACCATGTTGTGCTGTTATTGCTGTCTGATGTTCTTAAATATAGTCTTCTAAATTAATTTTCTTTACAGTCAAGTAAAAGCCGAGCCTAATGAAATGTGGTGTGTGTTATTAGGTTTGTTAAACAGGTCAGACAGAGGAAATAATGTGAGCAGCGGAGGAATTTGCTCTCTATGCTGGTCTTTGATTAGGGTCAATTCATAACACAGGTGACTCTTGTCAAAGCCTGGAATCAGCGCTATGCTGTGATTCTGGAGAATAAGGGTGATCTTGCATGTTCTTTGAAAAAACTCAGATGCAAAGCTGAATTACAAATGCAAATTAAAGCAAGTTATTGCTCAGATTCAAGTGAGACTCGGCTCCCCTTTTCATTGGAAGCATATCTGCAAGACATGAAGCATTTGTTACCAGGAGCAGAGAAACTACACTGAAGAGGTTTTAGTGACAGGAGCAAGGAGATACATCATCTCACAGCAACACCAGTAATGCTGCCTTTAGTGAGAATGAAAAACTTCAGTTTGCAGTTTGTCCTGAATGTGAAAATGGTAAAGGTGTCAATGAGAAGTCACTGCTGTTACCTGGTATTCTGACTAGCACTGACACAGGATAGGAAGCATGACAACGGATTGTGGAATTGCACAGGGCAAACTCGCATTTTTTCCCATCCTCACAGAAGAAATTCTAGGAGATTCATAACCTCAGAAATAGAGGAAAAAAATTAAAACCATGTCAAGCCATTTTAAATTTGACTTCAAGATAAACTGAGATTTGATATTCCTGGATAATTACTAATGAGAACACTTTCCCTTTAATTATCTTGTGGTCACCATTTCAAAGGTGATTAAAGCTATTCTTCACTAGATGTGGTTATAGATTTAATGCAAACCTGGTCTTTCTTGTGGTTTTATCACAGCAATTAAATCTGACTTGTGCACAGACTTTGTGTGGCATGAGGGATTTCACCAAGCAAAATGATTTTACCCTTCAGGCAATGTTAAATTTAGGAAAAATATAATTAATTATATCAGACAGGTATCTATTATACATCATGCACACATTCTTAGAGACTGGGGGCCCACTTCTACTCAAAACAGAAACAGTCATTCCTTCCAGCTCTGGTCTTAAGCACAGTAGCAACTGTTGCCTGTTCAGACACGTCTTAATATCATCATTTTTATTTTCTATATCCAGCAATCATCCATTCTTTGAGAAGAAACAACAGAAAATCCCAAGTTCTCCCTTTCTATCCCATTTTTACTGAGTGTTTAATGGTTCTTCTCTCTCTTCCTGATTGTATGTAGCAGTTATGTCTTGGAAATAATGCAGTGTTACTCTATTATAGTTACAGGCTATGTAATATGTTTCTATTTAGCTTTTATCTGCTGATTGTAAGATTACCTGATTGCATTTTATTTTTTTCCCCCTGGACTACTTGATGGGTTTGTTGCTAACTTATCTAATACTGCACAATCCCTCAGCCCACAAAATCTTCCGATTTAATTAGGGTTTTAGGCCGCCTTCTAAAGACAAAAGGCTGCATTTTCAAAATACAAGTAGGCACTCAAGACGCCCATGTCAGTGATACTGCATGCTACTAAAATATCTTTCATCAGTGGATCTCAAAGCCCTTTAAAAACATTTGCAAAGCATCAGGGAGAGAGAAAAGTATATCTAGTTTATAGATAAATGAACTGATAGTCTGTGTAAGTTATAGATATGCCATGCTAAACATCAAACTACTTTTGATTATTTTAAAAAGATTGTGTTTGAGATACATGGGTGAGATGGGCATTTTTATTGTTGCTGAGTTTCCTCCCTAATTCTTGGGTTAAGTTACCTGTAGGGGAATAGAGCTGGATTTCAAATGCTGCATCTATTTGCAAGCATAACATGAAAATGAAGAGATAGAGCTAACCTTTCTTGTTTTGATTTCCTGTAATGTTCCATAGAAGTTTATTCATCTATCTGATTAAAATAAAATGAAATAGAAGATTTAAAGATGGTCCTAAGGAAAAAAAATGGCAGCAGAGAAGTAGTTTTACAGTGGAATTATTGAAATAGATTTCTGTTTGGGAAAATAAGCTATGAAACCTTACAGAGCTGTTACCAGATTTCATCTCTATCTTCTTTTATTGTTTCTTTTTAAATTCAGAAGCCTTAGTTCTTGAAAGAGTCTTGGAAGTATTACAGCATTCAGAGCAGTGACATTGTAAAATATAGGCTACTAATCACAGAGTAGCTGTGCAACATACAGCTTTTTCTATCTGTCATATTTAATAACTAGACTATCATATCATTTGATTCTCATGTGCCAGAATCAGAGTCCTACCTCTCAACAGTTTGGAACCATGACAAAAATAATATCACTCAGCCAATCTCATGACTCAAGTGACCTTGGCCTTTGATCCAGTCAGATCTTATCAGATCTTCAGAGGGTCAAGGTACACCTGTTTTCAGTATTTTAGCATTTTAGCCTTAAGCATTAAAGGGCTACAGGGAACACATGATACTCAGAGGAAGCTGCACTGCTCTGCTCTCTGAGTGTGTGTGTGTGTGTACCCATGTGTATGTACACAGGCATGTGCCTCTGCCTTGGGGTGGGGGTTAGGTTTAATAATGCAGTTTGTTAATTAAAACTGAATTTAATCCAAGGCAAAATGATTTTTCCCCCCTCCTATGAATAGCATACATGTATGAAAATGTTGTTAATGACAAATGTCTCATTTAAAATGTTCTTGCAGCATTCATAGATCAAGAGAGGCAACTTGGCAGAGCAGGTACCATATGCATGAAATGCATAAGCAGTTAGCAGCACACAGACATGCTTTGCTGTATGGGAAACAGCATGATCAGGTGCACGTCTGCCATATTAAAGGATTATGAGAAATGGGGAGAAAGTAATGCTTAATTTTGAATGTAAATATATTCTGGTTTTTAAAGAGATGTCTCTTGAAGCAACCATATTATGAGATATAATACTACAAAATCTTCACTTAGCACTATAGAGACTATTAATGCTTAATTTCTCTTTCTGAAGCATGCAAGAAAGCCATATGTTGGAATGTAGGAGGTTTGTAGCATGTCCATTTAGTCAAGAATAATATGCAGCCAGAGGCACTGAAAATGAGTATTTTGTTGACAAAAACATGCCAAGCATTTTATTCCCAGCTATGAAGTATGGAATAAACTTTTGATGATCAGTGTGGACTTCTGTTGGAAAGTTGTGCTGTGTATATACCAGGCTAATGTGTATGCACTGTAAGCTATAGAGATATTATTATCATATAGATCATTGTTTGCAAATGGAAGCTTGGAAGGCTGTGAAGATAATTTCTCATGACAATTATTATGTACCGTAGGTGTAGAAATTGTTTGCCTGTGACCCTCAATAATTGTTAGTGAGGCATGCCTGCGCATCTATCAGGAGAAAATGAGGACCTTTCAATTACAGAATTAGGATGGTTTTACTGAAATATACACTCTGAAGTGTTCCTGAAGTTCCCTGTCCCAGCTATGCTGCAGTAAGGCCCCAAACAGCAGAGCAGAAGTTTCTGGTTGCATTTTTGTTATAGAAAATGCTGGTTGTCCACTGCAGATAAGGATCAAGGCATAATGATTTTATTCTATTGAGTATAAAATGGAGATGGCATTATGATGGAGAGCTTCTAAGCTGCAATGCTGCTGTGGGTGCCAAGTAGTCATTTCTTAATATCATGTGTGCTTTTCAAGGAAAATGGTACAGAAGCATTTGTACTTCAAAGGCACTGGACCAACTCATCACTTCCACATGGGACCCTTTTTTAAAATCCCAAGATATAGCAGCACTAATTTCACTAAATTCATGGGATGTTTCTGCTTACAAGAGGTCTGCTTGTGTGAGCCAGGGTTATGGAATTAAATCTTTAATATTACTCTAACAAAGCAGGAATGATAAGAATAAAAGAGCTCATTGTAAAGAGAAAAAAGGGAGCAATTATTTATATTTCTTCATGGTGTATTATCAATATATGTGACCTAATCAATACTTAGACTAGTTACTCTGCAATCTCAATACAAATTATTCAATAAGCTAAGTTACATCAGCAAGATCCTAAGCTGTTATCTTGCAGCTGGCTCTAGCCCTTAAAGTATCTGGAGGAGAGTTTTGATGTCACAACTAATGTGATGGCCTCAGTGCAAGTACAGATATTCCTGCCTTTGAGTGTCTTTTCATACAACTTGTGGTTTGTATGCCTTTTCATACAACCTGTGGCTTTATCTAAACCGTTCAGGACCCTGGGAATGTTTTCCCCCAAAGCTTGTTTCATCTCAGGAAATACAAAATTGACTTCATTATCTTTGGGGAATATGTAGGATTTGGGTGTAACAGCTGGGAAACAGGTCATCTTCAGAGATATGCAAGTATGAACTGAGTGAATTCTCCAGCTTGGAGAAAACCTTGTGACAAAAATCTGAGTCAAACTGGAAAGGAAACATACTTTTGCTTATATTCGTTTTTCTTTCCTCTGTAAATGACATCCAGACGTTGGCACTCTATTCCTTGGACTACTTAACAGATGGGTTCATATGTTACTGCCAGAGGGTATTTAGTGGGTCACACTGGTAAGCTGAGTGTTGCCTCCATCCACTCTTGTGCAGCAGCACACGGCTGCCAGATACTATTTCCAGATCTATATGTAATCTTGCATATATCATAGATGAAGCTGATACAGAAAGTCATTAAGGCTGAGTCTGTCTGTCTTTATATATGTGAGACTTCACTGAAGTGGGAACTTTGAGCTGGGATCAATAGAAGGAAGAGGCCATAAGAAAAGAGATGAAAAGTCCTATTGATTGTTTACTACATTAGGAATGCAAAAAATTTAGACTTTGAATGATGTCTGTAATTCTTAAAAAAACTCCATTAATGATAAAACAGTTGTCTGAAAAAGTGTTTTCTCTGGTAGTCTAAGCATTTACCTAAGACTTCTAAATTTATTTCCTAGCCTGACTAGCCAAGTGACCTTTCTGAAGTTATTTATATTGTCTTTATATTTGTATTCAATTACTCAGCATAAATCAGAATGAGAATTCAAGGCCCCCTTCTGCTTTATCTTTATCAGTATGCAATGAGCCTGATCCAAAGTCTGCTGAAGGCAGCAGTTGGGGCCCCACTGACATTAGTTGACTTTGACTCTCAGCATCATATACACCACACCAAATTCTGGCCCCCTGCAAAATGCATCCCAGTTCAGCCAAGCGGCAAGCCATGTGTGTTTCATGTTACTGTAGGCATGAGAGAAGTTTTGGAGGTCTCTCCACATTCTTACATAGGTACATAAAGGACCACTCTTTAACATTCTGGTTTCTTATGAATATGTATGCTGTGTCATCTGCTTTACCCACTGCAAAAACTTCACATTCCTTTTGGGCCTGATATGATACCTCCTGCAGCCATATCTTCAGATCTCACAAGCTCTTTATCACTTCTTTGGTTCACTACGAATCTTTTTTGACCTGTTACATGACCAGAGGAGAGCAATGTATGACAACTAGTTGCAAACTACAGGAGGAATTTTCTCCATGGAGAATTGATGTGGTCTTTCACCACTGTTTAGGTGATGATTTTCAAAAGTACTTATGAAATCTAATCAATTTTGGAACTTCTAAACAGAACTGGGATGAAGCAAGTACGTCAGAATGGGAAGAAATTCATCACCAAAGGCTTAAAGTCAGGGGGGAAAACTAGTCAGTAGACTCAAAGTTGTTATTAGGAGGAGTCACAGATGGTAAATAAGCAGCATGATTGCATAAGTCTGATACCTGCTAAATATTTTAATTCTGTGTGCCAACTGTGCGCCAGGTAACTGTTGGCCTTTTCATGATGGAATGAATACAAACCAGCTTTTATTTTATTTATTTTTATTAATTTTTTTTCATTGTTAATCCACATGAATATGTGGGAAGCAATTTGTGCTCCTGCTACATCATCCTGCTTCATGAAAGGTGGTACAAAGTTGATGTCTTTTTATTTTCTTCATCTTTTCATGAAAAACCCTCAGAGAGTTAAACATGGTGGGCTGTCTTTTGGTGCTCTTTGGCAGATACCACTGCAGAATGGACAGGAAGATTTCTTTTATTAAATATGTGGACAACTTTATCCATTGGAGTCTGTAACTTAACATCATAGGCTGATCCCCATCTGTGGTGCCTATGTCATCAGTTCTCTGTATAAAAAAAGGATTTTCACATGATTAATGACAACCATTGGGATTAATGAAGACTTTCTCCAGCCATGAGGTCACAGATTTTCTGACTTTGATTCTTTTAAGTTCAGTGGACCTAGTAGGGAAAACCTAGATGCAGCACTTTTCCTTGTGTCTCTCAGACCCTTAAAGCAATGTATATTTTTGCCCTGCAGTATATGAATCCTGATGAGTATAGTGTAGTTCAGTTTGTTTAACTATGCTTTTATGCCATTTAATGTATTCCTGTATTTTTTTCTGGGTGCACAACCTAAGGAGGAAATATGTCATCAGCTGTGCTAAAACCATTGAAATAGCTGGGAAAGAAATTGTCCTCAAGTCTCAACAAATCATCTTTTTAGAGCATTTCATGTTAAGAATTCATTTAAGAAATGATCCCCAAGAGGCCACATGTGAACACTGTGCCATCCTAATCTATCTTTTCCTGACTATTAGGTTGATAATGGGGATTCCTTTGCACAGTCATTATGCATTGTTGTCAGTCTTGAGCCAGTTTTACGACCTGTGTCCAAGATGTACCCTCATTCACATTAAAGGCTTAAAATGATCCATTAATATCTTGCTTTGCTTCTTCAATTTCCTGGTTCCTTACAGAGCTTTAAAATGTTGGTGTTTTTGAGATGGAAGGGAACCAGCACAGCTAGAACTATGATCCATTCTTGGTTCAATAACTAGAGATTTTAGCTATTTCTACTGTGACCACCAACTTTCAACAAGCAAATCCAACACAGTTTAACATCCAAATGACTGTGTTGAATCCCAGCAATAGCACTGATGGACTGTAATCATGAAACCTTTCCTGAGTCATACTGTCATTGTAAGTACATAGGATGTAGCTATGAGACTTAGTTATTGTTGGTATCTCTTAATATATGCAGTGAGTACCCTCGTGAGTTTTTTGTATAATTTCTAAAATGTACAGAAGATATGGTCCCCTTTAAGATTTGCAAGAGATAATTTCTTATTTTACATTTATAATATGGTTGAAAGTTTTAAAATAACAACATCCTCCTGCACAACTGTTCAACTCTAGTATACTGTATATGAGGAGAAATCCTTATTTTAGTGAACTTAATAATAAACAGCCTCTTCAAGACATCACAATCACTGTAAAAATACAGTGAAGGAGAAAAGGCAAATAACTTCTGTTGCTAGTTCATATTCCCCTGTCCTGGAAGTGTAGCGGTCTGGGTAAATGCACGTAGACTCTCAACCCTTGTCTTTTCCTGCCTGATTGTTAGCCATAACCTGCTGGTATTGGAATTAGAAACTGTCTGCACACTCTGCTCTCTATTTGGCTGACAAAATACTAACAGAGCAAATTGTAGGTTATTTCACTTTTCGACATGGGCTGTCACCCCCTAAGTTTGCTGATATGGTAGCAGTGGTCTACACTGTCTCTGTTAGAGTTTTTTAAATAAATAGGGTGAAAGTAGATGGGTAAGCTCTTTGCAACTCTCATGTCAGCTATATATTGATAGTTCTCCACTTACCTACATTGCCTGATCATTAGTTTGATCACTGCCTAATGCCAGATCATTCTTCCTGCAGAGCTTGCTGTTTTATTAAACTGCTTCACTAGTATTGTGAGTCCCCAAAGCTGGGTTATTTTCTCTTGAGTAAAGAACAGAGATACACCTACCCTAGCAGAAATTGTACTTTCCTTGTTAAACTTCTCTCCTTGTGTACGTACTAAATTCCTAAAGATGCAATACCTGATTAAATGACTGACACACAGCTACTGTTGTTTATACATATTGCCATCAGTTTACATGGTAATAGACAAGTTGAGTATTTATGGCAATCACATTTAATCCTACTCTCAATGGATCAGATGTGAACTGTGGGAGGTTGACCCACTCTCTGTGTTTCTTCTTTCTACCAGTGTTTGGAAATATACCAACTTTCCTGAAAAAAAAAAGCCTTACAATATACTGCATGCTTACAGGCACCAGCTGTCATCAAAAACATATCACCTATGGACTGATGCCATGTAACCTTGTTACTCATCTATCAGCCTATTTCTCTCTTTCTGTTTCTCTCAGGTGTTTTTAATGTGTCCATCACCATGGTTTCTCATGCTGCTTAGTAGAATCATAAAATAGTGGAACAGTTTGGGTTGAAAGGGACCTTAAGGATCACCTAGTTCCAAAACCCCTGCCATGGGCAGGAGTGCCATTCAGTAGATCAGGTTGCTCAGGACACCATCCCACCTAACCGTGAACACTTGCATGGGTGGTTCATCCACAACTTCTCTGTGTACCTATTCCAGTGCTTCACCACTTTCTGTGTAAAGAATTTTTTCCTAATATCTAAACTTTCCCTCTTTCTGCTCAAAACTATTGCCCCTTGTCCTGTCAAAAAGTGCTGTATAAAAAGTCCCACTCCCTTCCCTTTATAAACCTCCTTAAGGTACTAGAAGGCCATAATGACATTTGCCCAAAGCCTGCTCCATGCTGAACAACCACAGGTGTCTCAGCCTGTCTTCACAGGAGAGGTACTCCATCCCTCTAATCATCTTTACTGCTCTCCTCTGGACCAGTTCTAATATGTCCACATCATTCTTGTGTTGAGGACCCCAGAGCTAGATGCAACACTCCAGGTAGGTTCCCATAAGTACAGAAGAGGGGGTCAGAATCCCTTGGCCTGCTGGTCATTTCTCTCCAGGATCATTTGGCCTTCTGGGCCACAAGCACGCGTTGCTGGGTCATGTTCAGCTTTTTGTCCATGAGAACCTCCAGGCCCTTCTCTGCCGGGCTGCTGTCAATGACTTCTTCTCCCAGTCTGTATTCATATATGGGATTGCCACAACTCAGGTGCAGGACCTTGTGTTGGGGCTTGTTGGACTTCAAAAGGATTTTGCGGGTCCAGTTATTAAATTTTGTCCTGTCCTTCAGTTGTGTCAACTGCACCACTCAGCTTCATGACATCTGTAGCTAACCCTTAACTTTTTAGCAAGCCTAGCTTTTTACATTCCTATGCATGATTTAACTCTTCCTTGCTTTCAGAGGCCCACTGAATGAAGTGGAAGCATTTCTGTATATTTTAAATGATATTGGATTGCTTTGTTAGACCACATAGCGACCTCACTGTAAGTTTCAAATATTTTGGAATATATATAAGAGACATCAGCAAGAAAATTGCCTGATATGAATGATATCCCAACTTTTTTTGAAAGGAAGAGTGATTTTGCTATGAACTTTACTGTGTACAACACATTGCTTAGCTATTTTACCTTTTCTTCGCTTGGTTTACCACTGATGGCCAGGATGATTTGCAGTCCTGATTCTCTCTTCATTTCATGTTTGTTAGCATTGCTGTCCATCTTTGACTCTTTAACAAAAGTTTGATATTTAGTGAATATTATAAATGTGTGGGATTATTGATGGCATGGTTTTCCTACACAGATTGGAAGTACTGTATTTGTACAGATCCTAGTCTGTTTGAGAATTTAACACGGCTGGAACTTTAGGTGCTATTTGATTAATAAATAACACCCACTCCCAGCTTTGTTGTTAATGAAAACCATGTACCTGTGTTATGAAATGCACCTGTATTATGACACTATGATGATGACAGTGGTCCCTCTGTTTTTAAAACTAAAACTCATATAATTTATAACTGTAACAATAAAATGAAATTCATTAATATCCAGTTTAATTTACAAATGCAGTAGGTCCACTTTTGGCTCAACACCTTTAAGAAATTGGATCTGTTTAGATTTGAGAAGCAGATGGAAAGAACTGGCATTTATCATACTTAAAATTTTTTATTACAAACAATGCTAGATACGTGTACTGTGACATTCTCGAGAACACTGATGTGCCACTCATTGTCATAGGCCCCACTCTTCTGTCTTCTTGAGAGTGAAATGTTGTGAAATTTTGCACTTGACTGGACTATTCTCATTTCTGTGGTAAGTTAATAGTGACATTACTATCCTCAAAATGTCCCAACTCATAGGACTGTCTTATAGTCAACAAGATGTACTAGAAAACTATTTGTTTTCTGTTCTTCTAATGCAGTTTTAGGCCTGGGATTGCATTTAGACAACTTATTCAGAATCTTCTCAGCAATGATAAGGCTAGAATTGCCATTAAACAAACACATGAAGTCCATTTAAATAAAGATTAGTGAGATTTATATATTGGAATTCTCTTAAATATCTTGAATCTTGAATCCAGCAGTTTCTGGAGCTGCAGACCTTGCTGCCACAGGGAAATGTTCCTCGAATCTGCAAAAGCAAGACTGAGCCTTGGATCCTGTGACCTGCTGTTGATGACCTTTATAGGTCCCAGTGTAATGCCAAAAGTAATGGTGTCTCTTGCCAATGACGGTTGGCCAATAGTGTGGATCCATCTGCGTGGTCACTTAGGTGACACACAGTTTTTGAGTATAACATGCACCATGTCATTTTTCTTCCTTTTCTTCTCTCCTGTAAGCTTTCATAAGCTAGAATGTTCACATATGATGGGATATTGCATTTGATGAAAATCATTACTCTTTCATCTGGTAATCTTTCTTTTATAGCTGTGATGATGAACCACTAGAGATGTAGACTGTGCTAAATTTGCATGGGTGGCACTAAGAGTATATTTAACAGAACTATCCATAGCCATGGTTTGCATGGTCCTGCTGCACAGATACAGTCCCTCTTCCATCTTGTGTACCTGACATATCTGAGTTTACTGTTAAATTCCTTGTCATTTAAACGGACCTTTCCAGTTCAGTGGACTGCTGCTCTAAAAGCTCCCAAATAATTAATTGCAATATCTAGCCCAAAGTCTAATCTAGCCAATCAGTATCTTATTGTCTCCCCAAAGGTTTAGTATCATTTTACAAAATAATAAAAAAAAATTCCTATTGTATTTAGACTTTTGTCTTTCCTCTTTACAAAAGAAAAAAAGTAAGATATGTACTCTTCCAACTCACCGGAACATTGAGACTCTTTGCACTGTCTTGGCCTTCATTTTTCATAGAAATATCATTAGAATTTTGAATGAAAGAGAGTTGAAGAGAGTAAAATCTACCCAATATGATTTTTGATTCTGTGCACAGTCCAGGTATCATTGCTATTCATTAAAATGTATTGCACTAAGTGCTGTATATTTTCGAATGGTGATTCAAGAACTTATATAAATTGATAAATATTTCATTTTTCTGTCTTGAAAACTTGTAAGATACATGAAATTAAAAATAAATATTTTTAAAAATATTATTTATATTATTATTGAACACTTGTTAATCTGCATCACCGCCGATTCAGATGTTAGGATGAGTACACTGAGTTACTGCTTTGGCCATCAACATCCAGTAGGTTTCTAAACATTTATCTGCAAAGATGTTCCTCAGTATGGCTACTCCTTAGGTTCCCTTAGCTACTGACTCATGAATTTAGGTATTTGCTCTATTATTATAAAAGCTACATGTAATGATCTTTCACTGATAAGTTTGATTAGAATACTGTCAAGATTAACCTTTATCAACACGTAAGTTAACAAAAAATCACGAGTGACTCCTTTTTTGCAAAAAGGTATTTTCCCCTCAAGCATAATCTGTGAATCTAATAATATTAATTTCTTTTCACTTTCCTTTTAGTTACACACTGCAGGGAAAAAAAAACAGAATGCAAAGTTGAATCTGTATAATGGCAAACATAAAAAAACAGCAACACAACAGTGATTTCTTTTTTTGTTGCTCTTTCTGGAATCTTTCTTCTAAATTTTGGTAGCATATAATGTAGATGCATTAATGAACTGCTAAAAGCAGAAATTTGTTATATAATAATATGAATTAATCTGATTTTCTTTTATAAATAGATAAGAAATAATAGATTTTCTGAATCTTTTCAGCAGGAATTTCCTTGAGATTTGCAGAAAGAAATAGAATATTTTCTTTACACCTTTTATAGCAAAAAATGCAGTTAGAAATTGGGCTATTTCCTTATAAGTAGATTCATGACCAAAACCCCTTAATTTCAGATGTAAAGTGGCTTGGCTGCATGCATAAGCAGAGCTATGAATTCTTTTCCATCTGAACTTATGTTCTTTGATTTTCACTGAATGACTGACCATTTCAGCACGCTCTCCTGATCGTATATAATTCGGTCCTCGACCATGACAAACCAATCATTCACAACTGACCCTTGAAATTAATTAATGCCAATCACTGCTATCAGTCAAGAGAAATTCTGAGGGATTTCAAAAGAAGAGATTGATGTTACATACTGCTAAAGGTAGATGTAGCAAATGCAGTCAGTCAGTGAATTTCAGAAGAACTTAAATTACATTTATAGATGGCTAACATCCTTTCTAGTACGTGTTGTTACAAGATGGTAGTCGTCAGTGTATACGAAAGCTGGAACAAGTGCTCAGTGTGAAAATGCTAATTTTCAGATACTTATATCTTGAAAACCATAGGTGGTCTTGGCATGGAAAATAACATGCTACCTCCAAATTTGAATCTCTAAAGCATAGCAGGAGGCAGATCTAACCAGCACTGTGACCATATGTGTTTGGGATTTCATACACAATAATTAATTTCCATTCTGTTAAAATGAATAATTTAATATAATATCCCACATCAAGAGATGGAAACACAAACTGATACTTTAAAAAAATGCTGGTGAAAAAACTTTTTCCTAATCAAAAACAACTTAAAATATTATGAGTAAAAATAATATGAAAAGAAAATTATTTAACTGCTTTTATTTCTCAACATAACAATCTTATGAATCCTGCCTCTTGGCAATTGAAGGATGTTTAATTGAATAAAGGGCTTAGAAGAAATATATAATCTACAAATGGATGCTCTCTGTAGATGCACCAAACATCCACGTTGTTTTCTAACTGTTTCTAGTTAGTATTATACTTTTTCTTCCCTGTCTAATTTGCATGTGAAGATGAACCTCCACCAAAATACTCAATATTTTTACCTAAACTCAATAAATCTGTCACACATGTGTCAGGCTAAGTCTCTTCATTGAAACAGTGATAACCAATAGGTTTTAATGTCATTCTGTGACACAGGTCAGCTCAATAAAAGTCTCTGTAAATTATCATTTGGATGTCAGATGATCAACAACATCAGTGCTGTCATGTCATCTGGGGGGCTATTTTCCCAGAGAAATGAGAGCTAAAGTATGTATTGTCACTCTCTATGTCTTCTGAGAACATAATCACACCAAACTATCCAACACGTGGTACTTGTATAAAAACATGTTGTGCCAAATCTTCTCTCAAGTGATACTTGAAGTTTCTAAAAAAAACCACCTCTGTTAGCTGATGCATTTGTCTCCTGTTTACCACATTCAGCTGCCACTCCTAGCTCTGTCCAAAAGCAAAACAGCCTTTTTTTTTTTTTTTTCCAAATAGAAAAACAAGTCGAGAGAGAAACAAGAACTGAAACTTTAGCTTTGAATTGCTCTGCTAGCAGAAGATTGACTGCAAATCAAAACCACGTGCCAGCCTGGAAGTTCTTAGCCACCAAAAACTGTTGATCAGTGCTAAAGGGGGGTTTCAGAAATCCAGTTAGGCTCCTAGGCACATTGCAAAATCCCACTAGATGCCAGTCTGACTACATATCTCAGAAAAAAATGTGGTCCTTGTGAATGGCCTCTCATCTCTAATACCTGTTGGATTTTGATCCAAACTGTGGAATTAGGCCTGGATCCAGGTCCCACTGTGCAGCTAAAGCTGCCCATAGCTGCTAATGACAGAGTAATCTTTGTTACAGAATGGTGAAGACTTCTGGGAGTTGTGTGTGCCTTTTGGGGTGCCTTGCATAGTCTGTATCACAGAACTGATGCCTGTAAGTGAAGAAGAGGATATTTCTCCACCCTCCACTGCCTTGGGTGTCAGGGCTGCATTATATTAAATTATAGTATATATTATTGTAAATATATTTTAAACTATATCAATCAAATTATAAATTATTTATTAAAGAGTACCTATCAGCAAGCACAGAAGAGCATTCTTTATTTTAGAAGTCAAAAAAATGTATGTTGTTAGACTGGATATTTGTGAGCAACAGAGTGGCTGATTTTTATCTTTCAGAACAGCATAGCTAGAAAGACAATCAGGGACCAGACTTCCATAGTCCAAAGACAGAGAAGGAGCTAGCTCTGCCGTGCTGCTGCTGATCTCTTGATGGATCATACTAGTTTGCAGTGGGTGCGCAGACTGTCAAGTGGAAGGGTGTTGATAATGATGACATTACTCCCATTACACAGCTTTTGCTTTTCTTAAGCAATGCTTAAAAACTTGCCTCCCATGCTCTGCTACTTGTATCATCACTGACATCTGTTCTTTTTAGGTTGCAACACAGTCTTGACAGATCTACAGTCCACCAGAAACACTACTTAGAAATTATTTATATATACGTATATATATAAACACACACACATATATAGATATATATTCCTCATAAACAGTTTCAGCAAAGAATTAGCAGTCCAGTGACTTTTGGCAAAATCTTCATGGAGGTGATTTCTTAGGTTGAAAGTTGGCTATTTTGAAAAATAAAGAACTTCATATGTTAAATGCCAAATTTAGCTTCTGAATTGAAGAACCCATTAGAGGTGATTATGTGAGAATAACAGAGATTTCCTCACAAATATTTCTGTTCATCTCTCAGAGTATATTTGTATACCAGAAGACAGTGTAATGTAACAGTTTTGCTACTTTTAAGCTAACTTAGGTACGAGATGCTCTAGTTTACTAGACAGCTGCCTAGCCACAGACATATATTTCTCAGTGGTTGGATATGATTCTTCCTCACTGAGCTCCCTAATGACCTGGCTACAGTGCCAAGAGGACCTGATGAGGCTTGTGTGCCTTTTCATTGCAATAAACTTGTTATTATGTGTGACTCCAGTGAAGATGAACCCTTAGCACAGTTAGAGCTATGCGTGTGAGCTGAAATGGGTCTGAGACAGCAAAGTGGGAAGGACTTTTAATGTCACTGGTTTGACAAATGCCTTTCAGAACAGCATATCTCAACACAAGGTCTGTTGTACTTCTGCAAGGACTGCTTTTTGCTGCTCTGACTGTTGTTAATGAAGCTGCAGCTCATTGCTGTCTACCCCTGGTTTCCGGTGTCTGGATTGGTTTGAGGTTGCGAATGGTTTCCTGTTTCTGTGCAGCTCTTGGGTAGTCTAATTGAAACGACATGTCAGCAAATATGTGTCCAGTGTGGCTAGGGAAAGAGCCAAGGTCCGGTTTTCTGCAGCAAAGTGACCGATTACAGAAAACTCCATGGAAATAGAAGAAAAATCAATAAGCTGATGGTTGATGTGAACAGCAAAGTTTGTCTCCTACTCAGAAGACTCATCAAGTGCTGAGTGAATTGGAGCACTGGACTTCTACAAGCAGGACAAGGAAAAGAACAAGAGGAAATATTAGTGATGAGAGAATTTGCTCTGTAAGTCTCCTCTGGTTTCTTCCAATTTTACTCTGCAAGAATAAACAGAACTGAATTGGGAAACGTACTAAATCTATGTATCAAGTCCTCGAGAACGAATCCATCAGAAACAACTTCAAGTTCCTATGCTAATCTAATTACTATGCTATGCTAAATATTATGAAAAGAAGCATGATTCCAAACATTGCTCTGTTTTATGAAGTGTTGTTTTTGGATAGTTAAGGAAACCATGGCCATTGTGTGAAAAATGTATACATTCATACGATTTGATTGAATTTCCACCCCTATTACTTAGCAGCAACCAGAGACAGTAGGAATCCATTGTTTCATGCAAAATGCATATATAAAACAAACGATGGACTTGGTCCAAAAGGGCTGACAGTCCAAGGTGCATAATTTTGCATCATAAGACCACTTGTGCTCTCTCCTACACAAAGTACACCCTTCCAAGGAACTTTGTATCTGCATGCAAAAGTCATGGCATCTAAATACATAAGCTAAACAGTAGCAATGTTACTGAAATCTACTGTTACTCTTCAGTTTTTACTGATGGAGATGCAAAAGACACAGACTCATTGCTACATGTCTTCATTTAAAATCCAGTGTCTAGTGTGATCAAGGGTACAAAGTAGTACCTTCTTCCCTGGAGAGAGAAGTGTGGGAGAGAATATTGGTGCACTGGAGGGGGGCTGAGATGTGTCTGGGACTGACATAATGTCATAGAGGCATAGAATTGTAGAATGGCTTGGGTTGGAAGGAACCTTAAAGATCATCTATCTCCAAATCCCCTGCACTACATTGGGTTGCTCAGAGCCCCATCCAACCAGTAAGTGCACTTTTCTGTGTCGTGTCCAGTCTCATCTGCCAGCACCCATAAGTCCTTCTCTGTGGGGCTGCTCTCAATCTGTTCATCCCCCAGCCTTTATTGTCACTGGGATCTGTCTTCAGCCCTAAGGTTGTGTCATTGCTCTTCACCTGGATTGGGAAGTTCAGCTTTTGCTCTTATCCAGAGTTTTTCTGAAGTTTTCTGCTTTCCCAGTGACTTTTTCTGAATCCCCTGAATCACAGCTTGCCACAGTATTCTAACACAGTCTGTTCAGCATGGAGGACAAATGAAAGAAATTCTTGGGTCCTTTATAGATGTCTATAGTAGTCTAAGTGTAAAGAGATGGGAGAGAACATATGGGAATGCTTCTAAAAGTTATGTAGCAGGTTCTGGTCTGTATTCCTCTTTCTTCAAGGTCCAAACTAATTTTGATAGCAGTTTTCCCCCTCCACCATGTATAGAGTTGCTGCAATCCTTATGTAGATGAGATGAATTTGCATCTCAGTGCCTAAACTACAGATAAATCAAAGGAATATTCTGAAGTGAAACCCACATCTCCTTTGTCTCGGTCTTATGCATGTGAGCAATTGTCCTTTGTTCCCTGTTTCTTTTCCTAAATGGTAAAAGTTGAAATGAGTTCAAGAGATTGGAAACTTCATGAAAGAGAAATTCCTTGAAGATCACTAAATATGTAGAAATTTCATTCAGCTCTGGAAATCCCCATATGAAAACAGTTGGTGGCCAAGAAAGTATTAGCTTATTTTTTTTTTTTTTTTCAAATTGAGGTTATAGGGTGATTCAGACACCCTTTTCTTTTGTAACATTCCTTCTCTTGCCAAAATCAGATGGTTTTGATGCTATTTTAGCTTCCTTTTTCACACCAGAAGACAGCATCTCAGGCTTTACAGTAATTTATTCTTTATATATACCACCTTGAAGGTGGTGGATATTGTCTAAGCCACCTTCTGTGCCTGATACAAATTTATAATTCACCAGTGCTGGAAACATCCAACATCTACTGTAGGTCCTGACGGTCTGTTTTACAAGGGGAGTCCCTTGTTCCTGGTTCAGTGCCATCAGGCTTCTTTTTCCTTTCTTCCCATCTGGTGGGATCTACAACTTCTATGTCTCAGATGGGTTTTTTTCCCAGGTTCTGCTCCATGTCATTCTGTTATCCATTGTGTTAATTCAAAGCTGGGCATTGGAGAGGAGGACCCTGATGATTTGAAGACTACTTGTGCCCACTGCAATGGTTAACTCCTCTGTGGGCTGCACTGCCTGATAGGACTTTGTTCCTACCCACCATGATTATTCCCTTCATGCTTTGTTATCACTGCCTCAATCTGTTCATAATTTTATCAGGAGTTTCCATTGTGCCTCCCATCTTTTCTGTCGGGGCATACATGGCAGTGTAAGTGTTATGGGCTATCAGAAACATCAGTGTTATTTACATCAACATAAAAGGGGGCAAAGTATTTTGTGGTTCTGTCCAGACCTGTGTTATCCTATGCCAAGACTGAAAGAGCTGAATTCTACCTTGTGAAATCCAAATGAACTTCTAGTTGTGAAAAACAGCAACTGAAAATACTACTGTTAGAAAAACAAAATAGAATTGTGTTACAAACCTTTCTATGCCACTGTGTCAGATTTTTTTTCTTCTGTTTGATAAATACATTAAAAGAAGAATCTACTGTTTATTTTTCCTTTAGGGCCATATCACTTTTGTTCCTTATTGTGAAACTCAAAGAGCAATAAGACATCTCACCAGCATGAAGTTGTCTTCTTGTAGAACTTCTAACAGTCACAACTCCTTCAAAACCTTCCACAAACCAGTTCAGGGTTTGAGTCAGGGCACAGATGCAAAAGTGGTTAAACCAGAAAATACCTCAGTAACTCAGACAGCATATTCACATGATTCTTGGTGTGTAGCAAAATGGTATATTAGCTAAAAACTTTCTACTTTGGTGAATAAGGAATTAACTGCATGGAAAGTGGATCTTCCCCCTCCTGGAGCAGATGTGGAGTGTGGAGGAAAGGAAAAATTTTTTTTGAGACAGAGAGACACAATGTTTAGGAAATTACTCTTGGCTTTAGAAAACTATCTAGCCAACATGGATCAAATCCTGGACATTGATAGTTTTGTTAACTTTTTCTTCTTTTTTCCTCCTGATGGTTTCTGTCTTTTATTTCTGGCCATAAAGATTGTTACAAGAATTATATCTGAGCTTGACTGAATCTGTTTTTTTCTGCATCATTTCACTTGCTTACACTACATAAGCCAATGTTTGGGCTGATTTCATCACTGGCAAGAGGGAAGACAGGTTGGTTTTGAAAAAAAACGAAAGGAGATCAAAGAAATGAAAATAATACAGCTTCATGTTGTGGCAGAAATAGAATGGGAAGAGAGCCTTTACTGATAAAGTTGTGGAAATGAACTTTAATTGACAACCCACTTTCACTTTTTCTAAAACGTGGATTTTCTCTTTGTTCTAGCAGATGGAATTTTGATTGCTCTATTCAGCCAATCCTCACTTGTTTTCTAATGGGCTTTGGATTTATTTTTTTTAAAATGTCTGGGAGATCCATCACCCCAAATAAGTGGACTTTAAAGGTCAAGAGAGCTCTTATCCTTTCAGTTCATTTCATGAGAGCTCTGAGCAGCAGGCACAGCAATCTCAGCATGGACTCAACGATATTTCCTCACAATGTAGCCAGAAACTGCATGCCTGCAGGGTAAAACAAAATTACCAGTGTTCCCCCGTGAATGTCCTACACCTTGAGAGGCCACAGCCAGCTACAGAGCAGTTAGCTGCATGGCTGAGCACTAGCAGTAAATGCTTACTTCAATTGTGGCAACTGCCACTCAGAAGGGATGCATTTAATCTTGAAGGATAGATGTCTCAAGTCATCTCCCTTAAGTGACACAAAGTCTCTGGATGTAGAAAGGAGTGCTGAAGGGTTCTCTATGTAGGCAGTTTCTCTCTGACTGCAGGGTAAGTGGAGAAAAATTGAGATAGCTGCTAATAAATTAGCTTTAATATTAATCTAGTCCCCATGTCTAATGAAAATTGCTAATGAATGCACATGGAGAAAAAAGGGAAACCAAACAACATAGAAGAATATCAATAACATGATAAGACTTTTCTCATATTGCCTATTATTATTGATGGCAATGGACAAATGTTTGCAGATTTGATTAGAAACCATTTTGATTAAGCCATGAAATACTGCTGATGAGAATTCAAAATTCAGAATCAGTGAAAATTTCCTTTGGGACTAACATTCCTTAGACAGGTGGCCTAGAGGAAAGAGAGAATGGGCGAATTACTGCTGCCTATGGACTCTAGTGCAGAATTTTGGACACCATCACTCTCCTTGCCCGATGCAGACGGAATCTATTGCTAATTGTTATTAAGCATCCTGTAAGAAAATGGCAACAGCACTGAGGTTTCTAGAATATAAGCAGCAGTTAATATTTAGTACGAGTACAATGAGCACAGTTTTTCAACAGTACCAAAGGGTCTAGTGGTCACTATAAGGATTAAGGCTGCAATCTCATCCAGGCAATTTTGAAATTTGCGAGAATTCTTACAGTGTATATAAAATAGATTTTTTAAAGCCTTTGCTGCTGTCAGTTACTTTGTGAATTTTAAAAGTATGACCTGAAGGTGTAATAAATACTGTGCAACTTGATCTGAAGGGAACTTTAAGTAACTTACTGTAAATGCACACACACACACACACATGATTCTTTCTAAATATATTGGCCTATTTACTACAGTAGTTACCTGTTTAAGACTTGCAGTTATATTAAGTAAAATAGTGTGCCAGGACTAATACATTTTCAGAGAACCTATTTGTTTTACTGAAGAATTTATTGCAGCAGTAATAACTGTCAGAGTGAAAGCGTGGTTAAAGTGCTAGAGACAGGACCAACTGCAAAGGGTATCTATCAAACTATCGACTTCCTGCCAGCAGTGTTGTGAACTCTTTTGTCATAAACTCAAGCACCCAGAGTTGAAACCTCGATCAATGAAAGGGGAATCTGGTATCCAACTCTTTTAGAGAGGGCATCTCTTCTGTTTGACCCATTAGGACACAAATAACAGTTTTTATACAGTGCAGGTTTGATTTACAGCAGACCTTCAGGTTACCTAGTAACACTTATATTTTAAATGAAATGAACAGCACTTAGGATCTGAAAGGGTTAAATATAGAGTTCCCAGGTGCATTCTAACAAAAAGTTTTAGTTTCGTAACTGGTAAATAGAAATTTCATTACACTGTGCAGTTATTTGCCATGTGGAATTTTTTTTTCTTTTTTTTTTCTTTTTTTTTTTTCTTCCCCTTGATTTCATTTTACTTTTAGCATCCTGGTATCATGGAAAGCACGGTCTTATCTGAAAATGTTTCTGACTGTTGTTCCTTCAGTATTTCTAGTATTCTTGGCACTATGCCTCTGTCATCTATGGGCATAATTCACTTATTAAATCCCTAAAGCCTGTTTGTCTCTCAGAGCTTCTGTTTTACCTGTGGCTAGAAACTTGTTTAAAAATTCTACAATCTTATGATCAAATTTATTAATACAGCACAATAAAAATTTACTAAATAATTCACATTTCTATTCTATTTTTAAAATTTTTTCACAATGTAGCAGCAATGTGGATATAGGCTGGGAAAGAGGGCATTTCAAACGTGGGATATGTATATTATCATAAAGTCACAGAATGGTTTGGGTTGGAAGGGACATTTAATGCAAATCGCCCCCATTTTTTCTTCAACATATTTCACTAGATCTGATTGCTTAGTGCATGCTTATAAATATTTTAATTATAGCCTTTTGTGACTAAATGCCACGTGTTGTAGTGTGAGAGACATTGTAGAAGAACTATGATTTGGTTTGTTGATACCTAAGGCTTCACAAGCTTTGCTTTCTTAAAAATATGGACTGCAGAAGGACCCAAACTCTGCTCTGATTCAGTTTAAAGATGTGCTTCCCAAATGAAGGCAGTTGTGTCAAGCTGGATCACACTTCGGTTGCTTCTGTGGAGTTCTACCAGGGATTTAATTCTCAGATCAGTGCATCTCATTATCAGACAGGAAAATCTTCCCAGCTGTCTTTTCCTCACTTTTGTTGAGCTCAGACTGACATGATGGGGTTGTTCAAGTTGTGGACATACTCTTTTTTTCATGTGGCTGTCCTATGCCTGGGAGAACAGGCAACACTATCCACAGTATTGCACTGTTGTGCAGGGTTAGACTGTGTGTGTCTCAGTGTGGCAGTGTGAATGCTGAAGCCAGGAACTCTGTGCTACTTTGTGTACATTAGTAACTTCTTGCATGATTTTGATTCATGTAATGAAGTTTGGATATAATTGTTTTTTTCATTTTAGAGTTCTAGGAGAAGTGAGGGGCAAACATCAGCTTGGTTTGTTAGTGCTTGCTGCAGTTTATTTACCTTTTGGAGGCAAGGGGGAGGTGCTAATTTATGTTATGCTTTTCACATGTGTTTCCTATTTTTATGAGGGGAAACTTTCATTGAAATCTGCAGTGCTGTTAGCTTGATCATTACGGCATCATTTCAATATGTTTTGCTTCAGTGCAAACTTTAGCAAATATGTTCCATTCTTTCACCAACAAGAAAAGTAACCTAGGTAGATTGTTGCTGTCTGTGTGGTACAAGAGTCTTCTAGCTCAGAGGAGGAACTGTTTCCTGGCTTAGAAACAACTTTTTCCTGATAGATGGCACTGTTTTTGCCATTCATCTGAAACAAGGTGATGTATTGCAACACAGGAATTAAAAGTTTAGTGCATTCTGGATGTTGCACAAAATACACTGCCAGTTTTCATTTTTGTATAAGCCTTTTTTCTTTGCACACCATACTTCTTAATTAAAAAAGATTGTATCCATACACTGATGTTATTATTGAAATTTAGATGTATATTTCACCTATGTGCTGTGCAATGCCCTAACATGAAGTGGTTAATAACACTTTTATGTGTCTCCCTTAGAGGAATAAAAGTTTTTGTATGTGCTGGGGAAAGCCGATTCTACTATCATTTCAGTATTTTTGCACAGAATAACATGTGCAATTTTATCAACAGATCTCTAGTTGTCCTGCTGTGTATTGTGCAATTTTATCTGGTGCAGTCTGAATCTGATTTGCTCATCCTTAGTTAAGGTTTTTATCTCTGAGTACTCCATACAATCCAACCCAGTGCTGCTTGGATTATACACGGAAAATGACATGTTCCTCCAAAATTAGAGTCTGCAATAGCTATTGTCTCAATGAAGATGAGAAGAGTTGCCACCTTTTTCTGTTAAAGTATTCTATCTGAAACACAAACAAAAAATGTTTTTTGCATAAATATTAAACATTAAGTGAATAGTTGCCTTGAAATGTGCAGGAAAATTTGAGTCAATCACAGCATTTCTTATCGAAAAGTAGGCAATATGAACTCCTGCTCTGAGAAGAAACACAAAGGAATACATCGTGGGGAGTCTTTCTTTCATGCTTGTGTTATCACAGCTCAGATCCTTACAAGCCACAACTGGATGCTATTTCCAGCAAATCCAGATTTCTCTTAATAGTTGTTGATGACATGGTTCAAATATATTATTCAGTCAAAAGCAAACATCTCACCATCTCTGAACCACACCTTTTCAGGCCCCCATGCCATTAGCACAGTATTTTTGTTTTAATTAAAATGAGTGATATGCTACTAGTAAGCATACATATCATGTTTCTTTCTGTAGACTTGAGGCTTTTATGGTTTGGCTTTTAAATTTACTCTGTTTACAATCAATAAAGTGTGCTATGGGCTCAATAAGACCAAAATTAACTTAACACAATTAGCTATAATTCAAACTTTCTGGAAAGCTGGTCCTTTATTTGCTGTTTTCACTAAATCACTAGAAAGTGACTACAAGGCAGGGCAAAATCAGATCAGATCATTTAAATGTTAGAAGCATATTTTTTCCCCTCCTGCGAACAGTTTCTGTTTGTCTTATAAACTGAAAAATAAGAGTAAAAAAAGATACCTCTTCTCAGTTTGTGCTCTCTGAGAATCTTTATTGGAGGTGTTGGGGGGTTTGAGGAGTGGGTTAATCTGAGCCTACTGGCTGCACACCTGAGATAGCTGGGAGTCATCCCTGCCGCCCCTCAGTCAGAAAGCTTGGGGACCAGCTCTGAAACATGAAGAGCTATTTTAGGGTGAGGCAGGGCAGAGCACACAGCAGATTTCCAGACGTTTTGTCTTTGGTGGTCCCTGTGGGCAATCTCCCATTCCCGGCTGGAGAAGTGGGCTGCCAAGTGGAGGTGCCACAAAGACGTGTGCCTCTGCCCCAGCATGATACAACCCAACCGCTCAGGAATGAGTGCAGAGCAAGAGCCATGGTTTGTCCATCCCTGATCTGAAGTTGGACAAGCATCTGTACTGTTTGCTTGCATTAACTAAGCTTCAAAAATTGACTTTCCTCTTCCTTTAACTAAATGTTGTTGTTGCCTTGGTCAGCACTGGCAAACCGTGCTGAGAATTGAGTGGTAAAGTAAATAGTGTGAGTGATGTTTATTGCTGTTCTCAAATAATGATAGCAATTTTTTAAATGATTTTTTTTACCTAAATGGTGCTTCTCTAAAATCATGTAGGAGTTCAGGCTAATATTAAGATCTAAATTGGTGTCAGGGGAGTTGTGATTTGGAACAGAGATCATATATTTTGTTTCTAAACCCACATTTTTCTGGAACTCAGCAAGTATGAAGAAGATTGTCATTGTTAACATTCACCCACATTCAATTTTGCAGATGCTTAACAAGTCTTTTTAAACTAATGACTTCACAATTGAAAGGAAATATGTAAATAAGACAGAGTCACAATAAACATTACAGATATGGATAATTAAACTACATTTATCCATGTGTGCTATTTTGTTTTTTGTAAACTCTTCAATTTTATAAATAGAACACAAAGTTAACTAAGCAGTTAAAGAATCATATTCCTTCTGGTATTTCTGGTCACTGTATCCCAAATTTTTTACAGCCCTTGTTAGAGCGTTTCAGCTGACAGAAATTGAGAAAATACACATAGATAGAGTGTTTTGGATGCTAAATTAAATGGTGACATGTTAGAAAGCAGTGTATATATTTCCAGCCCGGAGCTCCCAGAATTATTGTACAAAATTCCACATTAATATCTGACTCAGTTTCTGTGATTATATCCTTTATATCAGTGAATGTCATGGCTGCCAGGTAAAATAAAACCATCCTATGTGTCCTCTTAGAATTATGCCAAACCCAATAACGTGTGAGAGCTGGCCTGTGTTTCTCTGGAGCTGGTGATGCCAAGCCCATCCTCGCAGACTAATGTGTAATCAATACATCTTTCACCGGTGACCAGAGCCCTAGTCAGGCATGTAGAGACGCCAGTCAATAAATCATAGCCAGAGGTCACTGTCACGGCAGCTCGGCGCCCCCGGGTCGCGCAGCTTCGCCTCGGACCTGACCGTGGCTCTCTGGGCAGCCTGGCAGCCGTGGGTCGGTGCAAGGTCGAGTTTATGCCCCGCGGGGTATTGGCCTCTCAAATGCTGTTTGCTGTTTCTGACACTGACCATTAATTCTCCTCTGTTGCCACATTTAACCCTTCCCTGCCAGCTCCTGCACAGCCGGGGTCCGGGCAGGCTAGGAAAGGATGTTTTCTCCTTAATCAGCTCTGGCAGAAGTCCTGTTTTGACATTACTGTTCCTCCACCTGATTTTAACTTTTTCTCAGTCAATGGGAGACAGGCTTTGTAATGTGGCATCAATTTCTAAAGTCAGAAGAGGCTACTGTGAAAATCAAGTTTGAAGTGTTTATTCCAACAAAGAACTTTGTGTCACACAAATAAATATGCATTAGGTGTGCAGAGAATATGTATTAGGTAGATGGGTTAATGTAAATTTTACTATGTAAAAGGTGTAACTTTTTACCCCATGGTGTGCTTAATTTCTAGAAACCTCTATCTTGCACCCTGTGCAGGATAAACCTCTCCTTTCTAAGCTAGACTCTGTATTTAGAAAGGTCCTAGAATTGGCAACAGGCTCATCCTACAGGATATCAGGAGTGATGTTTGCCTGCAACTGTGTCATGTATTTATTAATACAGGCTTGGAAATTGAAGAGCAATGTCAAAGTTCCTTGCAGATAACTCAATTTTTTGACTCACTCTCCAACTGCTTAAATAAATATAGGACCTCAGAATCTCAAGGATTCACCTAAAACTCACGGAGAACTAAATATAGCATCATGAGGCATTCTTACACTGCCTTTATTATCCTCAAGTGAGCAGGAATTACTTATCAAAATCACTGGTAAGTCTTTCTCTCATGAGATTTGTAAAATTTGAAACCTCATTTGTGGACCATAAAGTTCTGTACAGGCTCAGATATGCAATATATATTTGACCTGCTGAGTACACTGTCACAGGAGGTAACCAAGTAAAATAATTTGACTTGAGTAAAAAGGGGCAGATACTTTTATGATCACTAATAACATTTTTATAGCTATGAAAGCCAAGATAATAAGGATAATCAAATCATACATTTCAGGATATAAGCTGATTATAGTACCAGTAATGGTCAGGAAAGAATTTTACCTTTTGTCATCAGAAAAAAATAAGTGCAGAGTGACTAAAATTACGTTTTAAAAGAACTTAATCATCTTAAAGTTGGGCACTGACAGCTGTAGTACAATAGACTAGGCAGGGCTGAGGGCTACTCTGGTATCAAAAACCCTTTTGATTAGCTTCTGCATTCTGGTATCCAAAAAACACCCTTACGGCTTAGACTTGTCAATCGTCACATCTCTCTGCCTGCCCTTTCCCAGTAATACAAGGCCTGACACCTAATTAACTTGTATTCCTTCCAATTGTCTCTGTGCCTCGTAACTCCAAATCTGACATTACTGGCTCTTCATCCTCATTAATCAAGATTGTACTCTTACTGTTTCTTTTCTAAAATCAAAAAACAGCCATACTGCAGACCTTCAAGTGCTATGCTACCTTCGCTTTTTATGTCCTGCACATGATCCTTTCCTGTTTGCAGTAGACAGGAATGCTGTCAGAGGTTCACCAGACTCCACAGAACGCAGACAGAAGATGGACCTTCACAGCATCAGGTCATTTAGGAGATGCATCCTGCTTCTGCCTTGGAAACTCACTAACATCTCCAAGGAGTGGTATCGTTTTCCAGTGACCTTGCTCGGCCAATTACTGGGCTGCACCACTTGAGTGCAAACTTAACATGTGTGGCTGTGGAATGTATTAACCTGCAGCACTGTCTTTCAGTAAGAATAATAATGGTCTTCCTGTTAGTGTTCAGGTCTTGAAAGTAACATTTGCACTTTTAATTCATATATGCAAACGGCTCTTGAGAGAAATGCTGCTACTAGCAGTCAGAGTGTTTGTTCTTTTCCCCTTTATTTCTAACTAGAAGATATTTACAGAAAAAGCTTCTAGGAATCTGTGTGGACAGACAGAATGAGGTTTCAGGGCAACTGTGTTTTTTCTGCAAATTCTAGAAGAGATGTGTAAGGTGAGTTATAAAGCGTTACTTTGTCAGTGAAAAGTTACATGACTTCTGGTCTCTCTCCCATGTCAGTGAAGAGCTTGTGTAAGCTCCAAATTCTTTTTTGTTTAACCAATCTCTGCACATACCACCTTACAGTAGGACAAAAACTGGGACAACCTCATCATACAGAACTCTAGCACTGCAGAATTGAAGTTATGTGAGAGAAATCACAGTAACAGCACATACACTCCTTTTCTGGAGTCCTGCTTCTTAACTGTGCTTTAAACCACTTACCACTAAGTAAAAGGTAGTTAAGGAGACTGCAAGAAGAAGGCATTCTCCAGAAGTTACCCTCACACTGAAGGTAGGTGGTTGCAAAAAAGCCCACAACCAACCAAATGACACCCAACAAGAATCTGCATTGAAAACTAAATCAGACTAAGACATTCAAGGAATGACAGAAAGGCTGTTTATGAGATAAAAGTTTCATCAGCAGGAATGGAGTTGGCTGGCCTGACACCTTCAGATGAATGAAAGTGGTGTGTTATCTTCATCTTTCCAGTGCATTTGAATTTATTTGTGGGAAGCAAATATTAAGTTACATGGGACAGCTTATTTTGTCCCATGGATCCTAACTGTAGGATGAGAATAATTTGTCCACACCCTGTCTTCCCTCCATCCAGCTCCCTACTCAAAAAAGTCATGAGAAAAGTAGAGATGAAGTTAAATCTAATCTTTGAAAGATTTGGTGAATCTATGTCCAACTGAACAACATCTACTGTTGTATTGAACTAATTTCTTAGGCTCAGATGGTGTAGCTGAAGCAGTGTTTATAAAAAGCAGAAGTATGATTTTGTACATTGGGTATCTGCAGGCAGAATTATTCACAAATGCTTGGCACTGGTGCCAGCGATGACTTTTGTCAGGCATAGGAAAAGAGCTGTATGTAAATGTGTTTAGGAAAGAAATGATGGCTTTTGATCCCTGCAGAAGAAAAAAACCTGTTGAGGGATATTTCTACGCTGATTCCAAAATAACAATGGGAGTGACTGAGTATACAGAGGAATAGAAATAGCAGGTCCCATTTGTCTTCAGTGCTCTGATATGACCTAACACCCATTGCTTGAAATAAACTAAGCTGCTCAGTGAACACATCTGATAGTACAATTTGCTCATCACCTTTAGATACTTGAAATACTGCTATATTTTCCCTGGATTTTCTGTATATTTCTTGACACTTATAAAACATAGCTCTACCAAACCAGAGTACCTTACAATGATATACGGTCATTGCTTCATTCTTACATTTTTTTTTCTGTCAAGTTTAATCTCCTGAATAATGTGATAATAAATGTTGTATTGGAACTCAAAAATTGCTAAGATTTCTATGATATATAGAAAATTCTGATGTTTTAAGATGAATTTATGTTAGTATGATTGCACAGATGCTAATGAATTAATCTGAAGTGTGTGAAATTTGTTGGTGGGTTTGAGACAGTGGATTAAAAGAAGAAGGAAAATTGGTACAAGAAGAAAAGAGGCATGAAAGAAAAAAATGCAGTGGAAAAAATCAGGATAGGAACAAAGAAAGTGTGCTTATCTTAGACTTGGGTTCACCACTGAGGAAGCGGGAGAAGTTCTAGAGAGAAGGTGCATACAAGTAGCTCCTAAAGCTATGTTAGAAGTCTGCTTGCCTGTAGGGCTAAGATAAAATAGGATACAAAGGCTTGCATGGAAATTGCTTTTTTTACTTTTTCTTTTTTTTTTTTTTTTTTTTTTTTAACTCCTTCCCAAAGGAAGATGGGGATACAGAAACATGTATGCCTAGAAGGTCTGGAACTAATGTGGAGAGGACACCTGGCGTAGCAGGGGCTAAGATAAAGAAGGGCGACAGAAACTGGAAAAGAGAGACAGAGAAATAGTGTAGTAAAGCACAGCTAGAAGTTCAGTTGTAATACATGGTAGAGGCAGCTGTTTGAAAGTGTGACCTGATAAACAACTGCAATAAGGGGTGCTAAAATGGATATGCAACTTATTTGTGATAAGATTAGTGACTGGAAGAAATCTAGTGCAGCAAACATGGAAGTTTCTAGTGTAATTTTGAGGAGATAAATTAATGGAAAAGATCTTGAAAGGAGGATATTTTTGGTAAACACGGGATGGTTAGAAGTGACAGAACATTGCAATGCCATGGGTCCTTGATCACTCAGGACAGCTTTGTTAAAATTAACGCACAACAAAGTCAGCTTATATCTCAGACAACTGGGGTAGAATACCATGTGGAATTCCAGTGGAAGAGAGATGTAATAGCAGAGGTAGCAGAGGTAATGCAAGTAAACAGCAAAAGTAATATAAGAAATACAACATCTGATGCTGGTTCACTTTTGTGGAAAAATGAGGTTTTAATCTGCTTATTGGAATGTGGAAAAGACTTGTGGACTAAATGTCTTAAGTTTAAAAAAGTAGGCTGGAGGCAGTCTGTTAATGAATGATTAAATAGTCAACATACAGCACTGTATAAATACTGGAAGAAGATACTTCCATAACAATTGATATAATAAAAATATATCCCACAATATTTCTGAGTTCAAAGCACAGCAAATTCTAGTTGATCAGATAAGTCATATAGGCTACAATTTTTTTAATTTCCTGTAAATTGACAAGCCATTTCAGATAGTCAAGAAAACTGATCTCATTCATAAAAATTAACAGGGAAAAAGTATGCCCAGACATAGTCAGAAGTGACATGACAGAAGAAGAGTGGAGATCCTACAGCAGTACTACCAGCAACCTTAACTGGGAAAGGTTACTGCTTTTCCACAATCCATTCAAGTACATCTCTGCAAAGTAGAGAAGGTTGGCAGAGAATTACCTCCACACCTAAACCTTTTCAGTCCTAAATCTTATTCATTCACTCTCCTGGATGAGTACTATGTTGCTAATTTCTCTTTTTCAACTTTGCAAATAAATAAACAAACGCAACAACCCCTAAATTTCTAAAACAAAACCTCAGAAGTAAAACAGAAAAGAACCCACAGTGGAAATATTAAAAGCAGTATTGGGAAAAAATCAAAACAAACCCAAACAAAATCGATTGAAATTTGTACATTAGCTACAGCCCTCTGAATTATGGAGTTACATGAATTCAGATTTTTCATAAAGCAAATTTCTTGCTCTTACCAAAGAGCAGTGAGTTATAAATCCTGCTGCTCCTGAACCCTTCAACTGTATGAGGCAACTAGGTGTAATGGCTTTTATAACCTTCCATAGGATTTTAGTATGCTGTGATCTTTAAAAAAGCACAGAGTGGGTACAATAAAGTGAGTTAAATGAAAAAAGAAAGCATTAACAATTGATTTCATCTTAGTATTTAATTAGCTAGAGGCCATGTAGGAATAGACTAAATATCAGCAGAGGGTTCTTGATTACAATCTCAGAACAGATGGGCATTTTTATCTTGAAAGGATGACCAGCATATCTGTAGTTTTGCAGCTATCATGACTGATCTGTATCTTCTTTATCCAGGCTAATCAAGTACAGAAAGTTTATTAAGATAGTAACACTGAAAGTTATCACCAGTTATGCTCTCTAATCTTGATACAGTTTTGCTGTGTACTGTGTTTCAAGAGGTCTGTCAGCCAAAAAAGGCTAAAGTTTGAGGGGTATCATTTACACGTCTACAATGATGTTTTTGCTGAACAACAAGCAACTTAAAACCCAGTTTAAATTGATGGCAAAAGGTTATTGTCATGACAACTCCAACAGGTTAAACACAGGCTCTGAAAACAGGGTAAAATGTAGAATTCTTCCCCCAGGACAAGTAGGTTGATGTGTCTCCCACTGGTTCTAGTTTCCTGCCACTGCCCACTAAACAGCCTTCTACAAACATGGAAGAACAGACTCACCTGGTAAAAACTGGAGTAGTCACAGTATTGCAATCTATGCCAAATGATGTAGATGAAATGATACACATACCCAGTGGATGTATGCCTAGGAGAGCTGACTGTCGAATATGTAAAATTAGCATTTGCTTTTTTAATGCATGTGCATTCTAAACGTTGGCAAAACAATCCTTCTGGTTCTTATTTTTAAGAAATCTAGTTTTAAGATTAAAAAATATTCAAGGAAACATTTTAAATTTGGATTTAAGTCCAAGTATTTGATGAGAGATTTCCTTCACCCTGTTAGGATCACCACATTTTTTCGTAATCAAGAAGAATCAGTTGATTTCTGCTAAGTTTTGCATCAGTACAGCACTGGGCCTTTGATCATGTTACTTCATGATACTTCAGGTGAAGAGAAGACAGTTCACAACAATAAGAGGTGCAGGGTCCTAATAGTTAGAAAAATTTTTGTTTTAAACATTTTATTGCGCCCTCCGCCTCACCAAAAAAAAAAAAAATCAGAGGCATGCATGATGAACCCTGTTTTGCCCGAACAGGGGTCTTGATGTCTGCACAATCATCTACATGTGTGTGGAACAATGCACAGTCTATAACAGTTTTTGCAGAATTTCTTGCCTGGCCTTGACAAGTCAGAAATTCTTGAGGAGAGTTACTACGGGGCTTTTGACTGAAAGATCAATGCTTAAATAAAATCTGTGTGCTGATTACACATCTCCACATTCAATCAATGACTGACTGAAATTCCATAGCAAGCTAAATATTGATGGCCATAAAACAAATGTGTACAATTACACTTGACTATTTTTTCTTTTCCTCTTTCTAATTTCACCCAGCCTTAATAAATATGAGGTTGTTACTGCCAGTTATTCTACATGTAACCAGTCACTGTGCTGTGAAGTACTACAGTTTGCTGTTATTGATCTTACCTATCTTTTTAATTATTGAAGTGACCTCAGGTTTGGTTTGGTCAGTCATGCAGGTCATTCTTTCACCTTAATGATGTGAAATGTTATTGTCAGAATGAGGGAATCAGAGTGCCCATAGTTTAATGCTCTTTTATTTATATAATATGCCAATTATTCCCCAGACTATAGAAGAGCTGCAGTCAATTAAATGTAAAATCTAGAGGTCATCTCTCTTTTTCTTGGTCCCTTTGTGATTGAAATATAACAATGGAAATATTTGATAATCTTGCCTTTCATTTGAAAGAAATTGTGTTCTAAAATTTATAGGTGGTATCCCAGAAAGCCAGGTAATTTTCTGCTAGAGACAAATTTGGGAAAAAAAGTAAAATGCATAGTCACATTGTTTGAAATCAATTTAAATTTAAAATGGATTTGAGCAGAAATAATTAATTTGAGTAAGAGAGATTCTCATTTTTGTCTTTTACAAGCAAATTGGTCAGTTTCTCAATAAATAGTTGAATACAGACACAGTAAAATTCTGGTCTGGATCGAAACCTGTCCTCTGAAGGCATGGTGGCGTCCATAGTGGAGTGAAGGTTAATGTATCACCCCTTCAATTTGTTGGTACCATGGCTGAAATACCACTGCATATAAATTAAGCACCTTTCAGGAATCTTCTGTCTTTTGTATCACAGAGGGTGATCTAAGCAGTATGTAGTAAAAACCAAAGATAAACCACATGAACAGGATTTTCAAGGAATTTTTCAAGAACTTCTAACAGTTGTTCATTACCTTGTAACTTAACATATTAAAAATATTTTAGAATAGTGGCCCTTTAATTTTACTGTTAAAATATTAAATAAGTCTCAAATTTCTTCCTCTGCCTTTCCTAGAGCTCATAGGAAGTGGCTTCAACCTACTATTAGTTGCAATATGATGTATGTTTAGAGAAATATCTGGCCATTTCATTTGTGATCATATGCAATTCTCATATAGCTCTCCCCTTATATTGATGTTTTTTATACATATATATATATATTATTTTTTTACTTTAAAAATCTTTATAACAGGAAAAGGCAAAAAAATATTTTGAGAAGTGTTTTTAATTTTGAGAAGTGTTTTTAATTTGTGTCACTGCAGGGTTGTTCAGCTTTCCATCAGCATATCCAAACTCTGCTTTTTAGGAAGGCAGTACAGCAAACAGCAATGCCTGAACCCTTACTCTAAGCCAAACATTACTTCCCAGTTTCTGATGCTTGCACGAGCTAGTGTAGCTCTTAATTCCTGTAAAAGAGAAAGTTATGTAGTCCTTAGAGACTATTTGGAAACTGAAACAAAAGTTCAGTGCTGAATTTTGGTATCTGCTTAGACATGTCTTTTCAGTGCATGTGTCCTGGCAGGCAGCAAATTTCTGGCTAATGCACTTTATTGGCATTTGTCCCTAGAGCCCAAGTGGCCTAGGATTTGCCTATTGTAGAGATTTTCTCTCTTCAACTGACAGAGCAGTGGGCAACAAATCACTATGTGTGTGTTCCAAAGCCCAGTAATGTCAATGGAGACATTTGTGGAAGGGAGGTTAGCAGGACAATCTTTAGTAATGATTTCTCCAGAGCTCTCTCTTACAGTTGGTTTACCATTGATCTGATTTTTTAACCTTTGTATCAAGCTGAAAACCCCACTTCACTATTTCCACTCTATTGAGAAAGGCTGAGCTGAGAGCTGGGAGGATGTTTTCTTTGTTTTCTTGACTGGTGAGTATTTACCTATCACCAAAGGGACACTTTTTTAATAATTTATATTTTGAGAGGGATGCAGCTTAAGATAGTTGATTGTTGAGGGTTTTGTAAATATAAATGAATAACCTCAATTATACTTGGATATAACAATCCCCTCTCCTACCTTCCCTGAGATGTTTCTTTTTTGTGCTTTCTACTTCAAGAATAACTACTTGAAGCCACTGTACTTTGTAATATTGTACTGGGGCACTATGGATTTTTAAAAAATACTTTTTTTTTTTTGTGATATGTTAAAAAAAAAATCCTGGCTGATTACAACTTGTTAGCTTTGCTGCTGCTCCAGTTCCGTTTAGGAAAAAAAATATGGCTTTATACTCCCTCCCACTGATTTTCAACTAAAACAGAACTTAGTTGCCTGCTGATCCTGCTGGCTTTTTTAAATGAAAAACTTATTCTTCTTAAACTACTGGAAAATTATGTTTAAAAATCAGCATAATTTCATTGCCTTTTATTTCTGTCTGTCATGAAAACTGCTAGGCTGCTTTCTGGAACAACCCAATGTAATTTAATGCACAAATTTAGTTATAGTTATGAATATACTGACTGAAAAATATTTCAATGATCCAGAGATATTAGTCACTCCACAGAAAAATGACTGTGTGCATACATTGGAAAAAAAAATCTATGTCTATAGGTGCCTCTATCTTCATAAAAGATAATTGCATAAGATTGAGAGTTGGCAGGTTCAGTAAAGAGGGACTATGCCTAACCAGTGTATCAAAATTGGTTGTCATTAAATTACAGAGGATATAGAAATTAATTCAGAATTATGACATCACATGCCGGTTACTTTTAAGAATGGTAAGGATAGTCAGAAGAACAGTGAATAAAACACTTCACTTGAAGACTGAGAAAATGATATTTCTGGCTGTAGGAGTACATGGTGGTTTTGCATAATTTTCCATGTGTCTTCGATAGGGAGGATGTACACTGGAAGAACCAACAATGGTGACAGGTTCAAATCTTACAGAGGCCAAAACTCAGATGCTGTTCTGAATCTCTGATTTATGAAAATTTGGGACGTTTTATAAAGCTTTTTTGGTGAATTTCTGACTATTTTATTTTCATTTATTCCTCCTGGTGTGACTGAGTACAGATCCTTTTCAGTTCTAATATTTTGTAGTAAATAATTGTCCAGAAAGAAGGAGATAAGGATTTAAGAGTGTCTACATATATAGAACTTTCAGACTCAAGTGTACCCTTTAGCAAGTAGTTCAGAGTGCAAGACACGGCATGGATTGCAAGACAAGGATAACCACTAAGGGCTTACATAAGCCAGAGAATTTCACTGGAAGGATTATTCTGTATCAAATCCTTATTTTTTTGACTGAGTAGGAGGCAGGGGAAACACTGACTACACTGATGGAAGAAGTTCATGTGATGGAAAATCTGCTCCATCTCCCAGTTTCCAATGGTTAGTTACATTCACTGTTCAAACCATGTGCCTGGCTGTGGGTGAAAAGATCATAAATACTTGAAGTGTACAGTTCACACAGTTTAAATACAGCCAACTGACCGTCAAATGATCCTTAATGGAAAGTTCGAAGAAAATTAGTACTCTGTGTTGCAGGTTTCCAGTTCCATGAGAAACCTTTTGGCGTCTCTCCCTCCCTGTCTATACCATTATTATAAGGAAGGTATCACACAGTTCTAAGTTTGGCACTCTTCAGTCAATGTCTGAATGAAAAATAGCTGGGGAAGCAAATGCTGGACATTTTTGTGTCTTTAAGTGATATGATTTTTTCCACAAAATTCTGATCTAGGGTGTGTCACCACCGTAGCAAGACTTTGTCACATGCTTATATAAATGAAAGAAAGCACTTCTATCCCACTTCTTTTTGACTAAAGGAATTCAGCTTCCCAAGGTTTCTAGGAAAAACTTGTTTGCTGCTGACTCACTCAGACCTGAACATAGGTGTTGAAGTGAATGTATATTAACATGTCTTCAAATTATTTGGAATAAAGTGACTGCCATAATAAGCCAGACTAGTGACCCAGCAGTCCTAGCACGCTGTCTTTGACATCCCCTGGGACTGGACGTTTCAGAAAAAAGAATAAAGAGTATTCTTAAACTCCATCTGTTGGCTAATTTGCACAGTCATTTTCTACTAGTAACATGATATTCATGCTTAGAGTGGTGGGAAGTCTCCTCCACCAACCCAGACTTGATCTGTTTCTTCAGCAGTAGACTCTGAGCATTTCAAGGAAGCAGACACAGTCTTGTAAAGTTCACCCCAATGCTGCCTGTATTCTTCAGAGGCTGTTTCTCACTCATTACTGCAAGTGGGCGAGTGCCTTTTTCAAGCCCTGTAAAACTGGAAAATCTAACAGATGGTAGATATGGCCTATATGCCTGAAGTCCTTTCATATCACTCTGTCGTGTTTCCAAAACTACTTTTCCATGTGCTTTCCCTTGGAAGTCACTGGAATATTCCTGCTGGGTTGGATTATTACATTTCCTTTTCCCATTTTTTCCCCTAACTGTAATTCAAAAATACTAAGAGACCTTTGTCATAATGTAAACATATATTTATAGCAGATTTTGAGGGAAGAATAATTGTTCAGTCTAAGACTTGTATCTCCTGCAGCCTTCTCTAGGGAACTATAAATCACTTTCAGTGGGATCCATGCTTATATCAAAGCTACTTCCATTATTTCCCATGGACTATCACCATGTCTTTTAGCTTATTTTTCCTACTCATGTTATGTATTTTGAAACAGCAGTTTATTGAAAACAATCCATACCACTGACTGGTCTAGCGTAATCATTACAAATATAACTACCTACCAGTGATCAGCAGAGGGGTTTGTCTTACGCTGCTGGTTGTTGCACAACAGACATGTTAAGCCTAAGTAGAATTTATAAAGGAGAAGTTAGCTCCTCTCTACTCAGTCTATACTCATTATTTGTAGGGTGACTTCTATTAGTGTTCTCATAAGCTTTAGGTTGTCCTCAATAGAATCATCATAGGGAGCCTTTGGAACAAGCTGGATAGCAGAAAGATGCTTCATCAAAAAGGCCTTTGAATTTTTAGTACATTGCTTTCGCTAATTACCAAGAAAACATTATCTTCCTCGTGGCTAGTAGGTCATAAAAGCTGGTGCTAGGGCTGTCTCTGTGCTTCCGTGTCAATTGTACAGATCCACAATGGTCAACAAAAAAAAAAAAAAAGATTAAAAATTTTGAAACTGATATGGAGGAATCATACAGGAGGAGAGGGAAGTTCAGGTGGTGAATTTTATCCCAGATTCTGTAACAAGTGGTAACACTAACTAAACTGCAATTTCAGGCTACCTTCCATCATAGATGTCTACTGAACTGAATGTCAGAATTACTGTTGACTTCAAAGAGGATGGAATTGGGTCCAGCAGTGCTTGCAGTGCATGCTTCCTGCTTGCAAATAGTCTGGAAATGTCAAGACAGAGACTTCAAGGACAGTACTGGAAGGGATGGTTAGCAAACTCTGCCTGCGCTCTAAAAATAACCAAGGTCACTTTGAGAAGGTGTGCCCGGTACAACTAAGGCTTTGAGTCAGGCATCTCAGTTTAAAGTAGTAGAGAAAATAAGCTGTACATTTTGAACTGGAGCAAAGCTATAATCTGTCTGGTGAGAAGTTTTTGATTATCTTCTTTGTGTATGATGAGACTTTTCAATACTGGTGCATGAGTGTGCGTGTATGCTTTTGTGGGCACATAATATTTCTCTCCTCTCTTCCCTATAACGGACTACTCAAATTTAGCTGAATTCCAGAGCTTGGAACACAGCTACTATATAGTGCTGGCAACTAAATTAAAAATTAAGTGATCAGAATTCAATATTTTTAGAAAATAAATTATATATTTTAATTATAATAATCCATTAGACATTAAAGTTATTTTTTAATAATAATTTTACGTTTAAAAATAATAATCAGTTATTTAAAGTTGCTGATCTTCTATCATGATATAAAGGCATTTCTGTTAACATTTGAGACCACATGTAGGATGCTATCCCTCTGGATTGTGTATATGGGGACTGTTGATGGGAAAATTGCTTTATGTCACAAAAAGAGAGTCTTGTTTCTTCAGCCAAGTGTGCCTGAAGTTCAAAGAGAAGAAGTGAACTTTTACTGACCTATATATGGTCAACCTAAAAACTTTTATAGAGAGTATCTCTTTTCCTTTCTGTCAAGGTAGGTCTAATATTCTTGAAACAGATACCAAATTCCCATCACAACAGGTCAACTTTTATAACTGTTTCTAATAGAAATTGTGGAATAATGAAATTAGGTAATATTTGTTGAAGATGGTAGTTTTTGTGAGTTTCCTACTTAAAAAGAAATACCTTTTTTTTTTTTTATATATCTTCCCAGCTAACAGCGTTTATTTACATGTGAAACCACTTTTCAGTTTTCAAGAGTCAGTTTGGAACAAAACAATGCAGAATAATTTCAGCAAATTGCAGCTTTCTCACTCCTGCTTCTCTTTCCCCTAATTTTTCATCAGTTCACAATAATTTTCAAAATTTTGACCTGTTCTGTTACAGAAGGGGGAAAAAATCAGATGAAAAATTCCTGGGGGATAAGAAAGATGTGTTACTATCTTGTTCTACTCTATATTTTTCCCCTCAGCATTCAAGGACATCTCTTGTGCTGGAGAACAGGGGATTAGCCAACAGCTGAATTCCAGTCCCACTTCCCAGGAGCTTAGGTGCTCATGTTCTGTTATGGAGTAAATGTTTTTTTAGTCTCAAGGATGGATTTCTGCAAATTCATCTCCTTCCTTGCAGGATAGTATTTTCTTACAGCTTCTTAGAGCAGTATTCTGCTAGCAAGATGGTTGGATGGCTTATGTTGCATCTATCAGGCCTCTGTATGTGTACTAGAAAAGTACATTATCTTTGCTTCAGGGATCACCGCTGCCTGCCTTTATTTATCCTCCACTACTGTACCCTCCAGCCCTGTCATTCCAATAGTATTCTTGAAGAGAGCTTGATCCAAAGCACATTACAGAATTGCAAACTCTCTAAAGAGTTTTGTGGCAATGTGGCAAAAACGGTTACAACTTTTGAAATGCTGTGGAAATGTTTGCTGGAAGCCAATGAATTTCCTTGCAAAAATGTCACAAACAAGTGGAAGTGAATAGAAAATCTGGGAAATCATTCAGATTTTTGCAAACACACACATACAAAAAAATAAAAAAGGAAAATGAAACACCTCAATCTCTTTAACCCGTTAGGTTAGCATTAATAAAGTCTTTATGATGTTCTCATTAGTCTGGATTTCAATGTCAGTGTGAGTCTTCTGTCTGGAGAGGAGCTTCGAAAGGAAATATCATTATATGCAGTGCCTGTACGAATCAAATATGCATGTGTTAGTTTTACAGACTGGTGTCAGTGTTGCATTTATTTATTTGGGACAGTGGTAATAATGTGTAAGGCATTTTGCTCCATGAAAACAATGCACTGGGATCTTTTTTTTCTAAGCATAAATTCTGGTTTACTCAGGGCCTTCTCCACCCACTTTAGATGAGGGAGGAAAAAATCTTGGCAAGCGGATGCTCTGAGGGGGCACATGGAGGCGTGTGTAATCATCTTGCCAGTTTAATTAACAGTGCTTTTGACTGATATGTGTTAATGAGGATAATGTACAGTATGGAGGGAAAGAACCCTGTGTGCTATATTAAAGGGACAGGTGCTGGGCGTATTGGAAAGTTCACTAAAAGGAAATAAAGTGTACGAAATTACTTAGAAAGGGAGGGAGAGGAAACATTTCCGAGAACACTTGAAAGGGAGTAAATCTGTGCACCCAGTTCACGTGCCTTCAAAGTGGCTCATAGTGGGAAATAAGAGAGTGGAGAAAATCCGTCTGTTGGCTGTATGGGTCTGCCTAGGCAGGCAAGGGAGAGTGACTCCTGCCTTCCTGTACCTGGCAGACCTCATCAAATTGGCTCACCTGTGTACATACTCTCCTGTGCATAAATGTTTGCAAGAGTGGGCCTAAAAAAGTGTCACACATTTGACATTCTGCGCTGCTTCTTCTGAAATGACACCATTTATACTTAAGAGCAATCAATGAAAGATTTCCTTCTGCATAAGGGCCTGATCGTCTGATGTTGCAAGAGCCTCCTGCAAGGTGCTGAGTGCCCTCAACTCTAAGTGAAATCAATAGGATTGGGCACTAACATTTTTAATTTTTCTTATTTATGGGATATTTTTATACCCTTTCCTATGCTTTGGAAGTAGAATTAACTTTACAAGATTTATTACCAGCCTGAAAAGAAAAGGAAGAATTCAGTATGGCAAGCTAATTTATTTTGAAGATTTTCTTGGAGATTGACATTGTCCAATCAGGGTCTTTCAACATTTATAAAATTTATGTGTTCCTATAGTCTTTGCTCCAACAAAGTTGGATACAAATGTTTCCAACACTAAATCTTGACTTACAGGAAACAATGGTATTTGTGGTCCAAGAAGGCTAAGTTCTCAGTGAGTGTTTCAAGCTGCCCTGCGGTGTTATTTTCCCCCATTACCTTATTTATTTTGGGAAAGGACTAGTGAAGTGCAGATATTCAAGATTTAAAATCATTCTCTGCCTTCAGTGTTCACAGGCTTTAAGACCTTATTTCTGTTTTCAGAATTCTTCATCTTTCTACAAGATTTATGCATTTTAAATCAAAACCTATAAATGTGAGTTACAGTTAAAGGAGATATTTACAATGCTATTGCTTTGAAAACCTTGAAAATTCATTATGTGTTCATTGTCTGAAACAAAAACCTGATATTGCTTCCTTTGTAGTGTACTGGAAATTATCGTAATCTATAAGCATATATGTATATTTCTGTAAACAAAAGATAGATGATCATATGCAGGCAGCTGTTCAATCTCTTTGAAAAGAAGAAGCCCCTTGGAAAATATTTCATCTTCTACCAGGGGCTGTGCCTGTTTTCTGTGAATCCTCTGCCAAAGCCATAGATAGCAGAAGAGCTGCAGAAGCTGGGGATAGGACCGATGGATAGTACAGTGCCTATAACAAGGAGAAGATGCTAGTATTACTTTTCTTAAAGCAAAAAAGAACGCAAAAAAACCTGAAAAAACCCCAAACCCTCATTTTTTGCAGTGAAAATTTTGACCAGTTCAATGATAGGAGAAAAGCAGTGTTTGCCCTCATAGAACAATGGGTTTTGTGCAAATAGCCTTAAACTGGTGCAATCCAGAAACTTTGAATGTTTTTGAAGCTAGTTGCCTGACTTTTCTGATTGTGAGAAACAAAGTCTACCCTCAGAAAGGGGCGCTTTGATCCATAGCTTTTCCAAATAACTGCCAAGCAGGACTAGGAGAAAGATAACAGTTACCCTTTCATTTAGGTGTGATTAGTTATAGGGGTAAATGCTTTCTTGTTTCTTATTTAGGAGGGTCCAGACTTATAAATCTTTTTCTCAAGAGAAAGGTAAAAGTGTGTTTGTTTTAGGTTTGATGGGTTCTACTGAAAGTGACTAGAAGTATCCCAAAATCAGGATGATGCGGGACTATTTCCTATTTGCTGTATTTTAACATTATAGATTTTCAAAAGTCTAATTCCCTTTTCTTCTTTAAAATTTTTTTACTATGTTTCTTCAACTAGACAGGGGTTAAAATCCAAGACAATGTTGGCATAAGATCAAATGAGTATAAATGGGTTGTAAACACATCTAGAACAGAAAAGAGAAGATTTATAACTAGCAGAGGACTGGAACAGTTTTCAGATAGGAGCAATGAAGGGAAAAAAGATCTAATGGGTTTAAACAAAGACTTTGATAAATTTATTAACAGAACTATATGACCTGGTTGCCTCCATTACACATGAACTGGACCTGATTACACAGGAGTTCCGTTCTATTTCTGTTTTCTCAAAGTAATGATACAAGCATCAGTCTTTGTGCTGCAGAGATACAGCACACTGAAAACCCCCCTAAGTAAATAAAAAACAAGGCAATGTAGAATCAACTCTTACCTGTAATAATCTGACACCAATAACTTTCAGACAAACGACAGAAAGTGGTACTATATCCAAGTGCAGGCCCCTCAGTTTTGACCTTCTTTACTTCTTTTCCCAAATAAGGCAGATTTCAGACATTAATTTTATTCCACCTCTATTCAAAGCAGACATGAGCAAAAACATTGGCTGAATGTACTGTTATTCATTTTAGGGTCAGCATCTCATCCTCCCTGGACAGCTTTACACATAATAAAAGAACTAACATCCAGCAGAGTTGAAAGCCTTCAATAGATCAAGGATCAGGCTCACAGTTTTAGAATCTGTCTCTCAGCAAAGCATCTGCTTAACCCTACATATGCACTTCATTCCAATTGAAGCATATGCCTAAATATTTATGTGGTTGCAGTCAGACTTTAGTGCATGCTCAAAGTTAAGATTACATCTAAATGCTTCATCAAATTGAAATCCTGCTTAACCTACAGGAAGCACAGGCTATTAATGGATGATGCTATTTGAATAATCATCAGTACAATACTGTCTATTATTTTATGTGTTGAAGCTTCCATTATAAACAAGCATCTCAGAAATACTGTGCAACATTAGCAATGCAAATATTAAGTGAGGCACTTATAAGTAAGAGGAAAAGAAGCATAAAGTAAGAGGAAGAGGAATAAAAGATAGAGACTTCCAGATAACTTTAAAAATCACTACTATGTTCATTGTAACACAGTATCAATTGTAACTATATCACATGCCTTGTCTTTTTACCACTTAAGTAGTGAATAAAAATTAAATTACAACAATACACACATTGTTCTTACCTGTTATTATCGAGTGATGTTCCACTCTTATTAAGCATTTCTGGTCTTCTGTGCTTAAACATCTTACTCTCAGTTGTATCCCTGTTAGTATTGCTTTCCTACAGACAATTTGTTACGGAATTCAATGACAATTATATCCTCTGTTAATAGGATTTTTTTCTCTTCTGTTTATGATTCTATTTTAAATTTCATGATACTAATTTAAATACACCTAACAGGTTGTCTCCTTATTGTAGATAACTGTTTTGACTGATTTTACTTACTGGGAAGAACAACTTTTTTTTTTTTTTTAATCTTTCTACATTACTGTAGTCTGAGTCTTTTTTCTCTCTTCTGTACTATCTGATATATCTCCTGAAACATTTGTGATCGAGTTTGGAAACAGCAGGTGTCAAATTCTCAGACTGAGTATAATAATCACAATAATTTGAAGAAAAACATTGAGCCTCATGGAAATGGTAATAAAGTCAGAGAACTAAATGTGTCATTTTTCAAGGGATGATGCTATTTACAAATAAATGCTTAATAAACCCAGATCTTGCGTTTTTCTTTCACATGATATTATGCTTCATAGAGAAAAAGAATAATTTTATTTCTATTGCAACTTTTCCACTTCAACAGCATACAGTCCATCAGCAAATAAAAAAGGTATACATTGCCTTAGAGTTATAAAAATAAGGTCTCTTAAACATCCATTACAATAACTTTTACATTTTCTGTGAACATTTTTAGTATACAGAAATAATTATCAATAAAAATACAGTATGATGAGGGCTATGGATCAATTATTTGCATATATTTTAATTCTGAAAATGGATTTTACTGTTGAAAATAACATTAGCTTTTCTGTTAGGGAACAGTTTTATAATTAGGTGGATACTGTACCATAAAATACTCATCACCATAGCAATGGTTTTTCATGGGGCATAAGTAAGTTGATAACAGAAGCAATACATTTACTCCAGAGACTATTGTGGTAGAATAATGTAAAGTTATAACTTCTAGTTAAGCACCTACTAACATAAGAAATCATGGCACAGTCACACTACATATTGACATTAAGAGTAATTTTAATGAAAGACATTAACATTTTATACTGCATCCTCCATACAAAGCATACTAAACATCACAGTGTCTTACAATGTAGTGTCTCATATGCTGCCTTGCATCTTGAAGGGTCGTGTGTGTGCATGTGTACAGGAATAACTTCAACCACTCCTGAAATTCCTTTATTTATTTATAGGTATTGTTCTAATATTAACCATTTGCAGAATCTGAATTACTATGAACATCTCCCTGGAGAGCAGAACAATAATTTTTAAAAAGTGGATTGCATCTCTGAACAACATTTGAATTCTGGCAGCAAAAAAAAAAGCTTAGTCTATCCAACTGAGCTCCAGAACAGAAATTCAGGTAGGCAGAATGCAATTATCTCAATTTGAAATCAGGCATAACACCGGGGATGCTATTGTGAAAATTACTATGAGGTCTTTAATGGAAGTAAATAGCCAAAATCTTTGTTTTATTTCTCTTTTTGACATTTCCTATAACACAGTGAACTCCAAATGCCCTGAAGACACACAACTTTGTTACTGACTTAAAGGAACGATACCATTCTCTAAGGCACAAACTTGTTGCTTTACCCCAAATGGTTCTCCCATCTGAGGATTGATATATGCCTACTTTGCTGAACTCGCTGTAACAGACCTCCTGCAAGGGGAAAATGACAAAAATGAAGGTTTGCTTTGTACGGGTACTTAGACACTTGCACTAGAGAGGAAGGAGAGCAATGCATGTGAAAATTTGTGGAGGGCACAAATAAGGACAGTAGGTCCTCTCCCAATGAGTTAAAACAGGCCAGCATCATTAAATACTGGAAAGCACAAATAACAGTAGCCCCAGCTCAAGACTCCTTCACAGGCTTCATGCCAGTGAGTGCTCCCACTGAAGTCAAAGGGACTTAACTGTTCATAGGCATATGCTTGAAAAATGGCTTCAGGCATGGCCAGTAACAGAATCAGAATATTTGTGGATCTGTGATGTTTCATCTCAATGGGATCTCAATGCCTATGTAAGTACTGCATATAATCATAACAAGCCTTACAGTAGTTATTTTCTATACAACAATTAGATTAGATTTCTTGTCTTTTTCCCCACCCCTCTTTATTTTTTTCTCCATTTGGTGGTGACTGGACCGTGTTTTTCTGAATGTTTTCTTCTCTTTTCATGAAATACAGTCAATGGTATGTTTCAGAGAACACAAAGACTGAGGCTTGCTATATGGATAAAACAGACACTTGTGACAATGTCCATATCATGCCTGTTCAGTTGAATAAAACAATTTTTTACTAAAACAACATTGGATTACATGGAGGATTCTTGAATTAAAATCTGAAAATAAACAGAGATCTGAGATTTGATAGAAGAGCTCTGATAGCAGGAACTATTGTCTGCTGTTCAAGGTATTGTATCTTTAGTGACCTGATCATGTAATAACTCTTATGAGACTGAAGTCACTGGGAACTGAGGCTACTTGGTAACAGGTCACAATGAGCTTTCCACCTTTCAAGTCTTCTGAGAGCATCTTTTGATCATGCCATATTTAAAAATCATTTATACCTATGATTTGTGTTGTAGGGTCACAAAAACTTTAAATTATAGAACATGGTTTCCCTTGAAATTAATGAGTTTGTAATTTACTGTATTTTAGTTTTGCTTGAGTTTAAATTTTTTATAGCATGAGAGAGTCTGGGGCTTGTGTAGTATCTGTGTTGGGAACACACTTGAGAAATATCATCAAGAAAGGAGGGGACTTGTTATGAAAGAAGAGTACTAGTTGTGGATTGTATTTCTCTCACAGTGCATCTAAACCCCTGATATTTAAAGGGAAACAAAAGATTGAGCCAATTTCTGTCATGTTTCTTTTATATTGGTAAAACAGTATTGGATGTATAAGGGATTCTTGGAGCAGAATCCAGGTGAGGAATCTAGGCCTACCATGGTTAATGGATTTTTAAAAAAAGAAATAAGTTAACGTAAATTATCTTAGATAATTCTTTAAGCATTCTATCTAGAAGGCAGGAAACTGCACAAGAACTTTTACAGCATTCCACATAACCAGGCTGACATTCTAAAAAAGACATGGTTTGTTTCAGTCCTGTGCCTTTTTATTATCACATCTTATTACATTATGGTTTGAGATAAAAATCACACCTTGGGCATTTGAATACACTCAGTTTCACCTCCTCCCTCACAGGTGTCCCTCGAGGTACATTGTTATGTTACAGTATCACACTCCTTGTCATATCTTATTGCTTACTTGCAGATTGCGGTAATATTTTGAATACTGACAGAGTGGGCACAGCCTCTGAGCATCAGCACCAGTTTGCACTAATGTAATGTGCCACTGCACCAGTCCTAAAGACAACAAAAGCAAAAAAATCTGCAAAAAACAGACTGAAGACATGTTGCTCGCTCTGTACTATCTATCAATTTATCTATTTTTGGTATGACTGTGAGCAATGTCCCTGTCACCTTGACGCTACTGCCAAGAAAACAATATGGACCACATGAAAAACTTTGAGGTTCACTGGCTATTAGGGTTCAGTGCACTCACTGATAGACACAGTCTCAGCCACTCTGCTGTGTGGCTGTTGGGGCTGGAGGAACAGCGACAGTATAGGATGAAGGGGTGAGCCATGTCTGTGGCTGTTCCCTGAGCAGCATCAGGCAAACTGGAGCTCAAAACAGGTTTCTCTGCAGTGAGTGAGGGGGAAGAGGCGATTTCCACTTCTCTTCTCACTGTGAAGGCCAGACTGAAGGGGTGCTATGGTGGAGGTGGTGTTGGGGAATGTTGCCTGTTGTTGGTTAGGAGGTTTGAAGAGGTGAGATTTCAGACGGAAATCAGAGATTCGGTACAGAGTACAAAAAAAGAGGAGCTATAACAATCTCTCCTGTAGTTCAGGTACTTTGCCAAGTGAAAGAACATAGTGATGCATGCAAAAAGGTCAGAAGTGTAAAGGAGAATTAAAACTTAGATTTTCCTACTGAAGAAATGACAGACATCAATCTGAAAGATTCCTTCCTGGATTTAGGTATAGCAGATGCTGCAACAGTTGAAAGGAGAAGTAGGCCTGCAATATGTAACGTGGAAAGACTGGCAGCAGCATCTTCAGTGGGTATATCTGGGATATATCCTTCATGTTGGCACCGTCCTGTAGACAAAGGCCCATAAGCTTCATGGTGGATTCACAGCCACAAAACAACCTTTTCTTGGTGGGAAAAAAATGGCCTGATGGCCCTCTAAGGGTCTTGATGTCTCCAACCAATAGAAGCAATCAGATTTGGTATAGCAAATATAGGAATATCCAGTTTTGGGCTGTTCTCAGAAAGGTTATGTCTTAGGTAAGTGTAAAACAGCCTAGGTGACCTGTGTGACAGACTGGACATGCAGTTGCAGTTTAAGGGGTGCCAAGGACTGCCTCAGTGATTGTAAGGGTCTCTTAAGCCTTCAGAGCAGCCTAGGAGCAGGAAGATTGCAGAAGTGCTTAAAATGGCAGAGTCATAACCAAGACCTTCTGATGGACTTCAAAGGTAAAAGTGTTGGCAGCAGCAGGGGCAGTGTAATGGAAAAGATCACCTCAAATGAGCACTTTAAGAACATGAAAAAGCAGCTTCTCTGGGGAAGGAAAGAGGAAAGAAAGGCTTTCAATTAAAAGAAAAGAAAAGAAAAAGAAAAGATATCTGTCAAATCATAAGTACATTAATGTGCTTTAGCAATATTTAAAAAATCAGGTTTTGAAAAAAGGCCAAATTTTTTCTTCAAAAATTTCAAGTTGCTCTAGTGAATAAAATGAGACTGACAAAGTCAATAAATCTGAGCTGTTCAAACTTTAGCTAAAATTTCTAATGCAGCTTATAAAAGAATGTTTGATTGAAGTGACCTCGTAGCTGGGACGTGTGATTTTTTTTCTTTCGAGCACTTCAGAAATTGATTTCTACTTTTGTTTCTACAGTTGTAGCTGTTAGAAGACCCATAAATGAGTGAACTGTCACAGAGAAGGATATGGTCTGGTTCATGGACTATAGTAGAGATTTAGTTATAAAACTCCCAATTAATGCTGAAAGAGCTGTTTGCTTGGTTCTTCTGAAAAAGCAAGTATAAACACAAGAAAAATCTCAATGTATAAAGCATGATTTGCTTTTGTCCAGCTTTGTGCACATACAGTCATTATGAGTTTGATTTTGTCATGTTTATCTTTGCTACATAGAACATCTTTTTTCTTAATCAATAGAATTTAAATATATACATTTTCATTTGCCTGAGGTTTGATTTCTATAAAAATAAACTTGTTATATTTCAACCATCTTGATTACATTCAAGAGAGGAAGTTGTGCCAGTGATGACTGGGGTCATGAAGGAACTTGCATAGGTGATGGAAACTCAATAACCATCCCAGCTTCAGGTTTTAGAGAATAGTCTGTGAGAGTTGTGGACGTGTATATTTCCTCCAGGGAGTGATGCCTTGTGCTTTTTTTTGTAATGAGGAAATGGAGTTCATATCACTACACTGGTAGCCTTCTACAAATTTAGGGAAGCTCTAAGTTATTCTCAGTACAGTTTGTTAACTTCAGTGAGTTTTATCCATTCATCTAACATGAAAGATACCCATGCAGGCTAGAGTAGTGTATTTTGTTTTGGATTTAAATGCTGTTGATGTTCATGCAAATAGCAAGTAGCTAATGGACCTCAAATGATCAGAGAACATACTCTTCCCCAGACTTTAGGAGGCATCAGGTAGGTAGGTGGCTCAACAGATGTGAGATGTGGGACTTCACACAGCGTACACAGCTCTTCTACCATTCATCAGAAGGCAGAAATAAACATGGCCCCACAAAGATCAACCTGCTTGGCAACATTGCCTGAGGCAGGAACAAAGGTTTAGCTGTACTGTTGGGATCTGTCTTGACACTGTTATGTACTTCCAAGTGTGGGAAGTCATATGAGTCTGTCTGAAAGGGCAGGAAGGTGGGTCAGACCCTGCCCAGCAGAAAACGCAAAGACGTAGTCATTGCAAAAGAACCTTCTTTCTTCATTTTCTTTTTTTTCCCTCTGTCTCACTCATACAGTCTTTTTATTTTTTCCTCCCATTTTTGGGTCACACATGTCTGCAGGCCACAGAGAGTTGAGAAGCATCCTGGGAGAAGAAGAGCTTATGGAAATGAGCTCTCCTCCTCCTCCTCATGCAGACTGCTAATCCTGATTCAACAAGATTTTTAATTCCCCCTCCGTGGCTGTGCAAACAATTTGCTGATCCCCAAGAGTTGCTCCAATCCAAGGCTGGAGTAACTCTCAGGTGCAGCTGTGAACAGGATTTTGGTTAAAGTCAAGTTCATAAATATTTGCCTGATAAACCAGACTCCTTAAGTGCCAAATAAAACAAGCCCAGGTTGGGGAGGGGTTTGTGGGGAAGATGGAGGGAGGCAGAAGGAAAGAGAGAAAAATACCCCTAAGTTTTTAAACACTCATTTAAATACTCTTCAGTACTGCTAATATTTTATGTAACACTGGCCTTATTTATGTATTTATGTATTTTGCTTTGATGGGGGATTATTTTTCTCACTGCAGTTTTCTTTTGATTGATGCAGTGTGCCTGCTCACTTTCAGATATGGTTGGAGAAGAAGCAGCATAAGTTGGGTGACTGTATTTAAATTGGGTAATACAGAACGGTTTAAAACTTTAATATTTCATATAGACATTTAGTTTTACAAGTAATTTATTTTCTGAGTTGCAAGTTTCTGCCTGGACAGTGTTGATTTTGAGTAACTTGATGTTCATTTCCCACCTCTGCATATTAATATTATTTGGACAGTGTAGTTTCAAAATGCCTTATCACTGTTGAATTCTTTAATAGCCATGGAGGAAATAAAGTGATCTCCTTTATATCAAGATATTGTTTTTTTCCTTGTGATGACTTTAACCAATATGTTTTCCAACAAGAAAAACAGCAGCCTCTATTATATGAGACAACTCTGTTAATCATGAGAAACATTAGATATAAACCAGAATAATTTGTAGACTCATGAATGTTTTCCAGTTAAAGTATATACAGCTTGTGTCAGATTGACAGCTGATATAAATGAACATTTCTCCATCAACTTGAAATCAACTTCACTAATTTACACCCAATGAGAATCCTTCCCTTCCTTGGTGTTACTTTTTTCTTTAATCTGGCAAACAAGAAGTCTCATTTTAAAACCAGATGCTTCTGAATGTAAAAAGAAAAACAAGCAAACAAAATTCCCCACTTCAAGTCCTTGAAGAAAGTTGACATCTCACTTTGATTGCAACATATTTAATTGAACTTCTGAGTGATTCTTCAGAAAAGAACAGACCAAGCGTATTTGGATTTGTCACTGGTAACTTAGTTTTCTTTTTGAAAACAAATCTCAGTAGGTTTTGAACCAGGACAAGAAAAAAGAGATGTTGAATTTAATGATCTTTATTGTACTAATATTTTTTTAGAAGGGTCAAACAGTACTTAACTTTAGGGAAAACTCTAAATCAAACGTGTCTGTGACTTGACTTTATCCATCAATATTATGCTGCCAAATACATATACCTAGAATAAGATTAATTTAAGAATATTACAGAAGTACTGGGAGAGGAAAAATATGCTTCTGCCACTTATACCTGGTACATGTAAAACTTGATTATGCATGCTTAATGCTTAAAATTCTTTTGAGTTTAAATTTCAAATATGCTTACATATAGAAATAATTGTGACGTCAGCTGTCTCAGCATGGACTGGATCAGTGATGGTATTTAGCATGCATAATATTGAGTAACAGAAATTATCATTATTGTATTAAATCTGGAGGCATTAAATGCTCATAAATACAGGTTAGTCAACATATCTCTCTAGTGCTTTTTTAACTAGAGGGAATATTTTGGTTTTTTATTTAAAAATTAAAAAAATTACTGCTGATTAAACATTTATTGTGGTTTGACCTTGGTATCTTTGGAAAAGAAAGTGAGTCTGGGACCTGGCCTAGTAACGAAAAGTGGTTTCCATGGAAATCTAAGTAAAGAGGAGTCAGACATCTGTCTAATTCCTGCCATGACTTCTAGAACTTGGTGAAAGCTCTAGGTTAATGTAAGATTGAGTTCATATCTTTCAACAGTGTAAGCCTGATCTGCGATATTTTAGTGGTCATATGATTCTCTGAACAAATCTTCACCTGTATTAATATTGGTGTTTCATGGAATAAAATGATATGAAAAAAGGTAAAATACGTACCATACTTACATACAGCTAACATAACTCATGACTGTAAATGTAAAATACATTACAGAAATTTGTAGAAATACTAGCATATCACTAATTCATATTACTAATTCATTTTTTTCCAAAAGAAACCACTTTATTTTTATTTTCTGAAGAAATGTGACTGTGAGATTCACTTTCCTCATGACTAATGACCATCAGTTCTCAGACTGGTGTAGTCCTAGAGCAGGCTGCAGAAAGCAGAATGCAGAACTGTTGATTTCTTGTCTGGTAATTTATGAGGCCAAACTTTCCATGCATCAATAAATAGAACACATTCTGCTAAGTCACATGAGCAAAACTGAATGATACTCAGCCTTCCATTAATGAAAGATGTCATGTTAAGTGACATAAAATATGTGGCAGGGAGCTTGAAATTCATGGGACCATATGGAGCAATGACCACATTCCAGATATTTCTTCCCAGGTTCCTTCTTCAATGCTGATTCTGTATCTTTTTTATGATCTGTATTGCCACATCACTTCTGGATAAGAGAAGAAAGAGCCCCTCTGATCAGCAGGCTCATGCTGCACTGATCATCCAGAAGAACCTAGCAGCCTTGTTTTTCTTACATGGAGGTTTGTGTTTCAGAGCTGATGCTTCTCAGCTCATGTACCACTGAAGATGTCTGCAGAGAAACGCAGTTTACCTTCTTAAACATCTAATGGAGAGCTGTTTACTGCTTGTCTGGTTTCAGAGTGTTTTTCAATCTGATTTCTGACCAGTGTAATCATCTGAGTAGTTAGGTTTTACCTAGCTCTTAGGAGGGAACACAGCTGGGGCAGCTAATCGAAACTGACCAAAGGGATATTCCATACCATACGACATCAGCTCATACATAAACTCATATCAGCTCATATCAACTCATGTATGTGCTGAAGCCCTGCTTCCTAGGAAGTGGCTGGACATTGTTTACTGATGGAAAGTAGAGAATAAAATCTTTGGGTTTTTTCTTTTCTTGTGCATCCACAACCTTTCACTTTTACTCTAGTAAACTGACTTATCTCAATCTACAAGTTGTTTTCCACCTTAATTTCTCTCCTTTGTCCATCTGAGAAGAGGGAGTGATAGGGCAGCTTATTGGGCGGCTGGCATCCAACCAAGGTCAACCCACCACAGCCTGATCAATTTACTGTGCATCCTTTGACAAGAGTTCTTGCTGCGACTGCAATGCCTTAGAAGACTATTCCCATCTTCTCTTCATTTGCACTATCCTCTATGAATGTTTTGCTCTGTTTCATTTTCTTATCAATAATTATGTCACTCCAATCCACAAAAAGGGCTACAAGGAGGACCCAGTAAACTACAGGGCTGTCAGCCTGACCTCAGTGCCTGGCAAGATTGTGGAACAGATCACCCTGAGTGCAATCACAGGACACCTACAGGATGGACGAGGGATCAGACCCAGCCTGTCTGACCAACCTAATCATCTGGTGGATGAGGAAAAGGCTGTGGATGTGTCTACCTGGACTTCAGGAAAGCCTTTGACACCATCTCCCACAGCACACTCCTGGAAAAGCTGCAGCCCATGGCTTGGACAGGGTCACTCTGTGCTGGGTTAGGAACTGGCTGGGGGGCCGGGCTCAGAGAGTGATGGGGAACAGGGCTGCATCCAGCTGGTGGGTAGTCACTGGTGGTGTCCCCCAGGGATCAGTGTTGGGCCCAGCTCTATTTAATATCTTTATTTATGATTTAGATGAGGTGATTGAGTCCACCATCAGTAAATTTGCAGATGACACCAAGTTGGGGGGGGGTAGTGTTGATCAGCTGGAAGGCAGGAGGG
>JAWMRA010000161.1:51019169-51035877 GCA_035584735.1 Pseudotriccus pelzelni | reverse complement strand
AACAGTGTGGCCAGCAGGAGCAGGGCAGTGATCCTTCCCCTGTACTCAGCGCTGGTGAGGCCACACCTGGAGTGCTGAGTCCAGTTCTGGGCCCCTCAGTTCAGGAAGGATATTGAGGTGCTGGAGTGGGTCCAGAGAAGAGTAATGAGGCTGGTGAAGGGACTCCAACACAGGTCCTGTGAGGAGAGGCTGAGGGAGCTGGGGTTGTTTAGTCTGGAGAAGAGGATGCTCAGGGGAGACCTCATCACTCTCTACAACTCCCTGAAAAGAGGTTGTAGCCAGATTGGAGTTGGTCTCTTCTCCCAGGCAACCAGCAGTAGGACAAAAGGGCACAGTCTTAAGCCCTGCTAGAGGAGGTTTGGGTTGGATATTAGGAAGAAATTTTTTATAGAGAGAATAATCAGGCAGTGGAATGGGTTGCCAAGGGAGGTGGTGGATTCATCATCCCTGGAGGTTTTTAAGATGAGACTGGATGTGGCACTGAGTGTCATGGTCTGGTAACCACAGCGAGGTCGGATCAAGGGTTGGACTTGATTATCCCAGAGGTCTTTTCCAACCTGGTTGATTCTATGATCTGGAGGCCTTGAGTACCCTTTTTTTTGCCTCTCTTGGTCTTACAAAACTAAAAGTCTGTTTGGTGTTTGCTAAGTTTCTTGGTGGATCAGGAGCTGCAATCACTCAGTCAACATTTTGGAGTTTTCCCCAATCATCTTCATAACCAGACTGCATAAGATTTAACTTCAGTGACAGAATAATGTAGGTTGGAAGGGATGTCTGCAGGTCATCTGGTCCAATATACTGGTCAATGCTGAACTAATTTGGATAGATTCTATTTCTCAGAGTTTTGTCATATACTCTATGACCATAAGCCTTTTAATAAAGTTAGGAGAGAGTGAAGACTCTGCAAAGTCACTTGTAAATATATACGCTGTCCTCCTTCCTCCTATGTTTTAGATCACTTTTGCTGCGTGACCCTAATTGCTGAGTGGTGAATTTATTCCACTTACCTGCTCATAATAATGGCTCTGAACATAGAAGTCCAATAATTGTTTTGGTCAAGAAACTTATCTTTGAGATCCTTGATGATTCTACAGAACCCACTGACACTTTAAACACTGAAAACAAACAGAAAAACCCACTCAAAACCAAACAAAAAAAATTCCCAGAAACAAATAAACAAACAAAAAAAGCAAACAAAGACAGAGGCATCCTTATGTCTTCTGTAGCTTTGGAAATCAGGGCACTTATTTAACTGCTAACCGTAAGCATCCACATTTGAAAATACAGGTCATAACTTGATAAGAAAAGTGACACAAATCTCTTTTGCTAGAGTTATAATGTGCTAGGCAAACAGTACACCCCCAAAACAAAGCCATCTGCTTAAATAAGCCATCCATGGATTGTGTCTCTCTACATGTATTTTTGTGATCCCACTTAGGGCAATGCATTTTCATAGCTGGCACAGATCAGTGTTTTTCTCTGTGAGCCCCCCAAATTTGAAAATTCTCTGTCCCAACCTCCATTCCAGTTCAAAGTAATAATAGAGTTTCCTGATGTTTTGGGACCTGTTAGATTTTGTTGTCATTTTTCTCCCCATTTTGTTACTTTCTGAGGAAATGCATTACAAATAAAGATACAAATAATATTCAGGTTGTGGCACCTTAGAGAAAGCTTTCACAAAACATCACAGAGGAAATAGGCACAGACAAAACCTGTGAAGAAAATACAGTAGGTTGTACATACACTTCTCCCACTCATTGTTTGTAATTTGCGCCATTTTTGTCAGTGTTTGTAGGCAGACCTAGAAAACAAGGCACTGCATCACTGTGAAACATAACCTTGGGACTGAAACTACTGAAGAGCTCATGACTCCACTTCCTCTTCTCAGCTTTACTTACTTATAAAAACCCTGTTTGATGGAAAGTGCAATTCTCCCACAGTTGATTTTGCCTATGCTTGCACTGGATTTTTGTGCAAACTCCCCTGACCATCCATATCGAAAAACTTTTTATAGAATTCCAGGAATGCATTTATTAGCTGACAGAGTTATAGTGGGCAGCAGGCTGGAGGCTACTCCAGTCCCCATGTGACCCACTGTCTTGTGGTGGGAATGCAGCTCAAATCCCTTCACTCTAATTTGGGGTAAAACTGGGACATAACTTGGGTGTCCCACCTTTCAAATGAATGTCCTCTCTCTCCCTCTGCTGTTGACTAGACAACAGGGAAAAAAATTGCATTGGGTTCTCATGTTGAGAGTTCCTCATTTCAGCAGACCATGTTGTAATAATACTTAAATATTATTATTATTAAATAATACACAATACTTAAACCCAGACAAATTCACTTTCAATGGTACACATTTTGAGGGAATATCAGTCTGTTTGTTGTTTTGATAAGTACAGTAATTATGATGTGTTGTAGTGAATTCTCCATCCAAGAAAAACTGTTAAAATTTTTTTTAAAACTATTTAATTTGAGAAAGACCTCAGTTCTGCAATGTACCTTTGATGATCACAAAAACCCTTTTTGACCCTGAAATCCAAAGTCCTGATTGAAGGCTATGCAACTGCTGGCCTGGAGCAACACCTCTTCTATTATCTTCTCTAATCAGTCTCTTGCTGGATACACCACGCCCACATGCTAGAACATATTTGCTTTCATTTGACACTTTTGCAAATTATGGAATTACCTCCTCAACTCACAGGTTCCTGACAGCAACTGCAAGAGGAAAAAAAAGTGAGCTCAATTTCATATGTGACGGGGTTTTTTATCAATGTAGCCTTAGGTGTGCAGGGATCTTATGCTCATCGAGTGTATTCAAGTATGCATTTTAGAACTGGCACTTTACAGAGCTAATTTTCCTTGTCAAAGCCAGCAAAAGCAATTATATAATGTAAACATTTGATTCACTTTCATTGTGTAGACTGTATTTTTCTTAACCCCACATTCTTAAAAGTACCTTAATTTCAATGGAAAGCATATGCATTTGTGTAAAGAGTATGAGGTTGATTCTCTCTATTGATGCAGTCTTGTTGCTCCCAGTGCCACTAATGGGAGTTAAACATGTGCATCAAGGGGCTAGTATTCAATTGATGGGTTGAACTTACAAATTGTTTGCTAAGTTTCCATCTCCGTACTCAGGTTCTTTGATATGTCTATATAAGTGTGAAGAGGTTTTTAATTAAAAAACATATTTCTATTATTCAGCACTCAACTCTACATTTCCATCTAATGCACTATGCAAAGAGATTTATTTATGGAGCAGATGCCCTCTGATGGAAGCTAAAAATCAGTCTTAAACTGACCTTATCCTGGTTCATATTACAGAAAGCATTAGCTTGTATTATCACTGGTTTGTTGTGAAAAGGCTCTGGGGCATTACAAGCATTCCCCATGCTCCCCCTGTCCCTCTGTGTCTCTTTGACATTGTGCCACCCCATTGTTTAGAAATTAAAATATTCAATGCTTCCCGCACTGCATGCAAACAAATGAGTGTTCATGCAACCCATACAAAATAATGGTGTTGACCTTGTTAATAGAAAGATATCCTCAATCTAAGACTAACTTCCTACTGCATTAGAGAGCTACTAAATGCCTGCCTGCCTTAGAGATATAAATAAGAGAATAATTTAGGCAAACTTCTTCTTTAGCAAAAGCTATATTCCAGCCTACTGAAGCAATAGCAGACACTTCTTATCTATAGTAAATGGTATATTGTGCCTGTCATCCTTGTGTTCATCCTGTATTCACACAGAAAGAGATTCAGAAAAACTAATACCTATGTCTGTAAAACAGACTCTGGGATGTTCTTCTGAGCCACCTCATTATAATCAGCCCTGGGTAATCTGTAACATCCCAGCAGTGAAGAAGTCACTCCTGTATTCCCATTTCAAGAACGATCAGATTCTAGCGTTCGTCCTGGAAATCTCCTGCTTTCTTGCTTGTCTGGACTCTTTCATATTGTAAGGGTTCATGGGCAGGCATGAGGCTGTTTGCACCAAACATGCTGCAAGGATGCATCTATGAAGGATTGTGTAGTAGGGTTATGCTGCTTCCAACCATATGCCAACAGTTTCTTTTCCTCACAAGAGCAGTGTGTAATCTGGATAATAGCATCTTTTCCTCAACTAACAATTCTTACTTTGGGTGGAATTCAGACCTATGCAGAGGCCTCAAGAACTTAATTGGTACATAGGCCCTTTCCTAAGGCTCTTCAAATAGTGCTGGATTTCACCCTTAATGAAGTATCAAGTGGGCTGCCTATGAGTCTCAGGGGAAAATGTACTGGAGTGCTCTGGCACTATTGCTCCCACTTTATGTAAACCCACTCCAGCTTGCTCCATGCTTCTGGCTCATTGCCTAGCTTTGCAGACGAATGTCAACCTGCCAAATATCTTCCATTTGCATTCCAGCCCATTTCAGAGACCATCCAAACCAACCAAACAAACAAAAAAAAGAACCAAACCTGAAAGGGGAGAGGCAGGGACTTGTTGAATTTCCTTCCTTGATCCCTTAGGGAAAGGGCTTATTAGTGAGTGTTGTTGCACAGGAACCACCACGAAGAATACGTGAATGGGAGGGTGGGAAAGAGGCAGAAAAAATGCCTTTAAATCATAAAACTGTCAGTGAGCTTAAAAACATAGAGCAACATTTCAGTCTCAAAGCTGATGTAGGAACTGTTGTACATTATATGGTTTCTAAGGGATTTATTCAAGGCCGTACTTTTTTCTTTCTGCATTCATCAGGTAGCAGGCATAGTTTCTGTGGAAAAATTAAGAGATTCATATGAAAATTTATTTCTTAACATATGAACATATAGAAATGTGTAGAGTATTAATCTGTGAATATCGAAAAGGGTTTAAAGCACCGAGTACTGTAAACTAATAGCTGTACTGTTTCTGCAAAGGAGAGGCTCTTTACAGGGTGATTCTCAGGAGAAACTAATTCGCATGCTCTGAATAGTCCTCTTGAGAGGCTCAGCTGACTAGATAAGGAATTGAGGGAGACCCATTTCCTAACTGAAACAGCTAGGGTTTGCCACTGGGAAAATGAGCCCAAGAGTCTTACTCATCTTTCCAGTAGAAGGAGGAATATATGTTACTGCAGGTCTGTGGCTGCATACATTATGTCTGACAACCAAATGTAAACAAAAGACATTTGTCAGGGTTTGGAGCTGGCACAGGCCACCATGCTGGATATCTCTGAATTAGACAGAGAATTGGACAGCCATGGGGAAGAACCACTGATACATGTTTTAGTTGCTTTCATGGCTGGGCAATTGATGAGAAATGAGGCTGCTAACTCTTGCAGTGACCTTGTACACCTGGCCTGCATGTAAGGGGAACTGGTGCTTGTGTGCAGGCAGGTGGAACCTGTGCTGTAGTGTGAAGCTGTAGCAGGCAGCAAGATAATCTACCTCGGCTCCCTGCAGTATATCCTGTTTGCATTTGCTTCCTAAGCACCAGTTCTACCTAAATGCATTTACTGTTGAGCTGATGGGATGGGGATCCAGTTCAAGTCCCTTTATGTTTCTGAAAACACAATGATAACCAGAAAAGAAACTCCTGGGTGGATTTGGTCAATTCTTTTAGTACCTCTTAGTACACTTTCTGAAAAACCTCAAAACATCTTGTTTTAGAGGGGATCAGCACAACTTTGCCTCACAAACAGGTATTGATGGGCTTGTGCATATTTATCAGTTACCCTCTACCCACATGAAGTCATTCCCTGTAAGTCACTGCCCATTTTCAAATTTTACTCTGATAATTAAAATATTACCATCAGGAACAGACTTCATTATCTCAGATCACTCCAAGTAAAGATGATTATGTTATACACTGCTAAATAATTATCCAGTGTAAGAGGACAAAATAGAAGAAGAGCTAAAAGGTTACACAGATGCGTATTGCCATCCTCTGTAAAGATAACTAAATCTTTCCACCAGGAACTCACCAGCTTTATTTGTGATGTTCATTTAGGACTGCCCACTGAGTGATTGTCAATTACACGTATCTACTGGAAATGGCAGTGACTGTTAGCTGTGATCTTTCTGGGTGATGAACAATCTGCCTTGTCTACCCTCCCTGCAGATTTTTTCTTTCCTTGAGAAATTGCATAGGAGTATATAAGAGTGAAGAGGTGCTTGGCTGTCAGGCCCAGGCTGTGCCTCAGGAAACGGCTGCTCACGGCTCACTCTTTCCCATCTTCCCTGTGTGGTCTTTGGCAGGTGACCCTGGACTAGATTCAGGTGAGGATGGGGGAATCTCAAGTCCTGACAGAGCCCCCTTCCAGCTCCCACTCACTTGCCACGTCCCCAGAGTTTCTCATGTCCTGATGGGGAGATCCCTCAATGCCTCCAGCTCTAGTCATGTCACCAAACATCTTCATTCCAGGAAGTTCAGCACCTAATTCCTGCCTGGCTGGCTTGGGTATCTACAGATAAGGTATTATTTTGTCTTCAGTTTCCTTAGGAGCTCAGTCTGCTGGGTGGCCTCAGAGTGTACACACCAGAGAAGCAGAGCCACCAGTCCCACAGTGTACCCACAGCTTGGGAGCTGCAGACCTCTGTGGAGTTTCCTGCTCTGTCTGAGGGCTTTTGAACCCACCTTTCCAAAAACAGGGGAAAGGGAAAGGTGCTCTCCCCATCTTTGCTGCGGAAGCTATTCCAATTTGCATCAAATAATTTCAGATTCATTAGAAAGAGACAGGGAGATAGCAAGACCCAGCATGATGCTGGTGGTTTGGGGCCTTACCTGGAAAGGGAGGGGGCAGATTCAGGCTGCCATCCCTGCTCTAATAGCTATTTAAGTATTTTGTCCAATGGCTGTTGAATATAAATCACAAAAACATTAATTGAAACTAGACACTGGAGCCCAGGTCTCCTTCCTTCCAGGTAAGTGCCCTAATCAGTAGGATAGAGATTCATGCCCAGTCTTGCTCTCTTTCTTTGGCCAAAAGAATCTCCATTTGTTTCTCGCAAAGTGAAACATTCAGAAGCAGAGATTGAGGGCTACCACAAAGGTTTCCCTGTCAAGAGTGGCTGGCACCTAGAAATCCTCCAAAAATGGGAGCATCTCCCAGTGGAAGTGTGTGTGCTGTAACCCTGTCTTGCACAGGGATGGTCAGGTAGGGAGAGAAACCATGCGGGGAATCCCTACTGTCTCCCTCTGCCCTATGAAGGAAGGGTGCCTAATCCCAGGGGAAAGATTGACTTTGTCCCAAATCGAGCCATATAAAGCCTGGCAGAGGGTGAATCCATGCACTGTGGTTCCAGGTGGGGAGATCTTATGAAAGCTATGTCATGGGACAAGCACGAACAAATGCACCTTTAAGCCACCAATTGGTACAGAGATTTTTTTTCCTTGCATAAATGTCCCTTCATCTCCTTGTGCCTCAGTTTCTCCTGAAGTATTTCTCCCACTGGTTGTACGGACTGTTTATTTTGGTGTCTACCTCTCTTAAAGAGAAGCCATACATCTTCCAACTGTACAAAGTGTTCATTTCGATCAAAGATTTCTAGGTATTTTAAGATTAGCTAGTAATATTAGTAAAAAAGAATCCTCTCCTCAAAGTAAAATTCCTAGAAATAGGGCACAGACGGTATGTTTAGGAATTTTTTTTCTATATAAGGTAATACTCAGGCTTGAGCTAGATTCAGTAAAAGAATATCTGACCCTGAAGATTTGTCAGTGAGCCATAACCACCAGTCTGAGACTGCTAACCTAAATTATCTTCTTCCAGCACTTATTTTGATTTGGCCTAAATGAATTGACTCTATAGTAAACAGATGCATATGGAAACATAGGTTTCTCTTAATAAAACAGGGTACTAAAATATTATGGCAAAATGTTTATCAGAGTAGTGAGATCATACACTTGCCTAGATTCATTCACTTGAGTACTGAATGTTTTCTCAAATATCCCCTAGTGCATATCTGGCAAGATCTCAAAACATTCTTAACACAAATTGTCTTTGGTCAATAAATACCAGAACAGAAGTGTCCTAGAGAAGAAGATTTATGATATGAGCAATACAAACACACTCATAAATCAGGACAGGGACGCTTTCAGGTAGCACAGTCGGCATTTATGCAAATCACAGTAAAGTCAGAAATACATGTATAGGACTTTTAACCAATGACTTACCTTTCAGCAGCTCACATTAACTAAATAAAATCCCAGGATTTGCTTAGGAAACACATAGGCATGATCTCAACTACCTCAACTGTATTGTTATATCTATAGATAATAATTTGGTTCTTCCTTATTTTTTCTGAGCTGGTGAATTGAATGCTTTGTAACTAGAATATCAACAAGATTTCAAGGTATTGCAGTCTTAATTCATTGCAACCTGCATTTCATGCAGAGAAAACTAAACTATTGACATTGACAGTAAATTGCCTGTCCTCTTTCTTTCCCCCCCGGGCTGCCTTAGCTCCCCCAGTCTAGCATGCAGATTTAGGACAGTGCAGGCAGTGTGACCAGAAGGTGTGTGTGTGGGTAGGTGAGCAAGCAGAGCCACCATCAATAGAAGGAATCGGTGCTGCAAGGGAAAGAAGGCAATGCACAAAGTGTGTAGCAATTGGGGTGACTGCGGTGAGAAACAATGCGCAATAACACCAAGCAGAGCTCAGCAGCATGTCAGGACACAAGGGAGATTAAATATTAATGTAATATTAATGCAGGACACATATAGGCAAAGGGACCAGATAACTGGCTTTGCAGTTCCAGCATCCCTCACACTCCCCTAATTCTTGTACTATCACCATGTGATACATGGTTTTGAAGCAGAACATAGTCACATGGCAACCCCATATTTTACTGCTGGTGGGTAATTTTCTTGTCCTGTCAGAACAGAATAACTTTGTCTTTGCTATCAATGTATGGTCTAATGCATATATCATGTCAGTGCTGCACTAGGCTGACACACGCATTAGACGCACTGACAGTAAACAGGAAGTAATCCAAAGTTATTAGGCAGGAAAAATATAAAGAAGCCTGTAAGCTCTTGTACCACAGAGCTATCAACAACCCAAAGACTATTTTCTTGTTGCTTCTTGATGCTGAAGATTATAAATATACATATTAAAAAGCTTTGTTTTCATAATCTGTAAAAGCAGGAATAGCTACATATCTCCATGCTCAAAAGAGTAGGGCCTAGGTGAATTGTCATCTCACTGAAGCTGGTGTCAAAACTCCCATTGGCTGCCCTAAATCTGTCCCCTGATTAATGACTTTGGAAAATGATTATAATCTTTTACTACCTCACTACAAATTCACATTTGTCCTCTTTTGCAGGCCCCCGTATCCTCCCTGCCTGCTAACTTTTCACAGTTGGAAACTTCATTGTAACTCTAAAACTGGTTATAAAGTTACTGCTCTTTTATCTGTAACCAACTATTTTTTCTCCTCTTTTAGACCACTGTATAATTGTACAATTTTAAGCAACTGTGGCTGAAAGGTGCTCCAGCCCTGTAAATATCAAATTATCTGAAAATTTCTCTTTATAACTCCTCCAAAATTAAGTAAATAGTCTTTAATTTGGCAAAAGCTGATCCTTAGAGGCATTTGCGAGAGCCATTGTGACAAGGTAAGGGTGGATAAATCCTATGGAATTTGAAGGAAGAAAGATGAGGAAAAGCAGTAATCTTCAGGCAAATAAAAGGTAGAAGATTTGTCTCTCCCTGTAGGCACTTTGGTGTGGCCTGTCACCACAGATTTTTCAAAAGGTAGTTTAAAGAAAAAGAATCAAAAATCTGTGGACTCTTGTTCAGAAACGCTAAAATTAAGAGAGGACAGAAAGATATTTTTGGAAGGAAAGATATCTTCTAACTTTGACAACACCATTATTCAATGATGCCAAATCTTGTACCACATTTTAGACAGGCTACTGGTTTCTGTAAAATAAACTTGCTTACTTGGGTTCTTAATACCTTGGGAATCGAGTCAGTACAACAGTAAGACAGGAAAACATAAGACAAAATAAACAAACAGCTTAGAAGTGTGGAAATACAACCAAGTTTTTTCCAAAGACCTAAATATCATACTCCCTTACATTACTCAAAATTCCTTCCAAAATTATTATTGAAGCCGGACTTCCCTAGTCTGAAGTCCTGAGTTTTGGAAGTCCACTGGATGCTTATTAGAGACACATTTTTTACATTGAAAACTCTCCTTCTGTGTTTAAAAAGGTGTGGGAGTATATTTTGTACTGGCGTAGTGTAGACCTGGACTGAAAAATAGTCCTGTGTTGCCGGCACTCCATGTGAGTTGGATCAGATTTTAATCTTTTTGTACAGGGACCATGTTTTTTATCTGGTCATCCCTACTTCACTTCTCATGGTGAGGTAAAGCAATCAGATAGGGCATGTTTAATCTGTGATCTAATGCATCAGTGTATAGGACATTTTCCATATTAGCAGACCTAGTAAAGGACTCTTTTCCTCTCTGGAATCTCTGAAAGCTGTCTTTTATCATTCACACCATGTCTGCAAGAGAAGGTGGGGTATGGACTATGGAAAGACCATCTGAAGCCTGTAAGGCTGGTGGTGAACTTGAAGCAGTCTGGGCAGCAGCCCAGCCAAAAACACAAGAAAATTAAATCAGAGTAAAACTTATTTCCATCCCAGCCTTGGGCAAAGCACATTGCCCGTAGCTGAGCTGAGTAACTTTCCCAAGAAGGATACCTCAAATGATCCAGAATGCCTGAAGCCTCCTGGGAAACACATGGAGCAGGGGTAAACTTCAGAACCATCTCTGTGGAAGGAGTCATCATTTACAGGTGAACTTCAGTGTTAATCTGAGAGATGTGAAGTGGGCGTCCCCTTATCTGAAGTTCAGCCAAATCATCATGAGTTGGGAATTCCAGTGACTGTAGGCCCACACAACATTCCTGCTGCTAGTATTTTTCCACAGTGGACTACTTCAAAAAAACCTAAAAATACCCAAAAAACCCTTCAAATCCTATTGAACTCTGCTGGAGAAGAGGACTGAGTGAGCAACAATGCTTTGGGTTACTTTTGAGTTAAGTCATGGTATGATTCTCATTATAGTTAGGTCTGGGCAAACTGGTGCAAGTAAATGATCTTGTTGTGTTTCCAGCTTTGCAAGCTCTTGGAAGTATGTTAGCTTTTTTTTCCCCTTTCCCTAAGTTAGTTTAAAAAAAAAGAAGGGAAAAAAAAAAGCTGTACTCCTGGCTGGAGACACTTTCATGCCAACTTTCACCCTGGAGCAAATTTTTCATGCCTGAGTTATAAAAACCTCAGAGAAATAAGTGATGATATGTTAGGTAAACATCAGAAGACCTTGAACTACAATTTTGCAAGGGGTGTTGTGAACCTGACAGGACAAAAGATTAATCAGACAAAAGCCTCTCTTCATAGAACTTCTTAACAGGGCCATGGTGTCTTGTGGGGGACAAGATACTCACACAGGAGACACAACACCTCACTTCTGATCATGTTTCAGCTTGCTGAGTGACCTTTAGCAACACACAGTATATGTAATACCCATATTTTGCAAAGATTCTGGAATAAAAAATACTGTGCAGTTTTAAAATATTGGCATGCGTTAGCATGCAGATTTGCTCTTCAGACCCATTTCCTTTTAAGACTTTTATACTGTGGAATTAATTACTTGCAAAAGCATAAAATATTTTTGGTTTTTCTGTGTGCTCCTCCTCCTCCTCCTCTGCCTTTCTTAGCTCTTATAAAGTTTCTAAAAATATGCTGAGAGTATAATTCACTCTGGGTATAATTCCAGAGATGAAGCTACTTAGGAAGCAGTCTTGTAAAAACACCAGGTGAGTTCTGGATATTCTGAGTCTGGTGATAGTAATGGGTTTTTGGAAAGGCTTTCTCTCTCCCTTGATTCTTATGTTTTACATGACTGATTCCTGAAGCAGAAGCAGAGTGGCTAATGCAGATGGCATCTGCTATGTGTCCAGAACATTAACTGCTATGGTTATGTTTAGAAAAACTTTTCAGAAAAGCAATGTTGTAATCTCTAATAATGTCTGTTGAAAATCAGTGTGTTTGTACAGCTATAGTTCTTTTCCAGGGGACTGGAATATTGCATAAGGATACTATTCAATAAGGAAGTTGAATGAAAACGCTTAACCTGTAAGGACCTTTTCTTCTTTTCTTCTCCTTTCCTTCTGTTTGTAGAGTGTCGCATCTGTTTAAATGTTGCAGGGAAATTGAACATCCGTCTTTCTTTTTTTTTTTTTTTTGGTGTGTGTGTAAGAAAACAAACCTGAGCAATTAAAAGACTTTTGGCCTTGGCTCTTATTTGGCTCTTATTTTATAAAATAGTCCTTTTGTACACCCACTTGAACAATCGATGTGCTCATTTAGAAGAGTGTAGGAGAGATTCACCCCCTAAGAGTAAGGAAGAGAAAAAGAGAGACGTATCCACATCTGCTCTGTCTCATTCACAACTATTAAGCGTGGTAATAGTGGCTGATTTATTGTAAACATCAGTTTGAAGCTTCTTAATGCTAAATTAAATTACTTTCCTTTGCTTATTCTTCACCCCAAAGAGATAAATGCAGTCAGATGATTCATTGATTCACATTGACACTTTGTAACAAAATTAAAGGAAAATTAATAAAATTACACGGAATAAGTAAAAGACATTTAATGTCATTCAGAACACAAAGAATAAGACAAAATAAAAGTACACTTGGTTAAGTAAATTAATTAACCATTTTCTGAGTATACTTAAATAATGAGCCATCCTTCACATGAAACAATTGGCTTCTCTGTAATTAACCAGAACACTCAGAGTGTTCTTAGTGTGTGGGTTAACCACCATGTTTTTTTCTTCATCTTCCCCTGTACACCATGTTATTTTTTCTCACTGAGGCAGTTCAAACATATATATGCATATGTTTTATGACTATCTTACTGTTTCTTTTGCTAAAACGCAACTAAAGGCACTAATATGTCTCCTCTTTTCAGCAACAGATACAGAGATAGGAAGGTATTGGAACATTATTATTAGTTCCAATCAAGCTCATCATGTTTTAGCAGCATGATGAAATGCAGTAAGATGAAATAATTTATGAGGAAATTTTTAGTCATATTAGGATATCGATGCAACTTTGGTAACATTTAGAATTTGGTGTGGTTTTTGGGATAATTACTCCCTAACTTTATACTGTATTTTTTTAAAGGAAATTAAATTTTTCAGTACCCATTCCCATTCCAGCCTGTTCAAGTATGGTAATATAACCTTTCCTGAGATCTAGATCAGTGAAAGATGATGAAGGCAAGGGAGTAGCACCTTAAAACTTGAACAACATCATGACCAGGTGAAATCCTAACCTCAGACTTTACAAATTTCTATGTAAACCTGGAACCTCATTTTTTGAGATAACAAAGCGATAGGCAGAAGGCATTTCCATACTCTTAGGTGCCTTACCTCAGACAATTATTTTATTATATTTCCAAATCTGAACTTATTCAAACTTGCCTCCTTCTCTGTTATTTTTGCCCCAGCCTCAATGCAGTTTAGAACTGTTCAAGACAGTCTAATGAAATCAAATCAAATAAACCTTATACTTATTTTCAGTCATAGACCTATCAAGCATTTTTGTGTGAATGAAAAGGAACTTCTGTCATTAGTCATATAGGATTTTAGCTGATTGAGCCAGGACATTTCTTCTAATCACAGATTTCTTTCATATTACCTCTTGTTGGCTGGATTGAAGCTTGCAAATATTGCTAATCCAATGAACACTGGCAGTTCTCCATTTTTGACATTTCCAGAGCTCTTTCGCCAACTTCTGTGACATTTTGATATCTGAAATGCTATCCTGACAACATTTTTAAATCAGCACATGAAGTCAACATTATTTAAATTCACTGACTTCATTGGCCTTCCATCAGTGTTGAAGCTGGCCCATGAACTTAAACAAAGGTTTGTATTAGTATATTCTTAAGAACTAATTTCAATTATATGTTGCAGTACTAGGCAGTATTATGCAGCTGCCATTGCATGAATACAAGGATGACATGGAACCATAGCTGTTCAACTTTGGTAGTTATTCTAAAATTCATGAAAAGTGGATAAATTGGAGAAATTGTTCAGAAACAAATGTATTATTTAGAAACATTTCTCCTGTGTTCCATCTGATTGCATACTATAGTGGTGACATAAAAATTTCAATTAGTTTAATGCACCCAGCAAATACAAAGACAAATTCTTCCCCTCCCCATGAAGTGCCAAGTTCCAATTTTGCACTAAAATATTGTTAAATACAACACCTTATGGTTTGTTCATTAATTGTTCCTTCCATCACAGTCTGAGATGAAAGGTACTGCTATGATATCTAACCATGGGAGTTCCAATAAAGCACACTTTATATTAACAATAAACACCTCACATTCTTTTCTGTACTATTCCATTATTTTATTGTTAAAGGAAATTATGCTTGAACAAAAGCTTGATATTGAAATGCTTTCCTTTCGGGTATTTGACACAAGTAATTCACAATATTCTCAACAAATGGAATTTTGCAACACTCTTCTACATTGTGCTGTATTCACCGAAAGACCAACCAAGTCCTTTATCGTAGAGAGTGTCTTCAGTGCATGTTTGATTAATTAATGTGATGTTGACAATAAATGTTATTTCTGCCCATTTCAGTGATTCTAAAAAAACCCCCATTCATTTCGGGTCAGTCTAAGGGTTCGTCCAACAGAATATCCTTTCTCAAACAGAGCAAGGAAATACTAGGAGAAGATATGGTAAATATATATGATCTTCCCCCATCTTTCTCCTCAAACATCCTCTCATGTTCAGTTAAGAGGAATTCCTTAGCCTTAATTTGTTTGTCTGTTTAGTAACCTACAGTTCTTTCTTCCACCTCTGGAAACCATGTAAGTGCTCCTTATCCTTTTCCTTTGGCAAGGAGCTCCACTGGGCTGGTATCTGCTGCATAAAGAAACACGTCCTTTTGTTTGTTTAGAATCTGGCTTCTTTAAAGCCTCTTGACTTGAACTGGAAAATAACAAGGAATATATGGCCCTTACTTAAACTCTTCTGGCCACTTCAGATTTTGTAGACTAGACAGAATAGTCCTTACCTCTTCAGACTTTCCCGTAGAGAAACTTTTTTACTATGTCTGAAATATATTTACGTATGTCTGAAATATTTCCCATTATAACAAATTTTTACAAGATGGGATCTGAACCTTAAATACTCGTAGAATAGGTTAATCATGGATTTCTACTGTGTAATGATGAGATTATATTTCTCCACTATTTTCTCAAGAATTTTGAACACTTCATTTACTTTTGCGATGACTACTGAGTTGATAGTTTTCGTGGAAGTGTCTTTAATATTTTAAAGATCAACTTTCTCCACTGAGTAGTAATGGTGTGAATGCAAGATACTTTTTCCCAGTGTACTTCTATTTATATCTGTGTACATATATCACATTTTATCACCCCATGTCATTTAGTCCATGTCATCTACAAATATTGAGCAATGTTATTTTCTACAGAATTTCACAGGTGATCTTCATCCACTGCAAGAATACATAATTTATTCCTAACTTCTGCTGCATGCCTGTTCAAATATGTAGTCCAAAAGCTTTTGTTGGTTTATAGACTACTGAGAAGTCTAAGGAAAATAAGTTTATTTTGGGTAGACATAAAATTCAGTGGGAGTTTAATTTATTTTGGAGGCTTTGTAGTGGGTTCCTAAACCAAATAAACTTCAAACCATTTTGATAAGGATGATTTGGATTTGGTCTTGTAAAATCTCAGTGAAGTTTATGGCCTTTGCACCTTCTAAGTGACCAAGATGGTTTTTAACAAGACCAACTCCCACATGGGCACTTAAATAAGCAGCAGAGTTACAAAGGTACTTAGTTCTCTTTAATTTTTGATGATAGTAGTCTGGGTCAGTTTTCCAATAAAGTGTAACATCCTTTATCAATCCTTTATCTGTTTACTAATAAAATAAAAATGGAATTATGTTTAAATCTTTTTTTACCTCGTGGATGTTACATGCTTGGAATGTTGCCCCTAATATGTGTTTGAGATATGCAGACTCGAGTGTTTTAATGGATTTTAAGAGGAAAAAAGAAGTAATTATGAAAGTTATGTTTGGGAGTTCCTTGTTTATTTCAGTATTTTTAAATTAAAGAGCCTCATTCCACAGAGATGGTGATCTATGCATCAGGGTTTTCTCTCCTTGGCTTTCTATGAAATACTTAACTGTCCTGAGTATTAAGATAGTTGGATTAATTATGGAGTGTAAGCAAACTGATATGTTCTCAAATTATCCTTTCTGTAAAATCAAGAAGGTATCTTGAAAATAAAGTTATTCTTTCCTGTCTTCTCCCTCCTTCTGCTCCCTTAAGGGTAGTAAGAAGTTTTGATATTACAGGTTATTAAAGTAATTATTTGGAAAGAAAAGTATTACTCTGGGTTGTAGAGGCCACATCCCAGGAACAGTTTGTGAATTTTTTATTGCCAGTTTTGTGAGCTATGCTGGTTGTTTAAGAGCCCATCTCAACTTGTCCTATACTATTTTTATAACTAAATAAAAAGGCATTGCTCATTACAAATTTTGTAATCAGAATTTGTTTGATATTTTTGCTGATGTCGTGGGTTTGCAAAGGTCCCCCTCCTTGGGGATTGAAAATAGTTTGTCCGGATGAATTTCCGGACAAGGGCCAATCAGGAGTTCAGGTGACG
>JAWMRA010000161.1:51005609-51019069 GCA_035584735.1 Pseudotriccus pelzelni | reverse complement strand
ATCAGATCTCTTTGTCTGCATAAAGCTTCTCTCACCTTAGAGCAATTTGTGGGGGGTGTGGTAAAAATTGTCCCCTAAGAAAACCCATGACAGCTGATGAGGCAGAACAAGGTCTAACTTGATCTTACTCTTCTCTGGCTCCTTTTACTGAGTGACATTGATATCCATAATCACACAGACTGTATGCATTTCCCAACAAAAAGGCAAATTAACCATATAATCCAAAGACTCTACAGATTCTGAAGTAAAGGATGAACCGTGATCCACTTGGGTTCCAGGACGTTTTGTTTAATTTTCTCAAGGTCTAAACACCTGGGCAAAAGATGAAAAAGACCAGTCACTTGTATACCTTTCCTAAATGATGCATTAACGTTAACTTGTATATGGCGTGATATTCTTCTGCTGGTGGAATTGTGGAAGAGAAATTCAGTATGAAGAAAACGAGAGTGTTCTTCCTCCTTTTCCTTTTGTGTGTCAGATAAAACTATTTTGAATGTAACACTTATATCATGACTGCCAGACATTTTCATCTCAAAACATCCATAAAGAAAATAATTTATTATTTATTATTTTATTCTTCTCTTTTCTGGAGCTCTGTAGATATCTTCCTAGGCATAAGATCACATTCTCTGCAGTAACAGAGACCACCATTTCAGTGACAATGGCTTTGTTGTTCCACCTAGTTCAAGGCCCTCAGTTTGACTAGAAGGCTCAAAACTTCATAGCTCACATTCTAGTTATGCAAAAGAAATGCAAAGAATCCTCCTATAGGAAAACACGAGATTACATGTGTATGACGCTCACATGATAGACATCAAGAAAACCAATTCCTCTTTATAATCTAGGTTGTGCTAGCACAATTTTAAAGATAAATGTGCATAAAAAGGGGGTGTATTTTCAGAAAGTGGAGGAATTCAACATTATTCATACAAAGTACATGAGATATGCTTTGTCATGTACTTCAGAGAGTTGCTGAAATTGGTATCACCAGCAACCAGCTGCTGTGAATAGTAAAATCTTGCATACAGAAGTAGAGCTGGGGACGGGGGAGCAAGTGAGGAGCAGGCTGAGCCCTTATAGCTGGTGCATGTGCTAGCCACTTCAGAGACCCCTGCTTAATCCATAGTACCATTGTTGCTCCAGCACTCATTTTTCATCTACTTTGAATCCACAGTTGTCAGTACAGCTCTCAATATGTTCTGTTTAAATTCTCACCAAATCTCCATGGGTTCCTCTGTCTCTTCACACTGAGAGAGACTAGAGAGAGAAAGCAGCAAAGTGGTTAGAAATCTTCTGCCAAACACAGATGGTATCCTGATTGCTCTTTCAGCCTACCTGTGTCTGTCTGTGAAGCTGTGGATGTTGTGGACATGTGTGTGAAGAATTTCCAACACTCTCAGATCATTCATCCAAAGGAGATTTTCCATCTGAGTTTTAATATTCACCACATTAGTCAGCCTTGAGAAACAAATATGGCTATTTAGGATTTGTCTCTTTAAAAGTGTGTGAATGCGCTTATAAGAAGAGAGAAGTAGAGGAGAAGAACAGGAAGACTCCAAAATTACACAGCAGTCTGCTTTTAAAAAGTATTGACAAACGCATTTGCTTGCACAGTGTAGGCAGTCTGTGAAAAATCGCAAAAGCTGTGGAAAAAACCACACTGGCTTTACCTCATGGCATCTCAGCATGCTCAGCTATTTGCCCCTTTCCTCCTCGGGATATGGGCACAGTATGGGAGACAATTGCATTACAGCAGTTTAACAAGTTAGTGCTAATCAGCTGACTTTTGTAACCAACTGTGTAAGCTCTCTTCAGCTGCCCCATTCGTGAGATAAAATGCATTAGCTTAAATTCACATACAGTGGATTTCCCTTCCAAGTCAGATCCTTAAATAGGTTTTGACATACCTGGCAGAGCAAGCTGGTATCCTTTTCTTAGTACAGGAAATGTCCTGTGCAGCAGAGGAAAGGGAAACCTTTCTCCTTGCAAGAAAATAAATCAACCTACCAACAGCGCACTTAGCATATGGAGGAAAAATCCCTGCTCAACTCTATAGGTAATCATTTTGTAGAATGAAGCATGAGATTTGATTATCCTCATTATCTTAGTTCAGATAGCTCCAAAAGTTGCTAGATGTCATGAAACATACAGCCCTTTAAAAAATCCAGTTATACTATTTGACTTACTGACCTATTCTGGCATTAAATTGCACAGTATGCCAATTCACTGTGAAAATTCAAGTCCTTTTTTTTGCTCAGTGTGTATTACCTCTAGTTCAAAGGAAAGAGCTTTGGATCTCTTACCTTTTTTTATTTTTTATTTTTTTTTTAAGCAAAACAAAGGGAAGGGTTGATTTCACTAATGCTGCTCACACACCCTAGTCCCTAGTTTTTCAGCCTTACCTTTTCTAATTACTCTGTTTTCCAAGCGAAATTCTGAAGGGGTCGTCAAAGGGTTTGGTATCTTGGTAGCCGTTTCTCAACGAATATCCTTCACATGCATGTTCTGAGAGCTCCCTGCTGGACCTGACTGTAAAGTTAATATCAGCAGTAGCAAGCAGAACATCTCAGGGTACTATGTAAAAGCATAGGAGTTCTTACAGTTTCCTTCCCCTTTAGTCACCGCAGATCAGACTGGCATAAAAAGAGAAGAAATTGTGTTCTTTCTGGTATCCTGGTCGTGGCTGGCATTTTTCTGTATTACAAACTAGTAGACTAATTAATTCAGATTGGTCTTTAGATTTCTGCTGTAGAAACAACACAGATGTAAACAAGTTAGTAAAAGTTTAGATGGCTGACTCCTACAGTGCTTTGTGTTCCTTCACTCCTCTGTTCCTATCTTCCTTCAGTGTCATGGGGTTTATGAGAGGGGGTCTTATGGCTCCATGTTTCCATGTTTTCACACACCTTTTATTCACTGATTCATTCCTTTCTTTTTTTTTTTTTTTTTTCTTTTTCGCAATTGAGAACTTCACAGGATGGTTGTCACAGCTGCAGTTCTTGCCTGGCAGCATTTAAATGCATGCTAAACAAAAGTCTCTGTCTTGCCCATCTCAAATATAGGCAAGTTAGTTGATAAATAGCCTTATGCCACCCCAGGGTGTGATTATACTTTGAGATAGCACCACCCGTAGGATGGGTGAAGGCCCTTTGATTTTGGCCCTGTGTCTAATCCTGTGTTTTAACTCTTTCCAAGTACTGGGTTTCTGTTGATCTCAGCAATTCTGTACATGTTACAACTGATATGGTTACTGATATACCTGATAATGTAGCTGGCATCAGTGCAGGAAACCATTTGGTTGGGCTAGACAGAGCTGCACCAAGGCTGCAGTCATTGTTCAGTTAATAAGTCAGATTATCGGCAAACTTTTCCACTGCCTCCTTCTGTTGTTTTCTGCAAAGCATTAATGTGGTTGAGAGTCATGATAATCCAATCCATGGGGTTTGGTTCTTGCTAACCTTAATGCTCTTGGTTTCACCTGGGCATGTGCTTATTAACTTTCTTGTACCCTTTTTGCCTCACAGCCAGAGACTTGTAGTGTCCTGTGTATGCAGGTTCTGTTTTCTTCTCATTTTTCTGGTGGAATTTTTACAGACCCCTGGTATTGTTCTTCTGCACTTCCTTGGGAGTTACAGGAACTTTAGATTAGTGGGCAAGTTTGTATTCTACCTACTGCTTTTATTTTTTTTCAGTTTATGTACTGAAAAAAAGTTGTTTCAATATAACTGAGAGAACTTAACAAAATTACAGCACTGATTCCTGACACAGTATGGTAAAACTTGCATTTGTTGTACTTCCCATCTATGCTGATATATGTTTACACAAGACTGACAGAGGAAAGTTGCTTAGTGTAAATTACAGCTGCATTGGCTTTAAGTCAGCTTTATACTATCAAAAGAGAGAATAATAAATTCTGAAGAGTTTAAACCCACAAGTACTCTCAGAAAGTAACTAGTCCTGATTTCCTTATATTTACGCTAGAATACATCAGGAATAAATTCATTAAAATAGTTGGGATTATTTTCATTTATACTGTAGCTTTATTATAGAGCTCTGAAGCAGTGTATATTTATGCTACGACTGCAGCAAGAAAGGGGACATAGTTGGAGGTCCAGCGGCCCTACATGGGTGCAAGAGAGAGGAGGCTGAAGCGTGCTGGCACTATATCCAGCAATCAGTGACTGCAGGACTGGGGTCTTTGCTCGTAAAATGAGAGAACAAACTTTTCTGGAATTCTGCCTGGCTGTATCTTTATATAATATTCACTTCTAAATAAGCCAAATAAGCTACAAAATAAATCTTTAACTGAAACCTAGACCTGTCACTTTTAGTACTCACTCGTTTCTTTCGACTGTAAACTTCAGGTTCCCAAAAAGGTAGGTGTCCGATGTTTATGTGCTTTTACATGTAAAGAATTGTACTCTGGTTGCAACTCATTTGGATTGCATAATATGAATGTTTAAAAGTCTGGCTGCTTAAAAAGGACTAATTTTCTAGGTATGGGGGGGAAAGAGCTTTTAAAGATGTTCCCACAGATACCTAAATGGGAAGGAAGTTAAGATCCCTTTATCCCATTCGCTTTTATTGAATGCTGCAGAAAAGGCATTTACTAGCTGGGAGCAAGATGTAGGTTTAGGATGTGAGGAAATCCTGGAGAGTATTCACAGAGAATGAAACATTATTTATAAAAGTGTCATTATTACCTGTTAATTATTTATGTTTCAAAAAATAAATTATATATTTTCTGAGTGCTTGCTAATTATTAAATGACAGAAGTAACTCCACATTTCAACTAGCTTGCCTTTCTTGGCAGCAACTTCAAATGAAGAAACAAACAAAACACCAGCACATTGCCCTAAACTTCTGAGAACTCTAGTTTTTCATAATGGCTTGGTGAGGAGAATGACTCTCAAACAGGAAAATGAAAATTCCACATTATTTTGGATTAAAAAGGCCCTCTAGGGCACTGGGTCATTTAGGGTGAACACCCTGCTCACCTCCCCTTTTACTTTCTCTAAGTGCAAATGTCAGCAAGGTTACTCATACAGGTGACAGTAATGTTCTTTATATTAGCACTGTTTCAGACACAGAAAAATATCCAAAGACCTTGTACTCAGAAACAATGTTTCCACCGCAACACCAAATTTATGAGTTTTGGCCAACTAACGCTTGCCACTGGCATCTTCAACTTAATGGGAAACCCAAATATTGCACCTAGGAGAGAATGACAAAAATCAGAACTAAAGATTGCAATAAATCTACGTTTTCAACATTTGAATGGGACAAAAGGAAAGTCTGTCAGCTAAGTTTCATGATATGAATTCTTCTTACCCAACTTCTGTTGTCTGAGAAAGGAGGTTTATTGCATTGTTGATCATATCCTTCACAATCCCCTGGATAGTCCTTCTTCAAGAATAAATTTCCATGACTGGCATAACTCTGGGTATGATTCTTTGTGAAAACCATGCAGCAAATGGTGGTCCTTTTTTTTTTTTTTAGTGAAAAGTTTGACAAACTTTGAAAAAAGGTCACTGGTCTTACTGATGAGAGAAATTTGTTTCTTTCCTCCTTAGACAGAAATGTGAGCCTTACTGTCCTTGGAGGGTAGCCCCAAAAAACCTTACCAAAGCTCCCGTTTATCAGCCAGAGCTCAGGGAGACCTCCTGATTCTACTCTCAGCTACAGGCATGATTAAAGTCGAGTGGTATTTGGGATTGCTGTAGATTGAGAGAACAGCCAAGCCAAGCCTAGAGGCTTCTTTCTCTGCCTGGAGTTTATCAATTAACTTGAAGCTTTTTATGTTTCAGCTCTAGCTGGAAGCTTCATTTGAACTTCCTCCGCAGACTTTTATTTCCATTTGATCTTAGAGAGACATCATCAAATAGTTTTGGTTCTATAAAGCTGAGAGATAACTTTATTGCTGTGTTTCATACCAAACCTGAAGAAAACATTCAGTGATTGTTGAAACATGATATTCACTGAGTTCTTTAAAACCACAATAGAGCTACGATTATTTACGTACTTAAATGATGGCTTTTTTTTAGTGGCAAGGTGGCGTACCTATTGAGAAAAATCCTACTTAGATGCCAGGGAAGAGAGGGATTACAAAGTTTCCTATTTCCAATAATTATTTTTTACTGTCTTCACTATCTGTTGAATTACACGTGGACAAGAGAAACCATGCACAATGAAAAAAAACGATTTTTTTTAAAGAAGAAACCCAAGACAATCGTACTTAAATGGAATTTTTCTCCAGTCTGGATAGACCTCTAGGTCTTACAATAATCTTCCACCAAATTCTAAAAGAGCCTGTACAACTTTTGTATATTTTGGCAGTGTTAACATGATGGTATGACTTGCAAAGTAAAAGAATATATTGAGAACCAGAAATGGAGTTATAGAGGGTTAACAGGCTAGCTGTAAAGTCCAGCAAAGCCTTTGAGAAATTCTTGTCACATATTTAAACTGAATTATGCAGGTCTTGTCAACAACTGCCTCAGAAGCATATAGCTGGTAAGAAGGAATAAGGGAGGATAAAAGTATGTCTTCATCCTTTTAGAAAAAGGGAAAAGAAGTCTTTTATCCAATGTTTGAGAACCGCTTGTAGGGGTCAGAACATTTGTAGTCCCATGTCAAACCTAAGACAAAAGATATTTGACTGAGAGGATAAACAGATGTAAATACCTAAATGGCAGTTGTTGGCATCTATCCAAAGGTTAGAGTTGTTCTCCCAAAGGTTGAGCTGTTTAGACAATTAAAACAATGTCTCTTTTTTTTTTTTGTTGATTTCCAACCTCTCTCCCTTCTTTTAAAGTATTTATATTTTGAAAGACAATGTATATAACAAGAAAAGTAAATAAAGACATCTTAATTTTCTAAAGATCAAAATGACGAGATTAGACTGCATTCCGGCATGTCTGAATCTATGTCCCCTCACAACCTTTTATGAAGGAGACCACAATGGCTGCCAGAAGAAAAAAAAAGCAAACCCATAACCAAAACCAAAAGACAACCTGTGAGTCTTTGTGAAGTACTGAATTATGCTTATAGAGATCTATAGCAGATTTCTAGATATATGTCTAACTCTGATCTCTCTACATGCTAGCTTAAATCAAGAGGAACTCCTGACTTGTGAAAAGTTAATATAAGATCAAAATCAGAACTATGTTCTTCATTAAGGTCATGACCAAGATATTTATTGTGGTTTGAGAACAGACAAGATTACACGGCTACAATGCCAATAACTGTACACTGTGTGGGATTGTTGGGGAAGGAATTTAATAGAAGTCATTGCAAACTGGCTCCTCCCTCTCATGTATTTTGTTTATATATCAAGGCAAATGAATGCATTGTACTTCATAACTGATGGAGTAAATCTTCTGTTTGATACAGCTTATAGGCCTATAGCTGTAACACCACAAAGCTGATAGCGAAAGTTCCCGTAATTTTCCTTGCTGGTGATTACACAGCTACTGGTCCGTATCTGGTTGCCACTATGTTTATGTCTCAGCATTAAAATACTAATTCCCTGTCAAAATGACAACGTACACGCTGATTTGCCTGCTGCAAATGCAGCAGTGTAAAAATAAATAAGCAAATTATAAATAGATAAATAGAGCCTGTACGTAATATTTCTGCTCTTCCCTGCAAAACCTTTGGGCCAAGCTAAGGGTGGGTTTCTCAGGTAATGGAGGAATAGCATAGAATAGAGTGTCACTCTGATATCTGGGGACTGTGGTGCTACCTGTTTCCCACATGTAGGTAAAGCAGTTGTCATGAACATATTGCTACTTTCATTGGAAGCTAGTCCTACACACAATTTGCTGATTACTAGACAGAATTCTATGTGGCTCCTTTGAATTAGCTGTTTGATTCTCATATCATTGTTCAGATTTCTTTTATGCTAAAAGTGTTTCCAAAGCATAAATATCAAAAGTAATAGAAAATATAGAGGGATAAATATTTGAAATGCATTTTTCCTTGCTTTTTGCTGATTGCTTTGCATTCACCTCTTCACATCTCTTTCTACTAAGCACACAAAGAACAGGATAACAATATAAGGAAAGTACCTTAGTTTAATTAATATTGTCTTTGCAACTGCACTGTTTATCAGAGATCGAACACAGGTTTAGGACAGAGATATACCTATTTGTAATTCAGATCTGATACTGTTTGCTCCATAAGGTACTAAACCACTAATGTTAGTTAATTAGGATTTTGGGGCCTGATTTTCAAAGATGGTTGATAAAAAGCGATAAATGATTATCTTCAGCTTGATTCTGCAAATCTTTCCCTCCAATGAAGAGGACAGTTTGTAGTAAATTGCAAACAATAGAGAATTGCCAAACTCTTTTATTGTTAACTCCTTTAAGAGTAAATGAAGCAATGTATTTTCAGTAGCTGTATGCTTTTAATTATCCCCGGATATTTTTAGCAATTTTTCTGGAATGACTATGGCTGTTTTCCAGTGAAGAAGGAAGTGCGTCTTTTAATCTACTTATAAGACACCTTGGGAAAATTAAAACTCATATTCTTCAAGAAGGTTTCTCACCTACTCAAATTTGAACATAATTCAATAGGACTTCTAGATAAGACACATTTTGGTCAGTCAGGCTTTAATTATCAACCTAGCCTGAAATATTGGAAGAATCTCCTCTAGTTTGCTTCTAGAAAGTTCTTTATATATCATTCCTTATGCAGTTCTACTGTTTTCTGCACAGGGATTTTGAGATGTCCCAAAGTACTAAGAGGAACAGTTGCATCTACTTTAAGAGGCAAGGGACTGTCATGTAGTGCCTGGGATGTAGCATTTGATTTCATCAGTCTAGTTCTGCAAACCTGTGCAAACCACCTAAAACTGTATTTGTAAACTACAGGTAGCGATACGTACTTGCAAATGTTCTGTGGGAGGCTTGATCAGTTAATATTTTAAAGCATTTGAGATAACTATGGAGAGAGCACTGCACTTTATCACACACTTACTACCATTGTGATCTTTTATTTGCTCACTTTGCATGGTTGTAAATGAGTGTTCAGATGTGTAAGTCTTAACTCTTTTCCATCTAAGCCAATATTCTCTGATTACCTGTACCTGAAGATCTTTCAGTACAGATATTTGGAAAGTTTGCCCATTATCCTAACCTGTCTATTTAGCGGTGGCTGTTCTGAAGTCCTGTGAACAGCTGCTAGTGATGCATAGCTTCAATTTGTTGCTAGATTTCACCTTTACACTGCTAATCCTTCTGTTTTCTTTTGTCTTTTAACAATTGGCTTAAACTAGAGCAGCCTTAAGCTGTTCTCTGCTGCATCAAGAGACTCATCCTGTGCTCAGGGGTCACAGAATCACAGAGAAAGAGTTGGGTGGTAGCTAATTATTCAATTTTTGCAGCTTTCCCCAAAACCAGGATGTATTTATTTCATTTGAAACTGTGGTTCTGGTCCATGGTGTGTGGACACTGCTAATGTTGCAAACACTCTCATAATTCAACTATTACAAGTAGTAGTGGTAGTAAAATAATCTTATCTGCAACTCATCAGAGCTTTTTTAATTGAATTTTACTTAACATGAGTGTTGAAAGAGCTGGGCTCAACATGCAGCCTTGACTTTGAAACCTCTGGCGTTTTGTGGGTGTTAGTCACATCCTTAAAATTACAGTAATACAGTTTTTGTGGCTTAATATTTACATATTTTTATTGCTGTCTGAAAGATAAATGGGACGAGGATGATCACAGGAGAAGCCTGGAGCAGGATTTTAATATGTTGAATTAAAAAAGTAGATAGAGATATATATATGGGAATGTGAACTTAAGGTTGCATAGGTAAATTAAAGGCATTAGAACACACAAAAGCAAAGGCTGGCAAAGCAGCATGTAGCTGGCATATAGAAATGCACCATATTTTGCGGAGTGCATATAGTGGAACATTTGAAATTGAGGGACAAATATTCTAGAAGTTCAGGCAGCTGAATTAACATCACCAAAGGACTCAAAAACAGTCACAGTTTTAACATTTTTATTGTAACTTTGTAGCAGTAGCACTTAAAACAAAAGGCCAAAGTGGAAACTTGTACCTCCCAGAGCTCTTCTGATGTTTACTGGAATTTACCTGAATATTTCTGAGCAAGGAACTGAAGATTAATTGTAATTTTTGCATGTATTTTGCGACTAAGTTATACAAACCATCTCATTATAAACCACCTTGATGCACATTGATAGTCTCCAGTCCTTGTGTTGCACATCCTGAACAATGAGGGCTTGATTCACAAGTAAATTCTCTTCCCTGTTAAATTGTGAACTTGGGAGAAAGGTGAAACTACAGAGAATGAGAACTCCTGTGAAATCCCACCCCCAACACCTAAGTTTTGAACTGCTCTACCTAAGGAGAGAGGCTTGCCGTTTATGACACCATTCTTATCATGGTTGAGTCACGGTACAATGGCAAATGGTGACTTCTGCAGGGAAGGAAGCGTTTGTGTGTCCCAGCACCTCTCAGAGACCTCCAGATGATTTTTGAGCTCTTTTCTCCTGTCTTACATATAAGAGCTGACACCATTCATGGGGAACAATGCATGTTATGTGGATATTTTTGGGTTTTGAAATTAGCAGAATTTAGAGCAGATCAAAGAATAACCCAGCTAAACATTCAGAGAATCATGTCCCAGGATCTTAAGCATTCCCTACCTCAACAAACCAAAAGTAAGGTTTTTCATTGGTAGAGGTTGAATAAAAAGAACAAGAATATGTTCTTCTAGGACATTGGAAATTACCCATTCTTACTGCCTTATCCTGGGCTCATTCCTTGGCTTTATTAAGAGATGCAGTAGAATGGTACAAATCTGAATTTGTCTGTGGTGAGTGCAAAGGACATTTTGTTCTTCAGAAGAAATAGAAGAAGAAAGTGCTGATGCTGCACAAAAGGACTTGAAGATACTTGAAGGTAGAGGACTCCATCATACCTATAGTCTTTAAATGTGTTTTAATGAAGAAGAAAAAGGGTTTAGAATGGAGATGTGGAGAGTACGTGCTTTCTCTGATATTGATCCTACTGTGAAATTTATGAGCCTCAAGTTGAACTGTGAGTTCAAGTGCAACCAAGCAGTACACAGAAAAGGAAACCTGTCTCTGTAAGACTGGCACCTCAGAGATATGCAGATATTGGCTTTTTGTTCACCTCATGGGAGAGGCCACTAATGCAATTAGGCCAGCAGACTCATGTAGAGGAATAAAATAATTTTAAAATTGTTTTCTAAATTATGGGAACAAATGCATGATTTTTTCACTCTACTTTGATATGTTTTGAAATGACAAAATGATCTGACTCAAGCTTTCAAGGAGGTGGGGAGAAACAAACACAACACATTTACATTTCTTTTGGACAGAGTCCAAACAGAGTACTGACTAGTAAAAGTGTGTGAAAATGGGTTATTATATAAGAAATAAGATTGGTTTTAAGTCTCTTGTTTTCTTAGGGAAAACAGTGATGTGATACAGGAACATAGATGTTGACTGTATTCATTACAGTAAGTATCAGAAGTGTTCTCTGGGAGAACCATTCTAAGACAAAAATCAATTGGTTTAGTCCAAAGTGTGGGGGGGAAAGTGTTTTATCTCTCCCTTTTAAGAGAGGGCACTTGAGGTATTTCAGAAAGAAGGCTGTTATTAATTTGGGTTGTTTCCCATAGGAATGCTGGGTTGTTGTGGAGCCAGAATTCATGTTAGGACACATGCTTTAAGTTAATTGTTTGTATGAAAGTAGATGGCTGCAGGTCAGGGTTGCCTGTTTAGTCTGGGAAAAGTACACAGGAGCACTTAACAGGGGAAATAAGAAAAAGGAAGGCTTTATCCTCCAGTGCTGAGTTTGGAATAACCAGTTCTAGATGAAGCTGTAGGCTGAATCCTGGGAGTAACCTGGGTGGAGAGTTTGACTCCCTGAAAGCCAACCTCAGCATTCCAGTGGAAAAAAGTCCCATTTGTGTGAGGTGATGATTATCTTCTTCCTGATTCTGTGCACCTTCTGAAACCAGTGGGAGCTGACAGTGCATGGTTCTGGCACAGAGATTCTCCTTTCCCTGTTTCAGGATTTGGAATTATTTTGAGACTTCCTTAATGAACTCTAGTAAATTTTTCTTGCTAGCAAAGACCTCATTAAACTAAATAATCTAAGGAAGCAAATGAAAAAAAAAGCTTTGCTTGCAACGTACACCACCCTATTTAATTTGCGTTTTCAGCCTTCAACACACTATTTGCTACAAGTGAGACTGGCTGTTGTCTCAGCTTACCAATCCTTTCTTTGATTCTTTTCCAGAAGTTTATAGGCTTTGTTCTTAAGGCTCCTTGTGCCAAAAATGTTTTGCAGAAATGCATCTTTCCAGTCTTCAAAAAATGAATAACACCAAATGTAAAGCACAACTGCAAATTTAGGACTAAGTTGTACTAAGCTTGATTCATATAAAAGGCTTACTCAAAAACAGTTGTCTGAATTTAACTTGAGGATTTGTGCAGTAATGCAGCAGGCCCCAGAGGGAGAGAAGTGTCATAGTTTGGTCCTTAATATTGTATAAAGCAACTTTAGTACAAACTTCGAAAAATCTGTCATCCTTTGTATCTTACTGTCATGTGTTTTATGAAGAACAAAAAATCCCCACATAGTTGTGTCCTTATAAGAGGACTTACATGTTGGGTAGAAAAAATTATGATATCTTGGAACTACTGTCTGATAAAGTGTGGACTTAAGAAATTAATTTTATGTAAGCAAATATGGAAACTTTTTTGCCAGGTAATAAGACTGACTTACACAGTGTTCAGAGAGACCCCCCCCAGAATCAGTTGGCTTTATTTCACAGACTCACAGAATAAGCTAGGTTGGAAAAGAGCTTTGAGATCATCGAGTCCAACCTTTCACCCAATACCACCATGGCCATCTGACCCTAGCACTAAGTGCCACATCCAGTCTTGTCTTAAACACCTCCAGGGATGGTGACTCCACCATCTCCCTGGGCAGCCCATTTCAATGGCCAATCACTCTTTCTGTGTAGAATCTCTTCCTCATATCCAACCTAAACTTCCCTGGTGCAGCTTAAAACTGTGTCCTCTTGTCCTACTGCTGGTTGACTGGGAGAAAAGACTGATGCCCATTTGACTACAACCTCCTTTCAGGGAGTTGTAGGTTTCCCCATTTTCTCCTCAGCTCCCTTAGCAGCTCCAGACCCTTCCCCAGCCTTGTTTCCCTTCTTTGGAAATGCTCCAGCACCTCAATGTACTGAGGGGCCCAGAACTGGACTCTGCACTCGAAGTGTGGCCTCACCAGTGCCAAGTACAGGGGAAGAATCACTGCCCTGGCCCTGCTGGCCACACTGTTAGTTATCCAGGTCAGGATGCCATTGACCTTCTTGGCCACCTGGGCACTCTGCTGGCTCATGTTCAGCCTCCTGTCAATCAGCACCCCCAGGTCCCTTTCTGCC
>JAWMRA010000161.1:50735802-51005509 GCA_035584735.1 Pseudotriccus pelzelni | reverse complement strand
CTGCCTGGCTGCTCTCCAGCCACTCTGTCCCAGCCTGGAGCGCTGCAGGGGGTTGTTGTGGCCAAAGTGCAGGACCCAGCACTTGGCCTGGTTGAACCTCATCCTGTTGGAATCAGCCCAACTCTCCAGTCTGTCCAGGTCCCTCTGCAGAGCCCTCCTGCCTTCCTGCAGGTCGACACTCCCTCCCAGCTTGGTGTCATCTGCAAATCTGCTAATGATAGACTCAATCCCCTCATCCAGATCATCAGTAAAGATATTAAACAGGACTGGTCCCAGCACTGATCCCTGGGGAACACCACTGGTGACCGCCCACCAACTGGATGCAGCCCTGTTCCCCATCACTCTCTGGGCCCGGCCCTCCAGCCAGTTCCTAACCCAGCACAGAGTGCCTCTGTCCAAGCCATGGGCTGCAGCTTTTCCAGGAGTGTGCTGTGGGAGATGGTGTCAAAGGCTTTGCTGAAGTCCAGGTAGACTGCATCCATTATTTGCAAGCAAATCTCTGCTTGCTACTGTTTCTCTGAGCTCCAAGTGTCATTCCAAGATTCATCAGCCATTATAAACTATAAAGGCTGAATGATGAAAGTCTGTAACACATTTTTTATTCCCCTAAATTGAATATGCCTACAACCATGTGGAACTTATGTTGCTTATGTGTATGAATATGGGCTCTCACTAGAGGCACAGTTCATATTAAGTCTCAATATTACACTGACATGTATTTCTGCAGTTCATTGTACGAGAACATTATTCTTGAGCCAACCTGGTCAAGGTTGTGAATACAGGAGCAAAAACTTTAAATCTGTTGGCAGATCTGTTGCAGCCTATTGTATATCTCTGAGCACACCACAGTGCTTCTGTTCCCATCTTCATCCTTTGTCTGCATAGTGTATATAGGCTGAAAAATCTTTGAGGCAAGAACTCTCCCACTGTGTTTGCGAAGGGGATCTGATCTCACTTAGGGCCCCGAGGCATTGCTAAAGTAAAAATAATAAGAATAATTGCATTCAAAATTGGCAAAGGAAAGAATATTTCTTTGCTTTCAGAGATTGAATAAGTTGCTATATTACATCTGTAGATTCTTTTTTTTTTTTTTCCCAGGACATCAGAAGGCTTTTTTCTCTTAATCAAATTTTTACAAATCACTTCCCTTGCTCAGTGAAGAAGGGACTGAAAGCTCACTGTGTTGCCACATAATTTGCCAAAATCCACAACACATGGAGAACTGAAGCTCAGAGATGTTTTATAGTTTATAAGTTTTATTTAGGAATTCAGAAGTTTACATTTTTAACCTTGGAAATTGGTTATTATGTAATTGTTCCATAATTGTGTCATTCTCACTGTTCTTGCTTTCATTATTTATCTGATGAAATTATGTTCATTGACTCAAAAATTCCCAACATGAGCACTTGTTTTTTATCAAAAACTGGAGGCATTTTTCTGTTTGCTTCTGATATGCTGTATTTTTATGATGTAATGTTAAAAGAGAAAAATGTAATTTTTAAGAGAAAAAAATCTGTATATCCTAAACAGTGCATGGATTAGAAGTATTAAGTATGAATAAAGGGAGTTGGTAGATGATATTTGCAGCTATGAACCTTCACAGATTTTGTAAAAGAGACATGTCGTGACTCAGCAACTTGTGCTGTCATCCAGAACAAAGAATTAAAGAAATATGACTTAATGAGAGCTATGTTATGTTGATGAGGTACTTTATAGGGTATCTGTTAGTGGACTTTTTTCCTGCAAAGGTAGTGTGATGTCATGTAGTAAGACTGAATGATTTTCATTTAATTGTTCATATTTTCCATTTTTTAATTATTTTCTTCCAATTTAATTATTCACAATCAATTTAGTAAATTTCTCCTATTAGGCCATGCCATCAAACTTCTGCAACATTATTTGTACTGATTTATGACCTTGGTAGTGAAGGGTCTGACCTTAATCCCAAGGAAGTTAATGAGAATCTTTTGATGGGGACTGAGCTGAGTCTTATTAGAGAATTTTCGTGGTAGAGCACCTCTGGTATATCCAGAGGTTTCAAAACTGCATTGGATTTCTTTGCTGATTTTCACCAGGGACATCTCTTTTCACCTTGTGAAAATTCAAGTAGTGAATAGGTACATACCAATAAACTATTGTTATGCCAGCAGCCCACATCTCCAATTCTGCAAGGAACGCAGCACATGCCTAACATCATCTGCATGATTTTGATGCTGGAATGCATCCAAAAAAGAACAACAAAGCTGGAAACATAGATAAGGAAAGACTCCTCAAGACCTGCCTTCTTACAGGTAAGTTCAGGAGGAGCATAAAAGAAAAAATTTGAGCATTGGGATGGTTTTTCTGTATTTCATTTCATTTGGATTATAACCTGGTTTGGTGACAAACTTCATGATTACATATTATACTGCTATTTAGATTAAAACAAAGGAATGAAATGTTGGAATGGAAAAAAAAACAAAACAAGTCTAACCAAAATTACTGACAATTTGCCCTCTTCTCTGCATCTCCTGGGTTATATGGTTACGCAATTTTAAATTTAGGTTTTGACCTGCCATTGAAACATATTGTTAATCAAAATAAGCACAGCTTGAGAGAAAGCAGATGTTGATCACTCAGCTAAAGGATACATTTTTTCATAGTAAAGTAAGAAAAAGGAGGATTATCACTTAGTCCGTGGGTCTGCAAAAAAAGTTGCCTATTCCAACCAGAAAAAACAAAGTAGCAAAGTGTTAACAAAATTTAAAATAAAGTAGCATGAAAAAATGCTGAATCTACTTATCAGGAGCTGATCCTGAAATCAGGATACCTTTTTAAATGTCCTGGTACTGAAGTTGTGCCTGGAATCTTCTGAACAAACAGGGAGAAGCTGAGCTTATACAGACCTGTTCACAAGAACAGTTATGTTTCTGAAAAAGAAGGGACAGGTAAAACTGTTCTTTACTTCAGTGATTCAATCTGTATTTAGCAATATGTAAAAAAACAGAATTCTGAAGCGATCGTATAAGACATATAAAGAACCTAAATAAATGTGCATATAATATATGTCGAATTTTTTAAGAGCACAAATCTATCTGTTGACCTTTGCAAATTTAATAAGGATTACGCAGACAGTAAACCACATGCAGTGTGTGCGTGCTGCTGCTCTGGAAGTTTTCCAAATATACATGACTTTGAGTGCTATTAAATGGCTTGAAAAATATTTGAAAGGATTTTACTAATTTCCTTCAAAATACAACCTTTTTTAGTCTACTGTATAACTGAACACTAATTTCCTAATGTTTTCCAGTGTGCACTATGCACGTTTAGGTGGATATGAGCTAAGTCAATATGGTTTAGGGGCTATGTCGAGGAATGTTCACAGAAAAGGCTGACAGTTGCTATTGAACATTGATGATACAGAAGTTTGCAACTGTACATCAACCTTCAGCTGAAAATTTTCTTACGTTGGAAATCACAGCAAATACCCACATTCCTGCCTTTCCAAAACAATTGTGTACAGAAAGGATTTAACTGCTGGCTTTGCAGATCACTTAGGAAGAGCTCAGTTCGGCTCCTTCTCCGATGTCTCCACAATGTACAAAGAGTTGATAAAAGAACAGTGAACACCACCTTCTTAGCTGTACGTTTCAAATCTTGCAAACACCTGTTGCATGATGTACTCAGATTACACCCTCTCCTTGCTCTTCACACTGTGAAACTTCCATTCCTGTTCCTATTGTTTAGCATTCCTGTTTAATGCAGTGTACCTCTCTGGGTTTGACAGATTAAATCTTGCCAAAATAGTATCTACCTGAATGCTCCTCAGAGATTATCTTTGAAGCTAATGCACTGACCATCTTCCCTCTTTCTTTGGATCCTTCCAAACCCTTTCTCTGCATTCAGTGTTTCTCATTATTCTCAAAGATGCTTACAGCTTCCTTTACTTCCTGGGCTTTTCTTTTGGGATGTTATCTCTGGCCTAGAACGTCAACTCCATCAATCACTATTTTGACTTGAACACAAATCCTTCCTGGTGCCATTCCTGCCTGGTTGATGTGTTTCAGGTATTCACACTGTTGTCTTTCAGGTTCTTTCTTGAAATGTATTTTCTACAATGATTACGAAAAAAGATGAAACCAAGGAAGCTTCTGGTGGGTTCCAACCATCTCTTGTCTTGCTGACCAGTACTGCCTCCTCTGTTTGTCCTGTTGTAAGTGACTCCAAGACTGTTTTTTGATTGTCTACTCATGTAGTATAAAGGCTTGCCCTATGGTATGTAAATAATATCTAGCAATATCTGTGTATTTTGACATGTCATCCTGGGTAAAATAGTAAAGAAATCAGGACAAATTGTAACATATACTCTATAGAAATCAAATTTTAAACCCACATGAATTTGCAACATTTGCTGAGTAAGCTACAACAATAATAAAAAAGACAAAAAAGAGTTTTATAGGCATAAGGGTCCACTTAAGGAATAATGAAAAAAATCCTGCCCTATGTGTCTCCAGCCGAGAAATGGCAGAGACTCTGTTGTCACACATCACGAGGGCTCGCCCTGTGTAGCTGATGAAGAAATTGTTGCACCTCCCCACTTTTGCATTTGATATATATTTAAATCCTAGTAATCCTGGCTCTCAGCTGAGTATCAGTCCCAAGGAGATTTAGTATAGGGTAAGCCAAGGGTTGTGAGTCCATAGCTATGCAAATTCCATATTCACTGGGGAAATGCAGCAAGGACTCCTGGAGCTTATGAGATGGAACAGAGTTCAGAGCTTCTGGTTTTGAGGCAGATCATCAGTCTGAAATGCAAATTGCTGTATTTGGTTTTCTTTTTTAGCTATTCCTCTTTTCGGTGTCTGATCTGAGGGGAAACTTGCAGCTAACAGTAGTAAAACATTCATGCTGACATGCACAGACACGGACACCCGGACAACACTGCAAGTAATTTCCATAAAAAGAGTTAGGGAATGAAGTTTCTTTGCCTGGGAAGAGTGTTATACTGGGCAAATTTCCACTGACACCACCAGATGTGTTTGGCCACCACAGTCTCTCAAAACTAAATGCGAAGTGAGGCTGTCTGACTCAAATTCTTGTAAAGTGTTTCAAAACGCTGGATTCTACATTTACAATATGTTGTGGATTTTTTTTCCCTCTAAAGAGCAGCAATTAGTGGGTGTATCGTTACAGAGACGATGGCAGAGGGAAACAAAAAGGAAGATAATTTCTTATGATAGAGACTCACATGCCATGGTGATGACCAGTCTTATAAAAGTCTGGATAGTCATAACAGACCACAAAGGAGTCACAAAGTCATTATAGTCAGTGTATTAATAATCTTCATACTGTAATAAGGAGTGTCCAAATAGCCTATGACATCAGAGAACTTTATAGCTCCAGAGGAACTATTAGATTTTATCTTCTCAAGAATCCTTAGATTAAAGAGTCCTCAATGAGACCCTGACACAATAAAACATAACGATTTCAAAAGAGTTGCTATGTTCTATTGTGTCAATAATTTGCATACTAAGGAGCCCCTGTGGTACCATAGTCCTTGACATTACAGAACTTGGACTTGATACATACAGAGTGGCATTTAGATTACTAGGCAGTCCATACATAGGAATTGTTGAATATTGCATTTCAAAAAGAAAACAAGCTTTGTTTGAGTTTTAATTAAGAAAGTTAACAAAAAATTTCCTCTATTATTTCTTAAACCTATACAAATATGAAATATGAGGACAAACTAACTTGTGTAATCCTGAAGGTTGAATTTTCAGATAGTTGCATGAGAGCAATTCCTTTAGCCTCATTTATAAGGATACTATCCTTAGTCTTTGTACTCACTCACAGCACCACAAATGTCTTGGTGTTATATGTTAGCTTATGTAACCCACAGACCAATATGTTTTCCTGCAAAAGCATGAATTAAGGAACAAGCAGGTGCTTTAACACTGAATATTTCTCTTTTCATTTTGTGTGTCTGGGTAAGTGACATCCTTAACCTGACTTTAACAGTGTGTATGTGAATATTTCTCTGTAGGTGAAGAGTTCTCTCTATGTGAACAGTTTTATGTGTGCTGGAGAAGAATTAATGCCTCTGTATAAGATAAGAGGAAGAGAATCAACCATGACTGTTGGAGGGAGCTTCATTCTGGATAGTGGGAAGATTTTTTTACTCTGCTGAGCATAAGTCCTGCTGTTAATAATTGAAGGTTGCTTTGTGGAGAAAGGACTGTCCATATCCATCATTTTGAAGACAAAATTTTTCAGGTTCTCTCTGTTTTATGCCATATCAAACAATCCTACAGCATGCAATTCACAAGTTGCATGACCAGATTCAAGTTTCTGGCCTTTGAAAAGTTTCCTATTTTGACTTAAGTATTGAGATACTTCTTTTCTATTACAAAGAAGATGCATCTTTTGAGGATTCAAAGAAGCAAAAAAGAATATCCTCATTTTCCTTGACAGAATGCTTGCTGTGTTCTCCATGTTGAAGACTGGCAAATATGAACAGACAGGTTTACCCTTTTATCCCTTCTTGTTACCCAATGTGGCTTTTAGGTCTTTCTCCAAATGAAGCACTCTGCAAGACATCCAAAGATAAAAGAGAAGGAGAATGAACTCACCTACATAGAGCTTATGAAGGCTTTAACATTTGATTGATAGTGTTTCTGTACCTCTGGCACATTTTTTAAAACCCTTCTTCAACTGTGAGCAAATACTTTTGTGAACAGTCATAGTGTGTGCATGTGTATGTATAAAAACTGCAGAACAGAACAAGATTTTAAAGTTAGAGAACAGGCACATTCTGTTATTGATTGTTGTTATGCAAGACTTATAAGACTTCTGTGATGGAATGATGGTAGCAGGAAGCCTTAAAAAGCGATGTGGTCCTTGCATGAGTTTCGCCTAAATTTACCAGTTTGCTGGGGCTTTTTTGCTTGCTATTCCAAGAAAGAAATTAACACCTTGTCAGCATGGCAGAGGAGAGAAACACAGTAAGTCTTCATAGATCATTGACAACTACTGATCTCTTGTGCACTGTAGGCAGATTGCTCTAAACAGGAGACCTAAATTTATCTCTAGTTAATAGATAGGCAAAGAAAATCAAAGCCCTGATATGCACTTACTCTAGAGGGGAGAGCTTCTGCATCCCTAATCCCATGGGATCTTCCTTCTGTATGAATAATCTTCTATAAATACTTTTTCTAACAAAAAACCATTTTCTAATACAAATGAATTTTGACCACTTGCAAGAAGAATCGCAAAGTTTACCGCTCTCCAAAACATTTGGCAGAAAGAGTGAAAATAAGTGCCACTGAAATATTAAGAAAAGTATCTGTGCAAAGCGTGGGAAAACTGTGGTCAGTAATTCTTTTAAAGACTGAGAGAAGTTTTGCAATATATGCACATCTGCAGAGACTGAGTGATGCACTTGTTTCGTCATTTAGATAATCTAGTTGGTTTTTTGCATGTTTTGCAAAGGGCTGTTTCAAGAAGAGCTTGATCTTTTTTTTTTCTTTTGCAAAGCATTGACTTTGTTATCACTGCTATTGCTGTGCTAATGTTATCATACTCTGATTATTTTCACTGTTTATGTGTTTTTTGCTTCCTGTACAGTATAGAAGTTTTTCTGCAGGCAAAAGCCAGAGCAGCAGTCCCCTTTTAATACAAACCCCATTAAAAGCTGCCATTCTTAAATTAGCTCAGCAAAAAAAGTGCATTTTATAGTCAAGCAAGCAGTAATTGGACACTGTGGCTATGAGTGGCCCTTGTGGTGTTTGGACCAAGTCCAAATGTACCTTCTGTCTGTCTCTGACACAGGCAGACAATAGTAGTATTATTTACTGTGCTGGCTCTGTGTAATTCGACAGGCCAGCTGCAGGAACAAAGAACCACTAACATTTTGCCCAGCCCTATTCCCATTTGAAGGCCCATCTACATTTCATAAATAATTTCCTAAAATACTGTATCCTCTTTCTTTTCTATAGCTTTTACTGTGTTAATTTAGAGAATAAAAGTCAGCCTTTCAAACACTATCCTCTTCCTGTGCTGTCATTCATATATTCTCAAGTTTTGGACACTATCCCTATATTGACCCCAGAGTCGATATCGTGTATGATTGTAGCCTTAGCTGTGCCCATAGGAAACTAGTCCTGTTACTGATTTTCCCATGATTCTAAAGTTAAACAAACGGCTTGGGGTGGATCATTTCATTCCATCTGATAAGTAACTGACCTCCTGTGATTTTATTAAAATGCAAATGTTTAAAAGGTATACAGGAAGAGCCTCCCTCCTACACAGCCATAAACAACATGTGAATGAACACAAGAGGGAGTATTAGGTAGTAGTTAATATTAGGGGGACTGGGAGAAAGGGTTTCCTGGACCTAATATTATCTATTGCTTTGACTTTGTTTTTACCTCCTTTGGACAGCTTTTTGAAATGTAACCTATCAAGAACAATGCAACAGCATGTGAACATCCGCAGCTCCAATTTACATCCATTGCATTCACCTTTCCAACCATGGAAAGGATAAAAAGAGCTGCTACCTCCGCATTTTTGCATATAACCTCAGGCTTCCTGAAAGTTCAGGGAGCTGAACAGCATCCATAAAACTGGTATAAGGGCATTTCATTAGGGACATTCCTTTTCTTACACAAAAAGATGCCCCCTGTGAGTGTTTTTTCTTGAGCTGGCATCAGCACTGGGAGCATTGATTCTTTAAATGCAAAATATGTCCTTTCTTGCCATTAGTGTCTCCATTTTCTATCTGGTTCCACTGGCAGCCTCTTCACCACATTTTGCTGTCATTTCCTGTAGAGGATGCCAGGAACACATATAAGAACATCCACAGGTGAGAAGGAGGCAGTGGGAATGGACTGGGAACACAGTCCTCTGATATCTATGCACTGGGCAGGCAAGTTGTGGGAAGTGGGTGGAGGAGGCAAATTAACTGCAATCAGTAAAGAACTAAAACAAAAGACTCCCTTAGGAGACTGAGAGGAGATGGGAATTCTCTGACTCACCGTCCCATCACTGTTCCTCTGGGGCTTCTCCTAGAGTGCTGCTGCTACATGCCAGCCCTTACACAAGACTGAAACAAAATGCTCCCTCCTTCACAGAATGCAATTTCAGTGAGGCATGGACATGCTGCAATAATTCACAGACATGTATGAATAGAGCATACATGCCCAAGGTGTTCTCTAAATAATAATCAAAATACTTACAGAGTCGCACTGAATTCTGTCAGGCAAAGATAAAGAGCTTCTCAGAGTTGCATTATTATGCCAAACTGCATCTGTCCATGTGGGACACATATAGTGACACTACTCTTTGAATTTTTAAACGTGATCCTAGGAATCTCTTAAATAATTTGTTAGGTGCTTATCAGAAATCTCTTTGCCTACTATTTAGTTGTGATTTATAGACAATTATCTTCTTGCAAAAGAAATGCCTTCCAAGTGTCACTGTGTACAGGTAAACACTGACCAGCACCCTAGAAAACACACTGTGAGATGAAATGATAGAAGCACAAAAGCAGACTATGTGCTTGCTAATCAGCCAACTAGGGCATGCTGGCAGCAAGGCTTGGTTCCTTTTAACTACTCCTGCCCCTGGGAATACACTGCTGCCTGAAACCACTTTGACTGCCCTGTGTTGAGCATAGGTATTCAAATAGATCTGCTTCAGTTTGTTTTGATTGACTTATGGAGAGCCCTGATTTATGTCAGAATTTCCCCAGAACAAGCCTCAATGGTATCTAAAATGTATGAGCTAATTTTCTCATAGGTAGGAATTGCCTCGATTTCTCAGAAATCTGGACCTCCAGTACATTCACACACAAAGAAAGTTCATCTGATAAATTAAACAACATTAAGTCAGGCTGACAAGATTCATTCACTTATATATTTAATTATTTTGCAACACGTATTCACCTAAATATGAGTCAGACAAATTTAAGAGTTGAAACTAAATTATAACACTCAGCTACCACACATGACAAATTCCTGGAGAAAGCTGAATTTCCAGTTCTAAGGTGCAGACCTGAATCCCTGTGCAAAGCGAAAGCAAACTACTCTTCAAGATGTGGACAGGGCCCTCAAAAGGACTAATTTGGTCTTAATATAAATCTCTGGTGGGAGCTATATGCTAAATATCACTAGAAAACTGGAATCCCAAGTTGGGAAAATTTATTTTATTTCTGTAATTCATCAGGATAAAAAATTTAAGTGTTAGAGGGATTTTTCAGAAATAGTAATTACACCTTTCAATTGCATCTGTCTTAGCAGAGAATCACTACACAAGCGACAGACTCAGGATTCAGAATATCCTCAGCAGAAGAGTTTATGTGTTGCTTTATTTTGAATTCAAAACCATGTCTCTAATACACAAGGTAAAATATCTAGCTTCTACATTTTTATAAGACAGGTTTTAGTTTTATTTTTGGTCCTGCAAAGACTTTTTTTTGGTGAAATATCCACTAAATTTGATAAATTACTGAGAAATTCAGGGTTTTGGAAACTGGCAATTTTTTAGATAAAAAATATTCTGTTATAAAAAATCTCAAGGCTGACTGCACATTTTTAATTTTCTATTTCTAATTTATTCCTTCACCACTGAGAATTGATAGTGTACTAAGGAGTAATGGAGTTGGATCATATTTTTTTTGTTTTTCATATTTCATGCAGATTGTTCCTATCCCCAAACAAGGACAGTGTTATTTTCAGAAATATTGGTTTTAACCTTAGGAACCACTTGCTTCTTTAATAGCTGGTTTAACTGTTGTTTTTGAGGAAATCTCACCAGAAATTTCTTTTGAGTATGTAAATAAATTCTGGTTGGTGCTTAGCTGGCCCATCTGACCACAAACCACGATGGTAAGGCTTTAGTCAGGCCTATCATGGAGTCCCTTTCAAAAACAGCCACAAATGATGGGAATAAGTATGGTCTTCTGTCCACAGGATAATAGTCCTTAACCATGATTAACCTTTCTACATAACACGGACTCACTATCTAGGCTATTAGAGCTATAATTCCTTGGTTTATCATATAGCTGCTCAGGAATACATATTTATTTCTTTTCTGTTATGTGTAATAGTATGGAACAGGACTTTTGCACTTGTAGTAGGAGATGGTGTATTAAGAAAAGCTGTTCTAGAAGTGATAGTTCTCTGAGGGTTTGCCAGGACTGCTAGTCCATGTAGTCAGCAGACTGTTATCTTGCTAAGGCAAGGGTGAATCAAATGGTAATTTTACCACTCAGCTGCTTAAGTAACCAAAGGAAAACACTTACTGCACTTTTGTACATATTTTTATATTTGACAGAAAAGATTTTTTTTAATTATTCATTATTCTTTTACAGTATGGAAAATATATGATATATTAATAGAAAGAATGCATTTTGATTAATTGGAGATAGGTATCAGAAACATCTGCAAGCAATTTTCCTGTATCTTCCTATCATTTTTTTCTTTAAAAACACTGTGAGAAGCTATACTTTAACTGGAAGACAAAAGCAGGAAAAGTTTCATAAAAACTTACTGCATAAAATTTTTAATTTTAAAAAATATTCAACCTTTTGTATCTGTCTTAGGCTTTGCTATGGCTTTTTCAGCACTTTCATGTTGTTCCTTAACCTCATGATCTTTTATTAATGTTTGCTGTGTGTCAAAAGTTCATAATTATTAGTAAAGATCGTCTGCCTCACAGGCACCTTACATTTATCAGCAGACTATTATACAATTTGACCTCGTCCATAAAAGAGCACATTAAACACCATAAGTGGAAGAAAATGTCCTGAGAGAGTAAAATTAGCAGTCAACAAATCTCCTCGGTGTCTAGTCTTGTATCATTTATGTTGCTGATGCGTTTGTGTGTGCACAAATGTTTTCAGCGGTGCCCAGTGACAGGACAAGGAGTAATGGCTTTAAACTAAATGACAAGAAGTTTCATCTCAAGATGAGGAAGAAATTTTTTACACTGAGGGTGGCAGAGCACTGGAACAGGCTGCACAGGGAGGTCGTGGATTCTCCCTCCCTGGAGATGTTCCAAACCCACCTGGAGACACTCCTGTGTAAACCTGCTTTAAGTGACCATGCCTTGGCAGGGGGCTGGAGCTGATGATCTCCAGAGGTTTCTTCCAACCCCAATGATTCTGTGATTCTGTGTTTGTGTGTGTTTGCAAACAGAAATGTATACCCTTATTCATGTTTTTGTAACACATATTTCAATGCTCATCTAAATACTTTGAACAGTTCTGTAGCTTAGAGTGCATTATACCGCAGCAAAGAGTGCCTATAAATATGAACCAAAAATCACTGGAGAATCAAATAAGAATTTAATTAAAAGGAATTAATACTAAGGTATTTCATCTGATAAGAGGCAGTATCAGTTAGGGACTTAGTAAGGTATATTTTGTAGTCACCAGAGCTTTGGCTTATCTTGCTTCTTCCTGTTTTTCTCAAACCACTGTGTGTGGGATATATACGCCAAGGATTTGGAGCGGCTAAAAGCTACAGGCAACATTTTACTGTCTGTTCCCCTAGCAGAACTTTCTGATTTCCAAGAGGGTGCAGCCAGGTAACTAAGGACAAAAGTGCAAACAGCTGCTGAATCCTATCCCAGATGTGGGGCAATTTTCTTGGTGGTCAGAGTGATTTCTGCCTGTGGATAATTTTGGAGATAAAAGAACTTTAACATACAGAGCTCAGATTTACCACCCTCCATATGTAAAACTGTAGCAGTAAGAACTGATGAGAAGTACTGCATGGTAGAATTTATCCCTTCATCTTCTGTATGTCAGAGTTATTATTTTTGTAAACATGCTGAGTCTGCCTCTGATGCAGGAATGGAAGCTAATTCTTTCAGAAGGGTGAGACTGGACATTAACCATTATGACAACTGATGAGGATCCAGACTGAAAACAAAGGGCAGGCATGATTAATACAGATGTTGCATTTTAGCTGGAATTGAACATGTTCATAAAGACATTGTCAGCCAATGGCAGATAAGTTCTCAGCTGCTCACTGTTTGCTAATGACAAAACAACCATCTAAACTGAATGTTTGATTCTATTTAAAGGTCAACATGACTGACTAATTCTAAATTATGTAATTATGCTAAGAAAGCAGAGTTAAGAAACTGCTAACCTGTATCATACAGAGCCAACTGTGAAAATGTAATACTGTTGTTTTGAAAGATTTCTGTTAAATGAGCATCAAGTGACTGTTACCATTGTGGTAATAAGATTGTGCTATTAACAGGATGTGGCACAGACAAAATCTATAAGAAAGACCTTGCACTTTTGAGGGATGTTAAATAACAAAATGACTGCTTGAAAATTATTTCATATCACTCATTTTTAGGAGCACTCTTCTGCCCAGTTCAAAAGATGCAACCACATACATGCAGAGCCTTCTTTACCCTTACCCCTCACAGTCCTTGGAAAACATATTTCTTCTCAAGCTAGTGGTACTGGCTTCTGGTGCAGATGAATCACTCCCAAAGCAGGCCCAAATAAGGAGATTAGTATAAAATTACAGGTATTTTATTGATATATTTTTCCAGAATAGATCATCATGATTCATTTTTACTGTAGCCATTCTGAAAAGGCTGTTTTCTGGATTAAAACTGTGTTGGTGTTGAGTACTGGGAACACATGGAGCTGCAGTATAGTCCTTGCCTTCCCTGGAAATAGTGCTGGGTCAAATTCCCACCTCCCTGACCTTCTGCAGTCATCTTTTCCTTGAGCTGGGTGATATAAAGCTAATCCTTCCTCTTCCTGAACTGGTGATCCTGTTTGCTCCGGACTTAGAGAATTCAAACTGCTGTGAGAAGAGCCCAGTTTAGTTTGATTCTTTGATGAGCCTTTTCCAAGCAATTGCTCCCACTGCTGCTACGCCGAACAGCCTTAACACAGCCCTGTGTTTAAGAGGCTGGCATTTTGTGTGTCTCATTTATAAATACTGTTGGTGGAAACATCTCTGTAGCTGGACCCAGTAGGAGCCTGACACTCTCATTGTGACTAGCTGTTTATTGTGCAAGCTGCTGACTAACTCACAGTAACTAAAATATAATTTTCCAAAATAGACACAGATGACAAACAGATAATCACTGCAGAGAGCCAATATAACTAAGAAGTACACTCAAGGCTCTTTTAGGTGTACTTCACAGGATCATTATAATCAGCAAACGGATCTTAACTCAGGCTGTCACCTACTCAAAGCTATTCCTTATTTTCAAGGCTGTGTCTCATTGTGCCACTTCAGATAAAGCAAAGGCTCCAGTCATGTGCTTTGGTACCACTCAGCTCTCAGATGGCATCCAAACACTGTTCTTTTCTGCCTCCCAAATCCCTGTGACTTCTCCATCCTGTCTCCCCAGATCCCACTCTGACTGAGGGGCTGGATTCTTTGTACCAGGGCAAGTGGGCTCCCTGCTCACCAGGGCTCAGGGAGCTTCTTAGCCCCTTAGAACCAGGGTGAGGAATTGCTACTTTCCTGTGCTCAGATTTTCCTGCAGCCAGTTTTGCTCTGCCGCTCATGCACAGCACTTGCCAAGTCTCTCAAAATGGCAACCCTGCATGGCCTTGTAGCCATTATTTCCTAACAGAGACAGTAGTAAGACAGTGGTACTTCAGAAAGATTTGGACAAAAAGACCTAAGATGATGGAGATTTAAAAGTATTCTGCTGATACACAAGTGAGCAAAGGAAAGCCAATATGTTAACTGAGGAGGCAGAGGGCCAAGATATCAAGAAAGTATTCAGTTATCCTTGACTAGAATAAGTAAATCCTTGAGAACGGGACCCTGGGCACTTAAGCAACAATAAAATAAATTAAAATCCTGTGTCTGATAATAAAATACAATGTAGTTTCAGTGTAAGGTTTCTTGCTACCCTGAGGAAAATGTTTCTATTGAGGCCTCTGGTGTTCATCTAGCTCATTAAATGAAACCTGTAATAAAAAGAAACCTCCACTCAGACCTTAAAAAATTATATTTACATTTTGAAAAATATCTGTGTTGGATTTAGATTTAGGAGTCTAGGGCCAATGTCTAAATTCTGGATGCAGAGGTGTCACAGCTCTTTGAACAGCGACCTCAACCTGAGAGTGCTCATGAAAGTGCAGCAGAGGCACCAGCCTGGCCTGTTTGGTTCATGGCCACATACAGGGCTCTGTGATCCTGCCTCCTCGCCCAGCCTGGTATGTGACCGTGATGCTGTTAATAAAGCCACTGCAAACCCTAGAGTGGACCTCCAGCCATGAGCAGATTTTCATGGCAGATTTTGAAATGGATCATTGTTTGTGGAATGTGGAATGAAAATAAATACTAATAGCTGGGGGAGAGAAATTATCTATCTATCTATCTATCTATCTATCTATCTATCTATCTATCTATCTATCTATCTATCTATCTAATCTACTTACCTCTACATATACTAATAATTGTTATGTCTCCTATGAAACAAAAAGATGCTTTTTCGCCTACCATAATTGCAAGCTGTGGTAAATTCTGTCATACAAATCATAACACTAATATTAATAGTTTAAAAACAAAGTGAGAGCAAAAATCCTGACAACATTGCTTGCAAGTTTTCACATCTTGCGTTTTGGGTTTGGTTTTTTTTTTTTAGCTTCAGTTTCTTAGAAGCTCCAATTATGAACTGCTTTCCACACTCAGGCTAAAAAAATTTTTGACATTAGGGATGTCAGTGGCAGTCGGAGGTGGTGTCAGAACACCCGGAGCAGAGTGCGGCAGGCTGTCTGCCCCAGCGCGAGAGGCCGTGTGACACATCTTTTCAGAAAGGCACAGTAGCTTTTTCATTATGACTTTTCCATCTCAGATTAGACTGACTTGTTAACTCATCTTCACTAGTATCTTTACCTGTGCTTTGTAAGCAATTTCTCACTCTCTGATCACTCTGGGATCACATTTGGGATTGCCCCACGTAAGGGAGAGACAAGGCTGAGGAAATATTCAGGCTCAGGAGATATTCAGACATTTTATGTTCACACACGGTATATAACCATTTTCTATTAGTAAAAGGAAAGAGGGAAGAAAGGGTTATAGCAAGATAAAACAGAAAGAGGGAGAGAGGGAGAGAATGAGACAGGTAGAGAGAGAAAAAGAAAGGTAGAAAGAGTAAAAAGGAACAAAGAAAAAAGAAAGAAAAAAGGAAGAAAAAAGAAAGAATGCTCTCACCTTTTGTGTTGAATGCATATTACATAGCAGATGTTAAAAACTTTTGAATACACTGTTTTACATAAAATACTACAAAAAGCTAATTTTCAGTCTCTGTAAAGAGACAGAAAGAGAAGAGATGCTGCTACCCAGACTGACCTTAGCAGAATTGCTCAAATTTAGCAATGGAACTGATAGATTTACATGATGCATATGCAGCAAGGCTCTTCGTCTTCATGTCCTTGTGCTCATTATAAAGGCATGGAGGCAGAGCATGGTTTATAGAGTGATGATAAAATATACCATGGCACCTGGGCTCCCTGCAGAGCTCTGAAGATTTATCTGTCTTTAGATGAGGTACTGTACAGGCATGGTTCGCTCCCGTCGCTGCACCGGTGAACTTAAACCTAGACTTAAAAAGATCACTCATCTGGCAAGAAGAATAATTTAGTCTTTACCCATTCCAGAGTCCTTCCATGTCTGTATTTTAATAAAGGACATCAGTTTACCCAGTTGTGCTGAACTGTTTTTTTTTGGTTGTGTGATTTAAACTATGTGCATTAGGATGTCTAATGGTAGCTTTATCTCTGCAAAAGCCTTGCTTGAGTTGAACAGAGCATGTCTGCTCTTTGTGCTCATGCTCGTGGAAGAGGACCTTGAAGAAGGGTACACGTTTGAAGCCACACTGTAAGCAGAGAAGTAAATCCATGACACTATTAAGCATTTTCTAAGCTTTATACTGATACCTTGCAGTCTTAGGTATATTTGTGAGAAAACTACAGTTATAGAATATTTCCCTGTTCTGTGTTTACCATGGGACAAAAATGTATTTTAAATGGAAAATACTTTATCTAGACCATGCTTTAATAGTTACTTTATTAATGCAATCAAAAATATTCACATAATCATCCAGAAACTCAAATGTCAGTTTCCAGTATTTAAATAGTTCTAGAACTGATAGGAAACGAACCTATTCTCTTTTATACAATGTGACTTACTGAAGGTAACAGACAGGTTAGAGTCTTCTAATATATATTAACTTTTAAAAACAGTTAATAGAATGGTCTGAAGAATGTTATCAGTATTAGTGTTAAAAATGTGAACACAATGAAATTTAGTTCAGTTAGAAATTTATTCTCATCTGTCAGGATGTTTGGAACTAAGGTCCCTTCCAACTGAGACCATCCTATGATTCTATGATCTGCCCATCATGTGGTAAGGTAGGATTGTTTCAAATGAGATGCAGACTTTCTTGTTACATCCTTTGAGATACATATAAGAGAGGAAAAACCTGACCTTAGAAGGCTGTTGATTGAAAGAGATGACACAACATATAGCTTACTATCAGGATCCGCAGTACATCGTGCATGCTTACTATTTCGGAATATGAACCAATATCAAACCTTCCAGCATGAAAATACTTGTGCAACCAGAGCAGTTTTAGTGAGATTTCTCAGGGAGTAAAAGTGCTTCTGAACCTCTTGGGGTCAGACCCTCCCCAGTCTTGGGCCATAGAGGGATCCATAATGCAGTGTAGGGTTTAAATTAGGTCTCCTGAGATTTTCAGGGAGCATGAAACAGGAAAGAATGTATCTACACTTGTAACTTTAGGTTAAGAAGAAGGAAAAACAAATGGAGAAATCTTTCTTCAGGGGCCTGCCAAGGCACATGTTATTTATAGCTCTAAAACTAGTTTCAGTTCTATTTTGAAATATTTCCATAGGGAGTGATTTCTAATTGCAAGACTAAAAATTAGAGATGTCTTCTGTGTGTTAATGAGCACCTGTACCTTTCTTGGGTGTCTGGGAGTGTCATTCTCCCTCTGCGCTGTCTCATCACCACTGTACAGAAACATTTCTCAACTTGGACAGTCCTCCTTATCCTGGTGTTACAGGAGAGCTACTATTTCTACCTAAACAACATTGTGGGAGTCTGAGAGTCACTTCCTTGCAGCTGGACATCCATACCTATAAACACACTTCGTGGTTACTTGTTCATGAAACAGAATGAAAGCAGAGTAAGTCAGGATTCTTTTTATTGCACAAAGAGCCTGACATCTGGCAAACATCTGGCTGGTTGGGGACTCTTATCAGAAAGGGTTATGATTAGCACATTTTGCAGGTATAGGACCTTTAATCTGCAAGGCACCTGGAGTCAGAGATGATTCGGCATTATAAAAAGGGTTGGGTTTTACCAGAGGAAGTAGATGGCTTAACAAGTTGGGGACAGCGGGAGACCTGCTTCTTTTTCTCCAGGAAATCCTGTAGCTCTACATAAGGATGCCCAAATACTGTGTTGCCAGTGATAATGGTAGTCATAATGGCTCAACAAAACAGTGCAATTCTACACTTTAGTGTAATGTTTCTGTATAACAGAGACACTGAAAATGAGAGCTGGTCATGGGTTTGCGTTCTGGATTTCAAACCTGAAAGTGAGCTGCTCTACAGGTTATGTTGTCTCCAGAGACAGGTTTCCCTTAATAGGAAAAGAGGAAGATTATGTTTGAAGAGAGATGGCAGAGTTGGGGAAGAAAGCCACACTTATGCACACTGAGCCTGGCACAGCCTTTCTGTTGTTTTTGCTGTTGTACAACTCAACAAGAGCAGAGTTTCAGTGCAAATGGAAGCTGCTGCTTCTGTTCATCTAGTGATGGTAGCTTCAGAGAAAGAAAAGATAAACCATACTGTAGGATGATTACTAACCTTTAGGGAAATATTGTGTCCTCTTTCTAATCCTGCTTGTGGCAGGAGTAAAACTGCAATGCTGTTGTGCATCATCTCAGGGCATGGTGGTATATGCTAAGAGTTTAAGGGATTGCAGACCAAAATGTTTATATCGGAAGCAGAAATGTTCATGCAGATATATATCTCTTGCAAGTACAGTCAGGAGTGGTCATAACATGGATACCTGATGATGGCAAAATAAATACATGCTGTCTAAAAATTTAGGAGCTGCTTCCTATAACTAGTATCTCAGTCTACTAAGAAGCTCATTTTGACTGGGAGAAGCCACTTGCAACATTAGCTACAGCCTGTTCCTTGTCCTTAAAGTCTACTGCTTAGATTAATTTGCCTTTAGGAAGATAAGTAGGTGCTTCTGTTCTTTTTTTTGTTTTCTTTCTGTGACGGACCCATGCTTCGCCAAGCAGCATTTATTCCTAAATAATGGAATACCTCAAGGCTTAGGAAGAGAGGGAAACATTTTGTCTGGAAGGGATAACTAATCAACTCAAGACCTTTTCAGAGGAGACCAGGTGTGTAGGCAACAAACACATTAATTCCAGGTTTTATTTTGCCTCATGACGGTGAATCTCCGGAAGCAATAGCAGATCCTGCTTTCTTTTTCATTGTCTGACCTGGGGTTGTCACTGCCTGAAAAAAACCCATTGAATGCATTATAAGGTGGACACACCTTTGGGGTTTTATGTCCCAGCCAACCAGTGTTTGTAAGACTGTTATACCTTTTGTTCATGAAGACAGGAAATTAAATTTCAGTAGCAGCAGTTCACCTTCAAAGGATGTGGGTAAACATTCCTAGTCCGTTGCAGTACTCCTCTGCTACTGCTAGGATGAAAGCTGAGAAAATTAGTGGGGGAAATAATATCTATTGGGCTAAAGCAAGTAAAGGTAAAATTTTTAGTTGAACAGCCATGTATCTTTTATAAGGAGTGGGGCTAAAACGAGTATAAAAATAGTCCTTTGGACAGCCTGTGAAGACAGTGGCAATGTTAAATTCAAGATGTACAATATTCCCGGACTTGTTGATAAAGTGATGCTAAACTTCTAGTGTTTAAATGCATGAGTTTAAGGTGTCTGTTGGGCAGTTCTGTTCATTTAGGTGCAGGTCAGAATCTGGTGCCTCAGTCATAATCTTTGGTAAAGTGACTATCTCAGAGTTTCAAAACCATGGTCTGAATTGTCTAACTACATTGTTCAGCCTTAAGATAATTTTACATATTTTGGATTTGTTTATATTACTTTTTTATTATTTTTCCCCATTGTAAGAGGATGACTGGTCATGAACAAATGGCCCTCTAACCTTTTATAAATGGAACAGTCTGAGTTTCTCAAACCTTTCCCTGTAAGACTTATTCTTTAAATGCTTCAAGTATTACTTCAGCTTTTCACTGAATGCCTCCAATTTATCAAAAATGAATCTAATTACTCACCTAGCCCCGTCAATGGCTTTTTCAAGCAGCTATGTAACATAACTAAATATAAGCCCATCAAACTACAGAGTTTAAGAGAGGTTACAAGTGTCTACTGTACTTTATGTGATTTGTACAGATATGAGATCCAAAAAGAATTGCCTAAGGAGAATATTTTCTGAAAATGTGGTTAGATAAGTAGGTTTTCTTTTCCTCATCCAGATGTCCACAATGACAAATGATTTGTAAGACACAGGAATTATTAATTTTGCTTTGCAATTTCCTGATAAGAGCTACTCAAGCATCACAATCAAAGCCAAGAAAAAGACAAGTCACAGTAAGGACAGAAACTCAGATTTGGGGGTGCAAGTTTGGAAATAGGCCCTGTCCTCAGAGATGCTCCAATGAAAACCTAAGCACTGGGGTAAAAAAAAATCCAATTTCTATCAACAGTGTTATGCTCAGATGCGCTGCTGGGCATACAGAAGACTGACTTTGTGAGCAGCTGAACCACTGAAGCCGGTTGTCGCATGAATTCGTGTCCTCCACACTCAAAAAATTTTTCTAGCATTAGTTGCAATAAATGTATCTGTGTACTGTTGTAACTATGAAATAAATGCAACAGTGTGAACTTGCATGCCCCCATGGACTTGTTTGGTTTTACCTATTCCTTGGCTGTCGACTGTTGCTGATAAAGGGTGCAACAGCTGAGTTCTACTCATCTTTTCTTCAGTGAAGGCACTTCTCTTTGTATGTGTTTCCTTAGCTATTCATCAACTTTCACAAAAGTAATAGAAAATTAGATACGCTTTGTGTTTTACCTCCTCTTTCAAATTGGTTTAAACATTTTTTATGGATTTTAGAAAGGTTATTGTGCAGGAACGGGCAAACAAGCTGATCATCCTGGTCATAGCTCCTTCAGAAAGCGGGCCTAAAAGAAGAAATAAAGAAAGAATAATGCAAAGAAATCTGAAGCAAATCCTTTTAGTTTATCTCTTTCACTTTCTTTCATTTGCCATTTCACCTTTTCTTGCATTTGAAGTTCATTCTTTTAGACAATTACAATTTTTAAGATGAACATAAAGTTAAAATTTTAATGCATATGTTGATTGGCAACTAGCACTTTGTACAATTTTCATTACAAATCACATTATTTCTCTGGGTTGTTTACAAGGAAGAAATCTAAACGGGTGAAATCCTTATGTTACTTTCTATTCTGGGTGTCGGTATTTTGCCAGACACCAGTATACACAGCCCATTAAAAGCTAAATATTCTGTATTGTTAAAAGCTCTGTGGAATGGAATTTCTAAAATTAACTACCAAAGCATAATAACTAAGGACTGCAGAAAATTAAGGAAGTGCTGTTCAAGGTGGATTTGAGAAAAGAAAAATAAGATCACTTGACCATCAACGCAGATCTTTTAGAGGAAGATAAACTTTATATAATACATTTTTATTGTTGCATTCATCAGAATTATCAAGCTTTCAGCAAAGACCTTTACCAAATTGGATCTGACTGCATTGTGGTTTAGAGCACGTTTAACTTACGGCTTTAAAAAATGAATGAAGAATGAAAATCATGACTGTGGGCAGATTCTTCCAAAATGTTTTAGCTACTCTTTATTTCATCTCACTACTCAGCCGCCCAAATCTGGATAGAAAGATCAAATACCCGGGGAATGGCACAGAAAGAGCCATCACAGGGAGAAGAGGACATCCAGTTGGACTGATGTAATCACCCAAATGTCTCTCCAGCTCAGCTTTAATTGGGGTTGTCATGACTTGGCAGAGCAAAAGCAAATTTGTTGATGAAATTTTCATCACTATTAAATGAGAGGATCAGCCTTATGTAAGATCACCAAGTGGGTAGCAGAAATTAGGAGGGTAAGCTTTTATCTAAGCACCTTACCTTGCATCTATAGAGTTTAAAAATTTGGGCCCAACTCCCTTTCTGGGGTCTTCTTTTACAGAGCTCTTTCAAGACTGCACAGTGCCTGGTTGAAGCAGATGTTTGGCTGCACTCACGAAAAGGCAGCAGATCCTTCTCAGCCATTCCTGCATTTTGGGAGGATGGGGACACACTGGGGAGTCCAAGAAACTCTACACCTCACTGACTAGCAGGGTTTCTGGTGTCGTTTACTAAATAAATCAGCTGTAACTAAAGGATAAAAAAAGGCAGCTTTGCTTTGTGGAAATTAAGAGATTTGAGATTTTTTTAATTTGTGTTTCTTTAAAGACTGGATGGAAAAAGCTGCAATAGTCAGTGCAGGAGGAGTCAGAGAACAAGTCTGGATCTCTAACAAACTCTGGGTCCTTGAAAAACTCTGTCTTTTTTTCCTTTCCTTTTTTTATTCCTTTTTTTTTTTCCCTCCTTCTTTTTGGTTTGAACCAGCCTCTAATAAACCAGAATTAATCCCTATTTAGAAGCAACGGGGTTCTACTTTTTTTCATTCTCCTTTGCTCATGAAACTCCTGTTGAGTGTGACACTCTGGCATAAAGCTTCCTTCACAGCAGCATTAAGGGATTCTTTTCACTTCTGGCGTCTGTGAGTTTGGTAAAAGTCTCTTCCTTTCCCTGCGGTCAGTGATGTCTGTAGTTTAATTTAAGGCATTACAGAGAAACAATTAGTTTGCCTGGTGCCTAAATTGCTGCTGAACAAACAACTGCAGAAACTGAACCTTTAAAAAACTCCTCATGACTTTATTTATCTGGACTCTCAGTTGCCATCCAGATGCAAGAAATTACTTTAGTTCATTTTAAATCTTGCCATTTTCTCAGCATTGTGCTACTTTAGGAGGCAAATAAATGCAGTAGGAAGATACCTATAGACATATTCAGCAGCTGGAGGGTTTATGATCTAACCTAAAAAATGCAAGTTGGTTTTCTTCTAGTAATTAATACCAGCAACATTTCTACTAAATGCTTCTGTGTGCCTCATAGAGCTCTTCATGTCTCAGCAGTGGGTTGAAGCTCTGAGGGGCACAGTTTCACTCACCAGCCATGAGTTTTGCTGAATGGGTTTGTAAAGCTCAGTTAACACTCAATAAAACTACGTTCCAGGCTTCAAAACAACTTCTAATTTAAATTCTAAAGGAATAAACCTAACCCACACTCTTTACCAGGTATAAAGTTTATTTTACAGAAGCAGAAAGACCTCAAGTTATTTTGATAGGAGGATTTTAAGCTTTGAACTAATAGTTAAACACTCTTGTCCTAAATGCAAAGATCCCTGCACTGTTGCAAATACTATTGTTGTTTTTGGTTTTGTTTTTATTTTTTAAACTTAGTCTTAACATAATATCAGCTCATGATTGAGAAAATAATAGTAATTTTGGAGAAAATAAGGATCTGATAGCTTGGAGTAGACACTTGAGGCTTACATCAATACATATTTTCTACTATGGACCACATATAGTTATCTGTAAAATTAGTACTAATGAAAAAAATAGTAGAGGGAGAGAAAATCCTTATTGTTTTTCAGCCAACACTGGGGATGTACTTGAGAATGTAGATGCTCCTGTAACTGTAAAAATACTGTATTCTGGTAAACAATCCAAACTTACTTCAACCACCTGAGACTCAGGAGAAAAGTGATAGTCTCTGTCAAGCCCACACTTGGTGTTACATATTGCAGTTTTCAGAAAGAGACCCAGTGCTTACTGTTAAGCAGAAGAGAAAAAGTACATTTATTTTAATCATGAGGTGAACTTTACATCATTATTCAACTTCTGCAAAGTAGCAAAAACCTACAGTGCATGTTTTTTTCTGAGTTACTATCCCAACTGCTGATGATAGATAATAATATTGTGATTTGTTTGGATTAAAACCAGTTTAAAAAAAAATACACGAAAGTATTGTCTGCCTCATCTGCCATACAGATGAGGCTAAGATTTTCCCACAAAAGCATACATAGGGTCTGAATAATTTGAGGATGAAGTTGAGAGAGATAATGGGAAAAAAGATTAACAATGTGTATTCCAGAGGCTTCCAGCTGTACTTGAAATGAAAATAATGACTGCTAGGATGTCAATCTGCTCTTTGATAAATCTCATAATTATTATCAGACGCATATCTGATAACAGCTGGCTATGAGAGAGGAATCAAGCTACTTCTACCAAGTTACTTTGTTCATTGTCTTCTTCACTTCAGGCTGCTGGAAAAGTTTACTGTTATTTAGCTTAACATTTCTTTCTCACAGATCTGTTTAGTTTATAGGTATACTTGATAGAATGAGAAGACTCTGTGTTCAATTTTAAAACTCATATGGATGCTTTCAAAACCATGAATATCAGACATGTACAACTCAAAAACAGATTGGCTGTTTATTTGGATCTAACCAAAAGTGCAAAGTGCTAATAGGAAAAAAAATGCTAATTTCTTTTCACTAATCCTGTTTTACCAGAATATCTTCTTCAGCTGACAGAGCTGGGCATCTCTGCTAAGTTAGGGAGTGACAAAATTAAGTCCTTTCACAGGTTTTCCTCTTCTAAGCCATGTCAGCCAAACTGGTGATAACACAATAGCACACTGCTTGTCCCAGCTAGATCCAGGCAGAGCAATTGTGATAATGCAAGGGAGTCTCAGTTTTAACTTCAGCTTCATGTAGTTTTTACCAGAATGGATGCTGATTGTTTTCATTGCTAAGACTTCATGTAAAAAAAATCAGTCAAGGTGAACACTTGACTTTTTTAAAGCCATATTCCTAATCTCCAGACTATCCTCATTTTCAGTTCACACACGCTCTATCAGAAAATCTCTCTCTAAGTTACTTTGGAATCTCGGCAATCATAATCCCCGGAATGTACAAACTCCCAGGCTCTCAGATACTCATGAATTTTTACTTCCTCTCAAATCTATAACTATTCTGATAATCTAAAGGCCAAACATCTCTGCTTTCCACTAGGCCCAACTGAAATAGTTAAGAAACCTGATCAAGGAAGTGTTCTCACACTTGTGAGATGCTTTGATAAACTAAATAGAAAGTTCTGGTAAAAATATTAATTTTAGCCTAAAAATATTCATAATTTGTAAAATTGTTATTGAGTATGTTTGTTTTGCAAAATTACATTTGATTCTATAAACACAAACATAGGAGAATTTTGTTTGTCAGTTATTCATTCCAATAGGAAAACTTTTTTAGTGTAAAAACAAAGACAACTATACAGAACTGAAGTAATTACAATGCAATTTACCAATCAAAAGACTTTTTTTCTTTTCTCTTTTTTTTTTTTAAGCACAGATGGTTTAATATGAGTAAGATGAACCCTTGCTTGGCTGTTTCATTCACATAATCCTTACCTTACTCTTTTTATCCTTCTGGTATGAGTAGATGGAAAACAGAAATCTCAAATTACTATCCTCTGTTTTTCACTTAGTCTCAATCCATGTGGACTCCTATAATTATTTAATTTTCTTGTTCAATAATTTGTTGTCTCATCTATAAGTGAATGTAGTCTTACAAAATTGGGTTCTGAAGCTACTATTGAATGTCTCATTTCATCAGAGAAAATTTCTTTTTGGTCAGCTTGGTATATAAATGCCATATCTTAAAATCCATGGGTGAGGTCTTGGGAAGTTAGATGGGAATATGAATAATTTAGGTGAAACTGTGTTCCCACACAGAAAATCAGAATGTCTGCTGGAGAACTGCAGATTGTTCACTCTCAAAGTCATCTAGCAGTTATTTTTCTTCCTGAACTTCTCCTTGCTCTATAGGTAATTCTTTGCTTCTGTGAATGCTCCAAGAGTAGGCTCAGAAAGAAGGTAACGAACTGTAGCAAGTTATTCCCAGGCTGCTCACAATGCAGACTAAACTGGGGTCTATCATACCAAAGATCAAAACAAAAGAGCACACGTTTTCTTCCTGTTGAGACCTCAAAATCAATTCTGTTATGGTACCTGAGTAAAGTTTTAGTAGTGGTTGATATAGGCCAACAGATTGTAGAGCGCTGTTGAAGTTTTGGAGGTGTGTTTGTGCCAGTAAGGCTTTCTTCTTCTCTCTCTTCATCTACAAATTCACCTCCCTAGCAGCCCTCCCATCTTTCAGAATGTGTGATCCTGATCCCTCTCTTTTCCCTTCCCCTTTTCACCCCTCACAGCTATTTGTCCTTGACTCTGCGAGTAACATCTCCAACATCCTTCACCCCCTTGCAATTAATTTCTTTCCACCTCTTCCAACAGGAAATTCCACTCTTCCTACTTCTTTATTTCCATCCTCCAGCAGTCTCTGAGCAGAAAGATGTAGAGATGGGACATTGCTGCTCCAGCAAAGCGAACCTCTGGCTCAAAAGATGTGGGAGGCTGGAAAGCAACATTTTTACCCATGTTTAAAGCTTACACTCATAACACATTGTTTTGGTGCCTATGCTTATTGCTTTACAAAATGCTCAGTCTTATCCTGTTCAAAGTCTTTCCAGCTTTATACTGCATTGTATTTTGTGTTCCACATTTAAACAATAGTCAACGCTGAGAAAATCTGTGTACATACAGAGAAGAGGATATTCTGACAATGATATTTACTGGGTGAATGGTCTGCAGCAAAATGTGTAAAATGTTATTCACTGAGTTCAGAAGAAAATATGACAACTGACGTAACTGCTGGATGTTTCTTTTCTGACTTGAAAGATGTTAGTGGCTCAGCTAAGATTTGCCCAAATGCCTCATAGTTTTGGATTTCTTCATGCTTTCTGAGACATGTACCATTACTAAAAAGAATAACTGGGAAATTCATAATATTATTTTAAAAAGATGGTTAGTCCGAGACCTATTTAAAACATGTATATATTTTACATATTCATATGTACAGTATCATGATATAGAATAAAATCTTAACAAAATTCAGCTCAATTTTTAATGTAAACCAATGAAAAAGATGGTTGAAGTTTTCCAAAATTTGAAAATGTTCTGAAAATGTAGTTGGAATGCCAGTGTGGACGAAAGAATGAGATTTGGAAAAATGACCAAAAATATTTGCTATTTTCAGCCACTTCTGCAACTACATTACTGCATTTGTATATTTAAAATTTCATTTGAAATGCAAAAAAAAATTTAAACTTCAACCTTCTGTGATATTTCCAAGAGATCCATACACTATAAAATTCCCCAGCAAACACACAAAGTTGTTGTTTCTACCTTTAAAACAAGGAAGAAAGAAAAATGTTTTCACATTACCAAATTATTCAGTTGTAATAGTCACAATTATGCACCACTGACATTTAATAAATATACTTGCATCAACATTTCCATCCAGATATCCACATATTGTCATTAAATATGATTAAACTAGTATTACATTTCTTCTTAGAATGAATACAACTCATAATCAAACAAAGCAGCAATTAAATTAGATCAAACTGTTTCAATGAGAAAGCCAATAAAATAGTAATAATTAAAAAACCCCAGCTATTGAAAAGTTACCACTGTAAATAAGAATTGTATTTCGCCCTTGATTTCATGTTCACCATTATTCATCCAGGGATTCAATGGTTTCAGAAGGAGCTTTAACTGGGATACAGAAGAGGGTAAATTATTAGAGGAGGATTAAAGTTTCCAGAATGAATGAAAATTCCAAGAAATAGGATTCACTTGAAGCACAGACAAGAAAAACAAACAAATATATTGTCTCCAAAGACCACAGAATTTCAAGCCAGCCTGTAAAACTGAAATAAAAATTATTTCAAATGAATGCTGGAAAAACTGAATCAAACAATTGGTTGTTGTTTGCATAATTTGAGTTTTATTAAGCATCTTCTCAACTTTTTTACTTTATTCTTATTCTCTCATGTAATGACAGTTTCTCTTTAAAGCTTTGTGATTGTAAATGTTAGATATAGAAGGAGAAATACAGATCCATTTGCTATTAAAATTTAACTCTAGACTAGTTTTGTTAATCTTTTTAGAGATAAAGAAGACTCAAAAGCTACAATAAAAATTGACATAGCAGGTTAGAACCCGATGAAATACAAACATGAACAAAATGTTTTAACATGTGTAATAGGGAATTAATGAAGATTGTTAAAACAGGGATTCCAGATTTAGTGTATTGAAACAGATATCTGTAACCTGGTTGGCTTTAAAACTTGCTAAAGTGTTTTGATGATGTTGTGAATTATTGCAGTTGTGCTCTCCACTCCAAATGTGCAGCTGAAGCTCACTTTTTTCCAGGAATATAACTGACAATGAATGTGGTCAGACAGCATGACATAGAGAAGCTTTGAGTCAGTTCTTTATTAATAGGAAGAAAAGTTTCTTAGTCAGAGACCTTAACTATTTTGATTGTGCCTAGTGGAAAGCAGAGTCCTTTCAGAACAGACATCGTTTTGAAAGGAAGTAAAATTTCATGAGTACCTAAGAGCTTCGGAGTTTGTACGTTCAGGGGGTTGTGATCTCATAAATTCTGTTGCAGCTGATACTGAAATTTTTAAAGGTTCTTTGGTGTTAAAATGCACAGAAGGTGTTCAGTAGGACTTAAAAAGTAGAAAAGTAATTAGAGATCCTAAAGCTCACACTAGCAATTTTCATAGGCATCTACCTGCACAGATACTTAATTGTCTCAGTTTCTCAAAAAATGTGGCTTTTATTCTGCACGTTATTAAATGCTTAAATTATTGTCTGCATACAGCCCTGGAATAATAGAGCACCTGATCACACCAAAATGGGAATGAACTGAAAGTTAGGACCTTCTTTTTCTCAGTCAGTCTATGTCATGACAGGGACACATCTGTATTTAGTAGATTTAGTAGAGTGCAGTAGGTATCCTGAGAAATGGATGCAGTTATTGACTCCTGAAGGCTATTCAGTAAACTCAGATAAGCATCGGACATTTCTGGATCCATCTCCACTGCCAGATACACAGTTTAAGGGTCATTTGCTAGTAATCAATCAGGTCTTGATTGTCTTTTAAATGATCACTAACCGATCTTCCCCCCATGCTATTTGCCTTCAAATCTACATTGCAGAAGAATGGCCACTCCCGCAGAATCAGAGGACACAGGCTGGAAAGCTGCAACGCTGATTTAAAACAGATGAACAAAAGAGTATGAAGTGGGTATGGCCACATTTGCACGAGTAACAGATTTTCTGATTAACTAGTCTCATGATTTGCTTTCTTTTGACACATATATCTGCACCTGAGATGATGCACCATATCTTTTCCTCTATCTATATTTTGAACCTTGTTGTTGAGCTCCGTTCTAACAGGAACGCCCTGCCCTGCATGCTGGCTGTGGTGGTGTGAGCAAACCATTTCCTGTTTGGATTAAAGACGATTATTTTCAGCTGATGTAAGCGGTGCAAAAGGAAACATCCAGCAGCAAGTCTAGCACGGCTCCTTGCGGTATGGCTGCGATGGGCTGCTCTCTTCACTTGCCATTGCACACCAGGATGTCTTGAAACATGAGGAGCCGTGCGTGCCTTGGCCCCTAGTTTTGTTAGAGAAGGTGGGACTGATGTTAGAGTAGACAACGACAGCTCATTCCAGTGTCCCACCTTCTGTCAGCTAACTGCACAGTATAGTCATGAACCTGTAACCTCTTTGTTTGTGTGTGTTTGTGTACTTTAGTGTGGGCATGCAGCCAATCTGTTGGAAAGCCACTTAACTGTCCAGTTTTTGCATGATCATTTTACTTGGACAGCATAGATTTGCTCTGGTTATTTTAACTGAAAAGAGCAGAAAACCCAGCATGGAAAAAACCAAACAAAAAACCCCAACCAAAACACAAACCCAATGAAACAGAGAGTAAGAAATTGTTTTAATTTTGTGCATTCCTGAATTACCACACACTTAATATCTCACTTATGCATTCATCCAGCCTTTGAGATTGATGCATTTTTTTCTGAAGACAGATACCTATTCCAGCACTCCAAACTGACAGCTCTTGGGCCTGATGTAGAACAAGATAAATCGGGGTAGTTTTGCTGAAACCCAAATGTTTGAACAGAAGGAATGTCTGAGGTAACAGTCAAAAGTTGCTCCTCTGTCTCTGCAACAATCTCTGAGAAGCCAGACTTAGGTGCAATGACAATTATTCACTAAATGAGATTGTGGCTTTTGAAATTTCACAATGGGGACAGAATTCCACCAGGAAATAGACTGAACATCCAAGATTTTCTCTCCTAAACTTGATTAATTTTCGTTGTCCATTATACCAAGGTAGGATCACTTCTGAGACATTAAGGTTAGTCCATATAGTTTTGCTTAAGAAAACACGACTGGTTTGTAACGTTTTCTGGCTTCGGGTGGATCAGACACTGCCTAGCTTGTGCTAGAGTTTGCTTCCTGTGCAATCACATTCATGTACCTTACACAGCATATTTGTAGTTTCTCACATCTCTTAAAATAAAGAGTTTCTGTAAAAGTCTGTTGTAATTACACACTGGACAACACACTGTCAGGTAGAGACCCAGGTACATGAATAGCATGCAGGAAAAGAAACCATGTTTCTTGAAGCATAACAGTAAGGAGGATGATTTGGGTGCTTTTCCCTTGTTTTTTTCCCATCTGTTCTCAATTATAAGAAACTCCTCCCACTAGTTTAAAGGAAAAAAGTACACCCTGCAAAGCCTCTCATCTCTGTACAATATGTGACATCTGTATGTAACAGATGGGCTTTCAGGTCTCTTCATCACTAGCTTTATTTCCCAGGATCTATGACTGCAGCACCTAAGAACCTATTCTCAAGATGTAAAAGCAAACTCAAAATAAAAGGGCCTCACACTTGCTGTCCCTATCCCTGAGCTTGCATCAGGTGGACAATGTAATACCATCCACTATTAGCCTTTATTTCCAACCATGCAATATTTGTGGGTTGGGAGAGAAAATTAATTTTCTTTTCAGCCACCTGAAGGAATTGTTAGTGAAGACTGATTTTTTCTTCTCTGAATTTTAGTTTGTGAGTTTTTTTTTTTTTAACAGCAAGGTCTGGACAGATGTTGTTGTAGCCAATGTAGTTGGGCCATACTCATAGTCTGCTACCTCAAAGTGAAAAAGTAGTATTATTCATTTCACATTGGAACTTCTGCAGATGAGAAGATCCAACACCCTCACTTGTGACAATGCTTGTCCTGTTCTGAGTCAGACTGACAAACACTGTGCATGCTCCACACGTGGGGACCCCATAGCTGCCTACCCTCCCACAGGCCTTGCCTTGCTCTTGAGCCTGACAGAAAACAGCAAAGATTTGGCCAGGCACAGTCTTCAAAGTAGAGAGTGCTTTTGAGCGTCTTATGAATACTTGCATAGCAAACTTTATCTGCTTTAAAGGGGAGTCATTCCATAATGTATATGTGTTCTGAGCTTAGAAGCCCATAAGGCTACCTTAAGCTTTAATTCAGTGTAAAAGTGCAAACCAACAAACCTTTTGGTTATCTCCCAGTCAGATTCTTTAAATAACCTACCGGGGGGTTGCAATTCCCCTTTGCTCCTTCATCTCACGTCTTCCACCTTCCTGACTTCTGGTTTTTTCTTTTCCTGGATAATTATTTCTTCTCTTGTGCCTGACTTGGTTCCTCAACTCCTCATTCCATGACCTCACTTTTTCAGTGCTGTGCCCACTGCAAGGACTTTTCCTGCCAGCACGCCCATCCCAGCAGTACAACTCCCTGCATTCTCACCGTCTTTTTCTCCAGAGCAGCTAACATTCACCCACCCCTGAGTGACCAGCAGAATTACTGCTGATAAGAGGGACTTGCAAAACTGTTGAATCTACTGCTTCTTGTTGTCACACAGTCCCAGGACACTGGCAATCACTCACTGGAAGGTGGGAAAGCTCAGGACGGTGCGATGAGGAGTTATGAATCATCTACGTGTGAGAATGCATCCCATGCTGTTAGATGTGAAAAAAAAATTAAAACCAGGATAGGAAGTGACCTTTCTTGTGCAACTTATGAAAAGCAGGCATTTGTTGAAATGTTATGCTTGTTTTTGGTTGTTTTTTTTTTTTTTTCAACCTGCAAGCCACAGAAACTGGAAGAGACTAAAACTAAAGAGAGGAAGAAAGAGCAATGAGCAGTGGTTATTGAGCAGCTGATCAAAGAATGGGCCATTCAAATGGTTTTAAAATAACATGGGCACAACGATTTAGCTCACAAACTTACATAGTATATTCAATGATGCTAACCTCAAACCTAGCCAAAGTGCGGCATTGTAGATCCTGGGCTGATTAGCAGTTTTGGACAGTGCTTTAGAATTCCTACCTGTAATACACATCTCTAGATCCAGTGGGAGGACATAACTCAGTGAATGCTGGTGTCCACTAAACATTACTGCTTGTGGTTCCTATATGCAATTCTACCTAACACTGATGGAACCATCAACATATTGATGACTTCTTCCCATCCTTGAGTGAAAGCTAACATCTGGGATGGCTATTCTTTTCTACAAATAAAAGTAAAACATGTAGTTTGATCATCTTCTGTAGAGCTGACCTAAAGTTTTCTCTGAGCTATAGTATTCATCTGAAAAACACCAGCTTGCTAAAAAAAATTCAGGTCTATGTTAGCTACCATAAGATCTATTGTCTTAATTTCAATTCACTTGGTGTCTCCTCTCCTCACTTTAGTATCTCTTTACTTTATTTAGTATTTTTAATTACACTGCAACTGTCAAATTCATGCTATAAATGAAATTTATGTTACAAATCTTTCATTTTTAGCTGTCCAAAACAACACAAAATAATTTTCTTGTATTTCACTTCAAATTCAGTAATTTATTCTAAGTCTGAAATTCTGTAATTTTACATTTAATTCAGAGGCTAAAGGATCTTTGACATTATAAAGAATCTGATAAAAATTACAGCATGTACGGCATCATTCTCCCGACCTGGATATCACACCATGATGATAAAAACTGTGAATATGGGGTTTGCTTTGAGATTAATGTTCCTTGTCTATGGATTCACTGACTCATCATGGAATAAGTAAATTCTAAGTCACTGAGTTCTGGCTGGTTTCATGATCAAAGAATTTCATCTTACAACAGTTGAAGCCTTACAACTTTACTCTGTCAAAGAGCAGGAAAAAAGATAGTGAGAGTTGTGGAGGAGATCAGTGTCTGAGGTGATGGTTCTACTAAGGTATCATTCTTTATATGCATTTCACCACCTGCTGATTGTCTTCCTATTTCTGGGTATTCATAGGAAAAAAAGATGGCTATTTCCCATAAAACAGCATAATAGTGATGGACATTCAATTTCCCCAATGGGATAAGTCTAGTGACTTTATCTCATTTATGTAATGAGTTGATTCCTTTCTTCTGTGAGAAATATGTGAATTTAAAGTATATTTTATATTTTGTTTGCAACCTTAAACTATCATGTTGACAATGGTACTAGTACCACAGATCTGAATTTTTCATGCTGAAGATGCGTTTTACTTATTACCTCTAAGGACAACTTTAAAAATCTTCAGTTTAGCCCAAGGAAATCAGAAGCATTAATCAGAATTTCTAGTATTTTCCAAAAAGTGAATGCAACTGGAGTCCAGGCAAATCAAACGTAAGGTGTTTGCTACTCTTACTTTGTACTCATATTGGTGACTCACTGGATTTCATGTTTATTTGAGAGTTCATGTTAGCAACTGTTTATTGAGGATTCAGCCTCTTTCATTGTGGCCTTCCGTTTGCACTTCAAACATGAACATGCCTGTGAAAAACACAGTGCATACTATCTTCCCTGAGTTTTTCAGGCAGATGTACAAGTGGTATTATTTATGCCTTAACTTAACACATATATACCACATTTGAAGTGAGATAGTGTGGCAAGAGTACAAGATTACGAATGGCTTTCATAGCTCAACCTTTCCCAGAGGGTTTGCTTGCACCTGTTTTTCACCACAAAAAGGACGTTAAACTTTCTGATATGTGACCAAGTTGCAAATGAAAGATCTTTGAGATAAAAAGCAATATGATTGACTTAAAAGGTCAAAATCTAATATTTTAGTCTGTCAGTTTATGGTGTGATAATTTCACAGAAACATCAAAGATACTGTTTGACCCCCCAGAACATATTTCTCACCTTGAGTGACCTGTGGCTCTCCTCAGATTTCATGGTCCATCAGCACACACTTCAGCTGTGTTCCTTTAATAATGGCAGAACAGATTGACAGAGCATTTATCTTGATACTTGACTTGCTGGGGTGCAGCTTTACAACTAGTATTAGGGAATGGTGTGTTACTCTCAGGAAAGAGCCAGGAAGGCTTTAAAACAACACAGGATTAATTCTGAAACTTTTCCAGCAGATCAGTCAGTTGAGGACTTGCTATAAATGTGTGTAAACCAGCAGAAAGGACATAACTCCTGAATGTCAGGAGCCAGGTTTGACACTGAAAGCCAGCATGATTTATTTCAAACAGGAGCTATGCGGCACCTCATTTCATAGCTGCAAGTGGCTCATTCACATCTCATCCAAGCAATCTCCTTTCATGTACAAAAATATATAGTTTGATAACTGGATCCAAGAAACCTGGTATGAAGCGCTGGGACCTTCCTCCTGTAACCTAACAGAAAATAGAGTGAGTCCCCAGTCAACCATGCAGCATTGTCGTCCTTATATGGTGGTCTTTTAAGTGGGCAGAGAGAAACCTGCATGAGATGATTCTATTGATTACTGGGTCTCCAGTAATTTAACAGAAGCACAGAAGTGTCTGCAAGGATCTAGGCAATCCTATGTTGCCCTTCTGCAAACAGCCCCCTTGCCTCATCTTATAGTTCTCAGTTTGTGAAACACTGTCTCCAAAACATGGACACACATCTTCAAACACTTACTTACAGGGCTACCAGGAGTGTGAAAAAGAGGATTGCAGTATTTGGGATGTATAGTCAGGAAGGTTGCATTAGAAGAGTATTCCTGGAGTAAAAGAGGAAGGGCTGCACATAAAACCATGAATGCAGCAGGTGAGTCCAGAGCTCTTGGGAAGGAGCGAGAGGACTGGGGAAAGAAGATAGCACAGAGTTTTTCTTTTTCTTAGTCTCTTCACCAGCTCCCTGGGTCATTACACACACACCCATGCACCACTCTGCCTGGCTGTTCTCATCTGGACCTACCTGTGGTCTTACCGATACCTCTGGTACAGTTCTGTTACTCCTCATTCCCTCTCACCCCCGCCCCCGAACGTAGGAGCGCAAACCAGATTCAAACTGAAATATACTGTAGGAAAATACACTCATCATGCCCTACCCCCACCAATTTCCTTTATTTAAAAAAATATTAGAACACTAACAACAATAATGATGGATTTACTCTTTGGTACTTTGTAAAGGTCCTGCTCCTAGTGGCAATCTGCACTTGGAGAGGTTTATCAGTTTGTGGTCTAAGAGGGAAAAAATTCAATTTAAGATGATATTTTGCATTCTGGAATACAATAATGGAAATTCATTCAGTGGTTAATCCAGGATATGATACAATTTGGTTTGTTATTTTAGAAAGCAGAAGTAAGGACCAGTATAGAAAGAAGAAAAGCATTTAAGTACATGCAGTCTCTATTTTTCATAGGGATTTTTAAACAATAAGCAGAAATTTTTCCTAAAGAGTCATTCTAGTCTATTGGGTAATTAATATGCATATTAAAAAATTCTAAATATATATTTAATCAACTTGCTACATAAAATGCCTGAAGCCCTAAATACATATGAACCCAACAGACCAGCACATCTGAAAAAAACTTGCTCCAGGCTCTGGGGTTACATTCCATGGAGTTTGCTTTTAAAATAGTCTAGAATGGACTTGAAGAAGCTGGAACAGTTTTAAAGAAGGGTCTTTTCTTTTAAAGTCGCACACATAATCCAAACTGAGGTAGTGGAAGGAAATGTGAAGGTTTGTCCGGAAGGATACATACTCTAATAATTAAGGTAATGGACTTGAATCTCTTAGGTGCCCTTTCAGGAAAGTGCAGCTGAGACCCTCACCTGTGAGCCTGTCATCTTAAATTGTGCCTCAGTTTCCCTTTTTGTAAAATGGAACTAACTACACTTAAACTCTTCACATCCTTGAGAGGCATGTTAAAGAGAAATATCTAAAGAGACAACAGTGAAAAATAAATGCTAAGATCTCACTGAAAACCAAGAAGAGGAGTAATTCTAAGGGCCCTTCATGCCCTTGAAAATCTCACCTTTGTTTTATTGATGGCTATAATGCACTTTGAGATCTTTGGACGAAAGGTGTTATAGATGTGCAAAGTTGCTGGGGAAGATGGAGTAAAAATTGACCGAAAGGTCAATTTCAGAAGCAAAGGAATAGAATATGAGGATAACCTATGGCAAATACCCTGAAGGCTACACCTGGGAATATGTGAGTATGAAGTCAAATTATGCCTTTAGATAATTCTGAGTTAAAGATGGTATTATGCAACCATAACAGCAGAGGGAAGTGACCTATGGCATCTCAGGGAGCCAGAAACTGGTCATTCATTCTTCAGTTATGCATCCATATGTAAAAGGTTCCCCTGACCACTGTAATGTGGATCATCTCAATGAACAGCTTCTCAGTGGTCATCTTTTCTTTTCTGGAAAGTGACACATTTCTTTCCAATAGCCCCTGTTCAGGGAAAAACGAAGACTTCTACAATTTCAGCTATGTGCTTCTTTGCTCAGTAATGTCCAATTTTATTTCATGGTCAAAAATCCATCATCATTTCACCAAATAATTCAGCTTATAAGCACCATCTCTTAAACCTTGTCTTATGCATGTTGGAGTAAAACTGTAGTAACACACTGGATTCCATGAGAAATGTTTGGGACCTGAAGAAGCCTAAATTTACATTAGTGCATTCATCTCTCTGTCACTTAACCTTATTACCTACTTTCCATCACTCTGCAGTTGAATGATCTCAAAAAGTGGGTCTGAGAGCAGACTCCAAATTTTAGTCTAAAATAAAGAGTCTTATCCACCTGGAAAAAATAACAATTGCTAAAGGCACTTGAACAATGTTGTAAAGAATGATAGTAATAACTCCAGGTGTATTTTGGTATTAAGCTGAAATCAGGAAACTAAAACATATTTAAGACTTTTAAAAGCTAAGCTTACCTGGAAAATAAAAATGGGAAAATACAAATTTATTTTTATTAGTTTGTTTTAGAAGAGAATTCTCAAGCTGCAAGTGCTAGATATAAACAAAAAAACCCACTTACTGTGATGTTCAGATAAAAGAAATTGTTGGGTTGTTGAAAATAATAACTTAGTTTAAGACAATTTTGCTTTTATTACCAAGATGAGCTATGATAATTAAGGTTTTGTAGACTATGGTTTACAGCCTTCTGGGTATATTCTCACCACATCCAAAGAAAGATATTTGTCTCACAGAAGCAACAGTGTAAACAATTAAAGAGGTCCAGGTGAGTGCATCATACAACCATAGCGGTCAGGATAATTAATACACTTGTTAAATTATAAGTTTTAACAACACAGTTGCTTTGTTAATACATTTTCTTATAGGATGATCTCCACATAAGCAATTATCAGCTAGTGTTTGCAGGTAGCAAAAAGAAATGGTTTCTCACATGGATTTGAATACTTGTAGTTGAAATGATGCCACAGTCAAGAAAATAATCTCATTCATTGGTGAAATGTATAAGTGGCGCAGAAAAACAGGACGAAGAATTTGATCTTCCTAGAGCAACATTTGTAATGGCATATCAGGATTCTTTCAGAGCCAGCTTATGGGAAGACTCAGGTCTTTATGGAGGGAATTGTGGGAGGTGATCAGCAGTCAACTGATCCCTGTGGTCTACTTGTTAGCTGGGAAATTCTAGAGAGAATCAGTTCAGAGTTACGTAACTGAACATGAGTTCAAAGCTGGGAAAAAGGTGATGATTTTCTTCTGTAATTGTTCAGAAACGCATGTATATATAAAGCATCAGTATAGAAATAACCTTAGAAGGCTGGTCAAAAAAAGAGAGGAGCTTGGCTAGGTGAAGCCTTGTAGACAAGGACATGATGTTTACATTTAAAGTGGTGTTGGGGAGAAAAGAGGATTTGGTTTAAAGTACAAAGTTGACCTAGGTAGACCTCTAGGTGAGAGAGACAGTGTGAGAATGGTATTAGCTCACATGCCAGAAGCTGGTACAGGGGCTTCCACTGAAGAAATGTTAGCTCATTGGACAAAGAAAATTCCTGGAGTTTGATGCGAGACCTAGAGTAGTCTATTACAGATAGATGTGTGCAGACAGACTTCAACTGTCAGGGGCACCACAGCTTACTTGCCTCAGTTTTCCTAGGCCTAAGACAAAATAAGGAACACATATAGATTTAGAGATACTTTCTCTTCACAATTTTTGCTTAGCTGTAATAGAATGTGAAAGTTGGTAGCAGCGATTTTGCGTGACTTGAAAACAAATTCATTCAGCAGATTTATTCAGTGCAGTTACCACTAATTCTGAGGCAGTAAAATAATTCTGGGAATGCCTTTACCTTGTTTCCCCTTGAATTAAGAGTGCTTATATTTATTAAAAATTAATTAGTGAGAGATATAGATCTTTTGAAGGTTTACAAAAAAATTATCAAGGGGAAATAAAAAAAATACTTCTTGAATTCAGGTGACACACAACACAAGATCAACCAAACAAAACCAAAACAAAACCTGAAATTTAACCCCAACATTAAATTTAATCCTTAAACAAAGTCCAAGAATTTGAGTTCAGAGATCCTTTCATCTTCAGCTGACACTGATGAACTAGGAGGAAAAGTTAAGAGATATCTCTAGAAAGTTTGGACAAACATTCAAGAGCTGAAATTATTCCGTGGAACAAATGGTCTCAGAGGTTCCTGTATGTTCATTCATACAGAATATTTTGCAGTTCTCTTGACTAAACATATCGTCAGTATGAGGGAGGATAAAGTCTCTAATATTAGAGAGTCCTAGGGCAGAAAAGGGATTGACCAGACAACCACTGATGTAACCTTGGCCTCATAAACCCATCACATTTTCCCCTGTGCTGGTTTGTTTATATTCACGGAGTTTAAAAGTGGTCAAATATTTTCTTTTTCATCTGCCTGGAGGAAAAAGAAATTCACTCCTTGAGCAAGACCTAGATAGCAGCAGTAAGTCCCGAGTATAATTCTGTGGCCACACTAAAAATGACTCCCTGAAAACGGAGGTTTGTAATGGGAGTGCTGACACAATCTGATTCCTAGCTATCACTTTGCAAGCTGTGCTGTTATAATAAGAAGAAAAGGTTGTGTCTTCAGTGCAAAACTGATGGAAGTTAGTAATGCTGGGTGAAAATATGCAGCTCATTTAAAGGAGGAGAAACTGTAACAAAGTAAATGAACCACATAAAAAAAAAAAAGTAAAAAAAAAAAAAGACAGTTGGGCAAGAAATGAAAGACATATCAAATATAAGGGAAGAAAAAATTTTTCCTCCATTCAGCATACCCTGAGAACCTGATTGTCATCCAATTAGAGGCTGACGGAAGGTTTGATTAATCTATCACGAGCAAAAGGGCCTGGCTCCAGTCACTAATCGGGAAGGTGTGAAAAGTATGTGTGTGTCCCTTGAGGTTTCTTCACCTTCTGTGTTTGCATGATCAGGTGTTCCCACAAAGTCAGTTCCAGGACAACTGTCTCTTCTCAGTTATTACAGCTAATTGTAAATAAGACTGTACAAGCCGAGGCCTTTGCATCCTGTTTGCTGAATATGAGCTTGTCCTGCAGTAAGAGCATAGCCTCTTCTGAAATCCCTGCTTCTTTTCCTTTTAAAGTCATATATTGGTATAAGGGCAGCTGGCCCCATATGTTATGCAGTTGATTGCTTTTAAACAGGACCCTTGAGCCAGTTTGAATGGCCTGGGTGATAAGTGTCTCCATAGCAGACTATAAGGGAAAAAGGAAAATTTTCCCCTTGAGCAGTGGATTGACTGCAAAGACACTCAGAAAAGGCTACTGCAATATGAAGCCTGCAGCAGCAGTCTGAGGTCTCAACATGGCAATGGCAGATCCAGGCAGCCTGTCCTCATCTGCTTCTCACCCACCCCACCCCCCTGTCCGTGGCGGTGGGAGCCACGGCAGCACAAACTCAGCAGGATCCAGCCATATCTGCCCCACCTCTCCAGGGGCAAATTTTTGGATTTGGCTGCCTGAGGTACTTGCCTAGGGTGGCAAGATTTGTTATTACAGCCTTTCTCCAGGAGACTTTGATTTGGTTTGCTATGCATTGTCATCAAGCACTGCTTGACACACCCTAAGGCATCCACATGCAGCTGTCAAATACGATGCCACACCTATGGCAGACCTGTGTCTTTTTGAAGTGGCAGCTGAGGCTGGGCAGGAATGTTTTAGGGCATCTCAAATGACACTAAGTGCCTCTGTGATGTTCAGTGCCTGTAGAAGTGAACGCTAAGCATCTACCTTTGTTTCTGGGAGGAAAAGATACCAAAGCACAGTCTGAATATATATAGGAGACAATACAATTTGGTGGCTTGAAAGCCATCAACCAACCTTGACGTATGCTGGGAGACAGAATTCAGAACACCTGAAGAACTATTGCTCTGTTAGGTGGTGTTATACTGGCATGTTGAATAAATTTTAAAATCACTTTTTAATCATTTTGCATTCCTAGCTTCAATTTTTCCTCTGCTGTGGCTATAGATGTGGTCAATAAATCTACGTGGAATCAGTGGATACTCTTGGAAGTCTTCCAGTCTAGATAGCATTGGTCCAATTGACCAGCACATTTTCAAGCCTTTTCTGGGAGGATGAAAGCCTCTGAACCTTGTCTGGAGGCCTTCTTTGTATACCAGGCATTGTTGTACCAAAGCCTAGCTACTTGCCATTTGGATAGGAAGGAATTACTTCAGTCACCAGTGTCACTGTGAGTAAATAGCTTACATTTTGACATTGCTTTGTTCTTCTGTTATTGCTTCTTTGGTTTATATAATCATATCATTTTCTTTCCAGACCAGGATGATCACATAACTCTTAAATAAGGCCCAGTTGGATCTTCTCCCACTCTCTCCATAAAACATATGTATTGAAATACATGTAGTACTAAGACTGTTTTGTATAGGCTTTTATTCAGATATGCATACATATATATGTGCATTTTTATATGCTCATATAAATACATATAACTACCTATCATTTTTTATGCATGTATATAAATACATATATAAATATACAAGAAATTTACATTGCAGTACATTTGGTCTTGGGCAGATACTTGTATCATCTCATTAACATAATTATTTCATTGTCTTTACTATTCTCTATAGATGTATCAGAATTTAATAAAAAAAAGGGAGAAGTTGAAAAATTGTTCTAGAAAGTGTGAGGCAAAAAAGATGGTTCATGTTCAGTTAGTGCCACATTGCAGACTGTGGAATGAATTAATATGTGAGGCAAATGGTTTCCATTTTAAGCATATCTGACCACAGGATTCTGTGATTATATTCTGTGATTCTGTGATTGCCTGCATATAAATTAAAATCAAATGGATATTTCCTCAGATATTTTTGGAGATGCTGTTTAGTATAGATTTAAAAAAAATAAAACAAACTTGATGTTACAAATACGTGTGTGATTTCCACCTATAATGAAAATACTGTAAATAACTAAATCAGAAACATTCAGTACTGAGGGAGGAATCTCAGGATCTACTGCTTCAAAACCACAGACTTGTAGTGTGTAAACTAAAGAAGAATCTCCATTAACACACAGTAGCATTTATAAGAGCAGAAACATACTTCAAGAGGTGTAATTATATGAGACATTTTATCTTCTTGGGTGGCTGGCTTTAGAGCTGATTTTTTTAACCATTTTATGAGATATAGGCATAATTGGTCTAACTATACTGTTTTTGAATCTGCAGCCCTGTAAAAAAGGATGCTAGTCTAATTCCTTAATTAGGCCCACATTGTGGACCAAAATTACATGGCCAGGCTAGGGCATGAGGAGGAGTGATGTCTCTGCCAGATCTCTCTATCTCTAACCTGTAGGTATGGGAGGAGTACTCTATGCATTTCTCTTTATCCTAGAGTGTGACAATAAAGGTGGTCTAGCAATAAGGAACACTAGCTCCATTCCCTCCACAGTCAGGAAAACAATCTGCTACTGGCAAAGGTCTATAACTAGGTGGTGTTTTCCATCCAGAGAAAGAACAGTGCAACGCTTGGAATTAGCCTGGGGGTCTAGTTTGATTCATTGCCTTCACAGGATACTGAGCAAGTCAGTTGGACCCAGATACTTAGAGGAATTCAGGAACCTTATTTGTATTTAAATTGATCAGAATTAGTTTCCTGCAGCATGGTATGAGCATGTAGATCTTTCCCCCTCCCTGAGTTTGCTGTGAAAATAGATACATGAAACAGTACTTTGAGATCTTCCAGATACACTGGCAGTATGAAAAGATACTGAGTATATTACTTCTAAAGATAGATGAGGCTGGGTTTTGAGGCACAAACTGTCCTTTCTGTTCATTAGCAGTCTATGGAAATGCACAGGAATATTTTTGTTCTACTAATAAGACAAAAGACACTATGCTATGGTTTAATCAGTAGGCTACTAAATGTTTTCTTTACTGAACTGTGAACAATGGATTCATCATTGTTCCTGGCTGTTAAATACAGTGTCTCTTTTCCAAAATATCTGCGATCGTAGTGCAGTAGAGCTCCCTGGCCTGTTGACAATTTTACACTAACTTTGCATTATTTCCAAGCTTTTATCTTAAATTGGCATCATTTTATTGCATTGATAACCAGAAGTAGCAAATCAGAAATTAGAAAGAAAGAACACTGACACTGATTGATGTCCAAGTCTTTCTCCTGATTCGCTGATTAAACTCATCAATCTATATGCAGAAGAGATGTCCAATGCAAATGGAACCAACCAGCCTTAACGAAGTTGTGTTGTCAGCATACTAAAGGGAAAACGGGATCCTCATGGCAGATAGGGAAAACAAAACTAAACTAGAGACTGTCTGCTACAAACAACATTTATTTAAGAGATGGTAAATCACTATTTAAAACACATTCTAAACACAACAGTAAATCTTGTTGGCTATACTAGATTAGATTGTGTTATATTATATAGATTGCACGGGAAACAAAAAAATCAGGCTACTTTGTGGGGCCCCTGGGCTGTAAGAAAACGGCTGTCAGTGCTCCTTCTAAACTCAGTAATCCCTCAGCTTGTTTGGAGAACGAATGTTAGTGGCACTAGCTAAAGTATCCCACTCCCCAAACACACTCTAGTTTTCTAAGATTGGTCCTTTCTCCTCCTCTTCTATTTACACAGGGGCATTATTGTCTGACCATTTTAAATGAGAGACCATCAACATGAAGCTGTACCCCAATTTTTAATAACTGAAATATTTTTATAGGAATTCACTACAAGTACATTATTTCCACATAAATCAGAATAATTTAGAGTAGAAAGTAACTGAAGAAAATGGCCCCAAAATGGAAGTGTTATTCTGGAGAAAACCTAACTTTTGCAAACACTTTGATAAATAGTGCAAAGGCATAAGTGCATGGAATACACAGACTTTTGCATCTGGGGATGGCTGAACTGAAAAATAATCAGAACATGTAAGTATGTAAGAATTTTATAGGAATCTACTGAAAATCTTTGGCCACGGTCAGGTCAGCTAGTTCCAAAGAGAATAGGTACAAAAACTTCCTCACAATGATTTAAGCAGAGACAGTTAGACAAAGATCTTTTTTTCTAGAAGAATTATGTGATTTTTCTTGTCTTAATAGGATAGAGAAGGGTTTTCTAGAAATACTTTAACATTTTATATTTTTATTTTCTGTAGTTACTATTGCTAGTGCAGACACATTTTGTGTAATTTCTTGTTACCAGTGTGGCTTCCAATGATCCTTGACCTAATTTTTCTTATCATCAATGCATCTTCAAGAATCAGATGACTTATATTGGTGATGGAGTCTAGAAAAAAAAAAAGAAAAGGGAAATAAAATGTGTTTGGTTACTTCAGCGCCTCCTGATCAGGAGTAGCTATTTACAAAGTCGCTGTAATTCTGGAGCTGCTGTTCAGAAACCATGTGCTACCTGAAAGTCTCCATGATGATAGTTACAGCCACAGGAACCTGAAAAGTCAAGTGTGGGGTCACCACTGATAGATTTTAGGTTGATTGTGACAGTGAAATGTAACACTTCCTCAGGGTGCTCTTTGCTCTCTACTCTCTGTGGTTGCCGGTGGGCAGTGATCTCTATCAGCTGGAGCCAGGGATGCAAATCTCAGTACTCAACAAAGTCCTCTTTCCTGATGCTTTCAAATGTTGTATTTCATATAAAAGTGTATACATTTCATTATTTCCCCACTTAATGTATGCAAACTGCATTCCTACAACTCATCAGATGTTTATTTTCATGGATGTAGAGGAAAAAAAAGTGTTATAAATCATTCTATAATCCCTCCTTCACCTTTAGGCTCTCACCTACAAATAATTTCTTCAAATACCTGTAAAGACCCAAAATGTTTCAAAGAATGTTTTCTGTCTTGTTTGACATAAAGTTAACACCCCATATCAAATTTATTCTTAAAAAAATTCCTGAAGAAGAAAAATTCTAATTACATTGAAATTAATAGATCACTCTGCCTAGACTAAGATGCAATAGGCTTAATTGGGGCAAAGAATAGTCCATAGAAACTTTACAAAATGTCTTCTAACAGAAAACTTAGGGAAGTACAGGAAAAAGACAGTCTGGAAGCTGTGAGCTGTGGATTCTCCATCATTAGCGGTCTTTAAGAGCAGATTAGACAAGCAACTGTCAGGAATGACATTGGTATAGTTGGTTTTGCTTTAGGGCAGAGGGGTGAACTAGCTGACCTTTTGAGGTCATTTTCAACCTTGTGATTCTGTGAATGAAAACATGCATCCTCTCCTAACTGCAACATAATCCGTCATCACTCAACACAATTTCCTTTCAGTGTCATGCATTCAACCTTACCTTTGTCCTTTATTTTGCTCTATTAAGAAAGTATGCTTTCAGATTTACTATCTCTATGTAATGTAATATTTATTAAGTGCTTCGTAAAGAATGAGGAAAAGATATCAAATTTTGAAGACTGAGAAACTACAAACTTCTATATGTTTTTATCACATGATGGAGAAAAGGCCACAATTAAGAAATGAAAATAAGGTAATAGGTCTTGGTTATATTTACTTCCTTAGTAAATATGATATCTTTCAAGGTATTCTTATAATTGTGTGCATGTGCGTATATACATGCATATGTATTTCCATATATGTTTGAGGTTGTATTACAAATAAGAAATGGGAGTAGGAAATGGAATTTGTAACCTATCAACATCTCATTTTGATATTGGTAATTTCTTTTTCATTAGATGATAGTAGGAAGATCAGTAGAATTAAATAAAATCCTTAATAAACAAAGTCCTACAAGAATAATAGTCACTTTTCCAGGTTCTTGTTGATTCTCCAGTGAAGTCTTAGACCTGTTCCTACACTGTTAGATCTTCTTTATAAAACTGTTCTAATAAATATTTGATTAATTATGATCTGACTTATGCCACTAAAAATTTCTAGCAAGCCTTTTCTAGTCACCCAGGTACCTATGAAGCTAGTATAATTTTCCATGCACAATCTAGAAAACTGAAAAACAATTAAAAATACCATCCAAGATTACTTATCAGGCAATAATGTTGCCATTATATTCCAATTTAATATTGGAGTAACTATATGATTTTCCCATATTGACCTTTTACTTCCTTGTCCCATGAGTTTTACTGATTGCTTTTTCCTGGATAATCTCTTCATCTTTTTCTTCATATTCTCAGTGACTTTATATCTATTTTCTCCCTTAGTATACAAATATTACCTTGTTTTTCTTTTCTTAGAAAGTCCACTGCTGATGCTTTTTGCTTTTCCACTAATGCTTGAGATGTTAATTTTTTTTTTTTTTAAAGAAATGCAGCATGTATCTGGGATGTTTCTACTCTCATTCCTACGTCTACCCTCACTGGAGAATCTTCCTTTCAGCTGAAACAATAGTCGGAAAAAATATTAAGGATTTTTAGAAAGATTAGAATTAAAAATCATGTTCACCTCATCAGCATAATCAATCCCACACTTGAAACCTGGTCTTCTCGCTCCTTTCATGACTCTTTTTCTTACCTGTTTTCCTGTTTCCTCTAATCCTCCCTTTCATCTCTTCTCTGGTCCATTGTTCAGCACTTTACTTTCAGCTATTATGGTGGCACCGTTTGTCTTGCTCTTTGATATTTTTCCTCTCCTCCAAATCACAGGACTTGGTCACCTCATTCATTTAGACTGATGTAACTATCACCTTGGGTTTGTTTTTCTTCGTAGGCCTACAACAAAGAAATTCTTTATTCTATCTTCTTTTTGATCACATTCATCAGTATCTTGCATGTCTCTCAGACTTGCAACCTGGCTCATCTCTGATGGATCCTTAGTCCTTGAATCCAAATGCTCTCTACATAATTTTTCTCAGATACAACCTGTAATACAGTTAAAATTATTGTGAGCTTTCATGACATCCAAATTTTTATAAGTGGGATTCTACAATTTGTTAAAATTTGTTAAATTTTTATACCACAGAACTTAAACAGATACCCTTACCTGCAAACTTGTTGTTACCTATTTATTATCCCTCATTTACCTCTAATGACATTTACCAACCTCTAGAACTGCTACTTTTCAAATATTAATCCTGTGAAGTGAAATGACTCGAGGAAACAGCACGAAGCTGGGTCAGGGGAGGCTTAGGTTAGATATCAGGAAAAGGTTTTTCACCCAGAGGGTGGGTGGGCACTGCAACAGGCTCCCCAGGGAAGCAGTCACAGCACCAATCCTGTCTGAGTTCAAGAAGCATTTGGACAATGGTCTCAGGCACATGATGTGATTTTTGGGGTACCCTATGCAGGGCCAGAAGCTGGACTTGATGATCCTGACAGGTCCCTTCCAACTCAGCATATTCTATGACTCTGTGATTCTGAGACTGAAGCATAGCACATGAACTACTCATGTCTCCTTGTTTTCTTCTATTCCCTATTACTTGTAGGACCAATAGCCTTACCTTTGACTTCTGAGTCTGTATAACATTTGACTCTGTTTGTACAGTAGTTTGTGTTCCTGATAAGAATCTTGCTGCTTTGTAGAATTAATTCTCTGAAATTTTACTGGAGCTACCCAGATTTAAGGAAAATCAGAATTAGTCCCGCTGCATCTGTTTATATTTGTGTGGTTCAGATCTGTCACTGTTCATGGAAGAGAGAAAGGACATGTTTTTAATTGCTCAATTGTACCTTTAATCTTAAGGTGTGGGTAGGAAAAATATCACTAACCCATCATCTCCTGCAGTGAACCTGAAAAAGATAGTCAGCTACAAAAGAATATTATAACATTTTCCAAAGAGAAATATTTCTTTCTTGAAATATGAAGTTGATCATTACAGAAGGGTTTTAAAGTATTCATCTTCAATGCAAAACCACTCAATAACCTTGAAAAAAAAAAACATTCCCCGAAACTTTTATTCTGTTATAGGGACAGAGAAGGGTAAAAAGTGATGACAAACAACTGAAAGCTGTTTGCCATACTTATAAATTCCTAGTTTAGCTCTATTGCCTCAAACATTTCAACAAAAAGTAGAATACTATAAGACACTGAGATTTGTTAGCTCTGGCTAAGCTGTTACAACATTTTTACTGTCTATTTAACAAACCCACTAAAATAGGAATGTCTAGGAAGTATCTTCCTGCTTTGCCGAAGGGCAAGCAGTGTAATTCATCAGGCTTGCTGGTGAGATGGTTTGCCTGCCTGAGCCACCCTTGGTCTGACCTAATCCCTTGCCTTATGAAGTGGCTGTGGAAGGCAAGGACTCCATTTCAGCCATGTCTGAGCCACTGAATAGCTGCTTTTCGCAATCAGAAGGGTTGTGTCTGGGACCACATCATCACTCAAAGCAACAGGGCTGTGGTGCAAATACTCTTGTGTTTATATTGTATGAGAAATTACATTAATGAAACTGTATGTTTAAATCCTGTGCCATTCTCCAATCTACGCCTGTGCTCAGAATCCCCACGCAGTGGTGAATGATATCTGTACAGGTTCCCCAAATACTAGATTTGTATCTTTGCTAACTGCCTAATATTTGTCTAGTTCATGATCTCTGAAGGCCAAATACTCTTAAGAGGGAATCCAAGTATTTACAGCATTGTTGTCTTTTTTTCTTTTAAATTGATAAAAACTGCTGACATGTCTGTTCCTCTCCTCTGGAGAGAAATGACTACCATTTCCAAAAACTATACCTGAATTAGATGCTGATTGCTGTTGGTCACCAAAACGAGTAGTAAGCTATGCAACAGATGAGGTATTGCACCTCTGATCACTTCAGTGACGTATGGAAAAAAGAATGTAGCTTTTGTCTTTTTCTTTCTCCTAAGTTGTGCTGTTTCTGACTTACTTTTCAGCTTCTGCCCATGCATCTTGTGAATAGTCTGAAACACCCCCGTTTTAGACTGGCATCTATCCCTTGGACTTAAATTTACTCCACATTTTCTCTTCACTTTAATTCTTTAGACTTTTCTTTAATTAACATTGATAGCTATTTGTCAGAAAACACCTTTTTCCCTGACAGTGTACTGTCTGAGCAGTCAGACTTAGGAAAACACAAGTGAAATATATCAAAAAATAACCACTCATCAGAATTTGTTTTTCTTCTAATAGTCCATTTTTTTCTCCAGTTGTAACACCACAAAAAACATAAAGGGGATTGTAATGAAAAAATGCTTGAAAATTAGCTGTTAGAAATACTTTTTTGTATGGTAATTCTAGCTGGTCAAACTTGAAGCTTAACATTGATGTATGTGACAGAGATGTGAATAGTGATTCTGAGTTCTGAAGTGTTGACAATGCCTTAATTTTTCCTCTGCAGTTTCCCTCTCTGTATAATAAAGATGTCAGTTCCGATTATTAATTTTGCTTTAAGTATGAGAAGGACAATATAACATTTCTACAGGATTTTTGAAGATGAAATCACTGTATCAGTGTGTAAGATATAATATTTACAAGGAGAAAACATTAAAGTATTTGGAATGCATAACCTGCTGTAAACCAGTTGCAATTACTAAGTTTTGTGAAAACAATTTAAGAAGAAAAATTCTTTCTATGAATTCATTCAGAGGTGTGAAAGACAGTCTTAGCTGTTTTTGCTAGTTGCACATATGTAGATGTTTCTTCTTTCTTTTAAATGATTAATTTTTCCAGAAGCTTCTGAACAAACTCTCAAAACAAGTGCATAAAAAAGTGAGACTCTGCTAATAATGTCTAAAGAAATAAAAATCTACTTCAGAGAAATGCAGTAGGCAGTCTACATATTCTAATGTTAGCAGTGTGAATTGCAGATAGCACACAAGCGGTGTAGCAAGGCCACACAGCACCTTGCAATTTAGAATTTGTCAACATTTTGCAGTTTCCCCTGTGAGTCACCACTCAGTTGATGTTTCCCATTTATTGTTTACATAGGCTTAAGTTTTTGAATGTCCATGCAAAACAGCACATTCAAGCTTTAAATCAGTCACACATAATGAAAAATTTCAAATCATTCCAAGCAGTTAATTTAATATTTTATAAGAAAAATGCAGCTCAAGTTGTGCAGTTAAATTTGCAGGAAGATCAAGACGGACAGCAAGAGCAGCCACACATACATTACCAGTGATAAAATAAAGATAAACTGAAAAAATGTGAGATTGTGTATCTGAAGTCTGCAACAGCTGTGCTCATACTTAACGTGTAGGTTTCATTCATTAAATATATGTATGATATAAATATGCTAATCCTGTGCCTCTGTCAGTCTGCAAAGAGGATAAGAAGGGTAGAAAACATAATTAAAAAGTGTGTAGGTGTTCCTATTAAAAGAAATTTGCCGGTAGTGTGAAATCTGAATTTCTAGCTTGCCTTATTTTAATTTTGTGATGCCTGGGCCCTAAGCATCAAAAGAAGGGGTTTCCCTCACTTCCTCAAGCCAGGCAGAGTCACATATTATGGTGAACACTGAGACTTCCAACGTAGCAGCCAAGATGGCGTTGGAGAAGAAATAGAAAAAATGTCAGGAAATTCCATTCCTAGATCTTTACCCCACGTAATCTGATTTCTTTTCCTTTTTTTTCTGTGTGAAACTGTGCAATTTCCAGTGACAATTGTTCACAATCAGTTGCTAAAGAGCAGTAACTTCCCTACTTACACTGGCAAAGCATTAATCAAGAAATTGGAGCAGCCTCTGGTTTGGGTTTATTTTTGGTTCTTTTTCCTGAGAGGTAGGGATGGTTTTTTTTGTTTTGCTTTGATGATGTGTTTATTTGTTTGCTTGTTTGTTTGTTTTTGGATTTTGGTGGGTTTTTTTGACCATTGCTAAATATATCCAGAGTGCTCTAAAAATCTTAAGCAAGTCTGTCCACAGTGATTTCAGGACTTGATTGTGGATTTCATCCTGATGGTGTTGATTTTAGGGACTACTACATCAAAGCATGAATGGTTTAGCTGCAAGCTCCTGTTTACTACTTCACACAACACACTTGTTTCCCCGAAAGCCAATTCTGATTCAAATCAATTTAATTAAGTAACAAAGCTGGTTGTCATGGTAACAACACTACTAATTTGTCACGGCAAATACTCTGTGAGATTGACCAGTTGCTAAGCAACAGCCAATGGGCTTGAAGACAGAAGATGACAAATTCTATCTGGTGCAGATGTTGTGATCCAGTCTTGAATTAGGCCTCTGTTCAGAGTGGATTCCCAAGAGAGCATCACCTGGATAGCTTAATAGCAACACAGGGAGTAGCACGCCACAACAAATTATATTGTTTTGCACTTTTAAAAATGTATTCGAGGAAGAAGCTCATAAAATAAGGCAATTTGATGCCCCATGTCATCTTTTTTATTTTTCTGTTACAGAATATATGGAGATGATTCAATCTTACTGTACTTGCTTTGCATATGCATATTTATATCTCTGAAATGGTATTTTATTCATCTTTGTACAAATGATACATAAAATTTAGGCATGCAAGCACAGAACAAGTGGATTATGGCGAAATCACCTCAACAAAATCTGTTTGGAGTAATGTGCATAATTCACTCACAACAATGGAGAACAATTTATTTTTAGTTTATTATTCTTTCCCTTCAGATACTCTTCAACTTCACAGTTTAAATTTGATTTACTTTTATTCATGAGAATAAATTCATTATCCTCTCATGGAAAGTACTACAAATATTTCAGGCTCTTGGTATCTTCCTACCTGTGCCTGCTTTTGATCTGCAAAGAAATCAGACTAAGTGTAACATAATGTCATTTTGTCAGTGTATGACTTTCTGTAATTCAATGCACTAACTAATTTATCCTGCATCCTTGTCCAACTGAAAAACACACTCAAATTGGGAAATAATTAACATATTCTGTTTAGCTCTATGTTTAGGTCTAATTCTAAAACCTACTTTTTAAACTTAGCACTTTTTGTGCAAAAGGAAACAAACTGGTAAATGATAGGAAGAATACAGAAATGAGATTAAGACTAGAGGCATTGAGAGAAAAGTTGACTGATTTACAGTTCACTGGGAAATATTTCTACTAGAAATGCTTTGAGAAATGGGATTCATGTTTTTAGGATTTTGCTTGCAAATATAAAGAAAATTTCTGACGGTTTTGAAATAGCTGGGTTTCAGGTTATTTTTGACATTTGATTTCTTCATGGAAACTGACTTTTCAATTAGAAATAATTTGCCAAATTATAATCATAACAGAATGACAAGTGATCTAATAGAACAAAGACTCAAGCATTGAAATCAAAACAAATCCTTCTAATTTTCTGAAGCCAGATATCTGAATGACCCAAAGTTCCCCTCCTTTGCTCTACCATAATTTTCTTTTTGTGAAATCACTTGTGTTGGTAGACAAATTTTAAAATTCCTGAAAAATCTTTATAAAGAGGATATTCCAGCCTTCACAAATGTCTAATATGGATAGTATATTAGTTTCTTAGTAGATTCATTACAACTAATGGATTGTTGAGAGGAAGATCCAGACAAGAACCTAATATTATGCTCTATGATATCCATTTGAATATACAGAGCAACAATTCTGCGGTTTAAATAAAATGTTATCTAGAACCAAACCAGAGATTTGTTTTATCAGTTTTACTGCAAATGCAGTCATCATGATAGAAGTTAAATAAACCCATGATCTTTTATTGCATTAGAAGAGGGTTAAAATTAACCAAATGAAAAATCAAAAAACAAAAAAAATCTTGATTTTTAAAAATTAAATTCAGAGTTTTAAAATTAAGTTCATAATGTTACTATAAAAACAGAGGGTAAATTATGCCCTATATCTTAACCAATCAAGTTTGGTTAAAAGGGTGTTCTGCAGAAAATTAGCTGGAGTAATTCCTTCAATATTAACAGAAAATATAAAGCAATGGCCAGATGCAACTCAAAGGCCATCCTTTTGCTAGTTCAAACCATTTGTTGGACTAGTATTTTTTACATTATGGTGCACGGGGTGTCTGGGACAAGGCTTTGGCAGTAGGTACGCTGTGAGCGTGGCCTCTGTGGACAGACAGAGGAACGGCTGTGTTTTAGTGTTTGTCTTTTGTTTCTCCCTACCCAAATCTATTTCAACAGGAAAGAAAAAATAAAATTAATTGTCCCCAAGTTGAATCTGTTTTCCAGTGATAGCAATTGGTAAGAAATCTCACTGTCCCAATCTCAACCTATGAAGTTTCTTATCCTATTTTCTCCACGCTCCTGCTAAACAGAGGGAGGGAAGGAGGGAGTGGCTGGGGGTACTCTGGTTGTTTGCGAAGTCTAACCCATCAGGTAAAGACAATCCAATCACTGAAAAAAGTCATATGTAGAAAGCGCATTGGCAAATGGAGCCAAGGCCTCGTGCTCAACAGCAGTGCATCCCCATTTTCAGAGTCTGAAAATTATTTTAACGTAAAAGAAGTAGTAGACAACATGCTTTTTCCTCTCCCGTGAAAGCTGCAGATAAAATCCTAGTATCATACCAGGAAAAACAATAAAACAACGAAAAATGTTTAAAATGCATCATACAAGTAAAAACACTATTTACAATAAAGCTCAAACAATACATTTGCCTTGAATACCTTTGCTTTTGGCCTGAAACTAGCACTTAGATATTCTAATACTACCTTTTGTGTGTTTTCTGTGCCTAATTTGGGCATTTCAGTTTACACAATCCTTTTGTTTATGAAAGTCATAGGCAATTACATATTTTTAATTTTATTTTGTTGAGGCCGACAATTCAGAGATAATTTAAACTCAGCAGTGGAGGGAACAGACTGACCCTATCTCTTGCATCAGTCCTGCTAGTAAGACAGTACATATCTTTTCAAAGTTTCAAAATACCAAAAGCTGGAGGAGCCATGAGATACTTAAATAAATTATTCCACTGATTAATCATCAGCTTGCTCTTTCTGGCCATAGATCTGAGGACTAATGTTTGCTCCCTTAACTTCCTGATCATATGCTTTTCCATATTATGTGAATCCTAGAAATTTCCAACTCCTTATGATGCTCCTTTTCAAGATTAGTTTCTCTTTTGGAAGGGAATTATGACTTGCGGTCTTTATTCCTAGATATGTAATACTGCCATTTGAAAATTTAAAATAAGTCTCAGTCAAATAAGTCCAGATCATTGCAATATCTAGGCTGTTTGTCAGATCTGTCTTTCTCATTATTTACAATACTGTTGTTCTTGTGTATGTGAATCTTAACAACACTGATTGTATATCATTTTGCACATCACTGCTCAGGTCATGACTTGAATAAGATAAGAAGGAAGCCAATAGGAAAAAACAACTGGATTATTTTTTCATTAGAATTATTTCCAAAAACTATCAGAATAAAAATTCTCTATCTGCAGCATTTTTAAATCCTAATGAAATCAAATGCCTTTTAGAAATTTTTACCGATGAAATCATAAACATAATCAAAAAGAAAAAGTTTATTTGATAACTTTTTCTCATTGAGCAGTGTTGATTGACAGTGTGCATATTGTCATTATTTTAATTCTTTGTTGATTTCATCTCCCATCACCTTGACTCAGTCTCTCTATATCCATTTCATGAGACGACAGTTTGCTCAAGTATTTGTCCTTCTTAAGCAGTGGCACATGAACCATTTTTTTCCCAGAACCCCAGAGTTTTTTTCAGTCTTGCAGACTAATTCATCTGACTGACATTCCTCTGAACTTATCATGTGTGAAGTATTTCATCATAGTTAAATTTAACTTTTTTTTTCTTTTAAAACTGCTGTGCTGTTCCTTTCCTCTCAGTACTACTGGAAGAAAACCTGTTTTTCTGTTGTTGTTAACATGATCCTTCTTTCTAAGAACAGATGTTAAGTATGCACTGGAGAATTCTTCCTTTCCTCACCATTACTTATTTTTATATTTGGTCACCATTCTGCAGACTTGGCCCAGAACCTTCCCCCAGGACAGACTTTTTGAGAACAGAGGGAAGTGAAAGGAATTAATAAGACTGCAGCCATTGAATCACTTCTTTCAGTGCAGGGTACATACTGGGAGTTATATGATGGACTGAGGCTTCTCACTGTAACCTCTTTCTCTCTGTCACACTCGTGTTGCAATTGTCCATATAGCAGTCCATCACCAGGAATCACTTTAGCATCTATGCAGTAGTAACAGCAAGACTAAATTTTCCTTTTTTTTTTTGGTTTAGTGCTGACTTCCCTGATCTTGAGAACCACCAAATGTCTGAAACTGGCACACAGTTTGGAAAACTCTTTTACTTTTTTTTTTTCTTAATTGATCTGACACTTTGCAGCATTTGCTTCAAAAGGTTAAAATCTGTTCCTATAACTAATCTTATCTTCTTTAAAGCCCCTTTTCTCTAGCGAATGGCTGGTCTGGCCTCTGGCTGACTTTCTGTCTTCACAAATTTCTCTAAAATTCACTATCCTCCCACCTTTCGTTTCACTCAGGGTCCCTGGGAAGACTCCTACGAATCCATCATTGAGAATGGCAACCAGGGAAAGCAGCCATTTCCTCCAGAAGAAAACAGTTCTGCCACATTCTCTTAAAGTATATTCTCCTCCCAAGGCAAGCACAGAGCTCCCATCAACACTAATGCACACACAGAGGTGAATATTCCCATTTGTGAGAGACTGTAATTGAATCACCATTAGCTTCAGCTTCTGGCGTTGTTCAGAACGAGTCAAGTCCTATTGCTTCTTGTTACTAGACCGCAATAAACAAGAGTTAAACTCTTTAAAGGCAGCTTTGTTCTTCTGTCAGACACCTGCTGAATGTTTGTTTAAAATATAACAACTCCAAAGAGGTATTAGAATCTGGCAAAGACAAAGGCCCAAATTAACCTTAACTGTAGAGTGTCTATCAATGCTTCTGTCTCAACTGCTTGAAAATCCCTTTTTCAGTTGCCTATGGAATATTTCTGATCCAAATCTACCTCTAAGCCATGTGAATGTATATTTTCCTAGTGTTTAAGAGGAAGAACTGTAAGGAAGTAGGATTTCATTTCACTTCCAAGGTTTTCACGGATAGCAGTGATTCAAGAATACTCCATGGAATAAGTGGTTGTTACTTGAATTTTTTTTTCCTCTCCAGAAAATAGAACCTTCCTAAGAAAACTTTACAGGCTTACACACACACACACACACACACAAAAAAAAAACCCTTAAAAAAAAGCACTTTTATGAAAGCTATCCATCAAACGTCAAGGATAATAATCAATTTTTTGTCACAATGAACTGATAAAAGCTTTCAGTAATAATGTCATGGGGAAAAAAATTTGTGTTGGAACTCGTAACGCTCAGCCCTGATATCAAACGAATTCATAAAAGCTCAATACCACTGTAGCCCTCGGAGGCATGACAAAACACAATTTCTCATCCACAGGATATGGAATAATTCCCTCTTTTTTATTTTTTTTTCACAGAGGGAGAAGCAAAAGGAAAAAATCTGAATTTCAAAAAAAAATATTACACAATCCTGCTTATGCAGGTGAACATTACCGATCATTTTGGTCGCCGATATCACAAACCGTTATGGTGATTTCTCTCACATCATGCAAATGGCTGCATAATGTCTACTCCTCTTGGAATGTAAAATCAAATCAGCATTCTAATGATACAAGCCCGTGATGAGCTTGGAAATAAATATGCAGAAGCGCATAAAAAAAAAAATCAAGGCAATCAAGGAGAGCCAGCGTCCTAGCTTGGACTATAAATCTTTGTCTGTTTCAATCGTAAAGCTGGCCGAATCAGTGTAAAATTCGAGCAGGGATGTCATCAATTTCTGTTAACCTCTCTATTCTTCTTTGTGTTGGCGGTACAGTGATGGATTGGTTTTGTCACTTATGCTCAGTTCACAGTATGTTAACATGGAAGGGTGCAGTCAGGTTATGAAGAAGGGTTATAACTATCCCAGCTCTGACCTGGACTTACTATCTTTTCTAGTATCACAAAACCTTACTGTCTTTGGTAGTGAGAAGTAGCATCCTTGGAGCTGCTCAGTGCTAAACAGGGCAGCTGCAGTTTTATTCTTCCAGTTGCTTTGCTATAGTTCTTTCCAGATGCTTTGCTCCAGCTTATAGGCCTATTCTTTTCTACCACTTTTTAATTAATAAATTAATGTAGGAGATGCTTATTAATCCAGCTACCAGTGCAGGAAGAAAAGTAATGAATTAGTGGATTACACTAAGAGGAATCTATAATTTGCAAACACAAAAAGATTCATAATTTTACAATCTCTAAAAAACAAAGCACTGGTAATGAAACAGAGGTAACAGCATAAACATACCGGCATGCAGTGAATACATAAATGTTTTAAGGAGTGGACCAAGAATTCTTCTGTCGTGTTGTCTTGATCATTTGATAAAGATGTGACTTTAATGAGTTAGGGTGTTTTTCAGATCGTTTTCTGCTTCTCTGTGCTGTGTCAATGCACTCACTGCAATCTGTACTGCACAGCACTGAGACACCTGGTCCTACTTCAAAAACTTGCAAGATCGACTTTAAGCAACTTCAGGCTCTATTAATGTCGATGGAACTGCTCAAGTGCTTAAGTTAAGCATGTCCCTAAATGCTTTGTTGGAAGATTGTAATAAATTCTAATTCAGAGCCCAATGAAATCTTTAGGACTCTTTATATTGACTTCAACGGGCATTGTATCAGGCTAATAGAGCTCAACACCTTGCAGAACTGAGCCCTTAAACAGTTGGTTCATTTCACCACATAAGTGGTTGCTTTAGTGGTGGGTGAAGTGATCCCTATGTGTAGCATTTAATATAGTGTGTTTCAGCTTGTTAAGTTAGTAAAGTGCTTTGGGATCACTTGAGATGAAAGATACAATCCAAATGCAAGTTATCATTACACTGCCAGAAGTACTATTTTTTGTGATTGAAAAGTCACATTAAAATAAATGCGTTAAAACAAAGGAAATAGAACATTACAAAAATTCTATATCTCTCTACTTCTGTAACAAAAAGCAAAGTGGGACAAAATAACTCCTGCAATAGGCAGTCTGGGTTCAGCAGAAAAGCTGAACAATTGAGGGTCAATGGCATTTTGTAAGTGATGCTTTTGCTCTTGACAAATTGGACCCAGGATATAGGAGTAAATCTGGTCACAAATGTCTGCCACTTCTCAGAGCTGTGTTGGCTGCTCAAGAGCAATTAAGTGAAGTGGGTGCTCAAATCCCATTGAAAGTCCCAATTAACAATTAGTAAGACTTGTGCTCTTAAGGGTTTTTGGAGATCTCACACAATACATCAATGACAAAGTCACATGAAGAATACTTCCTATATCCTTTCTGTAGTACTTATTTTTAAAGTCATATAAAAAAATCCTGAATTAAATACAGTATAGATCAAGACAGAAGCAACTGTTACATCATAACTTTACTATCCACCATTGAGTTCAGGAATGTAGAAGGAACCTAGACAGGCAACAGGCTTGGCAATTTAACCAAATCCAAACTGATAGAAGTTTCATAAGTAACTTTTCTACTAAAAATGTATTCCTACATTATGGCATTTTTAAGATGTCTTGGGATACCAAAACACTGTATCTTAACAAGAAAACCGGAGGTAAATTTGGCATGATAATCTTTTTTTGTGTGGTCAGTGTACTTGTTTTCCCACCAGGTTTCTTTATTTTGATCTTATAATGAATTTAAACTAAACGATGTGTTCAGTGACAGCTACAGAGACTCCAGTAAAAGTAGTGAAGAAAGAATTCCAAAGAAGTCATTACTGATAATGATACAGACCTTACTGATAAATTCCACCTTGGAAAGTGCTTCAAGCGTCATTGAACCCAAAAGGAACTATATATTTGCTCATGCTGTCCCTGCCCCATGAAAGGAAATTGTCAGTCCAGAAGTGAACCAGCTCACATGTACTGTCACCCACTGAGCACCCCCCTTTACACACATAAACAGAACAAATACAATCTGCCACAAAAAGGACTTGTAACAGTCTCCAGAGACATGAATCCCATTAAATTAATTATTGTATTGCAAATGTTTCTAGCAGGACGCATATTTACTGCTATATTTGTCTTAAAGGTTCATGTTCTCGATTACATAATGATAAACAAATGAAATGCAATTTCAAATTTAAACCTGTACAAGTGTCAGTTACCAAGTTCCCCTGTCAGTCCCATGAGGCTGCCCATAGCACAGCTGGAAAGTGTGCTGCCATGCACACATTGCAAGACGTGGCATTGCATTACTCACTCCAAGAAACTCTTACTGAAGGCATAAATGCTAATGATTTTTATTTATTGCTGGTATTGCAGAGTCCAGTAAATTAATAAATGAGATTGGATGTGATTGAATAGATGCTTTGCAGAAATAAAGAGCTACCTGGGCTGCATGTCTCTCCCAAATTTCAAGGGGAGATGGAACAATTTTTGTTGCCCAAACTGATCTGCAAATCAAAGAATCCCACTCTGCTGCAACATTTGTCTGTATGTGTGTGTGATGGCTCGACAGTGTGGGACCCCTCCTCCTGCAGGAGGACCTAATTTCGGTTTTCTTGAACTCCTTAGAACTTTTATTATTGTAATTAGCACTTTGTGTAATCAATGTAGATCAACCTCAATGAAGTAGAAATATGTTCTAAGCATGTTGCTACTAAGATAACATAATTCCATCTATTTGTGAAAGGACAATGCAAATTAGTGAGGAGCATGGTGAAATAACTCACTTTAAATACCCTTAAAACAATTCTAAATAATTTTCTATATTTTTCTTAGGCTTTGTTTCATTTCTAACACTTTCCTTGTTTGCAAGGAAGCATTTGGGTGAAATCCTTGACATGTTGACGAGTGTTTTTGCATAACCTAAGCCAATAGAGGTTTGTTATTTTCTAAGCTCCAAAGTCTGCAGAGGGTCTGGATGTTTGTCTTGATAATTTATGAGCTTATCAGTGGACTGTGGGATTTTGGGTTTTAGGCCCACATTCAGCTCAAAGAGGGAATAATTTCAAATGAGGGCTAATTAGCAAGTTATCACTTTGCAATGTTGTTCAACAGTTATTTAAATCAACACTCCACAAAAAGAGAAATGAAAACCACTGAACACAGACACAAACACTAACATACAAATTCAAACACAGATACATAGGATGTCTAATGAAAGAGAAAAAAGTTTTTCCTAATAATACAGAGTAATTTTAAAATATAGCTGAAGGCATACTGAATGCATGTCCCTCATCCTTCAGTTTCCCTTTTCTGTTTAAAATCATGTTGACCTTGAGTCTATTCTGTAATAAAGGTGTTTGATAAGTCAAACCCTTCAGAGGTGTAGGTAAAAAGCATTTTTTAGAATGTTAAACTGGAAACACAGAGGATGCTGTTCTTGCTTTAGAGAAATGTCATAGATGTCCTCTAACCTTTTTTTTAAGGAACGTATTTCTTGGATGATTTTTTTCAAGGACTCGGGTCAGGAAGAATCTACCCCAAGGGTAGTTGGAGGGAAGAAAAAATAACAAGGCATGGTGGCACCTGGGGACCACAACATTGTTCACATCCTCTGTAATCATCAGTGCACTGCTCAGCTGCTTTGGTAATTTACATAATACCACCCTGACACGTTCACTTCAGTTATCCATCACCATTGGAATGGTGTTGCTGTTTTCCTGCTTTATTTTCTTTCTCCCTATCTGTCTCTCTCTGTGCCTTTCTTTCTCTCATTGTGTCTTATGTTTATCTGGCCAAGCAAAAAAGATTGATTTCACATTGTTTCTGCCCTCCTTGCTCAAGAAATATGATTTTGGCAAATGATGAGGCAGTGAGCACAGCTAATAAGCAAAAATGCACATACAGAAATTTTATTCTCTACATTTTAATGAATAGTATCTTTGGGAGAACTGAGGAGGAGGAGAAGAACAATAATTTAATGGATGCTGAGATGGGGGAGAGAGTCAGTTTAATAAAGCTAAACTCTAAAGATATGATGGACTTTATTCACATGGAATCATGGTTAAACCTGCAAGATAGGACTGGACACAGAGCTTTAAAGCTTAAAGCTTTGCCTTTTGAGTAACATTTCTTCAAAAATTAACAAAAGAAAGGTAATATTTAATATTTTCTAAATGTAATTTTTATTGTCACGTGACAGATGAACTGGTTGCCTGAAAACATGATTAATTCCTGCAGTCCTACCTACTGAGATCAAGCTACAGGCTTGTTATCCCCAATTTTATACCTTTATACCCCTTTGACTCTAATGGTGTTGGTCTCGATTTACATCACTGTCACTGGTATTGACAGCTACGCCCTTGTCTATCACCCTTGTGTATGACAAGGGTGCTGAAGTCACCTTCCCACAGCAGAGGAAAACTCTAAGACATAGGAAAAGACCACTGAAATGAGGATGTGGACAACTTGTTTATCGTTAATTTCTCTAGCCTTTCAGGGTGAATTCCTCATACTCTCAGCTACTCATTACTGGCAGTGAAAGCCCCAAGTAACTTGGCTACTTGGATTTCCCAGAACATGAAGCTAAAAGCCAGCTTTTAAGGCAATGTAGTTCTTGGGGGTGAAAAGAATAAAACACACTTGTATTGGTGTTCCTGAATAAGTATCAGAAATCTCTATAATTCTGATCCTGATAAATAACTGCAGGACAAAAAACCAAACCTTTCAAAAATAGGATGGTATACAAAAACAATGCCACCAACCCCCAAAAAGACAGTTTCATACACCTATAATTTCTATATTCCTCCCTTCAAAAAAAATACCAGACAAAAAGTCTATGTGTACAAAGGCATGACTAGCCCTGTTTTTAAACAGCGTTTCCGTTATCAGTGTAGCTATCACTCAGTTTAGTACCTCAAGTTAAGTGGGAGGAACCTGAGCATCAGACTTTGGTACATGGAACCATTAGGTTCAATCACTGTTATGCTGAAGTACTGGGATGAGTAAGACAGCTCGTTGACAGCTATGTTGAAGGAGAGCTGGAGACATACAGAAAAGACTAACAACTTCAGGCATATCTCCACAGCTTGCATTCATATGTACTACGTTATTTAAGCAAGTGTATTAATTTGGTAATATCACTCTGGAAAAGTTGATCCTCTGTAAGGTCAGGGTCCTCTGCAGCTAAAGACTTTGCATAAACTTAATAAACTTATGTCTTCATCAAATCCATGGTCTGAATGGATTTCTAAAATCCAATATGCAAAGTAAAATAAAAATATTTTTAATGAGCAAATCCTTCCTCCTATAGAACTTCCCATATGAAAATGAAAATGTTTTTATTATAGACTACAGCCACATTTATTACAGACTGTAGTTGTATTTCATACCAGAATCTCTATTAAAGGTTCCTTATAGTCTTTGATTCTTCTTTTATAAAAAGATTTTTTTTCTGATAAAGAAATACAGGATTTATTGAAGACTCCTCAGAGTGGTTTCAATTAAATCCTGTATTCTTATATATCAGCTTTGTATGACAGAAACAAATTCAATGCACTGTCCTGCAAACACTGATACAATGAGATAACTCAAGAGAGCACTTGAATAATCTCAAGTATAGGCTCCACTAGAAAAATTTAGCCTTGGCAAAATCAACTTGTTTCATGTGTATTAACAGTGCTTTATGCTAGGGATGATTTTTTTGTTTTGTTCTGAGGTGGGTTTTTTTCAACTTGAAGAAGGACTTCATTTTGACACCAAAAATATTGTCATCCAAACCCCCTTGTTCAGAAAAGCCAGCATTTGTCTGTGCAGATCAAATACACAGAACATTGAAGCACTTCAGTAGGTTGGAAAAATACAAGAACATAGCAAGATTATTCTGGGGTCTCACAGAAAGACTGAAGATCAGTGATCTTATTAACCTCTGAGAACCTTGAAACAAGATTTTACAACAACTGGACCAAACACTTTGAGAAAACTACAGCTATCTTGATTCTTTAACCTTTGCAATATTAATATTGTGTTGTTATCTAATCAGTTCTGGCATTTCTTTAACACCACAGACAAAGACGGTATAATAAGATACTGGTACTGATCATAGATTTGATCTTCTGATCTGTTCATGATAGTGTTAAAGTAATTGAGTTGTAGGTGAATCTTTAGCAAACTCAGATGCTCATTTCTTTTTATTTATGTTACAACTTACTCTTTTTTTCATGTGAGATTCAGACACCTCTTTAACAAAACTAAAAATCTTTTAGTCTGTGAATGTGATCATTTTTAAACTAGACCTATTTTACAGGTTCTGTAAAGTGATGTTAATTATTGAAAAAGTAGGCATGAAACAGGTGAATTCCATGCTCTTACTTTGGCTTTGTTGACATAGGGCTGGAGACGTTTGTTTCCAGTACAGTACACGTTAATGTGGCTGTCATCGTTGCTTCTGGAATATCTTATGAGGGGCTCAGTTCAGGCAGCAATTTATGTTGTCGCAGACCAGCCAGTACAGTTAAAGGAGACTTCCTCAGCTCTGGGGTCCTAAATCTTCAGCCACTTGACACTAGTGAACACCATCAACTCTGGTCCTATTTTCCACAAAAAGAAAAAACCAAAATAGACTTTTCTAAATTTCCCTTTTTTTTTTTTTTTTTTTTTAGAGATGAGAGGAAGACGTTGGCAACTGATATCAATGTGACCTCTCTTTGACTGACAGAAGATTCATCATTGCATGCTACACCTGTCACCTCAGTAATGTATGTAGTCTCAGCTGTCCAGTGATTTCAAAGTGAATTCCTATCCCTGACCTGTAACTTGTAACCTTTGGGTAGATTGCATGAACAGGAGCTTCACTGGTGAGCTATGCAGATGTTGACAAGGTGTGGAAAAGGAATAAGAAAGAAGATGAGCATTTTCCAACCTCTATATTCAACAATGGAGTTTGACTCTCCATTCAGCAAAAATGAATGCATATGAACAGATATGATAAAGGAGATAAAGAAGTCCTTTCTTCCAGAGCGTGATACGCAAAAAATATATTTCTAGTGGGAATTCTTTCCTGGGTCTGGATACCAAGGTTTCAGATGCTTTTGGTGTCTTACATATTATTATATGATACTCACAATTATATGAAAATGCTTGTATTTCCTAAATAGTTTCTCATTCCCACTAAATTGTTTTACTCACTCTTTTAACATTCATGATCTAATTGTGTATAGAATATAGTATTTTTTAATAAATTTACAAAGCCCAGGAAAATCCATGTGGCATTTATATCCATAGAGGAGTTCTCATCAAAAGACTAATATTGTGCTTTTGTCAGCTGAAAGTTGGAATGTTTCCTATGTATTTTCACTTGATTAAAGCTCACAGATAGTGAATTCCCAAAGAAAACCAGAAATCACATGAGCATTTGGTACTGTTTCATTCTGTGTTCACAAGGATACAGGTAATGAAGCCAATGAGCTACAGATTTACTGAGAGTACATACCCATGTATTAAAAACAAGCAACAAACAAAAAAATCCCAGCTCAATTCTGGCAGTTTTTAATATTGTAAAGTTGCTTTATTTGGTCTGGATTTTATGATACAAATTGAATTTAGGTGCAGACACATACAGTCCATTTTTGTCTTTTAGGGAGGAACCTTTCTAGCTTTCTACTGTGATAAAGAAAACCATTAGATTCTGACAAAGTGAGAAGGAGGGAAAACACTTTTATTGAAGTAAGAACAAAATTATAGTGTCAGACACTGAATCCAAGAGATAAAATATTACATCTAATAAACATGTTACATATGGGATTAGACATGAGCCCCTAGAATTACAGAACAACAGAAGTTCTAGAAAAAAAATTAATTTTGAAAAATAATAACTAGTGTTTGTATCATGTTATGAAAAAAAGTTGTATTCTTATCAAATAACTTAAACAAGAGGGAATAACTTGTTCTGCCTTAGTGAAAAATCCAGGTTTGCAAGCCTTACACTTGCCTATTGTCTCATTTACCTAAGCACAATTACTTTTGTGAGTGACTGGATCTCTTGGTGAGATTGAGATGGTAACCAAGTATATACAGTCTTCAAAGGCAAAAAACTAGGTAACCATTCAGCTCTCCTGGATAGTCAACATTTGTGCCTATGAAAATATCTTCCTCACTGTCCATTCAGAGGCAAGTAGCCAATGTGTTGCCTGGGACTAAAAAGAGGCTATAGATATACGCACACTTCATTACAATTTGATGTGGCCAGCATTGCTTAATTAAGCAAATAATCAAGCACTCATGTTTGCTCCTCCCGCTTGCGTCTCTCCTTATCACTTGGTAATTTTCTTATCCCTGCCAACATGAGGTGAAACAGCAGCACTAAACATCCACCCCCTGTTTCATCAGCCAGCACTGTGATGGGTGTTTGTGTAATCATTGTAAAAATTTTTTAACAATGTATGGAGGACACCTTGAAATGTTACTTGAAAAGGAATTTCCTTGAAGGTCAGTAGAGTCCTTCCACTCCTGCTTGAAAGACCACTTGTCCTATTTTCCTACCAAGTTGTTTCTATAATTCCAATAGCTCTCACTTTAGAGATTAATGGTGAACTTTTGCATGCTGAACTGGAGTGAGGTGTCTGGTTTTTAGCTGCACTCTGACTTTCTGGTGACCTTAAGGAAGACAGTCTTCCCCAGAGTGGAGAAAAAAACTAAACTCACCAAAAAAACCACCCCAAAACCAAACAACAAACCATGTTGTCTGAGCAGTCATTCAAGTGCTTGATCTTGCTATTCTTGTGCTCACCTGCCCATCCATCCTACACTGCAAGGCTGTAAGCATATACGGGAAGGACTTGGGCAAACTTGCCTGATCAGCACTGAGAAGGTGTCACAGGACAGCATGACAGCATATGTGAAGGTTGCCTCAGGCCAAGAAAGCCAAGCCAACCTCGTTCTCAGCTGCCTGTGCTGCAGGTAGGTATGTAGCTGAGGAAAGGCAAACTGAAGCTGTCTCTCTTGACTGTTATCAGCACTCCCACAAAGCCAGTGGGAGCCTAACATGGGCTTGTGTGCAAACCCTTTGTATGCAAGGTGAACTTGGACTCCAACACTGCTTTGCTCTGCGCCTGTGCTTAGACTATAACAAAAAATTTAATCTCCTCACCTCAGAGCTCTACAGAACGATGATAACAATCCTTTATTTCTCCCACCCTTTGCCTGTAATTATCTATTTAACATTCAAAACTTTTGTCTCTTCCCACGTTTTCCAGAGCCTAGCACAATTTAAAACTGATCATAGGCAGAATCTCTGGACACTACGCTAATGCAAATAGTGCTAATGATAAGAGCAATGCCCCAAGGGTGTTGCAAAGCTATCCTAATATCCAAACCTGATTGTAATTTTATTTAGATTTTATATTACTGACTAAGAGCATTTATCTTCTTGCCATGTGCGGACATGTAGCTAGTGCACATTGCTTATGGGTTTCCAAGATAATGTAATGCAAACAAATCATATATCGTCTGAGAATGAGTCAGACCCACATTTCAACTTGATTTGATTTACTGTCACCTGTGTTGCAACCACCATTAGTCTGTTGAAATAATGAAAGAAAGAGAATAAGGGCTTTTAAGGCCAGTGTGGGAAAGTACCTGTTATATAAGCATCTTTGAAATGCAGAAAGGATAAAAAAAATGGTTAGAAGTCTTAGAGCACTGGAAATTAAAAAAGTGATGCCTCCTTAGAAAACAGCCTTTACTTGCAGTAATGTATGCCAGAGTGGACTCATTTGATAAATCTCGTCTGACTTTAGTCTTATATGTACTCAGGACTGACTCAGATGTGTGGAAACAAGTGAAATCCCTTATAGTCAGCTCAAACCTCATACCAGTTTCAGATTGGTCTGTCCTGATGCACAATATAGGACTATAGTTAAAGCTCCCAATCCCTGTCTGTATCAGTGTTTCTCAAGTTATCACTGAGGGCTAAATCAAGTCGAATGATCCAAATCCTTGTGACCAGCAGAACAACCAGCCCTCTCATCTCTCTGGGCCAGTCAGGCTTTGATCCAGGCTGTAATACTAAGGAAGTTTGGCAACTTCCTGTAAAAAAGCATTTTTTGATCACAGATTAGGAAAGAGAGGTGGTTTTCCAGGATGGAAAATAAATATCTACTTTCCTAAATAAATGGTTTTGCAAAAATTCTGCCTTCTCACCCCTCCACACACACATACCCCCAAACACTCAGCTGTGCCACCACACCCTCCATATACCTGTTTTGTGTTTTGCTGACTGGACCTGGAACTGAAAGCTGTGTCTACTGGCGCTCTGTTTTGCTGGGTGTTTTTGCTGTGGACACACTCTGAACTGCTGGAATACCTGCTGCTCTTGAGCACAGATAACAAGGTAATGTAAGAAAAGATTTCAAAGGAGACACACAGACATGTTGTCTCATACCTTTTCTGCTCCTCATTATTTAAAGTCTGAGAGAGAGATGTGGGGGGAAAAAAGAGCTCTTCACAGGTCCCATGGGGCTGCAAAGACATCAGCTTGTGAATATTTCACAAGTGTGTCTTTGTCCTGTAACATTGCTGTACAGTTACCTGCAGTTCAAAGGTAAGGACAACAAGAAATGCTGTATATTTCATTATTGTGCCAAGCACGGGAGCTTAAAATTTGCATTTTGTAAAATTCAGTGGGTTTTTTCTGTGGAATGGCTAATATTTCAGTGACAATGAGATCCATTTTAAACCTAAATATGAAATCAATTTATGCTCTCGGTATGCTGCATCTTCTCCACATCTGGTGAGTCTCTAACCTGTCAGCTGTGTGAAAAGTTTGTTTTAAACTGCATCTAAGTGGCAAATGGCAAGGTTCCTTGGTCTAGCTCTATTTTACAGTCCCAGTTTCAGCATATCTGAATTGATTGTGCTCATCATAGTGTTAGCTATCAAAAAACATCTCAAATATGCAGCTCTGTTGCAAATTGTGCTACAGTTGTATATTTAAAATTTTTTTAATGGGATGGTCTGAGACACTGTTCAGAATATGTTTGCTGTGGTGGCTGTGATTGAGTAATCTCCAAATTTTTGGGAAGTCTTGCTTATTTCTGTTGACAGGAGTATATTTTCCATCTCAGTTCCCTTCTTTTTTTTGTTCTGGCTCCTTGTACATCCCAGAAGGATTTGCCTTCCTCCCTTCAGCTGACTCTGATTTCATCAACTAGTTCTGATAGTGAAAAATTCACAGGAATTGGGTCTTTGTATATTTGCTCTCATGAAAGAGAAATGAAAACAGGAGGAAACATATCCAAGAAAAGTGCAATAATGAGCAAAATGTGAAATACAAATTGGTTTTACTCATCTTGACTGGCAAACAAAGTAAATCAGTATCAGCATGCATTGGAGTGCTTTGTAAGATACAAGTTGTTAAAGAGCCTTGTGTTTTCAGTTAGCTGATTCTGTAATAACAACTGTTGGGACTGTCAGCATTGCATCATTGTTCTTAGCAAGCAAAAGCAATTTGGCCTATTGTTTCCAGAAAGAGTTTTCTCTTATAAAAACAATAGAGTTGTTTAACCTAAATACAAAGACATATGATGTCAATAATTTTATATACATTACAGACTGTTACATGGTCTCTAACAACTGTCAGTGCCCAGAGATAACTTCTACATGGCTTGTTTTGCTCATTTGTTACAAGAGTAAAAGGTGCTATGGGTCGTTTAAAGTCTGATCAAACCAGAGTGAAATTAAGCATTGTCCCATACTTTGTCCTGCTGAGGTGCTGAAGTATCTTGTTTCTGAGTGTGGCTGCACTTGCAGTTGCAGTTGTGTAGGTCACAGCTTGCTGGCCACTTCAGTAGGGTCAACACATCTGGCCCCTTAGCAGGTTGACTCTGCCTGATAAAGCAATGTCAAAAGGCTCATTTCTGATGTCATCTCTGTGTTTTAGGAAGACAGTGAAGAACCTGAGATGACAGTGGGTCTGACCACACCTGTACTGATCCAGCACTGCAACTTTGTATGGTAGCTGAAGTCATGTCATTAATGTGAACACAGGAGATGAGCCATGTGCTGCTGATGACCTAAGTGTTCCCCATGCTTCAAACTGCTTTTGTAAGAATTCATTGGAGGCCATTAATCATCATAAAGGAATATAAGGGGATACTGAACATTGATACTTATAGAGATGAGTGAGTGCTCATGTGCTTAGGCCTTCAAGAATAAGAGCACATTGTTCTAGTAAAACTGACAGGATGGAGTATGAAATTACTTCAAAGTATGCTCATAAGCCACAGTCTCACAGTTTGATGTGCTCCTCCTCCTTCCCACAGCCAACTTTCCCTCAGGTCTCTTTCATGCAGGTTTTAAGAGCGAATCATAAAATGTAGTACGTGTATCAAAAATACCAAAACTTCAATTCTATTGCTGTAATATGAAGAGTCTTGGATTGTCCTTGTGGTTTCTTCTTAGATTACTAAGGCTAAAATTAGTGATTAAAGAAGAATTCCCATATTGTAACTAAAACAGGCTTACTGCATCCTCGATTAAATTGTGAGACTGTGCTGAAGGTGTGAGAGAAATATCTTACAAATTCTTTAAGATACCCCATTTACATACCACATGTCAGCAAGGCATGGTAGGAGTTAACATGACATTCATTTTACAAAAGAGATAGGAGTTGACTGTTAATAGTTTCTGTTTAATGCTAGGCCACACAGACAAATGCTTCTGTGAATTATCTAGAGAGCTGTTAGGGAAGGAAAGATATTAATTGGTCTGATGCGAAGTGGGAGGGACATATAAGAAAGGGAAAATGAAAGAGGAGTTAAGAAAACCACAGCTGTAACTATCTGGTTGATCTGAGCATTGTTTTAGATGTCTCATAATTGAAAAAATGTTACTTTATAGGTTGAAACATGTTTGGGACGGCTATTGATTTTTTTGGAAAAGAAGCATTAGTCTTTAATTATAAATTCCTGATTTATATTATCCTCAGTTTATTGGTTTCTCAGGATTCCTTGGGGATTTAGAGATTTGTTTGTTTCTTTGTTTGTTTGTTGTTTCTCTCACTCTTCTTTTAAGGTATTTCTTTTCTTTTTCTTTCTTACTTTTTCCTTTTTTTTTTTTTTTTTTTAAATCCGTGAAGGGATTTGGAAACCTCCATAGTGGGTTGACCCTAGCCAGATGCGAGGTACCCACTAAAGCCATTCTCTCACTCTCCCTCTGCAACTGGACAGAGGAGAGAGAAAAAACCAGCTAAGGATTCATGAGTTAACAGCTGGGAAAGGTAAGTTACTGATTACCTTTATGGGCAAAACAGACTCAAAGTGGGGATATTACTTAAATTTATTACTAAGAGTATAGGAACCAAAGAGTGAGAAATAAAACAGTCTTAAAAACACTTTCCTTCCAACCCTCCTTCCTTCCATGTTCTCCCTCCTCCCCTCCAGCGGTGCAGGGGGATGGGGAATGGGAGTTGCAGTCAGCTGTTGTTTCTGCCACTGCTCAGGACAGGAGTCCTCCCCCTGCTCCCATGGGGTCCCTCTCTTGGGAGACAGTCCTTGATGGACTTCTCCAGTGTGAGTCCATCCCTTGGACAGCAGTTCCTCCCAGCTGCTGCCCTATGTGCCACTCCTCCATGGGGTGCAGTCATTCACAGGTGAGCTGTATCAGCGTGGATCCCCCACAGGGCCATGAGTCCTACCTGGGAAAAACCTGCTCCAGTGTGGGCTTCCCTCTCCATGGGCTGCAGGTCCCCAGCAGGACCCTGCTCCATCTTGGGCCTCCCAAGGGGTCACAGTCTCCTTCATGCATCCACCTGCTCCAGCACAGGCTCCTCCATGGGCTACAGGGGGATCTCTGTACCCCGATGGTCCTCCCTGGGCTGCAGGGGCAGAACTGCCCCACCATGGTCTGCACCACGGGCTGCAGGAGCCTCAGGTCCTGCTCCTGGAGCACCTCCTGCCCCTCCTTCTGCACTGACCTTGGTGTCTACCTTGTTGTTCCCATGTTCTCACTCCGTTCTTCCCTGGCTGGAATTTTTTCTGCACAACTGCCTCCTGTTCTTAAATATGTTACTACAGAGGCATTACTGTCACTCTTGATTGGCTTGGCCTTGGGCAGCAGCAAGGAGCCCATCCTGGAGCCGGGTGGCATTGGCTCCACAGGACAGGGGAAGCTTCCAGCAGCTTCTGACAGAAGCCACCTCTGTAGCCCCCTTGCTGCTACCAAAACCCAGCCACAGAAACCCACTACACCTCCTATTCAAAAGTATCTCAATGTTATCTAACTTTTACTTGTACCACTTAAAAAAAAGTTTTTATCTGCAGTCAATCTTTTATGTAAGAATCTGAGTCTCTGTCTTCCAAATTATATTTGGCCAAGTCCTAATCATTGCAGAGAGGTAACTCCATGCTTAAAAAAGAGTCAGCTCCATGTTTAAATAAGATAAATGCATCTCTACCTTATGGCGGAAAGGATTTGACACAATGTCAGTGATTTAGGTCAGAGGTCATACAATTTATCTCCCATCCTTGGAGAACTGTTTCCAAATAAAGAAATAAATCAATAGATAAATAAAATTCTACTGTTTTCTTCAAACTACTTTTAAATATGATAGAAACACTAAGGAACTTCCATTCCTGGCAGCATATTTGTCACCACCAACATAAATGTTTGCTCTTTGATTCTTAGCAACTTCTCTAGTGGGGAGAAAAAGTCTTTACCCTCATTGGAAACACTACTTTGCATCTTCTGAGTAATTTTCAATGGCTGTTTAAAACAGGCAGAGGTTTTTGAGTAAATATGGCCAAAAGTGTGATGCTGGTGCTAGCAGTCTTAGTTACTGCTCTGTCTGTTGTGCTGTGTTCTATTTGGGGATCACTGTGAACAGTACCTAGAAATACACGATAGCAGAAAACTGAAAGAAATTCAAATGTTGAATTGTGGCAGAATAAAGATGATGAGTGAGCTGGTTTAGTAAAATGCCTTGCAAATAGTACCAGACCACCACTCCTTATGATTGCAGGATTACAGTGTACATGCCGTTCCTGGGTTCTGGTGCTCTTTTCATTTCCATTCTTAATCTAGAGGGACTAGGGTAAGGAGGGGGGAGAAACAATCTCTCTAACAATACCATAAACAAATCACACAGAATAATGGTGTAGGCTCTTCTCAGATTCATCACCCTTCTTCTTTTGATTCTGATAGTCCTATTAGTAACGTTGCCATTGCAGAGTGATTTATTTAGGGACTTTGAATTTGCAATTGAACTGTGCAGCATGCGGCTTGCTATACTAAGGGATATGGTTCAGTACCTCTGAATAGTGTAACCCTATGGAATCTGGAGGCAATGTGTTGTAACTTACATATCTTCTTCTGGAGAATTATATTAAAACTTGACTTGATTTTTACCTGATGTTTCACCTATTAAAATGAGACATTTGAAAAAGAGGGAATTTGCAGCTGCTGGCTTCTCAGAAAAGATCAACTGTTTCTGTAATTAATAAGGAAGATAACAATTTAAAGTAATGAAACACCCATAATATGTTTCAAGAAAGCAGCTTGTTGCTATAATTAGAACTAGAATCAAATTTTTATGATGGCAAACACCATTTATTGAACTCCATGAATAGAGCAGCTTCAGCAAGCAAATAACACAAGTGGGAAAATATCAGAAGCAAGTACATGACATGGAAAAATTAGGTTGACAAGAAAATGTTACAGCTGAATGAAGCTGAGCTTCTTGAGGTTCCCCCTCTCAAAAAAATAGAGCATACAGAGCAGCAGGCTGGTGAGTTTAGGCAGGCTGGTGTTTATGGCAGAGGACATTGACCTGCAATGGAGTCCTGACACAGTCACAGATTTCAGATGGGACATGGGGACAATCAGCTTCTCCAGAGGTTGTATTACATCCTTTACATTGTGGTACTGGTACACAAAGTTAAAATTCATCTCCCCTTTCTATGCGTAATTTGTTATTGTTTCAGTCTGTCCCAGAGAGATGAAACTACTGTCCTGCCCTCCCTGCTGGTATGTCTTCCACCATTTGCTCATGTGCATCTGCAAACATTGGCTATTTACCATGTGGAAGCCTCATGTGTGAATCTGTGTCTTGGCCCAAATTTGGCCTTTTTCTTCTGGTGTATTTGAGCTGTTGATTGATGAGTTCTCAAATCTTTATTTTGATGATAAAGTCTGCAGATGTTGTCTACAGAACCTCAAGGGTCTCAGTCTGGTTTGTTTTTTCCTGGGCTTTGCTTTCTGTTCTGCATCATGCTGTAGGAGACACAAGAGAGAGAAGTGTGACTTCTTCTCTGCTGTTCCAATCTGCAAAATCTGTGTTTATTCTGGCAATCAATCTGCGTTTCACTGGACAAGAAATATACGAGCATGGAGGTGGAGTAAAGTTTGGACCTGTGACCCTGATGGAGCTGTGTCACTAGGTGAGGAATTACTGGACTAAAAGAAGTGCTCAACAGTTTCTGGTGGAGCAAAAAAACATGAAAAAGATGGAAAATGAAGCAAACAAAAATATGTTGATATTCCTTTGATTTCTGCTCATTAAGAACAAACCCCTTGCACGATGATGATAATGAACCTTTGCATTTTATTCTGGAGCGTACCAGACTATATTGTAACTGGGAGACTCGGCAACTTCTCTCTCTTTTTATGCCATGGAAGGCCTAGACACTACCACTGTAGAGAGACCTTGGTCCCTTACCCTTCTTCTCCTCCTCCTTCAAATAAATCTACTCTTGTAGGTCAGATTTAACCCTCAGCAGTGTTAGAATACCTGGAGAGCCAGGAAAAATATGCTGCATTAACCAGTAGCGGTTTGGTGTCTATAACACTGAAGATTTGGCTGAAAGGAATTGCTTCATTACAAATTTGGAGCAGCAGAAGGATTTTATTTATTAATTCCTTCATGTGTTTTAAAAATAGTTTTAAGCATCATGTCTACTTTGGGCTGGAACATTTCAACCAATATAGAGAGTTCATTATTGGTAAGCATTTGCTTACAAGAACATACGTGCCCTAATGTTATAGAAGAGATATGCTTGATTTGGTTATACCACATTATTCATGTAATGTATTTGCTTTTTTTAACATCTTCGAGATACAGCTTAAGATCTTCAAAAGGTAAAAGGTTTAGAACATATAATTTTTAATTAAATTGTTGCATGTTTTTACATTTCTGCTGTAAGTTTCAATTTTTCCTTGGGCACTTTGGCAGCTGATATGCTGGGACCTTGTTCAAAATAAAGCAGCATCATTCCTGAAACTGCATCCTGCTGGGTGACACAGTCACTGAATCTGAAAGAGACAAGTGAAGACTGAACACCCATGAACACTGAGAAAGAGCAAGGTGCTTAAACTACAGGGCAGAGCAATATTGCAATACTTACAGGAAAAAAAAATCCTAAACAGGTGTAAAGGTCATCTTTGAAAAAGCTTTCCAGCTTCCTAGAGTGCAGGATAATAACTGAGCATACGATAAACTTATCAGTCTTCCCTTGTTTTTCATACTAAACTGCTTTTGATGTAACGGGGTAACTGTAGCTTAATTTCTCCTACTCTATCCAAGATATTTGCTTATTAAATGGCCCTTGTCATCATGGTATCTGAATACTTCTTACACACTAATACATTGCATCCATAAACTCTCCAGTGAGAGTAAGGGAATATTAGCCCCATTTCTGCAAATGGGAAAAAAGGTAAGGTGATACTCTTGTCTCTTCTCTGAGTGTATCTCAAAGGAATAACAAAAACTTCTGAATTAGACTTCACACCTTGACAGGAACTCAGAAGGGAGCGCTGTCACAACCATTTCTTTAAGGGACAAATAGCTCTCATTGTGCATAGGGTAGAAATTACTTTCTTGAGGTTATACTGAAAATCTATGACTGAAGACAGAATTGAGCCAAAGTCCCTTGAGTACTGTACTCAGTGAGGTTGCCTTTTATAATTTCTATGTAACAGTTATTTAGTTAATAACAAGATTTTCTTTTTTCTTTCCCCCTGTTGTTTTTATTTTTGAATGCATTTCATGCTCCAGGTTCACTGTAGCTCAAGAAAGTCTAACATATATTTATAAAGCCAGGCAATATATAATGATCCTGGAGACAATATTGTTGTCCATGATGTATGAAGCAGAAAAAAGAGAGTTTGATTTTCATAAGCTCTAATGACCCTCCTGGGCAGTTGGAAATGTACATTGTTTGAGATAATCAGACAAACTGATTCCATTATAAAAAGATGTATTGTTCCTATTTTATGTTTTCACAAGAATTTTGTCTAATTATTGCTGACATTTCTAACCATATTGTGAAGTTTTTCAGGGGGAAAAGAAGGAGTTTATCTCCATTAAAACTGGAAACAAACTGATGTTAACTGTTTTTATAAGCTGGATACACTAAAATAAAACCAAATGCATCAGAGCAATTAGGAAAAACTAAAGCAAAGTCTGTCTTTCCTAGGTTTTCCTTGCGGAAAAAAAAAAGAAAAAAGATGTACCAAAGATTATGATCCAACAGCATGAACCTGTTGTTCTTAAAAAGCACTGTGAATGTTTTTCATTAAGTTATCTGGCACAGGAAATCTGCTGCTGTTTAACCCTTTCATATTCTTGGTGCTGAAATGTTTAAATGCTGAAATACAAATGATGACAGATTATTCACAACCATTTAGGATTCAATTATTATTCCTGTTCCTAGTTATTTTCAGAAATAGATAAAGATTAGATATAGATACAGATGATATAGATTTGGACTACTTCTTGGGCTAAAATACCCAAGTTTTTACAGAGTTTATTGGCAGTGAAATACTGTGCTTTCTTTATAGTCAATATGATTTGAAGCCAGCAGTATATTTTTCAACTTGGATACAATGACCTTTTTCTGGAAAAAAAAAAAAAATTCAATTCAATAGTTATTGGCTAATCAGCATATTATTGGTTAATACCCCAGAGTTGTTAAATATGTAGAGAGTCTGCTTGGAATTACAGCAGGGAAGAGCACTGTTACTCATTTGTATTGTTTGGAGGTGAATTTCCATGCCCCACAGGACACTTACCTTCCCTGTGGTGCTGCAGGTGAGCTAAAGTCCTTCTATCACCATAGTCTCCAATGGTGTGTGAGAAAACTCTGTTGCCATCACTAGCTCAAAAGGGGACCTTCTGGTACTGTGGCTTCAAAAATAAACAAATAATTAAATAATCACAGACTGACCTGCTCTGAAGTTGTCAAAAAGACATATCAAATTATGTCCTCAAATATTTCTGACTATTTATGCAATCTGGTCCCTGATCCTCTGTGGAGATTAGACCTTCTCATGAAAACATGATTTCCAAATACTAATTTTTCCCAGTATTCTACAATTTTCTAGGAGCAAGTTTGCTAACATTAGTTAGGATAAATGCAATGTGCTGCATGCTCAAAAGTCAGTACCACCATACTGACCAGAGTAAATCTGCTGAAATATCTATTGGAACTAATACTGTTCTTGATGTTAGCTGTACGACTGCTAAAGGCTCTGGGTTTATTTATCTAAAATATTTTGTGTCTCCTGCAGTCAAATGCAGTGATAGAAAAAGGACATAATATGTGTGCCTTGAGTGCTTTCCTGTGTACTCCTAAATCATACAAAATTTCTGTATATCCGGGTTACACAGGACACAGACTGAGAGCTAACACAGCTGAAAAGATGCTAGAGACTGATTAAAATTAAAAATCCAGTTGTTTTTGTTTGGGGGGGGTGTTTATTTGTTTTGTTGGGTTTTTTTTGTTGATGGTGTTTTTTCCTTTTGGTTTCCTTTTGTTTCTTGGTTGGTTTATTTCTTGTCTCCAACCACCCCTCACCTCCACCCTCCCAAGTAAAAAGATGACTGTTATTTATTTTTCTAACAGGAAAAAAGGGGAAAAAAAGTAGGATAATTTTCATTTGGCTTATTAATCTTGGCATCAACCCACATTATTTCAGAGGCTTTTAACAACTGTAGTTACAGGTCTTGTACAGTCTGTCAGGTTCCTCTATGGGGTGGCTGTAGAGGATAATTCCTTTAGAAGTCTTGATAGATAATTTTTCCAAGATATAATTGTAAAGTGGAGCACTTCAAGATGAAATTTTTTCATTAGAAAAACAAGAGATTACCATTAGAGACTATGTAAAAGATTTCATATTATCATTCCTGAATCAAAATTGTAGAAAGAATATTCCACAAAATGTTCCAAATTTTGAATTATTTTCTTTATCTGTGACCAAATTAAATGGAAACCTACTGCCTTAACATTTGGGATGAATATTTAATTTGTTTAATCATCTGAATAGTGAAATACTAAAAATGAGGCTTGATTATTGAGAGTGTTACTGATTTTTTTTTACCTGTATGCTTCCAGAATTATATCAACAGCCCCCCTCCCCAAGAAAAAACAGAGTTGGGAAAGAAAAGTGGTAGAATGTAAAATTACAAAAGTAGAAGGCTAATATTTTGTTCCATGTTTTTGTTTTCTGCCTCAGGAAATGTACTGTGTATGAAGCATAATTTACAAAAAAGTAGAAAGAAGATTGTTTCTTTGAAGAGAGCAGACAACACACAATTTTTGTAAATATAATATTTATAGGACCTTGCAATTAATTTACAAAAATTTTACATCAAAAATGTATGTTGATGATTTTACTCTTTAGGGACAACAATTGTCTCCTCAGTCATGTTTTCATTCACTAAAGGCAATTATTGTTGCTTCTAGCTGTAATAAAAAAATAAGCGAAACAGACAGAAGTGTCTTGGTAGAAATTGAGCTGAAACTCCCACTGTGGAAATAATCAGAAAATTAAAAGCTCTGCAATCTTGCAAATAACATTGCAACTTAATATTGTTGGAACATAACATTATTATCTCTTTTTATAGGGAAAACAAACATAAATATATTTTCAAACAACACTGATGTTATGGTTTCACTGTTTTGTCTAACAGAGAAGGAAAAAATGGGAAAAAGCAATAACTGCTTCCAGTTGCATATCAAACAAACAATTGGGAATTTGTGAAAAATTATCAGTGGTGGCAGGATTATATTTCTGCTACTGTTAGATCAGCATCCTTATCAAACTCAGTATACACAACACCTAAGACATGTGGCTCGTCTTGCCATCTGATGGGCTCTAACCTAAATTTTATTCATGTTTGGATCACTTACTCTCCTATGAGATACTGTTAGTTTCACAGTCTGAGCAGTACAATTGAAAATGCAAAACAGGGAAGGCACCAAGTAATTTATGTATCCAACTTTGTTTTAGTGTTCATCATCTTGTTCCAACCCCCTGCCATGGGCAGGGACAAGTTCCGCTAGACCAGGTTGCTCAAAGCGCCATCCAGACAGGCCTCGAACACTTCCAGGAACGGGGCATCCACAGCTTCTCTGGGAAGGATGTACTAGCACCTCACCACTCTCACAGTGAGAAAGTTCTCTCTTATATCTAACCTAAATCTAGTATCTTTGAGTTCAAAGCCATTCACCCTTTTCCTATCACTACATGTCCTTGTAAAGTCCCTCACTAGCTAACAACAGTCTTGTATGACTAATGAACATTTGTCTATGCTTTTCTCTCAAGTAGAGAAATTTACATCACCAAAACTTATCTTCCTTAAGGATAGATCTACTTTTGGACCTATTTCTGCATTCATGCACACTAAAATACCTCATCAACCACAATGGGCAGCCTCCTGATCTCCCGGGTTTGCGAAAGAGGAAAGTCATAGAGCATCTCCAGATCTGCAATGCTGCCATATTTAGTAATTGCTCAAAATACTAGGAGGAAGTCACACCATCTTTATTGTGGTACCACACAAAAATTTGAAATTTGAGCCCAAAAGAAAAAGTATACAGGCTGTGGCCTTTGCTGCTACAAGTAGTTTACAAGGTAATGCAGAATGAAGTCCCATTCTACAAATTAGTGATAAATGTAGTTTTTTTAACCTATCTCCCTATGGGGAGAATGGTTTTAAAAGAAGTCATAAATCTCTTTCCTTTCAAAACCACACAAACTTTAGGAACAGAAATATGTGAACAAATCTGGAAGGTGATAGGAACCAAACTGAAGTTCCACCTGACCAACAAATGAAAGCCATTTTGCTGCAGTATTTCATGTATAGTGCAATAAAAACACTTCTAGATATACACTGAGTTTTTCAAAGGATGATCCAAAGGTGTGGATGTTCCTACATGTGTAAAGTATCATTTGAGGTCTCTCTGATTCAGAGACATGCCATATTTTTGTCTTTACCCTTTGTAACCTAAACACGCAGCTTCATATATATAAACATCCACATGAAGACATGCGCACACAAATACATCCACATATTTTATTTCGATTTTAGGGGTGATTCTAAAGGATTCTACCAAAATCAAATCAGGACAGTAACTATGCAGGTGAGATTATGAACAAAAGGATAAGCCAGGTTGGTATGATATTAAGCTGCTCCACTTAAAGCACCACTCTAAAATGTTTCGATTGTGTGCTGGGGTAATGGCAGTCAGATCGTCTTAAGGAGTTGCCTTCTTTAGATGGAGGTTATCAGCCTTCAAATACAGTACCTGACTGCACACATGCTTTCATTTTGCAGTCCCTGATAGGTAGGTGTGTTTTACTGCTGGGAGAGAAAAGTGTGCACTCATGCTTATCTTAGCTTACAGAGGTGTAACTTCTAGCACAAAGGTGGTAATTGCTAACTTGATTGTTGGTGATGGTAGGGATATTTTCTAAGAATTAGAATTTTACAGAAATCAGTCTTTTACAGAAATCACTGCCTTTAGTTCCTAGAGGAACATCTTCATTTTATGATGCTATTTTTTTTTTGGGGGGGGGGAGAATCAAGGAAATTATCTCATTTTATTGGCTCTAAGAATGAAAACACAGAATTTCTAAGGATTTCTAATACTCGAGGAGGTATCCTACATGAGGAAAGTTTAAACAAAATTCAGCTGTGTAAATCTATACTTACCACTTCTGAAGTGAAAGGATCTGAATTTGAGAAGAATGTAAGAATGCAAGTGAAAGAAAATATTCAGATGGGGTGCTGCTGAAACACCAAAGATAGAATAAGAAAAATATAAAATCAGATGCAAGAAAGGAATGACAGAAATTTAATCCTGACACCTGTGTCTGGACATCAACATTTTTTAAAGGATGTCCAAAGCTCCTCCTAAAGCAGAGACAGTTTGGGAAAGGAAAGGAGTACTTATTACCTTCTATTCTACATTTAATTTCCTAGTAACTGGCAATACCTACAGGCATCGCTACCTAAAATCTGACAGCATCTAGCATCTAAATATGATAGATAAGAGCCTGGCAGACAGGCAGGGGACTCCCTCCCTCTGTTTATTCATGTGAAATTGGGAGGAGAGAAAAACCTCTACAGGAATTCTTTCAGCTCCACCCCTGTCAAAAGCTGAAACTAATGAGCTGGAAATAGGAAATGTGCAAAATAACTGACACTTCCCTATCTGAACTGCATTCCTTAAGAGTTGTTTTTTTATTACTAGATAAATGCTTTGACATGTGTATTTATGTGAAGTCTGAATGTGATTTAGATACCAACTACCTGCTGAGCTAAGAATATTTGCTCCATACTTAAACCAATATGTTTATTTAAGAGATCTTTAAGTTTTAAAATGCCCTTGGCTTTCAGCTCCACAAATGGGTAACCTTTGTATGTGGAATGCATTGTGCACTCCATTTGTTATTAATATAAAGTAATATTTTCCCTTTGCTCTGCTCGATTCTTTTCTTTAGGAGTCCTTTTGCTGTAGCAGACTCACGTGAAAATGTGCATATACATGTTTGGAAGAGGATGGAAAAGGCTGATTCTCAGAGCTTCTGCTGAGAGATGATGTCCACCAATCCTGCTTAAATAGCAAACAAAGGGTTTTTGTTGCTCTTGCAGTGAAGTATTTTGAGAGGTAGGGCAAATCTTTTGTTTTGTGTTTTTGTGCATAGCATAATAAGGTTAGAAGTCGTGGATATTGCTTTGATTTAAAGAATAAATGGCAATGTCATTGTGCAGACAAAACAATTTAATTCATGATTTTTATTTAAAAATGGTTTATAACTGAGCTCTATACTTTCATGGGTGAATTCCTTAACTCTTTACTCCTTGATTATGCATGTTTAATGCAGGTATGGCTTTGCTCAACTGAAGCTCTTCCCCAAATCAGTGGAAAAAGTTGTGTAAAATTATACAGCCTTGGCTCCAAAAGCAAAAACTCTTCATTTTTTTATTTGAAAAATAAAGTACTATTTTCAGGTCTTCTGATCACGAAATATTTGGAAAGCAGCCAGCAGCTGGAAGGCATGGTCATGATTTGAAATTTCCAGCCAAATTCAGGACACCTTTTTCAAGAAAATTCATCTTGTAAATAAAACCATCAATATAATGCAAGGTAATCCCTTCTAGAATTAAGTCCTCTGAATGTAAATGCATACAACAGGATATTTGGGTTCCTGTCAGCAACTGCACCGACACATGTGCTCGAACTCTTTCACTTAATGTATAGAAGAGGCCAGCAATCTGCAATGCAAAGTTTTGAAGGCAATTACTCTTTTTAATTTAAGTCCACATTCAATTAAGTGGAGCTGAATTGCTCACATCCTTTCAGCCAATTAGTTGCAGGCTTAAGTTTTTGTTTTGTTTGTTCTTCTTTCCCTGTTCTACCACCCGCTCCCCCATCTCCCTCCCGACCTCCCGCCCCCTCCCCCCCCCCCTCGAAATAATCAGTCCTTGGGCTTCCTAATGAACATAACCCAAACTGTAAAAAGAAGTTTCTGGGTGTTAAGATTTCAGACAGCAAATTCTAAGCACCAGATCCACAGCAAAGCAGGTGCACCCTTTGGAAAACAAGTGGCATTTGGGTTTGGGGTGCATTCTTGCGGGGGAACCATGCCACAACCTTGGGGTGACAGAAAGTAGCGTGGCAGAGAGCAGGATCTTTGTGCTGAGGACACCACGGCATTCACAGCTGAGCTGAATCAGATTGAAAAGGAACTGTCAAGTGCCGTGCCTGCCATAATTAACCTTTTTCAGGTTTCCTTCCCATCTTTTAAGCAAGCTTCCTCATAGGTTATTATGCCCTAAAGCCCATAATGATATAAACCTGTGATGATGGAGCACTGACCTCTCCACTCTGCTTGGATCTGACCTATAATATTTTGAGTAGTGGAGATCTGAACATTTGCTAATATTTTCATACCTTTGTGAGAAGTAAAAAAACAAAAACTCTCTTGTCTTTTCTGTTACATATTTCCACAACCATGAATGTTAAATGTTATTTATTAGGGTGGAGATGAGCTTGCAGGGCTCGTTTTTAATATAATGGCTAGTATCATAATTCCTTGAAACTGTCCCCGTGGTGAAATAATGAAAAGTAACTGAAAAGAGCAGCAAATGCAACTTCCCAGCGAAGAATTATTTTAAAGTATTCCTCTCTTTGTAGTAGCTTCAAATATTTGATAATAGAATTTGTTACCCTGTCTAGAGATATAAATTATGAACTTAGCTGTAGAAGTATCCCTGAATAAGACCCCTCCCTTAGGCTTTATGTACTGAGTCCACAGAAGCAGTGTGATATTGAGCAGGACATTAGTAAGAAATACTCATTGTAAAACACATATTTGACTGGTATGTGAATCCATAATCTGATTTAAAAGATTAGTTGCAAAGATGTCATATAGAGGAATTAAAAAGTAGGATGGAAAGGGAGTCAATTTTAGGTTTTTTTTCTTCTTAAATTTTAGAAAGAAAAAGATAATAAACCACCTGGATAATAAGGCAAGATCCTTAAGCACATACAACACTGTAAGCCACTAATTTCAGTGACACAAAACACACACTTGGAGTAAGCTGAACTGCCTGACTGAATTGGACCTAGAAAGCTCAAGGAATTTAAAAACTCAGGATCTGCACAAAGAGAACACTATAAAAAAGTAATTCTAAATGAACAGAAATGCTAATCTGTCCATTTGGGTTTTACTCTTTTTTATAATATAATAGTTGATAATACTTGACTAAAAAATCAACATTTGTCATTATAGTCTTGAAATTCACACAAACTTTTAGTCAAAGTCATTGCTCCTGTTCTATAATAAACCCTATTAATTTAGTAAAAATTCCATTCTCTTAAACCTTTTCTTTAAGACCAGTTCAGAAAAATACTGCTGTAACCACCTCACTTCACTTCTAAAATTCCTTCCCTGGCTTCCTTCACCACTACATCAGATAAAACTACTAGTTCTTTCCTGAGCTTGAGTGCCCACTGAACTCCACATATGTCAGTAATCACACACGTAGGACCATTCACGTACACGTGGTTTTGCACATCTGGGGTGTCAGCTATTCATTAGTTCCTGACCTCACTTCATGGCTCACCCTGAACTATTCCCCAGCCTTCGGTTCCTTATGTGCAGGCTGTCCACCCACAATTAGCTGGGAAAAGAAGCACTGTTATAAATTTTTTTCTTTGAATTCACCCCTAACACAGTCCCTGTATGAAACAGCCAGTTAATAATGTCTAAATAAATGGCCAAGAGGAATTTGGGGTTGAAGTTTTAGTTCCACTTGATTTACCAGGGCACCCACATCACTGTTACAAATATTTTCTTCTTGAGCTTATTGTCTTATGCATGTGTATCTTCATTCCCTTACCTTCCCTCGACCCCCAGTATTACTGCTTTTCTTTTTAATTGTTTTTACACTCCCTTGTTATATCTAGATACATTCAGTGTGGCTGAAACTGACTGTATTAGGTCCTTTCATGTCTTCCCCTTTCCCTGATGGAATTAATCATAAATAGCTATTTCAGAGAATATTTTCTCTAAGAAATGCACATGTCTAAGGATAACTTTGTGGCTTTTGATAAAGGGACATTGCTGTGAGTTGTAAAGGCTTCATGAAATCAGGAGGGCTGACAGCAAAGTCCTTTGTTTTATCGCAAATATCTAAGACCACATAACTGATATATGGCTGGCTTCACATATGGCTTGTCTTTCTTGCCAAGTCTACTGGAAGACAAGAAGACTGATCCAAGAGTTATTTTTTGCATGTGCTTGGAAGTCCTGATTGCAGATTCCTCCTACAGTGGGGGGACACTATTTCAGTATCAGTTTTATAGCACTATGCAAAGATTTTATATCATTAACCCTATATGCTGTGCCTGGCTTTAAAACAGTAATAATAATAATAGAGGAAAAAAAGAGCCAAGTCCAACAGCTAAAAAGTACTTATTCTGTTTTTAATGTTACAGGCAAAGCTTCCATTCACTAAAAATGGACTGAGATTCCAGTGCTGTCCCTGAAGGGCGGTTAAAAATGACAATTTCTTTTGATAATGCTCTCTTTAAACTGCATGTGTTATAGTCTTCTGTGCTGTGCCTTCCCCCTTGACCTCGTGAGTGCACCTTCTGGGTCAGCCCAGTAGTGAAACACCAGACAATGAGGAAGATCTGATGGACATTAATTCCCAATGACAGCTCACGTTCTGATTATGGGAGGGCTGCTCCCATTGTTCTAAGAAGAGCTTTTCTGTATTATCTGCGGTGCAATAGCTATTCGCTGCTTCTCCACATCTGTACTGCACAATGATAATTTGGGAAACAAAGCAGTTCTGTCATGTTTTTTTTCTTCAGATTTTTGTCAGTTTCATTTTCATTTTTGTTTTACTGCACCTGCATTGCTGAGTGAGTTTTGCTAATGTAATCTTAGTAGCAATTGCTTTGAGGTTGTCAGGCCAAAGCGTGAGGTGTGAGAAAGAAAAAGAAAGCTCTGTGAGCCAACAAATAAGACAGAAATATAAAAAAAAAAAAAAAAAAAAAAGAAAGAAAGAAAGAAAAGAATCCAGATAATAATAACTTGTTTCTTACAGTCAGACTCCAAAGCAGAGTTTGATGCATGTGCATCCTTTTGTCTTACTTCTATACGAATATGAGACAGGCTGAGAAAGACTTGATTAGATTTCTTAAAAGTTTTCCTCGAGCTTGAGGAAATTTTGCTGATGTGAGCTCCTTAGCCAGTATTTTAAGTAATTCAAACATCCTACATATGTCCAGTGTTCCTAAAATTCTGAACACTCTTCTTAGGGCCCACCTATTTCAATTGCTGTCCAGACAAATGCACACAAGTATCATTTTTTTGTCTTCTTTCACTGATGAAAGAGATTTCTCTTACATCATAGAGCATTTCTTCTAGTTCCCAGAAGTCATCTACTCCAGTGATTGTGGTCCTGAAGAAAAGGACACAGACACACTGCAAATCTGACCAATTCACTGGGTTCCTTCGCTATTGGTTTTGTATGAATACAGGATAAGAAAGCTCCCAGAAATACAGGACTACTTTGAATGGTGCTTGTTTGCCCATCTGAAGAGAGACAGCATCAAAACCTTTTATGACCACATGTTTGAAGTCACACATAATACAAGTTTTTCTTTCATAAACAGCACTGTGTCACAGACAAGGCTCCTGCAGTACAACCCAGAGACTTCATTCCTGTAACTTGTGCAAAAAGCCACAATATCAGTTGCAGAGCTGGAAGCAGAAGTCCTGAGACCAAAATGCCTTTCATCATCTTTTATCATGGAATTATAAAAGAAAATAGGGATTTATTTTATTCTCTTTAATGGAGCAAATTACAAATGTCAAGAGACTCAGAAGAAGAAATGGAGAGATAGTGAAGCTGACACTAACCACTAGCACATGCGAACAGGAGCAGCAGGAAACACAGAATACACTTAATGTCAACTGGAAGAAGAAAACTACAGACACTCTTGAAGAGGAGGATGTGCAGTTATACTTGGCAACTGCTGTGAGAATTGCTAATATGTGTAGCTGGCTGAGACAAGAACGAACCATCTTGTTGGCACCTTTTCTGTCAGGGAAGGCAATAGAAGCCAATCTAAGATGGATTAAGGGTACTTAAAATACAAAACCAAGCAATGATCACAAAAGAGCCCACAACAAGCTTTTTTTGAAAAATACACAGAAACAATAATTCAGAAAGACAAATGAATTGAAATTTCTCATTTAAAGGGGTGTGTATCAGTGGAAGAAGACCAAACGACAGAGATTCTTTACTGAGCAGCCCAGCAGACAGTAAAGCCAGCGAAGTGGTCTGACAGACAGGATACCTGGATCTCTGCCTTAACCTACTCATCTTGGGGAAGGAGTTAATAACTTCCTTGCCAGCATTTAATTGAAAACAGCTCTATCCAGAAGACGTTCTGCATATTGGTTGTTTAGGAAAGACAGAACACCTTCCTGAGATTATCTTGTACATGATTTATTAATTATTTCTACAGAATCAGATTAAGGATTCATTTAGCAAAAGTGGGAATGGGACTCATAGTAAAATAAGGCTTTTGGGATACAGGGGAAAAGGCTGTGTACTAAACAAGAGTGAACAACCTTTTACTACCTCACTGGAAGAGTTTGGTGCAAAGAGCTTACATTAAATAAGACAGTTGGTTAGTACTAATTACATTCTTAAAGGAATTCTGTCTTGATCATGTCTTCCATTCATTCCCCCTCCTCAAATGTCAGTTATGAATGTATTTTTGTAGGATGATGCTTATTTCATTTGATTAGACTAGGAATAAGTAAACGGATATTGCATCATTGCTGGGTTTTCCCCCCTTTTTAATTTAAATGCCTTATAAAGTATTACATGTTATAGTTCATTAGGTTCTCATTGATTGGACACTTATTAGCTTCCCAAGCCTGTTTCATTGTTCTGCTGCTGTGCTTTCACCATTTGGTATTCGGCACTCTGCATAACGAATAAATTACAGTTGAGAAAACGGACATCACCATATGGGGGTAATTTGTACTTTAACAGAAGGACAGGGCTCCTGGACTGGTCCTAAAGGGAAGCTCTGCAATCTTCGAAAATCCCCCTAATTTTTCCAATTATTTACTTTCAAAAGGCCTTTTCCATCCCCAGTGTATGCAGATAGGAACTTTGAATAGCAGTAAGCTGGGGATCAGGCATAAAAGTTGTAATTTTAATTGCAGAGTTTCTTATATGCAGATTAGACAGTATATACACTGATTAACACCTTCATGGCTAAGGGTACTTGTAGGCACAGTGGCCTCTTGCAATATTATGATTATGTGGCCTATTTTCAACCTTGGGTAGTTTGTATTCCTTGCATACTACCAGAGAGTTTGGGAAATAAATTTTGGAAAGCTAAATTTAACATTATTACTGACATGTAGCTGCTATCTGGTCACAGAGTCACACATTTTTCCACTTGAGAAAAGAATAATGTAATCTTTAAAATTATTGATTTATGTTGTTCTTAATATAGAGAAAAGATGTACTCCATTTCACATAGTTACATCGTGAAGTTTTTTCTATAGATAAAAATCCCTGCCTTCAAAAAAAGTAGACAGAAAACTATGGTCAAGCTTGGAATTCATAGCCTAGCCCTAGGAAAGGTCACACACAGTGAGCCTAAGCAAGCATTTTGCTTTCTTTTGCCTTTCACCCACTTTTCCAGGACTCTTGAAGGTGCCTATTCAGTCCTGATTAGACCTGTTTGAGTTCTAAACCGGTGTATTTAGAAAGGGGATTTAGCAATATTTTAAATGAAGTCTTTCTCATAATAATTTCTATACTTTTTCAAAATATTTTTTCTTACTCAAAGTGTCTTCATTTTGTGTAGTTCTGACACTGTCTTCCTAGTTAACATACTGAGGATAAAAATAAATAGTGAGCTAAAATATCTGAGCTACTACATATTGAGCAAGTTTTCACACCAGCTACTCCATGACATCAGAGATATATATTTGAGCAGAAAGTCTCTTTTACCTTTAGGATGATCTCATCTTTTCATCTAATGTACTTGGCATGCTAAAGATAGCCTTCTGCTTTTCTTTACATTTTTCTTCCAGCTTGGAAGTGGGTCCCAAGTTCCTTCTCACTTGGTGGTATCCCAGACGGTCTCACATGCAGTCACCCTTACCTCCTGTGATGACAAACTAGGCTCCTTCCTGAACACAAAACTGGTAAAATTTGAACTCCAGACTTTGCTTTAGGTTTGCATCTTAGCTAATTTTGACTATGGAGTCTCAACACAGAAGGAGAAAATGTCTCTGAAAAGTGAAGTCACCCATTCAACCTTTAAGTTCCTTGGAACATGTTCAGATTCAAGGAAGTATACTTGTGCAACAGTTTTATTTCTTTTTCCCCTTACCACTATGCAGACCACCAGCAACAAGAAATTGGCAAAGTCTGTGAGAGCAATTGCTTTAGATTTTCATACAAGCAAGAAGAAATTCTTAGAAATTAAGAACTGAAGTGTTTAATTGCCATCTTTTAAACATGGGATAATCCAGATTGACCCCAAGTGTTAATACCACTGGAGCATGATCAGAGAGAGCAAAGCAAGCAACCCATATTCATATCCATAAGCTCTGGGTGTAATCCACTGCATAGTAAAACAGAATCTATTCAAGACTGACATAAATGATGGCAGGGGAGAAAAGGAATACATACTTCCAGCCAGACTGGCCAGTCTCCAGGCATTTACTAGCTGATGTTCTGTGGCTAATACCTTATTTACTACCCTTTGGTTATTGGCAAACGTTGATGATTACTTGTATCTCATGGTTCTCACTGAATTTTCTTCCCAGGTAAATAATAAGCTTTAAAAAGCACAGTAAATAGGAGAAAAGACACAGAGGACAATACGGGAGGCATGGAGTCCTACAGGAGTGTTCTGGATCCAAATTCTTTATCAACCATTCTTCCAAAGACTCCCTTTTTGCTGGCTAATGCAATTAAGAGCCAGTTCTATAGCTTAACAACCTCGCTAAAGGCTATGAGTGTTGAAGTTACAGTGAGCAGCAAATATATACTGGAGGTTGTAGACAGACCTGCGAAGTTGTTTATCAGTCTTCTGGTCAGTAAGAAAGAGTAGGTGACCAGCAACCAGAGGAACACAACTGCAGTTACCTTGGAAATTATTGAGAATTTTACCCAGATTCAGAGCTGTAGGTTTAATTTTTTAGCATAACTTAAAGAAACTATAAATGTTCCATTTCCACTTTTAAATACCAAAAATAAGACTGCTTGTAAATATTTGATTTTTTTTAACTCTACAGCCATTTTAGTTAAAAATTGAGGGAAAGTGAAGAATTCTATATGCTCTACAAAATATCACTTAAGGAAAAAGAGATTTGATGTGGCTATATGGATACCTTGTTTGTAACTTTTTAGATATCTGTTTCTCATAATGCGAATTGATCCTTTACATTTTTTATCTGTCTCTGTGGAGTTCAAAGCTTTCCTAAGCCTTATTTACTGGGGGCAAGAAAAATGTAAGCCTTGCAGCTGTTGGCTTTTGCACTCGTATGGCTAAGTTTGAATCCAAAGTGCAAGTCCTGTGCAGTGTGCTGAGGTGATAAAATGTGAAGATGCAGTATTGTTTCGTTTCTGAGTACCTTATAGTAGGTACCAGTACGAAGTTACTGAAGGAATAAGTAGGGGCAATGTGATTTATACAAGAGAAGATCAGAGGGTGTGAATTGCAAAGGCGTTCTGAATAAATTAAAAGATGAATTATAAGAACTGAATTTGGGAGACAGGTCGCCCACGTTGAACAGGTCTCCCCCATACAGCCTTATATCATACTTTAAGACTCCTATGTGCTATCTGCATTAATATAGTCTTTACTGGAAGAATAGAAATTTAAAATTAAATTAATATCCCTACACCTTGATATTCAGAAATAATAATAATGAAAAATAAACCTTGTGTCAGATTCTTTCAGTTGCTTGCTGCTGGAGCAGTTCTTACGAACTTCTAACTTATTGGTTAGAAAGACAACAATACAATTAAAAAAAAAAGACCTGTCAACAAAGGAAATACCTAGTTGCTTGGGAATAGTCTCAAAATCTCTTCTGATTCTTGAGCTCTTTCATCTTAATATTCTGCTTTATTTATATGGTCTTGCAGATATTGATTATTTATCAGTCACAGTTCTCTCAGTTACTAAGAACATTACAAACAAGAACAACATAAGACAGTACTTACTTAAGATGACCACACTCCCACTACACAACTGTCTTTAGACTGTATTTTAAATTTAAACCAAATAGTAGAGTAATACTAAGCTTTCTTTTTCTCTCCACAAATGGTTGATATCACCCCTTCCTTCCATAAGGAATACTTGGGAGTAATTGAAAAACATCTGAAGGACAATGCAGTCATTGGTCACAGTCAGCATATCTTCATAAAGAAAGTCCTGCATGTCAAACCTGATTTCCTTTTATGACAAAGTAACCTGCCTAGTTGATCAAAGGAAGCCAGTTGATTCAATGTTTTTGAATTTCAGAAAAGATTTCAATACTGTCTCTCACAGGATCCTTCTGGACAAAATGTCCAGCTCACAGCTGGGTAAACACATCATGTGGTGGGTGAGCAATTGGCTCATGGGTTGAGCACAGAGGGTAAGAGTGAATGGGGGAACATCAGACTGGTGACCTGTCACTAGTGGGGTTCCACAGGGCTCCATCTTGGGCCCTGTACTCTTCAACATCTTAGTAAATTACTTGGACAGTAAGTTTACACTAAGTTTGCAGATGATAGAAAATTGGGAGGAGTTATTGACTCAAAGACAGAGGCACCTTGCATAGAGACCTAGACAAATTAGAGGGCTTGGCAATCACCAGTTACATGAAGTTAAACAGGCACAAGTGCCAGATTCTGCAATTGGAATGTTCGTACAGACTGGGGAATGAGATTCTGGAAAGCAGTGCCATACAAAGGGACCTGGAGGTCCTGATTGATGGCAAGTTGAATATAAGTCAGTAGTGCCCTGGCAGCCAGGAAGGACAATTGTGTCCTGGGGGACATCAGGCAAATTATCTCCAGCCAGTTGAGGGAGGGGATTGTCCCTCTCTGCTCTGCACTGGGGCGACCTCACCTTGGATATTGTGTGCAAGTTTGGGTGCCACAATATAAGAAAGACGTGAAGCTCTTAGGGAATGTCCAGAGGAGGGCAATGAAGATGGCGAAGGGCCTTGAGGAGAAGCCGAGTGAGGAGTGGCTGAGGGCACTTGGTCTGTTCAACCTGGAGAAGAGGAGACTGATGGGAGACCTCACTGCAGCCTACAACTTCCTCATAAGGGGAAGCAGTGGGACAGGCACTGATCTGTTCACTCTCATGACCAGTGACAGGACTCAAGGAAATAGCATGAGACTGAGTCAGGGGAGATGTCCTGTGCAGAGCCAGGAGTTGGACTTTGATGATCCTACAGCATCCCTTCCAGTTCAGGATATTCTATGATTCTGTGAAGTGTTTCTATAGAACAGAACCAAATCTTTTTTTACCGAGTGGAAACTCTAAGGCTGTTGTGACAGGACTCTCTTCCGGATATGCTTTACTCTACAGAAGAGCAGTGTCTGCTGGTAAAACACTCTTTGTCCCATCAGTGCTTTAAGATCATTTTAATTTGTGTCTGGGCGGGTGAAATAGAATACATTACCTTTGGAACTAGTGACATTTAATATTAGAGGCTGGTTTAATCCACAAAGTTCAAAACCAAAATTCCCCCAAATGTGGAAATGTTAATGTTGGGAGACTTATTTCAATCTAGTGTTTATGGCTTTGGAGAAGCAGCGTGATTTCACTCAGCTTAAACTTCATGTTATGTCTTTAATAAGAATATAAAGTCTCAATCATCATTCCATGTGTTATGATATCATGTTGTGCATGAGGCTATATAGACAGTTGTATATAATTGTTTTTAAAACAAAAACCATTTTGGTGAATCTAGAGGCTGCTTGACCCAAGCAACATTACTTGTCATGAAGCAAAATCTGTAAAAGGTGTTAAGCCAGGTAATATTTGAAGAGGGTATGTTACAGTAAAAAGAAAAGCATCAGCATAAACTGCAACACAGCATATCCTGGGCAAGCTAGTAATTAAATTGTTAATGGAGTTTCCATTTTATCAAAATGAAATATAGCATCTAATCTGCAAATTATGAGTAAACGATTAATTATTACATGAGTATGAATGCACAAATGTAGCTGACATGCAATGGTTTTCACTGAGAACACATGCTTTTAGCTTTGCATGGTGCGATAAACTCAGATCAGACTAAACAATGAAAAATATGACCTACTCTGCTGAAGCGGCCTATTTCTTCTCTTACAGATTATGTAGTATTTTATCATAGATTGTTATAAATTCAAGCATTCCTCCAAGACAGAGACCTGACTTTGTCAAAAGACTGGATTGCATTAACTGAAGCTCTCACAAGTGCCTCTTCTGTAGCAAACTCTACATTTTAGGGTCAGGGGTGAGCTCTTATTTGAGTAGGAGGAAAATTGTTAATGAAATTTTGCTCAGTGAGCTGTGTCACCCTTTATTCTTGCTGTGCTCCAGGCAGGTCCATACTGTCAAATATCAGAAGAGGCTGGAAATGAGTGACACATGTCTTCAAGACCAGAAATGACAGTGACCTTCCAATCCTTTTTGTGAAGGAGCAGGGGTGTTGTACATAGCTATTAAGACCAGAAATGAATGCTGACATTTTAGCAGTGTTCTGTTTGGTTCTTTGCTTCTTCTTATGGCAGTGGTTCAAATGCTATTCTTAGTTTTCCCAGCACAGACTTACAGCAATCCTTTCCAGGACACAAAACCAGATTTATGTTGGAGTCAGTGAGGGCAAAAATCACCTGGTCAGCTCCATCACTGGAATTGCGACATGTGCTACATACTTGATTGGAAGCAATGTTCTCATATCCTGAGGAAGGGAAAAATAGGTTGCCTTTTTATCACTAGGTTTGAGATCAGACAGCATCACAGTTTATAGCTCTGAGTTTGGGGTTTTTTTTTTCCTCTTCTTTCACAGTTTTGTCCTTTTTCTATAACAGTTTAATTTTTCAGCACCAAAATCCTTTGTGCATAATATAATCCATATGGAAATGATGAGACAGTTAATGGAGGCTCCAGACATGGCAAATGACTAAGGATAGGAGGAAGAAGTTAAAGTGTATGTCCTGACTTATTTACATAGACAGAAGGACATAAGTGGTTGAATCTTCTCTGTCTTTAGCCCGGCAAGTCAGCATGATATACAGAGAACCTGCAGAAGTTTAAAAGAGCTATAAGAGATCTGAGACTGAGCCTGATGCACACAGGCAAAGAATAATTGATACTTTGAGGTACAAAAAGGATGAAATCAGAAGAAATGGTCCTGAATTGCAAACCATGCTTGAGCACAGGCAGCAATTGTTGATTTGTATATCAGTCCCAGCCAGGTTAATAGAATCATAGAATGTTTTGGTTGGCAGGGACCTTAAGGATCTTTTCATTCCAACTGCCTTGCCATGGGACATGATCACCTTCCCCTAGACCAGGTTGCTCCAAGCCCCATCCAGTCTCACCTTGAACATTTCCAGGTATAAGGCATCCCCAAATTCTCTGGGACAACCAGTGTCTGACTAAACAATTTCTTCCTTGTGTCTAGTCTGCACCTACCCCCTTTCAGTTAAAGCCTTTCTCCCTTGTCCTGTCACTACCTGCCCTCATAAAATGTCTGCCTGCAGCTTTCTTGTAGGTCCTTTTAGGTACTGGGAGGTGCTATAAGGTCTTCCCGCACCTTTTTCTTCTCCAGGATCAACAACCCCTGCTGTCTCTGCCTTTCCTCATACGAGAGGTGCTCCATTCCTCTAATTGTCTTCATGGCCATCCTCTGGAATTGCTCCACCGGTCCATGTCCTTCCTGTGCTGAGGACCCCAGAGCTGGATGTAGCACTCCATGTGGGGTCTCACCAGGGCAGAACAGAGGGATGGAATCCTCAGCATCCATCTGCTGGCCACGCTGCTTTTGATTCAGCCCAGGACACGGTTGGCTTTCTGAGCTGCAAACACACATTGCTGGGTCATGTTGAGCTTCTTGTCAACCAAGTTATTTTTTTCACTTGCATTTAGAACAGGTGCAGGCATTTCTGTTATGTGCGAACTTCGCTGCAGTTACCCTTGCTCTGATTACATTACAAATGAGGCCATTGCAAAGAGGTGTGCATGAAGCTGTATCTAGAGAGCTCCTAGACGGTGAAAACCAGAGCAGAAATTATCAACCCATCTAAGAAGCCACAAATGAAAGAAGAATCCAGTGGGGCTAAAATGGAGTGCCCATTTGTATTATTACAGTACCTCTGTCATAAGCTCTGAGATCAGCTTAACAAACAGTTAAACTTTTTCTCCTTTGGCAATCCCTCTGGAGTATCCCCTTAGTGTACAGCAGGGAGGAAGGATATGCTTGAAGCTTCTGGCTTTGCAGTGGTGTCCGTGTTGATGAAAGTGTATCCTGGAAAAACTGTGCTCTGATGTATCATATCTAACATGGCTAGAGACTACCAAAGTGTTCCCAACAACTCATTGCCTTGGAGAAGGAAAGCAACTCCTGTCCTAGGGTATTAAATGTTCAAGAATGTATTGTCAGAGAAGCCTCCATGGAAACCGTGACTGTGCATGACTGTCCTCTGAGCAGAAAAGGAGAAAAAGTAGGAAACAGCAGCACTGCAAGGAAGAGTGGTAAAGGAACATTGCCAGCACGGAAAATCTGGTATTATGCTAGGAAGCCCCTCCCCAGTGTACCACTTTGCACTGTGCTTACCTCTGGAGTGGCTTGGCTGTGCAGTGAGTGCACATACAGTGTCCAGGATGGGGTATCCCAATTCGGCAACATCTGTGAATGACCCAACAGGGAGATAAATACAGCCAGGGTGAGCACTGTAGTGCAGAACTGTCTGAATAGAGGGGAATTCTGCTACATGACAACACTTCTGTGCCAGGGAAAAGGTAGTGAAAGCTTCAGTGCTTCTCCTGTTGGAGACTGATCTTTGGCATAGTATTTTCCAAGGAAATGCTTGAGGTTGGAACTTTCTTTTCCCTGTGGTTTGCCAGAAACCAGACATGTCAGTTTTTCAGTGTTTTAAATCAGGGATGTATGAGACAAAAACAGGATTCTGGTGACCTAGGGGCCCACAGCAGAGAGGAAAGCAGTTTGGCATACTGAAGAGCACTATTCTGAGAGCAATACAGTGGCGTGTGGGCTGTACACTTGATCTTCTTGTTGAATTTAGGTTACTGTATGTTTTTGTTGTTGCAAAAACACAAGACATTGAATGTCTTTTTTTTTAAAATGTTTGCTGTAAGTAAAAGAAAACACTGTTTTCTCACTTATATTTGACCAATGAATTGCCAAAAGCATCATATAATATATTATTTTATAACCATATCTACTATATCTACCTTATTACTTGCACAAGAATTGGATATAGATAGATGATATGGAACACAACCAGAGGTTAATGTGTGTCAATAGTTTCTTAGGAATATAGAAAATATTTTGGTACCCTCTTTTACTCAAATTTCAATGGCCCTAGAATATTCTCTATCTCTTTTTGGAAAACAAATCCTTTCCTGAAAGTGTTATGTCCAGTAGCCACAGAATGAAGTCCAAGGGGCAATGTGGCAGGGCTAGAACAACTGAGATTCACACTTGAGAAACAGCACTAAGTCTTACAACTAGAGTAGGTTTATGCTGCTTTTTTCTCCAATTAACACTCAAGTATATGATGTAGAAAGAGCTCTGATTGATGACAATTTTTTTTATGAGATCTGGTTGTTTTCAGCTTTTAGTAAGAATGTATTTCTTTTGTGAGATTGCTTGTTTACAGACAGTGTCTCACTTGCAGTTCTATGGCAACTAAAATTCGGATGTAACACAGCAAAATGATACAAAACATCCACCGGCAAAAGTGTTTAAAGCATTCTAAAAAACAAAAAGAAAAAGTTTTGCTTCCAAAAGATATCTTGAAAACTTTTATTTTTAATAAGCTGATATTTAGGGAGATAGAGTGTAATGCAAATTTAGACTTTCAAATGTTAATTTTATCCAAATAACATCTTTGTAAAAAATATATTTAGGTTCTGATTTGTTCTTTGGTATTTGGCAAGATTATAAGCAGAACCTCTGTTAGACATGACTAGGGGGAAGTTGCAACATAAATAAAATATTAACCTAATTAAAGTGCATCTTTTTAAGTCCTCGTAAACCTTATGAGGTCCTACATGTGATTGTAAAGCAGATCCAAAATTCCGTGGAAGGAATAGGTGTTAAGATTCCCTAAAAGATCATCTTCTAATGCATCAAACATATCTGGTTGTTCTGTAGCAAGTATGAATACCCAATCAAGAGTACATTAAATTTGATTTCAATGAAAGGAGATGAAACTAATTTTTTTAAGCAGACTTTGCCATTCTTACTCACACTCTATACCTTCTGCACCATTTAAAACTTGGTGTGATCCTTAACCATGATGTGGTATTTCAGTTTTCTTGGTCTTGAGAACACCAGAGAAGCAGATCCATTCCTCTGCTGGCTGGTTCCCATATATTTTCATTGGTATGTCATTTTTCCTGCGTAGCGCATGCTGTCACTTCCCAAAGCCACTGTGCAAAGTTTGAGCTGGTATCCTTGGAAGAAATCAGTGTTTGTTGCTTTAATTTTTGGTGGAAAGCTGGCATTCTGTCATTTCAGCTCATCATATTATTATGCATGTAATAATGTGACATGCTTAACTGCTAGCTTCAAGCTGAACATTTAATGTGGGATACACCTACAGTGTTTTCATTTCAGATTGCTGCAGTCAGACCCCAGAGCAGCTTTCTCATCTGGAAAGATAAAGTCCGTAGCGTGCACATTTTTGACATGGACAGATTTGTTTTAACATGTTCAGAATATATAAAAAATGTGAATGATAGAAGTCCAACTCACCTTGAAGTGGGCTAAAAAGAAAGATCACTATAGATTTTCATGTATGTGTGAGATGATATATTTTTGTGTGCTTGAAGGTGTAATAAATATAACCTTAACTATTGTAAAGTATGTTACAGAGGTAATTTGTGATTGTAAATATATGAGCAGTGTATATACGCTAAGGTTTCCTAAAGTTAAAACTTGTATATATGTCAAAGAATATGCCAGTCTTTGGATGGAAAAAATTAAAACATCCTTCACACAAAATCTAGTTTTTCCACTTTCTTTTTTTCCTTGCAATTAGCTTGTACTATATTCCAAGTATGTTCAGTAATCTGCTGATCAGGAATTATTTTAAGCACACTTTAAAAAACATGAGTGTTTATCACATTAATATTTGCTATGTGGTGATAATGGGAAAATGAATCCTAAAACACCATCTCTCATGAGTTGGGTTCTGGTGAACACACTCATATACTGAGCTTTCCAGGTCTCTGGAGCTCTGCTGCACCAAATCACTGAGAAATCACTGCAAAAGTTCCAGGGCCAGAACACCAAGAAAAGCCATCCATGGGCACAGGTGTGTGTAGTCTTACAGTGATTCTAATTAATTTAGGGCTATTTAAATCAAAAGCTGATTCCTGTCTAGGTTTGTGTTGCAGCTTGGATAAGTATATGCAGCTGGCTGTGTTGCTTCATAGAGGAGTGCTATGAGAGAAGAATAAAGGCATCAAAATATTAGAAAAACCCTGTAGCAGGAAACCAGAGACCGTACAAATGTATAGTTGAGATCTTGCAGTCACTATTGTTATCTGCCTAATACTGCAATAGCAATCACAGCCTATGAAAGGCACACGGTCTCTTATGCTTAGTTTCTGTTCAAATAGACATTTCCAGGCTTAGGTAATTTCCTGGGATGGGTGTGAGGTTTTTTCCATACTCCTTGCTTTTGTCTGCACAGGACTCTCAACTGCACATCTGCAGAACTCCCTCCCAGCCTCTCCTCTTTTCTGGAGGCACTTTAGAGATAAAGATAACCGTGTTCACTCCTTCACCATAGGACATTTCCTTATCAACACGGTCTTTTGCATTCAGAGTAATGCTAATTGAGAGACCTGACTGTAAGATTCTAGCTGAGTCTCACAATCCAATAAAGGGTGACATTAAAAAAACACAGACTCCCACATTGACTCTAGGCCAGGACCCAGATGAAACTGTCTTTCTTTTGGTAGTAAGAGGATTCAAGAATGGCTAAAAAGTCTATGGCTCTCACAGTCTTTCCTGCTAATCATCCAAGGAAAAGGATAATAAGGCTAATGTAGAGTCTGTGTGGTCTTATACAGTTTGTATTGCCTTTTTAGTCAGTCACTTGTGGTTGACTTCATCCAGCTGAGGTTCCAAGCATTGGTTTCAAAGTTTACCTGGACAATTGTATGCCAGCTACTTAAAAAATATCTGTGGATTATAATCTCTTCATGTGTATTTCTTGAGTCAAATGTAATGTTTTATATACATAAATAACATTTTTGAGTTATTCTTTCCCCCGTAAACATGTTTGATTTGATTAATCTAGGTTGAACACTGGTAGTTCATTTAAGTAAAATAGTTTGTATACTAATGAGATCCAGTCCAGTTCAACTTAAAAAATATACTTACTTTTTTTACTTTTTTTTTTTCTTTTAAGAGATAAGAATGTCCTTTCTCCTGTTATTGAGTGAGAACACTGAGGAGATTTTCAAATATTTTTTTTTAGCCTAATTGACTTGAATTTTGCTCATCTGTGGTAGGTTATGTTTTCTCATTGTAGAAGATTTTTCTTGGTAAAATCATTCCCTTCACTAATGAGATCCATCCTGATATGACAGGAAGACAGCTCTTAAAACACCCACCATTTTCTCCCGCTCATTTGAATAGCAGCAAAGGGACATCTTTTAAAGTAATTTTTATCAGTGAGATTGGGCTGAATCTCATTAATAAAGAAATGATTTTACTCAAAAGAGCCTTCATAGTTGAGCTATAACTCAGATTAGTGAGATCCAGCCTGATTAGAACGTCATAAGACATTGTACTTCTGCCATTCAAAGCATGCAACAGTTCTGTAGAGACCATCCATTTAGTAAAGGCTGTTTTAGAGTGGCAGGGAGGAAAGGTGAGGAAGATGCCTGGTGGTGTTTTTCTCATCATTCCAATGTGTCTTGAGCACAGAATGTCAGTTCTTCCTTTTGTATATTCAGATTGGTTTTCACTATATGTATTTTTATTTTGCTGAGCTTAAGAGTCTCGAGTAAGTGCAAGTGTGCTAGAACACTGCTGTTTGACTTCACCAGACATTTACATAAGCCCTAGTCAAGTACCCACTTCTCTCTAACTTTGCCTCACAAAAAAACCAGAACAAACATATTGCTTGCCAAAGGTCAGTCTAAGCAAAAATGTCTGATATTTTTGTTTTACAATGCATTTGACTTTTTTATTTCAGCAAAAAAAAAGGAAATAATTGATGAATGAGAAAGAAAAATACCCTTAACAAAAACTCATGATGAATTGCTAAATCTGTTAGTGGACTAAACAGTTAGGGCACAGCCCTATGATGGAACTGGAGGTAAAAGAATTTTACTTTAGAGGGTAAAAATAAGTGGTCACCATAGTTTCCTTTGCAGATTATCAAAAATGATCTTTTGCAAAAGGATAAAGATTCTTTTTTAAAGTGACTTTTCAATCAAGCCTCCTTTTTTGGATACTATTTTTGTCTGTCATTTTTTTTCTCCATAAGACAGGCAGAGAGAAAAGAGAAAAGGAGCAGGAAAGAAGGACATATTTTTATGTCTTTTTATACTCTAAATAATGATTAAAAAATTTCTTGGATTTGAGCAAATGGGGAATGAAAATCTATGTAAGATTTAATTTCAAAAGATTTCATCTTTCATTGAATAAATAATTGAATCTAACATTCCAAGCAGCTGTCATGGCAGGTAAATTTCTGGGAACTACTGTTCTTAAGGAGACTGAAAAGTTGGTACTTTCCAAGTGCAAGACCTTCTTCACCAGAACCAGCCAGCTGGGATGCATTACTTCATTACTTTTGGCAACATAAAATCAAGGGAGTATAGAACTGGGAATAATTACCTGTTTATGTTAAGCTTGATTTGGCATGCAGCTTTTGGGTGCAGTTGCCTATTTGGACAGTAAGGATAATTCCAAAAGGAAATTCACCTAAGCTGGATGCATAATGCAGTCAGTGCAAATGCCTCACCTTGAAGGGCAGTAACTAACAGGGGAACTCAAATATATATTCAGATGAATACTGAGCTGTGTAAGGTACAAATAAAATACAAGTGAAAAAAGAAAACATTTCAATTGGACATCTATGAGTAGTTGTTTTCTTGACACTGTCACACCAAGAGCAGAGGTTTGTAATAAAGACTCCCATTTTGTTTCCACAGCATCATAACTCTGATATTCTGACATTTTATATGAACTGCCTCATTTTCAGATATTGCTTTCAAAAGATTTCTGAAGACAGAGCTGAAAAACTCAGTACCAGCCATTCCCAGGGCCTATAGCTCTTACTTTATGGCTCCCCTGATTTTAGTTTCCCCGGGTCTTTCCCAAGAAAGAGGCATTTACTTTTGCCTCCTTGCTTACACTTTTTTTTACATCAGTGGAAAGTTCATATGAATTCATACCATCCCACCAAGTGGTATTTTGTCCATACCCAGTCTTTGCATAAGTACAAAGAGCTGCAGCTGAGAGCAAGGTAAGAGTGGAGTGAACCACTGTGAAAAAAGGAGCACAACAAAATGCTACCAAATTAGACTGAACAGTGTCCTGTTCCAAACTGCCAATGTTTCTGTGAGATAGAGTGGCATTTCCTGAATATTAATGCACAGTTAGCAAACCACTGAACACTCAGTTGTCCTCAGTAGAGGATGAAATAGTTGGCCCACTACTGAAAAGTAGCATAAATCTTCTATTTAGACTAATGAGACAGATACAAAGGGAAGGGAGATTCTAGCACCTTAGTAGTAATGGATTGCCCATGTACTAAGCAACCTCTGTTTCATACAGAACTTATTAAATTAGCATTTAAATCACAAAAATTCAGCATAGGGAATATTGAACTTACTTGATAACACCCAGCTTGCAGAAGCCAAGCAATCACAAGAAAACATTGCAACATACTAAACTGTGGTAAATAACACCAACAAAGCATATAAAAAAGTGGTTATATGTGCTTTTTCCACCCTTCAAGCTGCTGAAGGGTGAAACAGTTGCATCAAGATGGATTAAGATCCTACTGTTAGTAAAAAATACTTCAAGGAAGGACAACTATTACCTTAGCAAAACCTTGAAAAATATTTAGAGAATACCATATTCATAGACACACTATCTAGCTTGAGGTACAGATGTTATTCAAAACCCTACATGAACAGGTACAGCTGGAAGACCAATTGCCTTCACCTGGGAAAACTTAACCAAAGGGCGTAGACCAGAAGGGAAAGAAGGAATTGGTCAGACTGGGCTTCAGGTGTAGGGTGATTATTGTGTCTCCAGTAGGAAGAAATTGGAGGACACTTAAGGAAGACTCTGTAGTACAAATCAACTGTGTTTGAATAAATGTAGACAGTGGGTAGCTCTAGTGTTTTGTGGCAAATCAGCTCTAGGTTTGTGGCTAGTCACTGAATGGCTTAGCACTTGTGTAGCAATACTTTTATCAACATGTCTCTGTTCCAAAAACTGCTGTGCTGCATACTCTATGGTGAACTTGGAGTCATTGCAGGGATTTTTATAATTTCATACCCCTTCCAGAAGAGTGAAACTATTTGTTTTTCTATATTTAGCACAACCTCCCCTCTTGCCCTCAGGTCTTAACTACGGCTGAAAGATTAGGCCTAAAAGTATTTTATGAGCTCATAAAATCTAAAAAATACAATAGGGTCTAGATGGCTTAGGTTATTGCTGTTAGGAGATTCAATTTCTTATGTGAAGATCTCTGTTCTGGCTACAGTAAGCACTCCAGAGGAATAAACTAGTCCTTTTGCACACAGATGCACATATCTGTGTTCTTTTCCAAAAAGAAAAGTTAGGAACACCTGAGAAGGCCTCTGACAGCTCAGAAACAGTGTGTTTGACTGAAGGTTGCATAGCACCTCCTTGCTTTATCAGCTCCTACCTTCAGCCCACACTAAACTCACTCACGCATTCATAAGTAAAGTGTAATCTGCTCTCTGATCTTAGACTGCGATGTCTTTGTTCAACTCTCAGTCATTGCCTGAATGTGGTAAGCAATGAAATGTCAGTCTTTGAAATACAGTTCTTATGAGATTTTTTTTTCTAGAAAGTAAATTTAACTTTATCTCATAATAATATTGAATGATGTCCCATTTAGTATTGTTCCCACTTTGCTTCTATCAGCCTTCGTTATGAATGCCATGTTGCATCTCAACCCTTCTGCCTCTGAAGCTCATGTCAATGCCAGTACGTGGGTATTACTAAATACAGAGAATGCATAAGAATCTATTCAGCCAGCACTCCTCCACTTTCTCCAAATTCATTGTGTCACCTCCGCCTCCAGTGGCCTGTCTTGAAGAACCCCTAGGTAATTCTTGAACGCATGGCACTGCTGCCCCCAGGCTCTCTGCGATGTGGTCGTGCAATGTACCCGTTCTTTTGTGTGTGAGAGGGAGAGTATTTGTAAGCTAAGCAAGTAGAAAATGCCTGGTGTTTTCATGAGTGTATGAACATTTGATCCAGAGGGAAGGTTCACCCCCCTGCTTTTTTAAGTGGAATTTTTCACTGGGCTAACTAGTTATTTTCGGCATAACTAAGTCTGGGCTAACTAGTTATTTTTGCTGTGAACTGCTGCAGGTGTTAATTTGGGGTGGGCCTTAAAGGCCAGTCGTAGGTGAGTATCGTAAAAACCTGGACACTAAGCTAAAATCGGAGTTGTTTCCTGTACAGAATCTTAACACAGAGAAGTACTGCGCCACTTTGTGCTGCCCAAGTCCAAAAAATCCCACAAGGTATTTTCATTCCCACCTACCTACTTCTCAGCCTGCCAGTGTCACAGTGGGTGATACAGATATTCTATCACAGGCACAGAAAATGAATGCAGGAAATGTTAAAAAAGGTTCAATTCCTTGCCCACTATATCCATCACAGTTCTTTATTTTGTTTTAATTTATCCTTTTAATGCAAATAATGCCAGCCATAAATAGCAACACTTAAAAGAAAATGGGATTAGGATAGGTGACATCATTCCCCAGATAGGAAGATTTTGATAGGGTTTCTTAACCTGCCCAAAATTCAAGCAACCTTCTCCCCATTTCTGAGGTCTGTGGGCAGCGACCACTATATAACAATTAGTGCAAGTTGTTTCTGATGAGTTCACAGATCCATTAAGGTTTTGATGATCTTCAAGTTCCCTTCCAACCCCAACTATATATGATTCTATCATTATTTCTAGAAAGAGTATAGTGCATAGTTGGGAAGGCACCATACATTTCCCAATGCTTTAGCTATCTCTTATGAAAATTAAAATCTTTCTGTGAAACTGTAGGGTAATTTTCTAAATTCCTTAGACCCCAGTCTTGAGTCAGGACTTTTTGAATACCTTTGTGATTTGTGTCTTCATCACATATGATGATGTTGCGCTAATTACCAATTAGCTTACTCTGTTTTCCACCAGTGTATGAACAAGAAGTGACTGAACACATGAATTCTATTCCTTGCCTCATTTAGTAGGTAGGTTTTGCTTGTAGTTTGTAAACAAAGGTAATTTTTAATTTATTTGAAAGGAATTAAAATCCCTGTTTTTTACAATCTTGATAAAAACAACTATTAACTGCATGATTAATGGAGATTAAAAAGCTCATTTAGAGTCTAATGGAAGTTAACAGGGCTTTTTCTTATTAATGTTTCTAATTGATCCTTGATTTAAGTGGTAGCCATTTTTTTTAAGTGGCCTGTTATTGAAATGGACTTCTAGTAAGAAAATGGACATTAAATCTTTAGGAAACTTTCATGTATAAATCTATACTTGATCTGTACAATTATTCTATTATTAATTTATAGCATCAGAGGTATAAAATCTGCAAAAGAAAAAATGTCCCGTTACATTTTCTTTGCACCTTTTCCTGGATTCCACCCACCATCAGAATCAAAGGCCTCTCTCAAACACATTGTTTGTTAATGCAGGTGCCATGACAAGTCACAGTATATTTGTTCTAACATTTGAATGAAGGCTGAACTTTTGAAGATAGCTCACAAGACATTTAGCCAAATTAATTACTCTACAAAGTAGTTTTCAAGTTATGAAGTAGACTTGTAGTGGTCAAACTTGTATGTAGAGGATCTTTCATGGGAAAGCTGCTACACAGAACAACCCTGATAAAGAAGCTTCAAAGCAGATGCCACCAACAGTATGAATTCAGTTCTGTATGTTGTAGAAATAATACAAATTAGAAATTCATGCTCTTCACAGTTTAAATATGGCCTCGAACTTCTATGTAAGTTACCTGAGACATAACTATCTAGTGTTTTCTGCCTGTCTACTGAGTAATAATTCAACATTAAAAATTATGGTGTGTTTCTATTCATACTGCTATGACTATTACTCATATTTATTGTGTTTGTTTACATAGAACTTAGCTTGAAGGAAGAAGGTTATTACACTGGTCCAAATTCCAAATCTTCAGCTGCTGCCACTGTTATTGTCACTGGCTTTCAGTAAGTTCCCCTGAATTTTGCTGGTGAGGTTCTATACAACTAAATTCAGGCATTCATTAGCATTACTGACTTGTGCAAGCACAGAATGTTTCTGTAATGATCACTGCAGCGATTTTAGAGCAAAAAAAGACACAGGACTCTTAGAAATAAATTAAAATGGACTTTTTACAGGTAACAATTGTGCATGAACACATGCACAATTCTCATGTGCTTACATGCAAGCTATCAGCACGAGGAATAGACATCCTACAGTTTCCCAAAATTAAGGCTTGAATGACACAGGAGGGAAAGTGGGTGACTGTGCTACAGTGTATTTTTACTTGAAAGTCATGTTTTTCCTCTTCTATACAGCTTTATCTGAAGAAAATCTTGTTTATCTTGATTTAATTCAAAGGATATGGTAGTCAGGTTAACAGTAATGTCCATGTTACCAACCCCAACAATTCAGTAATCTTCAAGTGTAATCACGCTATTTATTTATTTTATAAACAGATTGTTTAGGTTTTTTATTAAGAAATATTTGTCAAGGAAGAACTGTAATTGTGATTTTGCATGTGGAGGAGAGAACCTAAAGCTCAAGGGGAATAAAAATAGCACTCTCTCAAGTGTTGTAACTACTTCCAATATGTAACTAACATCATCACATGAAAATTAACTGGGAGGATCTGCAAGCAGCACAAAAAACACTGACATACTATGGGATAAAGTAGAAAGCCTTGGGGCAGAGCAGTAATGACCTGACCTCATGTTTCCTTGGGATTCAATGAACTCACAGGCCGTTAGGCTGGAGGACAGGAAGAAAACATCTTGAAGGATTCAGTTTCTAAATATGAAAACTGATGCAAGAGAGGAAAAGAAGAAAGAAAAAAAGAATGTGTGTAGTAGATAGAAAGGGGATAGATGTGGCAGGACTGAGATAGGCTCAAAAACTGCAGAGGTCAGATGTGAGTTAAAAAGAAGAATATACCATCTGAGTAAGGAAGCTTTAAAGCAAGGCAGTGAAGGAGAGGAGTATAAAAGTCTGAGAACTGTCAAATTACTCCTTGTTCCTTTCCCGTAACTTCCTTCTTTGCAGGTGTAATGAGAGCTCTCCTTCCATGCACTTCAGTATCCTCTGCCACTGTTGGTATGACCATGCTACAATTAGGAGCAATATGCCCCATCCATGCCACTAACAAAGTCAGAAAGTGAAAATACAATAGTTTCTTTTCTGAGTGTATCTTAGTTGGAAAACACTCCATCTGTATGACACCTTCTTACTTACAAGAAAACATTTTGGAGAAGAAAGTGGGTTTTGAGAGGCTTATAATAAAATAACCATACTTGCACATGCTGTACATTGTGCCTATGGATAAAAATTTTGCAAACCAACTGAATCTTTCAAAGCTTCTAGCAGGCATATTCTTATTCTTAATGAGTTCATTTTATAGTGGATAAAGCTGGGACATTTGGCTGTTGGACATAAATTCCATTTTCCTTTTCTGGCCAGGAGTTCATATGACTGACATGTTCCTTGTATGTGATATAATAAGGTGAAATCTTGTTTCCTCTTAGAGGATAATGTGTGATATCATGGCAATGACAAGCATGAATGAGATGCCAACATTTGACACTCTTTGGTGAGCAGTGAAAACATTACAGTGAGAGGTGTCCAGCAGCGTTAAAGAGTAACCCAATCAGGACAAGTCCATGTCTGAGTCAACATCAACTTGATAGAATTGCTGCTTTTGGCAGTTAATGTTGACAATTAGTACAGTGCCCTTATTGTATATGTGAGGGACTTCAGTTCCTTTAGTGGACACTGAGTCCAAAAGCTAAGGAAACAGCTGCTGGGCACATAAGTGTCTTGTTGGAAAGATATGAATATATTTGGAAAGATAGATTTGTGTTGCTGGCCTTAATCCCTTGCCTTAAGTGCCTTCTTTCTGGTGGTCAGAGATAGCAGCGCAACTGAATAAAGCGAAGCATTTTTGACTGGCTAGTGTACATCAGGTCCTATACACATACTGACTAAATTCACGTTACTTGTCACTTGATGCAGTTATGAGATCTGAATGATTTTCAGTCACTTCAGTGAAGGCTGTATTTGAAACCTGGTCCCAAAGCCGCAAGGCAAGTGTATTACATACCTGTCAACTAACAAGACTTGCCAAAATGAATCTACTCATATGAACACATGACCATTATTGCTGTTCACACTGTGAAACACTATACACTGTGACAAAAGTAAAAAGCAAGAGGATTATTATGCTAGACAGTCACTTACCAAATATATTTATTGTGGATAAATGAATATTCCTTTTATAACAGAAATTTGAGCTTTTGATAAAGTTATAATATTGAAAATGTGATATGGGCAATTTAGTAAAACTTGACCTTTTCCTCTTCTAAAGAATAAGAAAATATTTACATTTCCTGCCTGAACAAAGATTTTTATGCTGAAGACTACTAAATATTCTACATACCAAGCTCAAGTAGAAGCAATTGAATTCAGCTAGCATCTGGACCACACAGACCAAATTTCTTTAAATTGTTACAGAATGCTTAATCATTCATCAGATCTAAATAATAACCTACTTACCAGTTAACAAAGCCCAACCATTGTCACATAGGGAAATGTGCAATTTGCTGCATGCATTTTCTAGGTGAGAAACATGGATTGGTGAATTGGTGAAGCTGACAAGACCTTGACCTAAAAAGAATTGAAAACAGCTCCTTGAAATGGAATTCGGAAATGTACTTCCTAATATGGAACTCCCACAGGAGGAAGAAGACTCTAGGGTTATAGAAGAAGATTTAGAATTAGTTCTATTGTCAGGTCTAGAAAATTGACTGTGTCTTACAGGTGTCTGCAGTGACCAAGGACTAAAGAACTGTCAAAGATTCCATCTAGCTTAGTAAGAGCTAATGAAACAGAGATGGAGACCAGGCTCTTGCACAATGTCAGTTGTTCACATTTCCAAAAGTTTTACTACGAACAGAAAAATACAAAATAGTTCTGAATACCTCAGACAGAGTATTAACTCAAGTGTTTTAAGATCCATACTGCAAACTGATCCCATACTAGGCACAGTATTACTTCATCTGCAAAATGCTGATCTGCTTCCTGCCATTTGTTTGTAAATATTGTATTAATAAGAAGACATATCCACTCCTTCAAAGACTATAGTAAAGAAGAATCTTACAACTCATTGAGTTCCCTAAGCTTTCCACTTCTCTTTTAAAGTCTTTTTGTTGTGTATAATATCTATTAGAAGTATTTCTCCTTTTACAAGAACAAAGAAAAAAAAAAAACTAGTCATTACTACTGGAAAACCAGATTACAAATAGTAGTGCTGAGTATCCTCAGGAGAAAGCAATGGTTTCTGTGTTAGTGCCTAGTGATCTCATTAGAAAACAGAAATTTTACACTTATAAACTTGTGAAGGCTTTGCACATGTGCAAAAGCTGCAGTGATCTTTGACTAACCAGTTTGGGATGTAATATGAGACACAGTAAATGAATACTTTGATCATATCAGTATTTCACATTCCCTTCCATTCCATCGGAGAAAACTTCACCAATTTTCCTGACTTGTCTCCTATTTTATAGGAAGGTTGTTCATCCTGGCTCAAACATGGCTATCCCATCTTACATACTTCAATGTCCATCAGATTAAGGTGAGATCCTAGTATCAGAATTAAATTGAACTGGCAACAGTGACTGATTAATTCCTCTTCTTTCTCCTTGTAGCTTTTTGCATCATGTGACTCAATTGGTTGTTGAGAATTTTTATAGAGTTTTTGCCTTCTTCTGATAAGAAAAGAGATGGATCAATTTCCAAGTACCTAGTTCTCCTCTCTGAGATCTATCCAATCCACTTAACTGTGCTGTCCAACAGTCCTCCAACCCCTTTTCTTATTTAAAGTTGGTGAAAAATGTATCTGTATAGATGAGAGTAAGCTCCCTGGATTTTTAAGACATTGATTTATTGTATATAAATAAGAGCTTAATCAACATTGTAATAAGAATTATGTACATGGATCTAATCTATCAACTAAATACAAAGAATCCCATTTTATCTTCCAGAGGTCAAATATGAGATTGGTTTTGAGCTTCAGGCTTGAAGCTGGAGAGGATAGGAATAAGGTTAGCTGCTGTTTACCATAGATTTTTTTATCTTCTTATCTTTATAAATATTTCAGTGACTTCTTTTTGTCCCTTTTCATTTGCACCTTTGAGGAACTATATTTAGGCTTAGAGAATTTGTGTGGCAAATCAGACTGAAAACTTTTATAAATAGAGTTCTTGAAAACTTCCAAGTCTCACTATCTATATATTATACTAGACAGGTCTGTGTAGTGGGAAAGAAAAACAGTACAACTTATAAATGATTTAAGAATATGAAATGATATTAAATTGGTCCAGTCAACAAAGAAAACAAGCATTTTACCCAAGGTGCCTATCATATAAATATTGTAGATTTCTCTTATTTCTACGGGCAGCTTCTCTTAATCAGTCTGCTATCAATACAACCCTTTTGTTTGTGACACAAAAGTCTTTCCACATTAATTTAACAGGTTTTATTTCTAACGAAAAATCCTGTGTGTACTTTCTCTCTCCATACATTGGTAGTCTCTATGAGAAAGACTTTCACTTAGTGTGTTTTTTTTTTAATTCCACATTTGCTAATAACATGCTTTTCAGAAAAAGCAGGTGCTTTTACAGCATCATACAAGTGGTGTGTTTTGAAGGAGCAATATGTAGCTTGTTGCCCTTTGATGTAAATTTGCGAGGAAGACAGATTATAGCATCAAGATGTTTCTCTGTGCATAATAAACTGCAGAGGACAAAGTTCATGGCTGAAAATTGTATGGGATCCAAGTGACTACCTTCACTACAATCAATTATTAGGATGATTATATTGTGTCTGGAGAATATGATGCTAATGACTAGCTAACGCTTAGAACACACACTCTTGACTTGAAAACCAGTGACAGTTAAATGTAGCAAGGGGAAAGGCCTATATGTTGAGCTAGCAGCTCTCTAGTGTTGATAATGAATAATTAAAAATAACAGTCTTTATAGGAGGCTTGACAGTATACACGTCCTTTAAGTATATTCTGCTTTGTAAAGAACTTGGCACAATGACAGCCTAAGAAATGCATCCTGCAGCATCCTGTGCAGACACAGTGTAAGGAAGCAGGGAGTTAAACACCCTTGCGGCTGGGAGGGCCTAAGCAGGATTAGCTGTGTACTTATTGCTAACCTTCCACTCCCCTGTCTTCCAAACAAATAAATAATTGAAACCCATTACCTCTTTTAGGGGGTTTGCTCACATGCTTTCTATATTCACATCAAAGCAGAGATCAGTGTCAAAGAGGCAACCACATTTAGCTGAGTCTCTCAGAGACTACTGATTAATTAGTTCTGCATTTTGGAAGTGCATCCAAAGATGTTGTAAAATAGTGTTTGTTTTTGCTTTTGCCAAAACTTGTTTAGGAGCGCTCTGGAGGATGACGGTGATGTACTCAAGATGGTTGTGAAAGAAAAGGGCAATCAGTTCAGGTGTGCATGTGCCAGCATTTTTTTTCCCCTTATGAAGTTTCTGCACCAGTTTTCAGAGGAGTGACTAAATGAAACACAGAGTGGTATTAATAGAAGGTGAAGGATGGAGTGGGAATGGAAGCTCTGCCATTCCCCTTAATTGAACCATTGAAAAATGAAAGATACACCAGGGCTAATGAATTAGTTTTTTAAAGAAAGAATAAAAAATAAAAGAAACCTGACATAGATAAGGAAGATGTAAAGACTGTAAATCCTGCATAAAATATTGCCTTTTGAAAGACTTTAGGCCCCATTTCTTGCATGACTTTTTTTTTTTTTTTCATTAAGTGTGGTAATATGATGTATGGGGGGATACTCAGTTATGGCAAATACTGCCTACAAAAGTGTGTTCATACTGTTATTTGCCTTTCTGTCTCTGTCTATATCAACTCCACATGCTGCTCTGGTGGCCTGCTTTGTACTTAATATAACTTGTCAAAACACATCTATCAGATATATGAAAAGGCAAACCTGGGTGGCCAGACTAGTCCAAGCCTGGCGTGGATTGCATTTTACGAAGACCACAGAAATCTCTTCTCCTCCATGAGATTAAGATGAAAAGCAGAGTTCATTGTTGTGCAACCAGATTTTAAAATAATTACACACACGTTAGTGCATTAGTAGGCCATTTGTGTTTATTTGAATCCCACATACTGTACTTTTATGTGGATTTTAAGTGATTTTTAAAACTGTCAGTACAAAAAAAAATTAAAAGTGATGTTACCACTTGTTTTAGGCTCTCTTTGTTTTTCTCTCTCTTTCCTTTTTTTTTTTTTTTTAATCACTTCCTTCAGTTGCTTCTGTATACTGAGCTTCTACTACCCCAGTACTTTATCTGTTTCTGGGAGAGAGGGTATATGGTTCCCTTTGACTACTGATTGACAGGCATCTGGATTTGCTTTAAACCATGACCAATGCCACTGAAAAACCTTACATCTATGATATGCTCAGTGTTCACCCTCTGATTTCCTGGGAGCTCATGTGAAGTGCTGCAGACAGGAACATACCTCTGGATACAGACTGAAACTCACTTGTTGATCCAGGAATATCTGCTTCCGCTCTCAACGTCCTTTCACTCTGAATGTGTATTGCTCTGCAGCATGTAAATATGCTTTGTTATTGGTCCAGTATATTATTTGTGTTTTTTAGAATTTCTCCTCAAATTTTAATACTAAGTACTTCAACGAAAATCAAGAGCTACAAAAACATTTTAAAAACTCAACTTATACAGCTCCATTTGCAACTTATTTATGCTTACCTACTAAGTGCACAAGTGGAACAATCTATTTTAAAGATGACTTTTAAAGAAAATTTTGCTAGGATTTCTCAAAGAAGTCCCAGATCCTACTGAATTTATGGACTCAAAGTCAACATAAGACCCAATCATGTTATATAGTTTTTGGATTCTGGGATCTTCTTGGAAGTGCAAAATGTGCAAAAGAATGACTATGAAAATATATTAACTTTTTTTTTTTTTTTTTTAATCTTGTTTGAGCAGTTATTACACTTGTATTCAAAGAAATCACTGAAGCAGGACTGTTCCGGCACAGCTAGAATTCTTATGGTCTTAGCTTTCTGCAGTGTCTATAGGTTATTTCTTTGTCTGGAGAGTGAAAAGCCTTGAAAAACACAAGTTTCCATAAGAAAAGTAACCCTTACCTGCCAGGTGGATGTATACTGATTTGCTAGGGGCTGTAGGGAGAGAGGACTCCACGAGCATAGCACTTAGTACTCATCAGTGCTTCAGAACAGCTCTGCATCCTCCTGGCTCACTGGATGCCTTCAGGAGTTGGTTGTGAATTTAGGTACTATCATTTAAAGCTCTATAGTTGTATAAGAGGAGAGAAGAGGAAATTGGAAGCATAATGCCAATATCTTTAATGCCTGTAATGCTAACCCCACTGGAGGACAGCAATGTGAATAAGCTACATGTCATTACAGCGACACACAAATAGGAGAACAGACACTCAGAGGTAACTTTTCTAGGTTTAGTGAAGACACAACAAAGTGTATCTTTGCTGGCTGTACTGGCACTGAAAGAGTCAGCAGCAATCATCTTCTTCTAATAACCAAATGTGCTGAACATGAGCTGGTTATTGCAAACACAATTATTCAGTAATTGGATAAGCCTAAAATATCTTGGATACATCCTTGATCCAAGAGCTGGCAGCTTATTGATTATATCATTGTTTGGCAAAGAGGCATGCAGGCTGCAGGACTCACAAGATACATACCCAGAGCAGACTGCTGGACTCACTATCATGGAATAGGCTCCAAGTCACTGATTCGGCTACATTGTTGGGGAATTGGCACAAAGCCTGCCAGAAGTAGACACAAAACATTTTAAAGATCTAAATATTAAAGATATAAACACTAAACAAGAACTGTGTAACAGCATTCTTGTAAGGCTTGCCTGCTGAAGAACGTGTAACAGCACAGGATGTCAAGGGGAAAGCACTGCAGGATTGTGTGGTACACTAGGGCACTGTTGGTACAATTAATTTTGCCAAAAATCAGCAACAAGACCAGTCTGATATCTCAATCAAAATGTATACTGAGGGGAAAAAAACCCCAAACCAACCCCAAAAAACAACCCAGACTTAATTATCTTTTTTTTTCCCATTTCAGGGCAAAAATTCTCACATTATAAATACATTAGTTCTATGCTCAGGCAAAACCTGAAGCTAGCAAAGATTAGCAATAAGGAAAAGAAATTGATGAAATTCAGTCCTTTTCAGACTCAGATGAACGTAACACCAAACGCTTCCCCTTTTAAGAAAGTATGCAGCTAAAAGTGAACAATGATTACAGAAGCTGAAGAGGTTGGATTGGGAGGTTAATACTATAGCTGAGTGGAGTGTGGCAGCTGAGTGGAGTTGGGCAGCTGCAAACCGGTGTGTACGAGGTAGCTCTTAAAACCCTGTTTTGGTTAAGTGAAATATATGTCAAAGTATCTCTTCCATATTTATTTCATTTTGTGAATGAGGGAAGATAGCTCAAATTCAACAAATATTAAGAGTATTTAATTACAAACATGCATTTAATTACCTAAGGCGGTTGACAATATTTTAAGTCTCTCCTGTGTAAGAACCTCAAAAGGGTCAAGGAAAGAGCTCAATTTGGATAAAAATTCAAAGGCCTAAGCAAAGATTATCCAATGTAGACAGCACTGTGTCTTTCTTATGCCCTTGTTTATTCTAGGCTGAGACCTCAATTACGATGTGTGAACACAGAAAATGGGTCTCCTTGCCAGGCAAGGGGTAGTTCTCGATGTGAGTAAGGTTGGCAGAATCAGGATTTTAGCATGATGGCTGAAAACTTATAATAGCACAACTTTATTTGACTGCTGTAGTGATCCAGGCCTATCATGCTGTGGCTTCAGTAAAGGCTTCTAAGCTTTAATCACTGTCTTCCAGGCTGTAGTCTCTGACTTATTTGAAACAGCTGAACTTCCCCTGAGTGACTTGTCTGGTTACATTTGTGGTACCTGACCTACTTTGCAGCACTTCCCTTGGTACCACCTCATCATATGATGTCCCATGAAAGCACTCAGAATCGGAACTCACTCCCAATAAAGGCCGATAATTAAATAAAAATAAAAACACATTTGACAGCCCACAACAAAGGCAAATCTCAGTGGCTCTTGCATGTGTTTGCCTGCTGAATCAGACAGTAGTTCCTGTCCCCACAGAGCTGCAGGATGATGGATCACCAAAATGACAAAAATCAGAATAGTACTTTGCACTGTATTCTTTTTCTTCTCTGGAATCTCAGAGAACATCAGATATGTTAATTAATGCTCTCTGTTTTCCTGAGGTTGACTGTTAGACCCGTTTAACAGGTGGGTAAACCAATGCTAAAAAGTGTTCTGACTTGCCTTCTCTGAACTCTACACCCACTTTGGGTCAAGATGCTCCAGCACTCCAGGCTTTATTTAGAACAACCCCATAATTTCTTTAATGGTAGGCAATTTCACTTCCTTTAGGATGAATCTTACATCCTCTCTATTTGCAATTTAAATATGAGAGATGAATGAGCCAATGCTGAAGCTCCTGTTGAGTTCAAGGAGTGTAAGAACATGAATTGTGTTCCTGAAGAAGAGCTTGTGTACTTGAAAGCCTTTATGTTTTTTTTTAAACAGCCCCTTCCCACCCAGTGTTAATAACCAGTTTATTAACACACATTAATTCTCCCTGCAGACCTATCTCCTTCTTTGAGCTCAATGCATCCAGGTTTTCAGCCACTTAGCACAAGACTAGATCACATTCAGAGAGGAAAGGTTACTGCCATGTTTATGCAATATGGCAAAATAATTTCAACTTCCAACTGTGAATACTGACTTGGACACTTAAACTTTTAACCTGTGGGCTTGTATTGCAGTATGAAAAAATTGTCCTGTGAAGGTGAATTTTCTAAACTTCCACCTGTACCTGACACGATAACTGCTATGACCCCAAATTATGTCTGTTGATTGAAACCTTGTGACACATACCAGTAGAAATTAGCTTAAGCTTTCCCAGCTCCACAGACTTTGCTATAGTGAGGCCATTCTATTAATCAGGAGATAATACAGTAGTTTCTGCTCACAGACTGGGAGCTGCAATCAACTGCACACATCATTTCAAAAGCCATCTCCCAGCAGCTTTCTCACCAGTCCCCAATGTATAGGGATAAGTCACATCCCCTTAATCAAACAAATTAGTGAGGTAGATAAAGGAGATTTTATTTCCACTCAGTGCCAGAATTTTGAGGACATTGGCACTTCCACTCTCCTTCTGTTGCCTTTTTGGCTCATTTTCATATGCCCAGTGTTAGCTGATGGCAGCCGCCAGTTTCAGCTGACAGCCTCCTGGACAGTGCCTAGGCCAGCTTCCACAAAGAGGAAGGGGGAAGGGGAAAAGCTTGCATGCTGCTGCTTTACCCTTCTTCATCCCTCTGGGACTGGCTTTTGTTCTACTGCAGACCTGAGAGACTGCCTTTTCACTCAGTTGACTTAATTTAATTAGCCTCTGTGAAGCAGAGGCTTAAAGTTGCTAACCCAAAGCTCACAAGAATCCAGTTGACAAAATGCAAGGCGCAAAATCAAAAGCTAATTTTTTGCAAAGTTCACTTGTGGACCAGCATGAAATACACGGTAAAGATCAAGAAGTCTTAGACATTTGTCAAAAATATGAGGCTTCAAAGACACAGTAATTTACCTTTATTCTAAGAGCATTAGCAGACCCACAATAAAGAATTAAGTCTTGTCTCAGATGCTTCAGTAAGATTTTCAGATATATGTTTCTGTAATTCAACAAAATACTTCCCAGTGTGTGCAAAATAATAATAAAAATATTCCTTGACCCATTTTCTTAAGCTTTATTCCCAATTATCTTTAGCTGTTTCTGAAAAAGAGGTTTTTTTCCCAAGTATGGAATAGCTGCTGCTGTTGTATTTTAAAAGTTTCTTCTCTTTTGAAAGACATTGTGCTATTTAGCATTATTTCCTATTTAAATCTATCCCTCTTTGACTGTATCCATTGTGTTCTCCACACAGTGACTTCAGCAGTTTGAATCTATTTCAAGTGACTTGTTTGCAGTACTGCTGTCTTCTGAAATTTGCAGAGGACTGGCTGGTCAGTCGAAAACTAGTAGGAAATAAACTCCCCACCTTCTCAACTGGCTTTCCTTCTCTTTTAGAAGATGCCAAATACTGTCATAATTAGAGCTTTTACCTCTACCTCAACAAAGTTTTGGAAATATTGTCTATAATAATGGATTCCACACAGCCTCATAGAATCACAGAATCTGCTGAGTAGGAAGGAACCCATCAGGATCTTCAAGTCCAACTCCAGGCCCTGTGCAGAACAACCCCAAGAGTCACACCATGTGCCTGAGAGCACTGACCAAATGCTTCTTGAACTCTGACAGGCTTGGTGCTGTGACCACTTCCCTGGGGAGCCTGTTCCAGTGCTCGACCACCCTCTGAGTGAAAAACCTTTTCCTGGTATCTAACCTAAATCTCCTCTGACTCAGCTTCATGCCATTCCTTGAGTCCTGTCACTGGTCACAAGAGTGAAAAGATCAGCGCCTGCCCTTCCTCTTCCGTTATGAGGATGTTGAAGACCTCAATGAGGTCTCCCTTCAGTCTCTTCTTCTCCAGATTGAGCAGACCAAGTGACCTCAGCCTCTCCTCATACGGCTTCCCCTCAGGGCCCTTCACCATAACCCAGTGGCCCTTCTTTGGACTCTCACTAACAGCTTAATATCTTTTTAGTTATTGTGATGCCCAAATCTTTACACAGTACTGAAGGTGAGGCCACAGCAGGGCAGGGTAGAGCAGGACAGCCACCTCCCTTGGCCAGCTGGCCATGCTATGCCTCAACAATTCCTTATCTCTAACTTTACCAAGGATGAAAAATTATTTGGCTCCTCTCATAGATCTGCTTTTCAGGTCCAAATGAGCTTTCTTCATCAGAAAAATCATGCTCTGAAAAATGTCTGTCTCTCATTATACAGCCCTTGTCATGTTACATTTTACAATAAGAAGTAGTAAATGAAGTGCCAGTGGCTGTTCAGTAAGTCAGAAGCATGATCAAGAAAAAAACAATTTACCACAAATTAATTTAAACCATTTTCTGTATTTTAGATACACTTTTCTGAAATTCTGGAAGCTGAATGTTCTGCTTTGTCTGCATTGCTTTCATACTAATTGATTAACTTTTTTTATCATACTCCTTGTTGTGGAACCTACCATGCTCCATCTCCTAACTCCGGATGTGAAAATGATTTTAAAAGTAACAGGTTAGACCAGTTGTACAGCAAACCTGCCTCTGCCTCACAAGTTGCTGCACTCAAGTCACTCAGTGTCTTTGTCTTTCGCTTAGCTGAATTATGCAGTGGTCAACTCTCCTCCATACAAGGGGTTTTGCAAGACTGCTGAATGGCTGTTTTCAGAGTAGTCTCATTTAGCAGATATTCCCATGTGGCTTCCATGCATCCCCATGCTAATATTGTTCTCTGTGTAAACACATGGGTTGAATTACTTGATACCCTTTTGATCTAAACATAAAATAAAATAAATAAAAAAAAAAACAAACCCAAAAAACCAACAAAACCCCCAAACTAATAAGCAGTCAGATTTCTTTTCAAGCTACTGGGCAACAGCACAATTGCCATCTTCTGGCTCCTTCACCTGTGTCAGCTGACTTCTGTGGATCGCTTCTGCAATCCTAGCTGCATTCTGAAACTCCGTTTTTTCTTTCACTGCCTCTTCCCTTGTGTGTGTGTGTTTTTCCCCTTTTTCTAATTTTTTGGCCTCAGAACCTCCCCTGAGTCTGCTACTACTTCTTAAATACAGTTCATCAACACTTGCTTGCTCCTACTGGGTGGGAAAGCATTAAAACTTTGGGAGGGATGGTCAGTATCTTCTTGCCAGTCACCACTGGTGTAAATAGCTGAGCTTCTGTGAATCTATATTACTTAAGATAAGGATCTGGGTCTTTGATTTACTTTTCCCAGCTGTAGCCATACTGGCTTGTTCAATTACTTTTATAACCATGCCATTCAATTCCATCTGAGCACTACTATGGCGCTGTGATTTAGCTTAGACCCTACTTAACACAGAATTTATTGTCTCAGTAGATAAATGATGACTGTATACTATTTCTTCTAATAACTTGAATACTACTGATAACATAATGTGTACAGCACGTTTGATGCAGAAGGGTCCCAGGTGCTTTATAACATAGTATATGAACTATATAAAAAGATAACTTTGCTCCCTGCTGAAATGCAGCCATCTCTGCTGTGAAACAGGCATAACCACACTGCAGAACAGTTTGGGATGCAAAGTGGTGTCCAATTGAAACTGCAAGGGGAATTTTATGTAAGTAGAATATAATTACCCAAGCTGGATGTCAGCCAGGATTCAGGGAACACCCTGGATCTTGGAGTAACTGCCAATGGGAGATGGAGATGTTACTACAGGCATACATGCTCTCGTTTCTTGATCAATTCCAAGTGGATAACTTGTTGTCTTTTAATTTCCTCTTTAATACTTATCTTTTTTTTATCAGCTGCTCTTTCTGTAGCCCTATTATGTGTCATGTTCTGATTTCTCTCTTCTTACATTTCCTCTCCTATATTTCACACATGCCAGTATTTCCTCCCCCCATCTTCTTTCATCCAAAGTACTCCTAGTCCTAGCAAAAAGAACGAAATTAGCTGTTTATTTACATCATGTTGTTGAATAAAAAGTTTACTGTATTAGGGAAATACATTTCACTGCATTTGTACATACATAATTTGCAAAATCAAAAATAGCTAAAATATGAATGTTTGTTTTTTCACCGATACTTAAACAAATTTAAACAAATTCCAATGTGCACACACACACACACACACACACACAGAGGATCATGCAAGGAATGGTGAGTTTTCTGAAATCGAGTATCTGGACAAAGACCCCCGTCATACAACATCCTCCAAAACTCCTTAAGCCTTACACTAAAATTGATGACAAAACCTGAAGATGGTTTGCTCCTGGAAAGCCACGAGATGCTGAGGGATTTGAGCAAGTGCTGAGGTGAATGTCGGCTGTCATAAAAATGAACACTTTAATTTCTCAACACCCTTTATAAACCAGTTCACCACTGGCTTCTGAGCTGCCACAAAAATGCCCATAGCAGATACACCTTGGCATCACATGCAGGTTCAGCTGCCCTTGGGCAAGGTTTTCACTCCAAAACGAGTCACCAGGTGTCAAGGGCTATATTTCAGTGTCTGTTCCACCTATGCTCAGTTGTTTAGCATTTCACTGGCGGCCTTGACCAACTTGAGAGATACAGAGCAGCCTTCCTACTGCTCAAGGCTTAGTCAGTCTCTTGAGTCTGGTCAAAACAACTGGGAGTACTGGCTGTGTCCCCAAAGGGTTTCTGCTTTGTGTGCAACAAAATTTTGGTAAAACTGAGAATCTGCTCCCATATCTTCAGATATTAGTTATTACACATGTGAAACATTTAGAGAATGGTGACCCTTGTCTCTCCCTCTCACTCTGGTATTCTCACCTTCTCTAACTCAATTCTTCATTTGGCTAAGTGAAATCAAATGTCAGAGTTCACAAAACCATGCTGGGTGAAAAGTGATATTTTTTCCTGACTTTGTTGCAATATTGTCTCACTTTCTGTGTGAAATATTCCACTCAGCTCCACTCTGTAATCAACGGTTGATGAAATATCAAGGCTCAATTAATTATTACACTGTCTAGCAGCACTGCTAAAGTTGGTGGGTGTAGAACTCATTCTTTTTAATTTTGCATTGAGTTCTATCCTGCCACGTGAGTTCTCAGGTCAGGATCTCAACATATACTTTGTGGAGAGTTTCATTTAAACTTCACACATCAGGAAACATGCTTTCTCATTTTGATATAGTGCTAAAGTAAATGTTTATTTGTTTTACTTTGAATACCATAATTCTTTTCCCTGACCTGTGCACATCAAATTGCACTGGAATGTTAGTGCTATTGTCCCTTTCATTGAATTGATTTTGTTTGTCAGATGGATTTCTGTGCACATGACGAATTCTAAGCAAATTGCCAACTAAATATACAACTATGTGAATGAGGGGAATGGTGGTTACAGAAAGAGTTGGAGTATTTAAGAATGAAAAAAGAGAAAAGTCTTCCCTCTAAATCTGTCCCCTTCCTTGAAGAAAGAAAGTATCAGAGCTTTTTTTGTAGCTTGAAATTTTACAGATGTTCATTTTTGTGTATTTAGTTGGCTGCGTTGTCAGTGACATGAACTTTTGCTAAGGGAAACTAAAAATACTTGAATAATAAACAGACTGGAGTGTAATAATTATATGTGTTATTCACTGGAAAGTGTTGAATTTATTATCATGGACATCATTGTCATCAGGGTTATCGCTGTTGTTATAACTTTGTTGAGATGCATCATTCAAAAACCCAGAGGAGCTGACTGTGCTATGCACTGGGTGAGCACAAAATAAAAATCTGGTCCTGCTACAAAGAGCTTACAGGTCAGAGGAAGAACTGGTAGTGAAGTATTTTTTTTCTAAAAGACGTAATTTTTGATTAAATTCTTTTTATTTTCTCTCAGTTTAATTATAAATCATTTAAAAACTCTAGAACTGCTCTAAACTCCATTGAAATCTATGCAAAAGCACAGCTAAGACTAATCTTTTCCATGTCATGTGCAAACCTACAGCTTATATGTAACAGAATTGTTTTGTATAGCACTGAAATGCAACCATTCTTGTGTGGAATATAACAACTTTTGCAGTTTCTTTCAATAAAAAAAATAATAAACTTGACTGTTTAATGGCAGAAAACAAAGAAGACTATCTTTATCTCATCAAGCTTCTTGGCAGAGTGTAAGCAGATCTGGCCTCATGCAATTATTGTCTTCTTTTGAGTTTGCTGAGGATACTGGCGTAATATCTATGGTTTTTTCCATCTGATTTCAAGTGACCGCAACTGTTCAGGGCTTTGGTTTTCTCTGATCTAAATGATTGCAGCTCAAGCACCAGAGTGTCCCCAAGCACCATGCTGGGAGGCTGGCTCCACACTGACTCAGAGGGAGCATTCCCATCTATCTGACTCACCAGCACTCAAGCTCACTGCCAGCAATCCAGATATTAAACTGATCCTCCATCAACACAGGGAGGGGAAGGGAAGAGAACAGATTAGTTTTTAAAAATGAAATACTGATGGTACTGAGTGCATCAATTGGATCATTTTGCCATATGCAACAGACCAAACAAAACAACTTAAATGGCCAAGTTATTTAAGTTTGCAAAGCAGATGCTGTGCAAGCTTCTGCCTTTTTTTTCACAGGGTTGTTTATTACATATTGCATCCAGACAAATTCATCGTCCCTTCGTTGGGACTTCACAAGCAAGGCTTGTGAACTTAATTTCCCCCCCTCTGTCTCTAGCTAGACTGTGTGAAATGTTTTTAAAGAGAAGGTCTGTAGAGTCATTATCTTTTATTAGATCAACTGATATGGCTGGTTAAAAAACAACAAGCTCTAAGGCACACAGGCACTTCTTCGGGTTTGAAACCATATTAAGGAAGCAGTGATAAAGAGTATGCTAGATAACTTATTATTGTTCGGGTTTTTCTACATGTTAGTTATACAAGGCTTTCTCCAATGTGTTTGCAAAGCATTTGCAGTAGATCTGTCACTAGTGTTGGGTGATGTAATCTTTTATTGTCTTCCCAAAAAATTCAGATTACAGGATTTTTTTTTCCACAGAGAATCTGAAAATCGATATTACTGATTAAAATTCTGGAAATAATAGGTTAAAAAAAAGTTCAGATGAATGAAGAAATTTTACTTCAATAGTTTTGACAACTTTGAATTTTCCAACAGCTTTTACTCTAGTAAACTTAATTCCATAGCAGAAATTTATTTCTAAGAATTATAATTCTGTTCTGTCAAAAACCCTTTTGACTAGAAACAGCTGACAAGATTGACTGGTTCCCTTTTTGGTTTCACAGAGCTGCATACTCAGATGAGGAAACGGTTTTCCAGGAACCCCTGAGGAGTGCTACACATGACAGTTTAACTCTGAATTCAGTTTTAAGAACTTTTAGAAGGAAATTGCATTACAGGGCTGTCCCTGCCTGGATGATTGAGGGTTGTGTGGATAGTTTTTTTTTCTGTGAAGGGAAAGTTGATCTTATTTTTGCAAATGAAAACATTTAGGAAATTTATAAGCAAACGTATTAACAAAGGAATAGGCAACCCTGTATTTAATGGGGATTATGCCTACAGTCATGATTTAGAAAAATTCCTTACTTAAATTCCTCAAACTTCACCTTTTTCCTTCCCCTTTCCTTTCCATTTTCCCTCCCTGCTGTAGGGTTCCTCTAGATGACTGGTGTTTATTGTATACTTTCCTTTGGCTAAAGTGAAAGTTGATTGTGATTTTTGGATGGAAATTCGTGTGTTTTCTATTTTTCTACATGTTTAATTTTGCTCATGGTCAGAAGCCCAATAACTGAACATGGATACATTATAAATCAATTACTTTCCAAGATCTTGAGCTCCAAGGCACATGTAGGTGAGATACAAGAATGTAACAGAAATAATATTTTCATTTTTTGTTAATTCAGATTAAATTTTTGTTATATCTTAAAAGCTGTTTTAATATAGAATTTACTTTATAGCAGTTCCAGAATGTAAACCTTTACATACAATTGAACAATGTATAATAATGGAATTCTGATTCACATCAGGATAAAAATATTACTGAAGCAAATAATACTTTAATGAAATACTTTTGAGGAAGCAAAAAGCATTTTTAAGGCAAATACAAAGGAAATTGCAGTAGCCAGTGAAGACTATATGAGTCTGGCCATGCCCTCATGTGAAGAAAAGACCCAAACTTGATAATACATTAAGAGGAAAGATGTAGCAATTTGATTGAAAAAGAGTGCTTAGTTTTTTAACAATAGACATTAAGCAGATGTGCTTTTTTTCTGCTAAATCTTATTACTAGAGTTAGATTGTTTAACCTTTCCTTGGGAAAAAAAATTGCATAGAAAAGAAATGAAGAAAATATTTGAGTTCTTAATACCTCAGTGTGCATTGAAGAAGCATCCTTCTTTCTGTAATAATACATGAAGTGCAGTGCACTAGATTGCATTTTTAATGATTCAAGAACATTACTTTGCAATGAATGTGCTTCAGAAAAACAGTTTTGCTGTGTATTTTATTGGCTGAGTTAACACAACAAATACTATAAATCCAGTAATTACTAATTGCCTCCTCTGTTATAATGTAAGAAATGAATCATAAACCTTTTATTACTTTAACGGTGGACTACAGGAAGGATTAATCTTCCAGTGAAGCATTTCTCATATTTACCTGGTTCCTTCTGTTATACTGTACTCATTTTCTCTTCCCAGTCTTCCTTCTTATTTGATGCTCTGTAGTGGCCCCTACTGGGAAAGACATGACTGAAACCTATCAGCAGCCTTGGCATCTGTTGATAGACCTTTTTAGCAGTTGGTGGTTTAGCAATTACCTCTTGGTGAGGAGAGGAAATAAAATTAGGAGGCAATTCTAGGTAACCTTTTCCCATCCGTTGTTCTAGTTGTGGCATGTACACTGCTGCTGACTCTGTAATGCACCATTTCGGGGTGCTTGAAAGCTTATGTAAGAATGAGCCTGACAAAAGGAAACTGAAGAGCATGAAGTACCACATGGATGGATACTATTAGGAGTCAAATATTTTAGCAGATTTTTTGGTGAGACCCTGACATATCTTAGTTATGCACCTGGAATAATTTTCTCCTCATAAAGAGAGATTTGTAAATAAATATGGGGATTGCTCTTGACTTTGAGGTGTTTACAACAGAGTTGTGGTATTTACCTTTTTTTTTTTTTAATTTTTATTGTAATGTCACTGAGTATCCCTGAGAGCTGAACCTCGCTGGTAGAAGATGTACAAATGCATGTGAAGTGGCAGCTCCTACTCCAGAAAGTTACGATTGTAGCAGAGAGGGAAGTTGTTTACATTTCTGTTAAATCAGTGGCTGAATGAGGCAGAGAACTAAGATCTTGCCTAGTTACGAGATCTGCTCTGTACTGTCTCCTTACAAGCCCAAACACCTATATGAAATCTTTCACATTACTCACTCTGTGCACAGGATGCTATACAACATATAAAGTCCAAATGGTCCTCTTCAGGAGAAAAATTCCTTGTAAGCATTCTATCTGTTTCCAAAGGGGACTCAGTTGTAAGAGTAATAGGTCACTTGAGGCAAAAGACTATGTTTTGAGGCAGGAATAGGTCTTGTTCACCTTGAGGCCTCCTTCCTTCTTTCTGCCAGGGTAACACAGCCTTACTGCTGTAATGTCTTATATATACCAAGATAAGGACAGGTGGTGTAAAGGTCTGAAGTGTAAATGGGAATTTCTTCTGTCATACTCACTTTTGATCTCTATTGATCACTGAAAATCACAAGCAACTCTCCTGAACCTAGTGGGTTTGCAGCATTTTACAACTAAAAGCTGACGTGGAGTCTCAAGTAAAATACCCAGTTCTGGAAACAGGAAATAGTATGAAAAGTGAGTAGAAGACTCTAAGAAAAGAAAGGCTTGAATTAACTTAAAGTAATTGATTTAGGGATGATTTTTTCCCCTTAAATACCAAGAAGGTGTGAGAAATTAAACTAGTTTGAACAAATTAGTTTTGCAGCATCAAGGGTCAACATATGACAAGGATAGAAGCCCTAGAGAAGGCTACCAAGATGTATGGTGCCCTAAGAGCTTACAGTTCAAGCAGGTTCCAGGAAACTTCTTCATGCAGAATTTTCCTCCCATCTTTCTGGATATAAATGGTCCATGCACATGAGTAAAGACTTACATGAATTTGTTAAGGACTGAGTTTTTGAAGCCTGGCGAAGGTGCAACAGGAATTTGAAGTAGCCATGCAGCGTAAAGATAGGTAGGAAGGTAGGATTACAACATGAACAGGGTTCCACAACAAGGACAAGGAAAAAATGCTCCAGAAAGCTCAGCTTACTGCTTCTGTTGTTGCACTGTACTTGCATTTGAAGCTGTACATGCAAATAGAACAAATATTTGTATCCCTGGTGAACTTTTTTGCCAGCCAGGATGTCACTATTTTCCTCCTTGAAATATCAATCACAACTTCTTCTTTCTTTTGCATGTTCAACTATTTCAAATTACCTCATATAATGATAGATAATATGAGGTTATATGACCAGAGCAGCTGCATTGTTTTCATTACGGAGCGAATCACCTGTGTGAAGATGTTTTGATTTAAACTCAAACTTTATTCCCTTTAGTATTTCAACAACTGAGCTTAATTGGACAGCTTAATTTCTCTTGATTTATATTTATAGCTGAAGAGTCAAACAACTGAACCTATCAGTAGAAATATTCCTCCTCACTGGCTAGCTACAACACTTTAGATGACACATTCCCCAAAATTTCGTTTGTTGCTAAAATATTTAGCTTATTTTGGTTGTCTGTGCTGGCAGCAGGGGGGCTGCAGGATGGCCTCGGTGAGAAGAGGCTGGGGCTGCCCTATAGTGGAAAGCTGGTTCCAGCAGCCCCATCACAGGACACAGCTACACCCATCAACCAGCCTGGTGGTGCCCCGGGAAAGTATAATTAAGAAAGGGCAGAAAATGTTGCCCGGAGGGAGGAAGAGCAGGGAATAAAAAGAGTTAGAGTAAGCAGAGGCAACACCAAGGTCAGGAGGAGAAGGAGGAGGAAAATAAAGACATGGTATGCCATGGTGGAGCAGATACCCAAACTGCAGCCCGTGGGGGACTCCTGAGGGAGCTGTGGCCTCTGGAAAAGAGCGCACCTTGAAGCAGGGGAAAAGTGTGTAAGAGAAGGAGCATCAGACGGAAACCTTTACATTGCTTTGCCTTTTGAATGCTTTCCAGTTCCTTTCTGATATGAACATTTGTTTACCAAGTTTCAAACCTGTGTTTTGTCACATGTAGAAATACAGTAACATCCATTTTGAGAGGAGTTAGTGATATAGCCATCAGAGTGACATGACTGGAGACAGACTGTGGGGTTCCTAATGCTTCTCTGTTAGTTTTGTGCTTCAGGTTAAGTCATCTTTGACACTGAAATGCTTCAAAGCTCCTAACTGTCAGATATCTTCCTACTATTTCTCCAAATTCTATTGCTGAATGCATTTTTCCTACTTTTGGTCATTTCACGTTAGTCTCTCTGAACCCTGGCTCACAGAGGTCATTGCCTTGTATTTTGCTTTGTCTGTGTTATACCATTAATTCTCAGCCAAATCCAGCATTCAGAAGTGACAAATCAGTCTTCTGCATAGTCACGAGAATGAATGGAACTGGAAGGAGAGAGGGGAAGGAAAAAGATTCTTTCTCGCTCCAGGACTTCTGATCTCATGAGACATCATTTTACAGGCTTTTTGTCCATACCAATAGTGCCTGAAATATTTCTTAAAGAAGGAGAACTTTCCTTCTCTCAAACTGAAATTATGACGCCTCTAGAAGCCAGACCTTTTTTTTTGTTTTAAAGAGTATATTTTGAGCAAAAAAGATACAAAAAAGCCATAGATATACATTAAACGGTAAATTAATTGCTAGTTCAAATAAAGAGAAACCTGTGAACAATCTAACCTGTTCTGTCTGCTCTGTAGAGTAGAGTGTTAGCCACAATTATAGCTCTATAAAGAAGCTTTATATAAGTCACTCATCGTCCCCATCACAATGTGCTGTAACTGTCCCTAACAGTTGACTGACTATTTATGACAGACTTTCATTTCTTGAGTAAATACTGGTTGATGCAGATGATTTTGAATGAATGTAAGTAAATAGATATATTTAAGGATATGTTATATATGTATAAAAGCCAAACCCAAATGTGAGCAAGCAACAACCAATGCAAATTTTATGCATATGTATCTAAGGTTTTAATGACAGCTCTACTACTGTCTCAGGGTTAAGGTTCATGAAAAAAACAGTGATAAAGGACTATTGCCTGTCACAGCTGCTGAAAAAAAGAAGAGGAAGAAGAAGGAAAGGAAAGAAAAAAAGTTTTTGTTAATTAAAAGGATTTTGCCTTAGAATCAAAGAGGCTGTGGATGAAGAAATCTGCAGAAATTATCTAAGGCCGCCTCAACCTTAGCATTTATTATTCAACACCTCACTCATTGCCCTGATTATAAATATTTAATCACTCAACAACTGTAAGTGCTTATGTCTTCCTGGAGGACCTGCAAGCATTAGGAAATAAAGGGATGGGGGGGAGCAGGGAGGAGGGGGACTAGAAAGGCAAAGAGCCTAAAAGATGTGTTGAGATTATGCAGGGACAAGTGAAAAGGTGTGAAGGACGCCACTGAATTGGGCCTTTGTAATCAGGTTGTATGAACACCTGAACGCTAATTCATTTTGTTTCTATGCACTGGACTTCAAAGACATGTTTTTTTTATTGCGTGGCAGTCTCTGACAGAGGGTGCCCTTGGAGAACAGGCAGAAAATGTTCTTAATGAAAGCAGAGCCCCAAGCAGTGAGAGGTGCCATCCGTGTACCCTCCTTTGTCTGTCACAAAAAAGCAGGCAAGCTTGGCAGGCTTTTGGGCCTATCAATAATGCATGAGAAGAATTACATCCACCCTGATGCCAGGAGAAGGGAACGGCAGAGGAGAGGGTTGTGCTACACTACCCTGAAAGTGCGTTCACTTCCTATCCATCCTCCCTCTCCATACAGAACACATGCGTCTGGAATACAGGTTCATGATGCGTGGCTTACATGCTCTCTGAAGGCATGGTGATACTTTCTGTACCTGTAAGAGTATGCAGATTTCTATTCAGTGCTGCTGAGGTGCTTGGAGTGTGCTGCTACACCCTGAAATCCTGTGAAATTAGTTGTAAGACTTGGTTTCATATTATGAGAGGGGAAAAAAGACCTTTAAACACTGGGGGGGAAACCCTCTTTGCTTCTTCATACTTTGCATTGTTTGGAGAGTCCCCAGTTTGCCTTCACTGTGAGGATTATGGCTTAGACATGAATGTATTTCATGTGATCTTTCTTTTTTTTTTTTTCCCTGCCCAGCACTGGAAAGAAAAAGAAATACCTTAAGAAGAATAAGTTTTGCATATATTTTCATGTAAGAATGAGGAACTTCCAAAACCTCAACACATTTAAAGGTACAGTTTAAAATTAATGATACTTGCTGCAAACTACAATTCCTTTTTAGCTTCTCCCCCATAAGAAGAGTTGTACCCTTGAGGGTTTATTTCTTTTAGACAATATTGTTCACCTTTCATAATTTCTTGTATGAACCTGTCCTCCATAAGCACAGCCACCAGTAATCTGGCAAAGTGCTCAGAGGACTGTATTTTCTTCTTGGATGTTTCAGGATACCATGTGAGCATTCTGTCCCACAAAGTTCTGGGGCAGATTTTCCAAGAGATTTTTCCCAAATCACAGCTGAGATTTAAATGTTTACTTTGCTCAGGTCAATTCCGTCAAAAGGCTACTCCTGAAGGCTGCAGAAATGCTTCAGCCTACAAGTCTGAAGGTGAGGCTTAGATGAAAATGGTTATCCAAGATCTCTTGTGTCCAAGGGCGAGAGGGGAAGACTGAGCATACACTTAAATTTAGTACATCACTCTTATAAAATCTTCACTGGAAAAAATGAACTGGGCAAGCAATGGATGAATTTGAGAATTTAAGTCTTCCCCGTGTAGGTAAGGGGATTGAACCAGGCATACTGTTCCTGGTGGAATTATCTGGCACAGAGCAGTCTGCTCTTGCATGTCAGAGATGCTGAGATATTTTCCACAATGGAGCCCAATAACCAAGTAAAAGTCTCGAGGGGGGGGGGGAAGATAAATCTGAGGCATCCAAATGAAAATGTTTGTGCTCTACTTTCTAGTGCAGGTAGATGCTGTCCGAAACGTCCAGAAGTTGTTAGTGATCTTATGATGATTAACAACAGTCTTAGGAAAACAAAGAAGATGCCAAGGAAGTAAAGAGAAAAAAAAAGTAAACTTCACTGTACTTAAAGAAAGAAAATCATTCTTTTAGCAGGGTCTGCATTTTTATGAGTTCCCTGTGAGGGACCACAGGGATCTGCAATGAGACTTCTGAGACATTATTTTGAAGGGATTAATGTTGTCTTCTCAAGCATAGATAAATAGGAGAGTACTAAAGTTATGCTGTATCAGAAGCTGGTACCTTATCATCTTAAGGTGGAAGAGTCATAGCCAGTTTGTTTACTTTGAGTTCACATTTAAAACAAACACTACAAGAGAAAGACTACCCAAACAATAATAGGGCCTCCCTCTTAAACTGCCTCCTTCCTTTGCAGTGGTTGTTTTAGATAAACGCATTTTGATAGTGTAAAATGGAAATGTATAACCACTATGGAACTTAATCATGGTAGGTGTCTGAGCTGGAGCTTGCGGTGGTGATTGTAGATAATCTTTCAATAATAGCACTCAAAGTCCTTTGCCATGCTATGAAGCATTGAAAGGCTGGCTTCCTAGCTCTCTGTTTTCACAAAAACACCCAGGGATGGAAGCCCACTGCCAGACTCGAGAGTAGCATGCATATGACACAATTCCTTTTGCTTATGACTTTCCAGACCTCACAGTGCTCCTGAGAGATTCAGATATAGTGTGTCTCTTTCTCTATCATTTCAGGCGATGTTACCTGCTTAGAAACCTAACCTACAACCTGTAAATCTTGTTGCAATAATGAAGCTTGGCACTGCCTGTTGGCCGCCGCCTTCTCCTCCTCCTCTTTTGCTCCTTCTTTCTGTGCCTGGGGTTGGCCACAGCCGGAGCTAAGAGCATGCTTGTGCTGTGGTGCCAAGCAGCCCCAGGCTTCTGCCAAGCAACTGCCTGTTTTGTCTTTGGCTGCTGTGTGTAAAATGGCAGATCTAATGAGACATCGTGGAGCAGCTGGTTTTGGCTGTTCCTCTGGCACAAGTGATTATAGCCACAAGTTGGGGTGTGAAACATTTGTACCTCAAAGACCATTTTCACCCAGGTGAACTCCTTTGAAAATTACTTTGCGGGAGCAATTTCCTGGTCCCAGCCTCAGTACTTCACTTGTGCCAGACTCTGCTCTTTGTCCTCCTCTCCTACTGCAGTTTCCTTATTGGCTACAACACAGATGCAAAGCCTCATCAGTGCTTAAGCATGTAACAGGTTCAGAGTGAAAGCCTTTTGTAAAGGCCTCTCAGCTCCGCAGTGAGGGAGACTCAGAGAGGCAGGCATTCCCCCTTTGCCTTCTGCAGAATGTGGATCCCAGAATTTCAACTCAGGGATCACCTCCCTGCTCATGCTGTGTGAAGGTGTTAGTGGTGCCTCCTCTGTGCAAAACGACATAAGCCATAAACATGCCAGTGGCAGACTGTACTTCTGGCTTCAAATGTGAGAATACAATTAAATCTAAGAGGTCTGTTCTTCCCTTGGTTTATGTGAATGGGTAATACTAATGGGACTTACACATATGGACATCAAGGGGAAGCTTATTTTGCTTGAAATTATTACGTATCAAATTTTTTTCGGTGACTGCCTTCCAGCTACACTCAAATACCCAGTGCCCTGAACTAAACTGAAAAAATGTCACAGTGTGTATAATTCTTCCACCTGCCTTTGCTTTCCTCTCTTTTTTTCTTTTTTCAGAGATAAAGATGACATGTGCAATGCAGTTTTGTTAGTAAAGATTAAATAAAAACAAAAAAAAATCTCCACACATACAGTACTTCCCTTAGTAATATCAGTGCAAAATGTGTCATCTTCCTCTCTTTTCCTTGGAGAGATAAAAAGTGACTCATTGCCTTGCTTTACTTTAATATTTTAGATGTATGAAAAGACAGAGACAGTAACAAGAGAGTCAGTGAACACGAATATGAATGCTGGAGGTGGGGGAAGAAGGTTTGGGATGATACATAAAAAGGAGAAGTTGAAGTGAAATAATGTTCTGGAGAATAAGTATACTTGCTTTTGATGAGGGAGGTAGAGACAAGTGCACTTCTGTTTACTTAATTAGCATGTGGAATACTTTGGGATAAGTTATACGCATTTTGATCACATATGAGTTATTATAATAGCTTGCCAACATAAAAACATTTGAAAATGCCAAACAGTGTAGTGAATCTTTAAAAGAGCCAGTTTGCAATCAATGGTTGTTTTACATTCCTGTTTGAGAATGGAATGATATATGGCACTGCTGCATGAGATGCTACACCCCAGTTTACTGAATTTATGAGAGAAACAAACAAGGCCATAATGACTCACAACTACTGAGGGTAGCAGAGGTGTGGGCTCCCAATAGTTTAGCTAATCCTTTATAACATATTGTATGCTGAAACACACTATCATCTTTTCAGTCCCAGCTTCTAAGTCATTACATAATAACCCTTTTAACATAAATTATTGAAAAATCTCTATTATAGGCCATCATTTTAATGAATTTGATTAAATCTCCATGATGGAAAATAAGGTATTATAACACATGCAATTGTATTGCAAAGGTCCTGCTGTAGTTGAGGCTTGGATTCCTTATTATGTTCAAACGAACTGTCCTGAGAAAATAATTTAGTGAGAAATGAACTTAAAGAACTAAAAGCATTTAGATCTCAACAAATTGCTGAGCAAAATTGCCTTGCCATGAAATATTAGACTCATTGTCAAAGATGTTTAGTCTACTCTGGATGTTTGATCTATAAGGGCTCTATTCAAAGCTAATTTCCTTTTCCACGGTTTTGGCCAAAGAGACTCCATGAAGCTTCTACAACTTGGCTCTTAGAGATCCCTCAGCTTGGTTTTAGCGCCAAATGTTTCTGGGCACTCGTCCGGAGGAGCTTTGGCTCAAGACTTTGGCAAAGCCACTGACTAGAGCTGAGCAAGAAAGTTGTCGTGCCTACCTTCGTGCCTTTAAATGGGGGAGCTGTGGACCGATGACATCAGCTGTGCTCTGTCCCTTGTCCTAGAGGGGAACAGTGATATCACAGAGTGCAGAGTCCACCCAGGCAGGCTGACTGCACCATTAGGGTATACACAAATGACTGTCTTGTGCTTGTCTGTACTCTGCTGGAAATATTGGAGGGGGCTCTGGCACACAGATTTGTCACAACTTGCTATGGATCTACTTGTATCTACAAATTGACTGGCATGCTAACAGATGGTCTTTCTTCTGTGCATTTATCTTGCTTAAATATGGCACCGTCCCTGATGCTGAATGGCTGCTGGCTTCCACCCCAGAGGTGGCTGCATTTCAGTGTCAGATGAGGGAATAAAATGCTCTAGGACCCTTGGGGAGGAAAGAAGAACTGTACAAATAATCATGTGTTGCTCATGCAGTGCTTGCACTACTTATGAAAGCTTTTAGTATTGATTTTCTGGTAGACCCTTATCCTTCTGAGATGGTACAGACATGTTCATATGTTGTGGTCTGGAACCACTACACGCCAGAACAGGGAACAAATAAGACTTCAGAAGTGATCCCAGGCAGAGGCAGAAAATAAATACCTTTCTATCTCTAAGGTGACCTCTACCAAGTTTTACATAACAAGGTTAATGCCACACAGTGTCTGTACAAAACTGAACTTTCTTCTGAGACTAAAGAAATCAGTTGCCAACTTTTGTTGAAACTTATCGTAAGACCAATCTTCTTTTGGCCTCGAAGTCCCAGAGCTGCACCAGAAATGCCTAGTGCCTAGTATGCACAAGACACATGGCCCTTTCTACTGAAACATGGAAAGAAATATCTGATTCCCTCCCTAGAAAGGCTGTTGTCAAATGGCACTGCACTCTACCACTGCTTTTTATGTCTCCCAACTTTTATATGCGCAGAGTGATTTGGGATTTCCAGTACACCACGGCTCTCAAGGCATTTGCCACAACAGTGTGGTCAAACCGCCCACAGCTCACCGCCTTTGCCGATGCACCACAGACAATCCTGCAAGCAGCTCTGGCCCATGGTCCCTGGACAGCCATTCAGTTGGGGCAGCACCTGCTTGAAGAGCATGATTACTGTCTCCTCTGACCCTGTGCAGAGGCTGTCTGTTCTTAATCCAGGTGCATCCCCATGTGCGAAGCTCCCGGGTTCCAAGACTTTGTGAGCAGCTTGTCACTTGATACGTCTGATTACCATAGTTGTACTAGACTTTACATAACACCTCTACATACATGTTGACACCTCACATGATAGTCAGAGAATTTCCCAGACACCCTTTGCAATGTAATGTTGCACCAAATTCATCAAAGCTGGCACAGGGAGACATAAATCATATTTCCAAGCCCTACTCTGGGCATTTGAGCTGCATGATCTCGCTATAGGATAGCCAATTTCCAGATGCTGCTGACTTTCCTTTCTGTTTTTTCTATCCCAGTTTTTCTATGACTGAGAAAATCCTGAGACAAGACAGGCCCCCTGCATGCATATGTTCTAAATCAACGTAGCTTACCAGATGTGAAGGTTTCAACCCTACTGGTGGTTTAGGCCAGATGCATCAGGTATGTGGAGTGTAACTGAACTATTGGACATGTGTCAGAAACACAAAACAGTTTCTATCACCTCAAAGGAAGCCAGACATAATCAGAACTTTTACTGTCAAAACCACCCAGTCATGTTTGCTCCATTACTCCTCTATGACAACAATTCTGATAATCATACTTAATGTAAATAAATAACATTGTGTTTTCTTCAGCTTGCATCCTCCTTTCAGTCTTAAACTGTTCTTTTTTCAGTTTTATTTTCTTCTTAAAAAATATTTTGCTTTCGGTTCAGAGTTATCAACTCTGTGAAGGATTGTGGTTTCCATATGCATATTCTTAAATATCAAGTATGCTTTAGCCTTTCCCCTTGTTTTGGTATGTAGCTATCTTCTGATCATTTATTTATTTGTTGCTCCAGATGATACACTTTCTTATCAATTGTCCAGAACTCAAAACAGTAATTCCATTAGTGTGGAACACCACAATTATGTAAGAAAATTATGTTATATTCTATGAAATTATTGTTCTGTGCCTTTGACCCACACTTACCACTGTCTTTGTTTGCTTCTATGTTACATAGAGAGCTCATATTAAATTTTAATTGTCAACCACTACTTCTAGATCTTTCTTCTGGATCATTTCTCAGAAGACTTTATATCTCACAGATTATTTCTCTGCTGTTTTTCTTGTATCCATCTGTAGTGCTGTACACTGAAATGATTGGTAATTTCTTTTAACTACTCTCTATTCATGCTGTTATAATTAAGTCATCTAAATCTTTATTCATCTCCTTACCATCTCCTCACATTTGGTATGATCCACTAAATTTGTCAGTATGTTGCTTTACTCTCTTTTTGGGTTCATTAATAAAGATTTTATGGAGGAGCAAAGACTGATCCTTCTGGTGCCCTAGTAAGCACCACTTCTCAGTCATGACACTGTGGTTTGCCCTTACCATTTCATTGCAGCACTTTTTACCTATTTATCTATTAATGTTTGTTTTCAATCCACATCACACTGTTCTTCAAGACAACTTCAATTAAGTTTTCAAGTAAGGTTTTGTCAGACACTGTATCAAATGTTTTTTCTAAAATTCAAATACATTACATATGCTACTTTATCTTCATCCAATAATTTTGTTTCTTTATCTAAATACGTGACCAAGGTTGTCTAGCAGACTAAGAAGGAATTTTTCAAAGGATTCAGGCATGTGCTTCATGTTCATGCAATTGCATATATTAAAGGTATAGCAATGTTTTTGTGACCAAAACTAAATTACAAGAGTAAATCAAAGTAGTTGTTTCTCGACCACTTTGTTTGCACCAGTTTCCAGTATTTAGAGGACAAATGTCTAAATTTCTACCTAGAAGTGAACTGCATATGTAAACACTAGCAGACAAAAACCCAAAAGGGATGTTAGAAAAATCTGAATAGTTTTACTTATATTAGTGGCTTTTGATTATTGAAAGGGTAGCCAGAGGTGGAACTTCTGTTGCTTAAAATTGAAATGCATTGTAAAAGTACTAGTAGAAAGGTGCTTGCACAAACTTCTAATGACATTACTACAATAGAGTCCTTAAATTTAATGACTGTGGCTCTGTTGATGGCTAAGTGATTAGAGACTTCTTTGAAATACAATTTTAGACGATTTTTAAATTCCATTTTGTGTCATTTCATAATTCTCATAGAGTAAACTAAGTAGTTCATTCAATGATAATTGTTGTAAACAACAATCTTTCTTTATTTGAAAATAGCTGTTATTTTTATTTTCTTCAGTCTATGTGATTTCCCTAACCCTTCATAAAATATTTTTAAAATTATGATAGCACAATATATTGGTTAACTAAGACTGTCTGTCATTCACTTTATTTTGGAGTCTTGACAGAATTGAAGGGGAGAAACTGTTCTTTAATATGTCTTTCTTTTTCAGAAGTTGGAGAAACTCAGCTGTCCTGGATAAGAGATTTGGTCAATGTCAGAATACCATGATATAGAGTCTGACTTTTTCCATATATTGCAACCATGTGCTTCTCTTTAACCCATTGAGAAAAATAATCAGAACATTGGTAAGCCCAGATTGTGAGGAGTTTATTTGGTGGGGTTCTACTCTCTGTCCATCTAACCATTTACCCATTCATCTGAAACTCTAAAGCTGGTGTCTTTTTCAGCACTCAGAAGCAGCTGAGTTTCTTTTCTTTCTTGCACTGCATATGATTAGGGCTAAGAAAAACATGTAGTGCTAAAGTGGCAGTACAGACTCAGAGGAAAACCTGTCTCTGAAGAGCTGTCACGTACCATTTTGTCCAGGCTGCTCATCCAAACCCATGGAGCTAAATTTATTCCTGTTATAACTCCATGTCTTTATTACAATTTTGGCCCCTTATGCCTTCTTTCCACTCCAGAGGAAGCATTTCTTCCCAGTGCATGAACAATCACTGCAGTATCTACTTTGATCTCCTTTTTTGCATAGTCTTGAGAACTTCCACAGCCTGTAAGAAAATATCTCATAGCCAGAAGACCCATGCAGAGCATACACAATTACTAAGGTTAGAGCATTAGCTTTTACAAGTGATCAGAACGCTCACTGGTGACATGCAATCTTAAACTGGATAAACTGTCAACTTGCAGCTGGAGAATGATGACCTTCTAAGCTATCTGTAGTGAGTGTCTCAACAGAAGTGATGCATAATATTAACCATAGATCTGAGCGAGCTGAAACGTGTTGAATTTTGGAATTTATCAATGATTAATGGGTGTATTTCCTTTTCATAAAAATATTTACCCCTTTTTCACTCTCTATCAGTGTGCTGTGGTTAAAACCACAGAAAATAAATGACTTCCACTGCACCCTGTAGAAATTCTATAACCTCTTAGCAATATTTGAGATGCACAGTGGTCTAGTAAATCCAGTATGCTGACAAAAGAATCAACCCTATTGTCACAAATTCGGTCCAATGGTAAAAAGAAATATGGTAACGGGAATATTGGGGAACAAAACACAAAACACAGAAAAGCTGAGAAATGAAGAGCAGTCATCTCTTTTAGAAAGAGGTTGTGTTATTATACAGAAGGTAACATAATTCAAAACTATAGATAGGAGAAGGAACTCTTGGAAGAGCTGTGGTAATGGTGAGTGCCATGTAAGTGAATGGATGGAAGGTAAAATTTTTAATTCTAGTCCTTTGCTAATTCTGCAGCTTTCCAATCTCAACCAATTAATAACAAAAATGTGAATTTTTTTTATTCAAATGAGAATAAAAAGGAAAATTAATAATTTACTATATTTTTAAATAAATAATAATAATAGAATATATTTAGAAATCTTTTACTTTCATAAAGAAAGGCAGAAAAGCTTCAGACTTTTAGACAACGGAGTTACAGTGCATTCTCATCAAAGTCCTAGGGAGATACTCAGCATTGCCTTTCATTTATCAACGACCAGATTTTGCCACTGTCACTCTCACTGAGGACTACCTTATTCTCCAATGATCTAATTGACTCAGTGTCAGAATTTGCCTCTAATTAAGGATGTTCTTGTGATTAAAGCACAAGGTGCATGTCAAGAGACTTGTCTTTTCTGTAGGCTGGTGAAAGTCAGAAAATACTTCCAAACCAAACGTTAAAATCTCATATTAAAGCAGGATGCCTCTCTTCTCTAATGCTAAAACCAACAAAAAGAGAGCCTGATTTCCAGGGGCCGTAGCATTTCCCAGTCAAGTTAAACTCCAAGGGAGAAGTACTGAACTGTGTGTACATACATCATCATTTGTCACTTGAGAGTAATCTCAAGACCTTAAGTGCCAGAAACATAGGCTGCTGGCTGAAGTGATAGAAAGGAAATAGCACTGAGAAAGTAATTGATCAGATATAAAAAGAAGCATAATTCCAGACTCCAGATTAATGGAAAGCTGTGAAAATGCCTATTTATGATCACTCATGTCTCTTTGTTCAATGATGCTAAAAATGCAGCCAGCCACAGGTATGTTTTGAAATATATTTCTGTGTGTTATGCTTTTTGTTATGTTTTTTGTTAAATTGTATGTATATCCAATGCTGTATTCAGTTACTAGCACTTTAGGCCAGAAATAGGCATTTGGGTCTGGAATTATACTGTTCAAGTAAGAAAAAATTGTAGGCACGACTAAGACTGATACTATAATACAACAAATAATAGTTCTGTTATTTACTGTTTACATATACTCTTAATGTAAACAGTACAAAAATTAATATGAACAATATAAAATTATATAAACAATAGTGCTAGTAAATTTGTTCTTATTAACAGGACAGGATTTCTCCTAGCAAATGGCTGCTCTTTGTATCACACAGACAGAGATTTCCCCCCTGTCCAGTATGTGCCCCCTTCTAGCTGCAGCTTCATCCAGCAGCATTTTGAGCTGCAGATGAAAATGGTGAAACTCAAAAAGGGGCTGGAAGTGTTTAAAACACCCCTGTAAGCCAGAAAATTGATTTGAGATCATAGAGCCAGGCAAATCTGCATAAAATGTAAATTGAAAGATAACATGCATGAACAGGAGACAACATGCTTTATGTGCTGAGAGAACGCAGTTTGTCTTATGTGGATCATCCTATGGGCTGATTAATGACTTTGACTTTTCAGTCACAGGATCCATTTCTAAAACCAACAGAAGTATAAGGTGATCATCGATTCTCCCCTTAGCTGACGGTAATGATTATCAAATATTATCATGCTGTCAGTCTCTATTTAAGCCTCTCCAAGAATGAATTAAGCATGGAAACTAAATAACCTTGAACCCTCCTTCAAGTTTCCATTAAGATACAGTAGCATCTGACCTACAGGTAAACATGGTGCATGCCCTGAAATGAAGAGGTTCAGAATTCCACACAAAGTTGCATTCCATAAGAATGAAATAATTGAGGGGTGGGTGGGAGGAAGGGAAGGGATAAGTAGCCGTAAACATATACAGAGTAAAATTTTCAAAACACTAGCACATTCAAGCAATAGAATATACTGATGGGTATCTTCAGTCTCACATGCTGGTAGGAGTACTACTGTTGTGTAGTTTTAATTGACCTTATTTGACTGTTGTTTATTCAGTTGAGTCTGTAGGTGTCTAACCATAGATCTTACATATATAATTGCTTAATTCATAGGCAGAGTTGCAGAGGTACTTTTTAAAAGGTATTTCTGCTATCTGTTTCCTTCCCTATTACATTACTGAAATATTGATAAACAGTTAAAACTTCCAAAAACACACATGGGAATTAATTGCCCCGAACCCATTGGCTCACAACAGAATTTATGTTGAGAGCACATCACTTGCATCTTGAAAATTTGCTCCTGAAACACCCATATCATTGGATGCCATCTCCTGAACAAAGTAGTGGCCCCTGATGTGAGATAGGTATTGGCCCAAGTTTACAAAGTTTATATATCGAAGCGACATCTTGCCACAATGTTGGAAAATATATGCATGTATAAAATTTTGCTGAACACAGAGATGAAACCGGAAGAAAAATAGTAGCGTTGTTGTTGATCTGTACAGTTCTGCGTCTTTTCTTCCACATTTGCTTGCTTTCATCAGTTTTGCATGTATGCACTTGACCAGGGATTAATAGGTTTGTTAACTGAGCCAGGATGGAGATCTGGAGAGGAAGGGGGGGGGGGAAAGGAAAAAAAAAAAAGTAAGAGAGAAAGAAAGAAAAACAGCCTGCAGACAACTTGAACAAGCGAATTTTCTTGGCTCAAGCTTTGAAGATAAAGCAGCGCCCTAGGGACTGTGGTAAATATAAGCTCTCGATTAGGCATCAGGCACAAACTGACCAGCCTCCAATCAGATTTGTTCTACAGTGTTTCATCGGAGCAGCAATGTGCTCATATCTTTGTCATTTTAAAGTCACACTGCTTTATTCTTATTTTTATTTTTTTCAGCTTAGGAGAATGCATCTGTGATCAGCCATTTTAGCTGAAATGATGATTATTTAAATTGATTATTTTATTATACCATAGGTGCATTTCACTACCTATATGCAAACTTATTAATAGGCTTTATTGCCGTTTGACTTCATGAAACCCCTCTGAATTCCTCCTTAAACAGGGCTGTGTCTGAAGCAAAAAATGCTACTGTAGCAGATATTCACTTTCTACCAACCCTTCTTTCTACCGTGACATTCATACAGCACTGTAGTCTTCACAGCTGTTCACTGCAGCAGAATTTCTGTCCTGAGACAACGATCTTGGAACTTACACAAAGGCTTTGAGAAATCTAGAGACTTGATTCCAGATTAATACGAGAGATCAGTGATCTAATGGTCTAAAGAGCCTGATTCTTCTCTATCCCTCTAAGCTTCTGGAGATGAGAGTGAGTCAGAGAAAAAGAAAATGAACATATAAGACTATTTTCCATCAGCAGGAAAAGAGTGAGAAATGCTGACTAACTCCTGCTTCACAGCTTTGTTGGGGTGGAATTAAAAGCTCTTGTGCACCTGTTTAATTATTGGGATCTTTCTATATTAAATTCTTAAGATTCATCAGTGCATGCATTCCCTTAGCCTACACAGAAAACCAGCTTAGATAGGTGATATTACCTGGCATTTTCTGTGGGTAAATTGCATATACAAACACAAGTCCCAGAGAATAGTGAGTGCCCAGTAACTTCCTAAGCCACCTGGCAATTTGATACCAAACCAGCTCCTGGATGAGCTTGGCATCAGCCAAGCTGACCTGATCCTTCAGGTCTTATACTGATCAGATTTTGGTAAGGCTCAGGCCCTTGTTCTCAGGAATTAAGAAAATAATTAGTATCCAGAGAAGTACCGTACAACTGAATGATTCCAGATGGTCACTGCAATAGGGCTATTGAAATAAACATTAATGAAAACTACACAATGGTACATGACAAGGCTTTATTTAAACTGTAAGTCTAAAGATTAAAGCCTTGTTGTTTGGAGTTTTCAGTCATATAATGGAGTTTTTTCTATGTACAGTACTTATCTTGTCTCTATCTCTGTAGTGTTTGAGCACCTCCCAGACTTTGATGTCTATCTCTCTCACAATACCTCTGTATATACCTCTAAAGTATTTCTACCTCTTTTTTACAGAGTAACAAAAGGTTGGATAAGGTAGGAGGTCACACAGGAAGAGTGCAGCTTTAGGAGGGAATAGAATGGTGACCTAGGCATAGTACACTACCTATTAGCCCTTCTCCCTTTTTTGTCCTGCACAGAATTTCAGACTATTGCTAAGTTTCTCTCTGAAACTGATCACCAGAATAGACAGGAAAATATTTGTTTAAAATTTTGTTCTAAAATATCATAACAAGGAAAAGAGGAGTTTGGGGGGTAGGCAACCTTATCATGGGAATTCATCAAAAAACACATCAAGACATAATTGTTTTTCAGCTTAAAAACCCAGACAATCTATGCACTTTAAAATTTGTAGCTGTTTTGCAAAACTAAAAGAGATCATATACAGGGAGAAAAATGACTTTAATGATACATGAAAAGGAATACTTCTCTGTAGCCAACAGCATATATTCAAATAAATTAAGTTAAACAAAAAAAACCCCAACAAAATACCTTAAAAATATCTTTAAAAGTCATGATGTAAATTTTTGAGGATTTTTTTTTTTAAAATTCAAACAAAAAAAATTCTAAGCTTCATTCTTTTTAGCCTGTACCAGCAGTGGCTGGTAATGTGCCATTTTAGCTTATGATCCTTTCTGTCACAGTACCATGTAGTGTCAGAGAATACAGGGAAACAAAGATCTCCTTATTTGCAGTGAAATAACAAAAGCAAAAGTAAATAAAAGGACAATAGGTCCAAAAGATGATAAGAAACCAAGGTCTTATATATGTTTCATTCAAAAAGCACTGAACCAGGTGATACACATATCGACCACTCACACTCATTCATCTGTCTTCCTCAAGACCTTGGATTCATTCCCACTGTAACATGCATGTTCCACATTTGTACCTCCTGGTGGAGATTTGTTGGGCCCTATCTTAGCAGATTTTTAAAAAGAGAAGTCCTTATTTTGAGTGCTTTTGATCTGAACAACTTGTGAATATAAATTCAAAGAATTGTGACAGGGCACAGAGATTAATGGTTTGAGACAAATGTTGGAATTTCAATCCAATTTTTTGAATGCAACTGCAAAACAGAGCTTCTCCATCAGTATGGATGTTACAGACTGAAAGTAGGTATTCCCACATTTACTAGCAGTATGCAGTCCATTGAATTAATTTTAATTTCCAGTGTTGTAACTGAGAGGAAAATCAAGTCCAGTATGTCTGATCCTACACTTATTATTGACTCAGGCATAATTCATGTTGGTTTGAATCAGTCTGAGTGGATATTTTTGCTTATTACTCATCCCACAGTCATTTCTATAACTAACCTCTCCAAATATCAGTAATGAGAAATCCTTCACAACAGTTTCTCTAGGCCGCATACATGATTCTATGAATATTTTACATCTTTTTGTGCTTAATATTTCCAAATTTCATACATTCTAGGATGACCAGATTCAAACTGCAAGAAGGGTCAAACAGGGGCAGTTCTTGTATTGTTACTATATGTTCTGCACCCAGTATTGTTGAATTTTTGAGTTTCTTTCCCTTTTCACAACTCTACTCTCTTCCCATAACAGTGAGAGAACCACTTTTGTCTCTCACTCTGTTTCACTGAACTACATAAATTCCCCTTTGCTTTAATAGATTGTTATTATATATGCCCCAACAGTTAAAGTGTTAAATGGGCATGGATTTTGATCCTCAGTTTTTTATTTCTCTGACTTCTCATTAAATGCATCCTGGAGACCCCCAAATGCTCATCTCAAATGATCGTGAACCTTATTTCTCTCCATAAAGGGAAACACCCATATAACAAGAGAAGATCAGAGGAAACAGAAGGTTCCATCTCTTGTACTTGGAAATACTTTCTCAAGATCATAATTTCCTTCTAGGAAAATTATGAAATGCCTTACTTGAGAGAAAAACACTTTTAAAGATTTTAAAAGGTTTTTATTGCACCTCTTGTTCTCATCTATCTGTTCTTGCAACTGCTTGAACTGTGGGTTGCAGCAAAGGTTGCTCAACACCTGAATACGTATATCCACTCAAATAAAACTTGCAGTATACCAGTATGGAAAAATATTTCTAATGTGAAATTCTTCCAAAACGGTCATAAGACAGATCAAAAAAATGTCCTACATAAGTTGATGATAGCAAAGCATTCAAGGAAGTTGTAGCCAGAGATAAGAGCTGTGTGACTCATAGTGATGTTGGCATACGAAAGAGCAGAAGACAAACCAGCAGATAAAGTGTTTTTAAAGAGGAAAGAGAATGAGCATTCACACACTAGCAAACTTACAAAGGGTAGATAAAGTGCAGAGATGCACTTATTCTGACCATACTTTGAGATATGATGCAGTTGACTCTGCAAAACCATGAGCTCTGATCATCAGTGTTGTATTTGTTCAGGCTCAGTGCTGCTTTGTTTAGGCCATGAGCAGCATAAATGTAGACCTTGGTGTTTGCACAGAGCAAGGTCCAGAGTAAGTTCTCAAAAGATCACGTGCTATGCCAAAATATCATACATACCTCCACCTCTGTCAGTTAGCAGCTATGTTTTGAGCAGCAAAGCTGTTCCTGTGGGAACTCCAGCGGTTGGAGGAGGAGCTAATTTTTTCACAAGCAAGACGCTGTGAAGGCAGTGCCTCCCACATCCCATTGAATTCCTGCAGAAGTCACTCAGGTGAGATGTTGTTGAGCATTAGTGCCTGACAACAGCCTCTCATGACTCCCTATTCCAAGAAGAAGCTGAGTAGAACTGAAGCCAAACTGGGTCTCAGTGGAGCAAAATGCTATCAAGAAGTTGAACATTCTTCTCTTACCTCTGTGCAAGACAGTATCTTGTAGCTAAATCTAAGAGATTTGAGCAATATCCTCAAAAAAGCACCATATCTAACTTCTCCTCCCTCAAACCTATTTTTGGAAAATAGAGATATATGAAAAGCACTGCTGATTTAGAAGAGACAGAAGGAAAGAGTTTATTCAGAAAGATCGCAGTCACCTAATTGCATGTTCTCGGGGTTATATGTAGTTTGCCTGAGTATAAGCATATAAGTACATCAATTATCATTGTTACCTTAATAGTCTATTTGTCTTTTCTAATCAAATGTTTCAAGAACAGGTAAAAGCAAGACCGATAGAGAAAAAGATAAAAGGCACTGAATGTGTGAGGAAGAGAGGAGGCTGAGGTGGGGAAAATTAGGAAAATTGTTTGGTTAGCTGGCTTTTATCCTTCACAGTTCTGAACGCTGGGTAAGTGCTTTTCCTCCTAGATTGCTGCACTACCAGCAGAAAAAGGCACAAGTGAGACTACCAAAAATAATGCTTAAAAAATTACTTGATAATTCTCAGTTCAGAGCTGAGAGGAGGAAATAGACTCACATCAAAGTGAAGAACAGCACGTTGCTAGAAACTGAGACAGCACTAATTATTTAACCATAATGTCAGTGATATATAACCAACATTAATTTCTCATAAACATGCATAGCAACTCTATTCTGAGAGATAAAAAGAAAGGGAATTAAATAAACATATTTTTGACTTGTTTTTCACTGTTCTAAACACAAATGCCATGGTAAATGTGCTCCTGATCTTCAAACCCCTCAAAGAAAACAGATAAGATAAGTAAGTCTCTTACTGAAATCAGCAAAGATAGCCACGTTGTTAAAATGTGGCATGTACTTAAATATTTTGGAATCTCCAGCGTTTAAGAGCAGCACGTCTCCATTTGCCATCTGAGCCTATCTTTTCCTCATCATTCTTTGGATACTTTTTATGTTCTTTTGTTTGATTTCATCACTTCCAGGTTTGTAGGGTCTGAAAAAGGAAGGGGTGGGAAGAATCACTTGCTTTTGTGTGGTAAGGAGGAACAAATAACTGACAGAATAGTCATTATTTCCTGAAATAATGACTCACATGGACCCCTTCATCAAACGTTGTCACTGCTTTTAGTACTATTAGGCCAACAAGAAGTGGGAGCTGGGACAAAGTTTTATAGACAAAAAACTGAGGACTAGTATCTTGAAGTCATGTCTCCAAGGTGCAGTCCTGAAGTTCAGAAGCACTTACAGGAAGCCCAGGTAGCATGGGATATTGGTATATTTTAAATCCAGCCCTGTTCAAAAATACAAGGCCCTGCAGGTAAGATAGCCCCTACTGACACATTAACAGATGTTTCTTAATGAAGAAAATTAGCTTCCATGTCCAACTGATTTGGGAATTCTGCCTCCACTTCTGGATCTAGTAACATGAATGCAAGCTGAAGTACCTTCATTCAGACACTGCATTGCTTAGTTGAGTGCTTAAGGGAAAGAAACTGTAAAAGCAACAGTCAAACACTGATTTTGGATGAACAGTTGACCATTCTTCCACCACTGCACAAAGCTGACTCCTGTAGATACAAACACATTGCAGGGATAATGAATATTACTGATATTGCAGAGCCTGTGCAATGCAGCTGCCTTCATAGCCACTTCCTCATTTGCAATGTGTTTGAATCTCACCTTAAGCCTTGATGCTGAAGTCATGTTTCCAGAGAATCAGGCAGCATATCTAAGGCAAAGTTGAGTCCTGGGGCAGCTGAGATCTGACATCTGTAGCATACTTGGTTCCATCCACAACTGGGCTACATAGGTCAGGGGTTGGAAAGGTTTTTATGATGAAATACAAATGCATAAGATACAGAGTCTCTCTGGCAACCAGAGAACCAAGGAGTCTGATTCTGTCTAGTAGTCTGAATAAAGGGTGTTTTATCTTCACTGCAGCATACTCCTGTCTCTTTTCCGTGGCATAGGAGACTTCAGTGACGGGGTCAAACAGCTGTCACATATTGCACAAACCTACAATGGGTAATGGATACAGTTGTACTTCATGTAGATTAGTCACACCCAAAGAAAACTTACTTTTAAAGTGGGAACGAAAAACAAAAACATTCTTTTGTCCTTTTTCTCTTTTTCTCTCGAATGACCAAAATGATCATATTAACATTGCTCTTCACAAAAATAATGTGCTCATAATGCTTCTATAAATCCTGCCTGCTTTCCATTATAAGAACAGGGAAAATTAAAAATTATTTCAAGATGTAAATCCAGATAAGAACTGGTATTTGCAATGGATAAGAATCTGTCTAACACTTTGACAAGGAGTAGAGTACTGTACACAAAGTGTAATGCAATAGCTCCCTTATTTATTCCCATTTTGCAGAAAGCAGAAACTGTTCTTGCCATGCATTACCCCTATTATGTTCCTTCTTGGGAACCTGAGACCTTTTGAATCTATCTTCTGAACCATTTTAATATGCAGCAGAACAAAAGGATCACAGTGTCACTGATGAATACATTGTAAAGCCAAAGCCATAATTACAAATAGCAAATGGAAAATGTATGCAGATATATAGCTAGAAAAAAGTACCATATGCAAGTACAAAAATAATATTTTTTCACCATATTTATGGTAGTTAAGCCTCTCCCCCTCCCCTTTTCTCTTTCCTCTGGCTCCTCTCAAAGAAATCTTTCTTTCAATAGTCTCTTCAGACATGGAAAGGGACACCAAGGGGAAGGAAGAATCAGCTTTCATTGATACCGTGACTAAGGGCCATGGTCTTGGCCTAGACCCCTGACCCTCATGTCTGTAGCATTATGCACAGTGTCTGGTGTGATCAGCCCAACCTTGTTATTCAGCTTTTGTACTGTGCATATTTAATTTCAAAACACATTCCAATGGCAGCGGGGAAAAATTCGCCCTCTTTTAAGTGTATGATTCACCAGCTCTTTAGAGTCAGTTGGTGGCAGATGGGCAAGTGTGAAAACTTCTATTTGTGATCTCACACTATATAATGAGCACAAGCCACCACTGGAATTGCAGTTTCTGCATGGAGAGGACTGTGCACTCAGTTCCCTCTCAGAACTGGTTCTCTTAACTTACGGCACAATGGGAACTGTGCCAGGAGGCCTGGACAGAGTGACTGTCCCCCAAAAGCATCCCAAGGAGTACTTCAGGTTTTCTGAAACTCCCCGCACCAGCCTTTTGCCAAGACATCACACTGCTGCAGGGCAGCCTTTGCACTTCATGCCTTGTAGGGCCTGGCAACCAGGCTCTGCCTTTCCACCTTGCAGAAGAGAATATTTTCACCTTTACCAGAGAATACATGACATCTGTTCTCTGCGGCACTCAGTCAACTGCTTTATGGAGCAGCAGTCCATTTTCTAAAGTGCTTCTTACATTTGAACCTATAAACCCTCCAACTTTTGCACAAAGTAGACTCCGTCTGTCCTGTAGTCTATAACCCAGAGATTTCCACTAGAGCAAAAAATTCAGTTTCATTTGGGCATGACACTTAGTATGCATTCTCTGTGGCTCAGACCCTAACTTTTGGCTGAAGTTTTAGCAGAAAAGAAGAAAATAATGAGATTTCTAGAGAAACTGCACGGAATGAAATTTGACAACAGTCATATCTTAAAGACTATCATCATGATTCTCTGTCCTTAAATGTGAAGAATACAAATGCTCCTGTGAAAGTTCTGCACTGGAAATGAATTATTTTTCTCCAGTTAAAATAGGGACCTGGTTTAAAGCTGACCAATAATGAGACATGAACATTTCTGAAGTTAAAAACAGCTTGTGCTCATACAGTATTATTGGTACTGGTACTGATTTGTACAGGCTAACCAAGAATCAGAACTTGATTCTTCAAGGCACTGTACAAATAACAAAAGAAACAGTCACAGTCTCAGTGATCTTGATATTTATTATACCTCATAAGATCCAGAATATTTAAGTGATAAATGAGGAGAATGAAATGACAATAAAGTAAGGTGTTATGGCATCTGCAGCTCAGCTGGCTTTGTATCTACTCAGTTTCGGCGAAGGAAGTTTTATTTTATTTTTCTGAGTCTTCAACTCCTTACAGTTTTTGGCAAAGACCAGAGACCTAATCTTGTGAAGTGCTGAATGCCTCCTGTGATACCATCATCCCCTTAGTGACAGCCTCCAAAGTAGAAGGACTAAAAATACTGTAAAATAAGAATGAAAAAAGAGGTTCTGGAAATTTGAAAACAAAAATTGTTCTTGAAGGGTTTGCAGCCCAGTTGAGTAGGTTTTGACTTTAAAAAAAAAAAAATGATTAAAGAAGGTTAGTGATTATAAAGATCAACATCCAGGGATTTGGGTAAACGTCCAGTATGAACTGAACTTCAACCACTTCTTGAGGTATGCCTATTACATTTCTTCATAGGCTTACTGTAGGTCAGCACAGGGCACTAATAGATTAAGTATCGAATGGAGATTGTAACTACAGATAACCATAAAAACCCAAGAGAGGAACTTTTGTGCATGGACAGTTTTCAGGATCACTGCAGGAGGAAGATAAATTATTAGCTAAGCTGAAAAAGGAACAAATTGTAAGACATTAATGAAAATATTGAGTAAGCTTCTCTACCGTTATGTTAATATTGGGAGTTCTTCCTGCAACTTAATAGAAACCTCTTCAGTATATGTTCTTTTCCTTTTTTGCTGTATCTTATGTTCAAAAGACATAAAATATGTTTTCTACTTTCTGATAACTGTTATTTGTGCTTGCACCTCATATGAATGAGGGGCTTTTTATACAATCACAGCAGGCCATCTCTAGGAGTTTTACTACTAATAATATAACCAACAAAGAGACCAGAAAAAATAGAATTTAAGTGAGTGAGACATAACAGCTCTTATGCACTCATTTGAATTAGAGGAATTTTGCCTCTCCTTTAGCTCCTGACACTAAAAATGTAGTTGGACTGGATTCATTCCAAAATTAGAAAGATATTACGTCAGGCATCATCACAACTCTGTCTTTCAGATAAAGTCAGTCCTCTTGGAGTTTACTGTGTCATGTATAGACACTATGTTATATCTTCAGGGATAACAGGTCAAGGTTCAAGACACGGTTCAGTATAACAGGAGGCTTTCATTGTAGATTTTCATCCTTTTTCTTGTTTTCATGCCATCCGTGATCAAACTGTGTTTGTGTTCAGGTCTCATGGTAGCAGGGGCCCTGACCAGAAAGCCAGCTACAAACTGTCCCCATGTTGTCTCATGCCTGAAATCCAGACTGGTTCCAGGATCCAAATAATTTGATCTCAGCTCCAGTTTTCAGTTATCAGGGAAGCTAAAATAGACATTTTTATTTAATTAAGCTACACAGATTATGAGTAATATAGAGATTATTAACAAATATTTTTGAGGAAAGAGAAAGCAGTGTGTTCTCTCTCTCTCTCTCTCTAAAAAAAACCTTGGTCCCAAGCCAGTTATTATTATAAACTGACTGAGCTGGCACAAAGCCAAGAAGCTGATAATTTAGCATGAAGCCAAGATGGATGGCTTTTCTCCCATTCCCCTCTTTCAGATATAGCTTGTGGGTGTGACAAACGCTTCTACCGCCCAAATTTTCAAAACTGCTCACGGATCAAATGTGTGTCTGTCTGTGTGGGTGGGGTTGGTGCTGGGGGAGATCTGCCATGTATTTATTGTGTGTTTAGAAAAGGATGACACTCTGCTTAGAATCTTACAAGAGTTCAGCTGCTGCCTCATTTTATTTTGTGAGGCAGATGACAAATTCAGATGTCCTCCTCTTGGGCCTGATTTTCTTCTTTGATACTTAAGAGAACTTGTCAGGCCCAAGGATGCACAAGCCTGTTGTCCTTCAGGAGCACCAAATTCAATGGCGGCTTTTCTGTGAGCTCAGAGTTCAGCAGAGAATGAGATAACAGCTCATCCAGACTTTTAGATTTTTGTTTATCTCCAATTCAGTTTGCCCCAACTGGACAGTGGTAAGTGCAAGACAACCCTGAGACTGTCTCAGGGCAGAGGTAGGGACAAGGAGCTTCCTGACTTGAAGCAATGCCCTGGTGGCACAGAGTCAGTCACCCTCTTGCCATGATGGCTGCAGGATGCCGTAGTCAAGGAAGTAGACAATGGAAGCATTTCCCTTATACTTCCTCTCATTTCCTCCTCTAAGGAGCTTGCATGGTACAGTGTGGTGTGAGTTGTGATGGTTGTGTTAGGAAAAGTAACTGAGAGCCAGAACAGATTTAGGGCGTGGGAGGTGGAATGAGGGGTCAATGGACAAGGTTTCACATTAGAGAACTGCATCTACAGCTGACCTGGAGCAAGTATATCATTCTTATAAGTCTGCCCACCTCTGGGGTCTGTTCCTTAGCTTTTCTTCAACGAGTTGAACAGAGATGGTGAGCAAAGAAAGGCTTCCTCAAACCTAGGAGGAACAGAATATACTACAGATATTGCTCTTAATCTGCATTGATCCTATCTCAAGCTTTTCACCTCTCCATTGAACATTTATGGTCTTGTACACAAGTCTTCAGAAGCATATCTTTTGAGCTTACCAGTAAATTTCAGCTGCAGTGGGTTAACAGGGAGATGGCAGAACATCACCTTAGAGGGCACCTAAGAGGGTAATTAAGTGGAAGATTTTCAACAGAGACAAGTCTTCTATGACACTTCATTTTACAGGCTTCACTACAATCCTACCTATGATGCAAGAGTGAACTAACTGGCAACCACTGTGTGGCTCTGAATAGTGGGATAATGTGTTGAACAAATTAAATGATTGTATGGCACAACACTCTCTCTGCAGCCATTCATACTAAATTAAATCTGTTTCTCACCCAGACTAAGAATAACATAGGATTTAAACTTGTTACCATTGCACCAACAAGAGACAGAAGAATTCAAAACTGTCCTTTCAACCCCTCTGTCCTTCTCTATCCTGTGCTACATCCTGCAGAGAGTACTCAAGAGATGCAGAAGGCTAACAAACCGAGGCAGATGAACATGTAGGTGACTGGACCTCACAAAAGTCATCACACATATGGATGCTAAGTACCCCTGGTCCTGCCAAAATGCATGCTGCCAAAACACATAGCTAGACATTTATCTGAGCAGACACAAAGAGGACTTAAATGGCTCTTGACTAAATGGAGATGTGAAAGACAGAGTCTACTTGAACCAATACATTTTCTTTATTTCTTCCTTTAAAGTCAGTGATGGGTATTCACTGGAGATCTAAAATAAAATAACCTGTTCATCAAGACTGCGTAGTGAAGATACCCTCCAGATGAAAAATTATAGCCAGCTAAGCATGACTAGAAGCTCATATGTCAAAGTCTTAGGACCAGGTTCCAGCTTGCAGATAATTATTTAATGCAAGTTAATATATTATTTCTTGGAGATCAAATACAGTCAAATGAAAAAGAACTGCATGGCCAGGTTCTCAGTAAGATTGTCTGTGCCTCTTAAATGTACCAATACAGATCTCTGTTAGCAGCAGGGTGGTGGTAGCAATAACAAACACAGCTGATTATGATAAGAAAGTGTGATATTCTCATCAAGGCTGCAGAGCCATTTGACTGGAGACTTTGGGCCTGATTCTCTGTTACGTTACACCCACTTTTAAACAGTGCAATCATTATGAGTACAGTGGAGCTATTCCAGTTTAAAACTGGAGTGATACCCTACAAAACAAAGCTATGAACTCTGGAGGAACTGATGAATTTATTTTTCCAGTGCAGAAAAAGGGTGTGTTTTACTGTAGACAGATTCCTGTTGCATGATTACAAAGGATAAATGCCTGAGTAAGAACTACAGGCTCTGGTCTCCAGGAGGTGGGCCTTGATTCAGCAGGGTGCTTAAGTACTTGCAGAATGTTGAGTAATAAGCAGCTCCATGACTCAAAAAAAGGTCTAACTATAGAAGATGTGGTTTAGTGGTTGAAGGCGAGATCTGGGATTCAGGGCTTTACGCATTCTAATCCCAGCTTTAGTGGTCTCTGTGGTCTTCTCTATTTTTAATGTGTAAGTAGTAATCCTTAACTCATGAAAAGGCCTAAGCTTTATTACATAACAACATGGTTCACTTTTACTTTTGTTATTGTTCAGTCTCTCCAAGTATTATACTTACCCCCAAATGCTCTGCTTTTGTAACTTGCAGCATGTCTCTTTTTCATGTCTATTACTGCTCTTGAATAACCTGTCATGGTTTAACCAAAGCTGGCAACTAGGCACGATTAATTCTAGCCCAGCCAAAACCAGCACACAACCTTTTGTCAGAATGAGAGAAGCAGAGACTTTCCACTGGTAAATGCATACTACAATGGATGGTAAGGTTCTCTGGCTATCCAGGCAAAGCTGGGAAGGGCAGAAAAATACACTTTTCCTTGAAAAAACACTCGCAACAGATTTCTGTCGGTTTGACTGGCAACTCTGTGAAAGACAAGGATTGATCAGAAAAGACTTGTTCACTCCATAAAGTACTCTTCCATGAGATAGGTAACTCTACATGAATAGGCATATGAATAGGCGTCCTTTTAAGACTAATCCACATAGTAAAGGAAATTCACCTCACTTCTAAGCACCGGGAATGATTCATTGTTACCTGTCATCATTTCAATTAGAAATTTTTTGTCAGTGACATAACAGGCTGCTAGTGCATAACCTAGTTTTTGTTCTACAAAGCATGCATTAGAAGTCCAGAAAACAAGAGAGAGGTTTCTGTACCTGTGCCAAAAGTTCTGGCACCAGATCTTTTGTTTGATACTCATTCCTATACTAGTCTTGTCCGCACTCCAGGTAATTGAAAAATTCAGTGACATAATGACATTGTGTATTCTAAATGCAAGCGTTTATTTGAAAAAAAAATAAAATATTCTCTGGTCCTGAATAGACAGTCACAATGATTGCCATCAGCTAACTCACAGACACCTTCCTTTTTTAGAAACTCCTATATGCTACTTTAAGTCCTCAAAAAGCCATTGAGTTTCAGTAATTAGTACAAAATTTGGTAAATATAATATGGTTCAAAATCTGCAATCTTGCAAACTTTCCCACAAGCAGAAGGTAATAGCAAAATGCGAGCAATAAAATATTCTAACACTAAAATCTTAGTTTCACATTTTTTACATAAATGGTAATGAAGATGTGAATAATAGTACTCTGTGTTACCTTCTCTCAAAATTGGAGCAACATAGACAAAGGGTAGGTGCTAAAGACATCACAGTCCTCTACAGGTGTATTATATAAATTTTGTTCTGTGTTTCTTAAGTGTATTTTGCTATTCTTCATCTTCTCTGTTAGTATTGGATTTTCAAATGTCTAGAGTCTGGCAAAAAGGGAACAAGGTAAACAAATATAGATGATTTATTTTACCAGTTTTTGCTTGTTTGCTGGAAATGTCTGCTAAAATTTTCAATCATGAGTGGTGATGAATGGGAGAGTGTGATGGAACAGCATACCAAATGGGATATGGACCTTTTGTCAAAGTTGAGCATGTTCAGCTGACCTACCTGGATATTGGTATACTGCTGAAAGCTTGTTCTGCAAAGGTTCATTGCCACAGGAATGAAGAAACATGAGGCCCTACAGAAATGTACAAATACTGCAATCAGGAATTGACTCTCACAAAGGAATCAGAGAAAGGAATTCACCCTGAGTTTCAAACATTTGTCCTTTGGGATTGTAACAGGAAGCTTTTATTGCCTTCCAATCACGTTTTAGTCAGAGCCAGACCTGTGGGCTGTGTTGTAAGCACACCTACTGGATGAATCCCTCTGGGAAAATACCTCATGTGAAGAGGCTGAGTGGATTTAGGTGGTGAATTAGATGATGAGCTTTGATAACAATGTCAAGAGTAATGAGTTTCTGAAAGTCTCCTATTGATTACTAATTGAAATGCAGATGTCCGCTTTTATTGTGGACAACATCCTACAACTCCCATTCTTCCCCGTGCTATCAAAATTTCCGGAAATTAGTATCCCATGCCTGAGTAAGGCTCAGAATTGGTCTTTGGCTATTTGACAATTTTTATCCAATATTCACAATAAATTGTAATTATTCCTAACGTTCTCACTAGTGCAGACAAACAATTTATATGTTTTGTTGTATGTAAACAAAAAGTATGAAACAAAAAAACCAAAAAAACCCCACAAAAAATAATAAATAGTAGAACCTTAATATTATTAATATTATTCTCTAATTGCCCAACCTAAGACAACATCTTTGGCCACCTGCTAGGTCACTCATATCTGCATCTAGGTGCATGCTACTGAAATGTGCCCTATGCTGTGTATCCTGTCTGCCCATTCTGTTTGCTTTTAAACCTGAGTGTAAATCCCCCAGGCATTCATAGTGCATGTAATCCCATGTGAGACAGCAGCAGCAGGGGACAAAATGAAGCTAGAGGATTGTATCTGACTGAGTTACTTGAGAGGACTTGCTCATTTGACCAGAGCACTGGTCACCTGCCTGTGGCATCTGATTCAAAAAAAAAAGAAAATAAAATCCATTTCCCCAGATATTTTTGTACCTATCTTTTTTGTTGTTGTTGTTTTTTGGGTTTTGGGGTTTTTAAAGTTTTTTTTCACCTGAAGTAACTTTGATCATAGGGAGGATAATGGAAGGCAAGTGCACAGGGTACGGAACATATGCCTCATATCTAGAGAAGTACTTCAGAAACATATGTGTTGATGCAAAGTGGTTTTCAAAACTCTCCTGATTCTGAGCCTGTATGTGGCACCAATTTTTGTTCAGGCAAGCATAAAACTATAGTATGAGCATTTTCCTCTAATACCGATCAGTGGGAGTGGTATCATCAGATGGTCAATTGGAACTCTCCCTGGAGGGCTGAATACAGTTTTACCTCAACCCAGGCTCAGTAGAGTCAACTGGAAGAACCTAAAGGGAGTATGCCTGTGTGACCTGGGAGAGTTCAGCAGAGATTACAGACATACTTACTCCATGGAGCATAAGAACTTGGAAAACACAAGGGAGGCAGAGAGAATATGACAAGGTGAACATTGCTGTAGTTTTCCTAGTTACATATAAAATGTGATCACATAGGAAGGTCCTAGCACATGCAACCTTAGTCATCACCCATGTATTATCTTCATTACTTTATGTCTGTAGTCCACAGAGCTTTGCAAATATGAGTGTTCTTTAAATGTAAGGTTAATAGTTTTCCTGAAACTTAGCTTAGTGATTTTAGAGTACATTTTTGCATCTGTCAGTCAACAGTAGCTTGTAACTCAAGTCTGCTTTCAGTGAACGATGCTTAAATGAATTGCCTTTACTGTAGCATAGCAACTTATTTATCCAGTCTTCACTGTTTTCAGCCTGTCTCTTTCTCTGTCCCTTATTACATCTAGTATCTCAGTATCTGATACTCTTCTGTGGATTTTAGCCTGACAACACCCCTGTCAGGTAGGAAGTATTATTCTCCCATTTTTTCAGACATGGGAAAATTTGGGACTTGTGCAAGGTCACAGAGGAAGTCTGGGTGTGAGCTGAGCATTTGGTGTGGGCCTTTGGGATCTGGATGTACTGAAATAGATGCTAAATTAGAGTTACTAATCAGGCTCTGTAAGAATAGTAAATGTGGATACCCTCAGTTTTTGTAAATAATCAACTCCTTGTAGTGGTTGTGTTTTGGTTTTTATTATTTTCAAATCTATTTCCAAAGATGATTTAAGGATTACATAAATTACACTAATTACACAAAACTTGTGTTTTTAATGCAGATTTTTTAATTAAACTATGTTATTTCATTTCCATAACATTATATCCTAAAATTCATGGGTAGACTCACAGTGAACAAATCAAAACCATTCTGTATTTACTTCACACAACATTTCTGTGAGGCAGAAGAAAATATGTAATGAGTCTTGCAAGGCATTCTAGGCTGACGTAATAGTGATGAAAAAAACCCTCATTTTGGTGATACCACAGAAAATTAGGAAAACCATATTTTGTATTTAAGAGTGGAGTGGTGTTTAAGAATTCAAATGGCTGGTTTTGGCAGACATCTAATTGTAATACTGTAGCATCGCTGCAGGCAATTTTCTTTGATTTAATTAGATGAACTGTGGTATTTTTTTCTTTTTGCAAAAGGCTTTATTATGTAGAAATGAAATATGGATAAATTTAATTTTTAATCTTGTCACTACAGAGTAGGAAGGAATAAGCTGATTCTTTTAATTTAGCCTCTTTGTTTAAGAAAAAAATTAAATTAATCTTATCACAAATGTTTATGAGCAATTGATTTGAGTTTTACACTCCAGTCAGAAGTGATAGAGTTAAGATTGCTCTATGTTTCTTCTGAATTGAATGTACTGCAACCCTTTTTGAGTGCGTAAACATAAACATTTTGAAGCCTCAATGATGTTATTTTTCATCTGAACTATGATAATATTAAATCAGAGTTTGGACTAGAAAATAGATCAGTTTAAAAGATTTATGCTACATTTTTGATTTGTTTGTGGATTTTTCATTAGTCTTTTTGGTTTGGTTTGGTTTGGTTTTTTTTCAGGATGGGGGTTTTGTTTCTTTTGTTGATTTTTTTTCTTGGTTTGTTGTTGCTGTCATTTTTCTTTTTAACATGCTTGTCTGTGAAGTTTAACTCCAAAAAGTAATTAAACACCAAAGATTTTTTTCAATACTGACTTCAGGTGTTTTTTGTGGGCCAAATCCACGGGAGGTAATTTTAAGCAAGTTGCAAGCGATTATAATTACAGGTAATCAACACTATTCGCAGGGCTACATGTCATCAGGTTTCTGGCAAATAATCTCCACTGTTTCAAATCAGCTGTCCATTTTAGTTTCCTAGATCTGAGAACATTCTTGCAATGTCCAATATCTAGAACTATTTATTGATTTTCAAATATTGATTACTGTGATGTATTTTCAAAGCTCTGTAGAGCCACAGAACCATCCTTGTTCTTCTCTCTAGGCTGAAGCCAAAAGCCAAAAATCCAATTTCTTAGAAGGAAATTAAGAATTTTCGCTCACATTTTTGGGAGCCAACATTCTGCCTTATGTTTTAAGATGGCTGATTCAGGAGCACTTGAAATCAAGGATAGAATATCCTCTGGTTTCAGAACTGAGACTTTTCCTTGTGTTAAGTCTGGACTTATACTCCACAAACCTCAATTCTTTTTTACCAGCCTGACAAAGATGTTTTCTTTCCAGTGGCAGTGGGGATGGTAGGACAGTTAATTGAATTATCGTCTGCTGTCAAATTGCTGAAAAAAGGGCAGGAGAGTATTTGCACCTTTTTTCTTTTTTTTTGCTTGTCGTTGAAAAGTATTGATGCACTTGAAGTCCTTGCCTAGTACCAATTTTAATAACGGAGGAGTCCACAGTGATTATTGAGGCTTGGTCAAAGCCACATAGGTCAAATCTGTGCTCTGATGGATTACCTAATCAATCACTTTCCTTTCTGTAAATATTTTTATTATAAAGTGTCAAACAGTAGAAAATTCATCTTGAGTTGTGTATATATTTCTTGTAATGATGAAATTGATAAGATCACATCCTAGGTGGAACAGAAGGGGTCTTTTTCAGATTATTTCTTCTTTTTCCAGAAGAATGTATTTTTCAGTGGACCTTAAGTATTCATAAGATGAAGAGTTTTCTCCTTAGAATTTTTTTTTGCTCCAAAAAATGTTACTTGGCAGTTGAATTTAAGCAAACTTAAAAAAAAACCCAACAAACCCTTCCAAAATTAAATCATATATTTTGTGCCAGTATTTTAAAATAAAAATTTCAGGTTGATCTGAAATGAAAATATTCTCTAACTAGTTTTTTTTCACAGCTTAAGTCAAAGAAATTAATATATTCAGCGTTCTCATTCTCGGTAACTAAATTCATAGCTTTTGTTTTGCTTCATTTTTTTGTATTTGTTATTTGGTTGTTGTTGTGGTGGTTTATACCAGTGAATGAAATAAAATCTTAGTGCTAAGCACTTTTTGCTTGCACTTTTTAAAAACCTTACTTTTTTCTTTGTTTTGACTGATGAAATACTACCTATCTTCCTAGAAATGAAATGCAAATATTTAGCCCCAATCAAATTTTTTATCAGTTCATGTATTACTAGAGGGAGTCTGATTTTCTATGTGATTGCATTTCAAAGTGGAGCATGTTTGGCTGTCTATTCCTTAGTCCCAAACACTAAATATAGGACTAGCTTCTTCACCAGTGTATAAGAAAGTTGCTTCAGAATCTCCGTTATTTCTGCTAAAAATAACAAACATCTTGCTCCAGATTGTTCAACAGCCTTTTTTTTTCCTTACAGTACAGACCCTGCAAGAAATAAGAGATGATTTTGTAGAGCCAGGATAAATTTTCTTTATAAAAGAAAGATTTTCTCATCATCTGTTTAAGCCAGCTTCCTCTAGCCTTTTCTGCTACAGTGAGCAGAGAGGAGAGTGGGTTTTGGAGCACACCCAGTGTTTTAAAAATTGGTACCAGGTGGAGTGAGTCAGGACTGTAAAGTTTTGTTCTGAGGTAGCAGCAACTCTTGTAAAGGACATTCCTCCTTTTGTTTTTATTTTTGGATGAATCTAAACCACATTTGTAGTGTAGATAGCTTGCATGTGCACTGATGTGAACTGAGATCAGAATCTGAAGTGCCAGTAAAATGTGCTACAATATAATCTGCTATACCAAGGGGTTGTAAGCAGTAATTATTGTTTGCAAAGCTCTTCGAGTTCCTCAGAAGAAAGATGCTATAAAAGTACAAAATACTGTTGTTATTATTATTATAAACTTCCAAATGCCAAAAACCAGGCAGCAATAATAGAAGTGCTGAAACAACTTTAACAATAGTGATGTGAACACATTAAGCTGTAATAAAGCCAGAGTCAACTAAATCAATCAAGTAGGCCTTGCAAACTGCTTGTTAGGACAAAATTGCATCTTTTCTAAAATAAATACAAGAGCATTCTCAGCTGGCGTAAATTAGCCGAGCTCCACTGGAGTCCGAGACTTGGATTTAAAATGAGAGTTGCACTTTTTAATTTTTTTCCCTTTTCTTTTCTTGTTGCCATTGTTCATCTATGCATGACTGTCTGTGTGTGTCAATGTGTGTGCAGTTGGATAAGCATGCTGCAGGAACACCAGTGCTGACAAAATTTATATCAGTTTCATTCAGGAGAAAAGCCAAAGTTACAACAAATAAGTTTAATTTCAAACAGGAAAAGCCACTTGTGCTTCTACCCATGTACAGGTGAAGTTCTGAAATAGTTTTTTTCATCTGACTTGTGCTCTGTAACAAATGTTTCTGCATCAGCCTTTGTGGGTGTTATGTCGGAAGAGAGAATGTTTTTGTAGAGCAGAAAAGGGACCATAAGAAAGAATGTTTGAATGTGTAAAATTAGAAGTTATACACTGCTACTTACTGCTCCTCCCCTTCATTGACTCTTGCCCTGAATAGTCACAATCTTTACAAGACTATCAAATGCAACTACTTAACCCTCAAATTTAAGTGTTAAGTAAGGCAACTCATTTTGCCAAAAATCAGACTGAATTTTCAAAATGTTTTGAAGTTTCAATCAAGTACTTTCTCTAATTGTTTTAAAGCACTTTTACAGTTTAAAATCTTGCTTTTAGAACATACTCAGACAACATGTTAATGCCATAATCTAACTACACCAAATTTCTATGTCATATTGTGATCCTTCAAAAAGATAACATATAAAGCATATATGATTAAATATGTCAGAATTAGTATCTTGTTGCCATGAGAATGCTCTTTTGTTCCTGGAAACAAAATATTTTTCTTGTAACTATTATGAAGATAAGATTTCATACTGGTTTATGTTGTCAGCTAAATTTATACCAGCAAAAAGAAAAGAGAAAGAAGAAGCAAGAGATTCTGAGGCTCAGTACGGTTTTGTCACTGACTTTCCTATTGCTTGTTCTCTCAGGCTTCTTCTCCTTAGTTATAAAATGAGTGCCATAACACCTAAATTACTTAGTTGAACTGATTGTAAAAGAGAGACAGTCTGAATTTCTGTGCTTTCTGAACAGTTTCTCGTTTTTGATTTCACAGCTAATTATGGACCAGGGGAAGAATAAATGCAAAGGAGGAGTTAAAGTCCAAAATGCCAAAGGATGTGTATTTTGAACTGTAACTCAGTGACTGATTTGGTTATGAACCCCAACTCCAAGTCTAAGCAGATGTTTCAAATCTGTGTTTGCATATTGCAGCTTGGGACCATGCACAGTTCTAAGAGACTTATTATAATTTATTATTAATAGGAGTAATGATTGATATTGTTGCATTATTTAATAATTGCACTACTTTCACTATTTAATAATAATTATTATTTGCACATGCAGATCAGGTAGTTAAGGTTCTTTTCCAGAAGAAATGCAAATAGAGATTAATGAGTGATTCATAGCAAGTAAGATAATTTGATAATTTTCCCCCTGCAATTAAGCATCATTTACTTGAAGTGATCCCCAGTATTATCATTGTGTGCTCAATTGTTCAGTAGTGAAATCACTACTAAAATCACAAGGAATGGTTTCTTTGTCCTGATTACTGGAGCATAGGTTATATAATGCTCGTTAGCTCTTTGTCTTGACAGCTAAGACTGTAAATCCCTTAGATCAAGAACTATGGTCTAGTTCTGTATTCTCTGTATAATGCCCAGAAAAATGGTGTCCTGGACTCTTTTAAATAATTAGAATTCTTGTACAAGTCAGTAATAAAAATGAAATTTCTGGTTCAAATATTTCTTAATAATTAATATTGATGAAAGTGTTCTAGAAGTACTTGAGAAAGCCTCTAGAAAACCAATTACTGCAAATGAACACTATGGCTGTTGAATTAATACCTATTCTTTGAGTAAATAGCAAGAAAAACAGCCAAAGTATAATAAATATGGTTAGCATCTATTTTCTTTTATTCATAAAAGCAGTCATACCAATTATAAAATTTCTATAAAGCTTTTAAAATTATGTACAATTTCTAATTAGCTTCTTGGTACTCAGTGTGGCCATTTTTCCATCTTGTGGCTGGATTGGGACTCTAAGACTTTGTCTTTCACAGATATAGATACATAAAAAATAGTACAATGGATATATATTCATAATATATGAATTGTTGTTTCCCCATCATCTTCACATGTAAGTACCTAACTAACGTCATGAAAGACAATTATACTATCCTGGTACCAATTTTAAACACTTGCTTAAATATTTGTAAGATTGGAGTCTTACAGAAAATCTTAATACAGCTTAGATTCATTCCCTCTGATTGTTATTCATGATGTAGGCCAAGTCTGAGGTGCAGAGTCAGTCTGTAATCAGTTTGGTTTGTGCCTTTTTTTTTTTTCCCCCCATATGGGAAAAACTCTGCAATAAGAAGCAACGATGGTATTTTGAGAAAGTTCTGCTTATGTCGAAGGTTTTCTGTTTCGGCAGACACTGCTCAGTATGCAGTTAGCAGTGTCCATTCTTGTTTTTATAAGCAGCATTTTAGCAATTAGGAACTTTTTAATTAAGTCAACTGTGTTCATAGCTTGAGGCCTTTTGGGTGCACTCTTCTCAGGAAAGTGAGATAACATTCAACTGAGACTTTCTTTTTCTGCAGTAGTTCTTCCAACTTCCACTCCCTAATAGGTCAGTGCTCCTGCTTTAAAGGTGTTAGCTCAGTTTTTAATTTTTATTTTGGTTTTTTTTTTATAGTTTGTGTCACCACTGCTTCCATCAAGATTCCTCTTTCAATAAGATGCTGATTGGATGAATATGGCTTCCAGTAACTCAGCCTTTGTTTTGTAAAAACATTATTACAACATTGTATAACACTTTAGAAATGTTTCAAATTTAGGCTGGCGTGGTGACTTAGCAGACTAGGGGGCTAACATATGGAGTCTGCTACACACTAGAGACTGTGGTTTTATTGCTGGCACCACTAGTCAAGTCAGGATTAGCAACCATAGTATTTTCAGCAAGATCTGAGATCACAAGGCCTCAGGTGTAGTTACCTAACCCTTGCCAGAAGTAGGACAAATACTGACGGGTGAAAGTAAAGCCTGATTCAGTATAATTGGAGGGATACTTTTGGTATAAGGGCTACATTTTTCTTAGGATTAAATCATTTCCTTTGTTTTCCATTGAAATAATCAAGCGGTTCAAAATTCAAAACATGCCCGAAATGGTAGACCTTGCTGGGTGCAGAGGCACCCGTCGGGACAGTGACCCTGAATAGGATACCACTGGAACCTCTCCTTGTCCTTGGCTGCAGCTGTGTATGTGCCAGATCTTGAAAAACAATCTGAGAAGCAAGCAAACAAGCAAACAAACAGATTCCTTTTCATATGAACTCACAGTGTGGGCAGGATCCCAAGCAAAATGCCTCTCATCTCAACCCTGTCTCTGCTGGTGTAAATCAGAAAAAAGAGGAAAAACTTCCTTGGGAAAGGCAAGCTGGCTCAGAGTGGGAATGATATATTTTAGGTGTTGATTATAGTGTAATAACTAATGGTGGGATTTCATTAGAAAGTAAAAGAATGCATCTGTAGGAGAAAACGGATCCCATTAAAGAGCTGCACAGAGCTTTCTTTTTATTTAATGGTTGAAGTACAAAGTGATAATATCAGAACAAAAATAAAATAAGAGGGGGAACACATTTTCTATCTTTAAAAAAAAAAAAAAAAGAAGAAGAAAAGGAAAAGAAAAGAAAAAGTGGCAGTTAAAGCCAATAAAGTCCTTTATTTGAATGCCATTAGTGGGTTTGGCAGCCATCCGCGCCATCTACTTCAGAGGAGCACTGCACAGATTAAGAGAGGCTGGATGCTAATTTGCACATATGGAAATGCTTTTTCTCGCCGTTCCGATGGCTCTGTTGTGGACAGATGGAATTAGTGAGCACTCCAAAGCCGTGAAGGCAAACACATAAAAAAAAAAAAAAAAAAAAAAAAAGCCCCCTCTCCTCCTTCCTTCTTCTTTCTCTCTTTCTTTCTTTCGTGAGAAACTTCAGACTTGAAATAAATAACATTAGCAGCCCGCTCTCCTTGGCATTAACAAACTATTTTATCATATTTCAATTGCAAATCATTTTTTTAACTGGGAGTTGTAGTCATCTTAGTTAGAACCAAGTGTGCCAAATAGGATTGGCAAATTAAGGACAATCTTCAGATAAATTTGGCCTTATATGCTGTATATAGATCTCTCTCCACTTTAGACTATTCCTTGCAATGCTCCCTTTCCTGACAGTGTACAGTAACTATGAATTGTATTTTCTCTTTCCAGTCTTTACACTTGTTGTACAAGGGACAGTTTCAGCTATCTTATGACCAGAATGTGTCCTGACATCTTGCTGGGATGTGGGGCAGAGAGTGGCCTTCGTGGGGAAAGGAATAATAAAAACTAACTCCTGACTAGGGTCAAAATTCAGCCCCTGCATTTCCAGCCATACAGAAACTACTTCACCTGTCTGCCTTTGGACTACCGGATACTCCACTGACAAACTGAGGGAAGCAGGTAGAAAAGAGCAGCCTGGACTCTCGCCCAGGAAGGAAGGGGTAGGAATTATTCCTGGGGCTTTCCCCTGGGCAGCACAGTTCCCCACCAACTCCAAAATAGGGGTGTGCCTTCAACATGATTAAAACACTGGAAAAAGGATCAATCCAAGGAGACAAGAATCACTTTTATCTTGCTAATTTACAAGGGGAATTTCATATGCACCTTATCTATTGGCAGTCAAACAAAGCAGATGCATCATTCTTTAAGGCAGCCGAAAGTCAATGACCTTTGTTGCCAAATGTCTGTCTAGCCACTTTTTAAAATTTCTTTGAAATCAGCTGGCACCAACAATTAGCACCCGACCACCCCCCAAACTCTGGATGAAGCAAATGCCGGAAACCAAATCAGGATTCAAATATGGTAAATAACACCTCTCTCTGCGCACTGTGACTGGCTCGCTGCCACTAGCATGAAGGTTTGTGCACAGTTCAGTCTTTTAGGATGCCCATTCTGCTCTTCTTTAAGTTACATAAATCCACTGAATAAGGCCATACACCCTCCTAACTAAAAGCAAGAACTGGGCTTTTGTAAAAGCACCTGACTGGGATGTCTCTGTTACAGTGTGATGAATGGCTTGAAGCAGTATCCAGGTATCTTAAAGCTCCTTCACTCACCTTTTCTCTGGCCTCTTTCTTTTCCATTCTCTTCACTCAATGTCTGAGAGAGCCTCAGTGATCTTAAGCTGAAAACAGTGTTGAAACTCACCATTTACTTGGCTCTCTCTGGAGATCCAGCTATGAAAATGTGTTTTGCCATCAAGTGATTTTTTTATTTTTTTTTTAAGGACAGTATTCTGAGCCTTTCTTTGGTGGCATCAATCACAGCTATCAAGTGAATTGAAAACATGTGCACTTTAGACAGAGAAACAAAATGTTGTTGTGATCAATTCCACTTGGTTATTTGCTTTATTCTGAAGAACTTCACAGTTTCTATAGAAGATGGTACCAAAGAAGAGATGTAATGAATCACTACCAAAAATGGTGACTGCATTTCTTCCTTTCTTTCTGCCTTTTTTTTTTTCCTTTTTTTTCATCATCCACTCCTACCCCCACTCCAATTCTTTCCCAAGTGCTCTGATGCCAGAGGCTGGAAGGATTTTGCTTCCAAAGAGCAGCATGTGGCTCTGGAGTGACAGATTCCTGACTGCTGCTCCAAGGCATTGTTCACAGCAAACAGGGAGGCTCTGACCTCTCTGATCACACAGCTGAGAGAGGAGGAGAGCATGCTACTGTTATAACTCTTACTCCTCTCTTTGTGTACAGTGTCTAATGGGGACACACATTTATACTGCTCTCTTCCTTTAGAGAACAAGGCCCAGTCTTGAACTCTTTTTACAGGCTCTTCGCACTCTCACTGAAGTCTATTGAAGCCAATGTCCTTCAGGAGACTCACTCCTCCTGTGCTTCTTGATGCATTAAAAAAGTATATCTTATAATTCTAGTTAGAGACATTTGAAATTTCTTCCTTCCACCTTGCCATTTTATTTATTTATTTATTTTTTGGCCACAGTAGAGCCCTGGTGCTATTCTTTCCCTAATTACTTTTTTTTGGACTTTTGAGGAGTGCGTCATTATTATTTGGTGTCACAGCTATAGGGAGGAGAAAAAACTTGCAAACTCCCCTTTCCCTATGTACATCTAATTGCAAATATGTTTTATAAATAACCCTTTACATTATGCTAATTTTAGCAGATAATTGAGCTCAGACCTCCTTTCCTTCTACATAAAGCACAAGATTAGACTTCAGTCCTGAAATTAGAAAGTCAGGTGAAAACCTGCACTCCTTGCAATAAGGCCAGGATTCCACTCGAGTTCCTTACCAGCCTTACAGTAACCTCCTCCCTATTTCACCACCAAATGTATTGGCATTTCCCATATGATTTCAATAGCTTTGAAATTTAATCCCTACAGAAGAGATTTTAAATTGCTGCTATTATTCACAGATACAAGCCCCTTAAAAAAATCTGAGGTTCAAGGAACTGCATTAAAAAACGTTAAATTGAGGCTTGTAATATAAGATACAATAAAATATTTGTAAAAATTATTGCTTTTAGGAAATACTGGTGAAGATTCTTAAAACTTGAATGTTTCATTTTTGCAGTGACTTTACAGGAAATTTAATAAAAGTTTAGTTTATAAGAAGAGTATATGTCTTCTGAAAGTTGAACACAGGGCATCTTTAGGGGAAAAGATTAAAGACTGTGAGGATGAGGGAGCAGTAAATTAAAATGAGAAAAAAACAATCCTGAAAAGTTTGTGTTTATTGAGATTTTTTTTTCTATTCCAAATTTGTTTCTCTTCAGTTATATTTATTTATTTTTTTTTTCTTTTAAGAAATACTAAAATGTTAACTTGGAATTCCTCCCATACTGAAACTTGAACAACAGAAGTGATGAAAGGATTCAGCATCAGAATATTTAATTTACTATTGTTTACCCCTAATGTAGGTATCAGAGTAATGATAGAAATGGAAACATGAAGGGAATCATTCAGAAGAATTACTGACAAAATAATAATGATTTTAAAAAAAAACAAACAAAGAGTAGGGTTTTTTAAATTTGTTTGGTTTTCGTTTTGTTTGGTTTTTTTGGTTTTGTTTTAAGCAGTCCTTTCTACTTATTCCTGCCTAAGAAATCCAGTTAATGATGCTTGGAATTCCCAGAAGAAGACTAATAAATGTAGGAGAAACACAACAAACTACCAGAAGCCTGTGGAGGGAAGGTTCATTTCTATCAGCTAGGCCATTTCTCAGCTGCCACCTACATTTCTAAATCCTACTAGCATGGTCTGATGCTTCAGTAGCCCTGAGTGTCTACAGCCTGAACGAAAAGAGAATAAGGATCTGTGGAAAATTAGCACATCTGCTCTGTGAAAAGGACACCGCTAGTCTGGGAAGCCTTCCTAAACAACACGGATCCAGGTTTTCTGTGTCCTCCACTCACCAGAACATTGGTGCAGACTTCAGGGTACTTACTCACCAAGGAATTCCAGACAGCCTGGAAGAGTCTTAACTCCTTATTGATAAGTGTAATCAGTCCTTTGTGAAGCAGTAAATGTTCCATACAGATATGAAATTCACCTACATTCTTTTAAATACACCACCATCCAAACAAAGATAAAAAAAATCCATGCTGCTTTTAACAAACTACTTTCAACTTTGTCTTTATAGAGGAAATGCATAGAGGCAATATTCTGAGATCAAAAAAACCTTTTTCCAGTTGGAGCTATTAATTACGCTGAGATTCAGGGCAACTCTTGAAATCTGAACATCCTTCAAGGCTCATAATGAGGCTTTTCCCTTGAGTGGGAAGTGAGGAGATGCACAGCTTCATTATCCTTTGGGCTTCTAATACATTTCACCATGAGAGACTGTTGCTCTTCCTGAAAAGTGGTTTAAATTTTCCCTGGAGGGATGCATCAAGTCAGCTGTAAGTGTGGCACACTCGGCATCCCACTCTCTGCTGACCCACCACCAGTTTGGACGAAGCCTGATGATTCAGACTGCAGGGTCACAGATGCTCCAGTCTATGCACTTTCGCCACACCAGAAGCTGATCTCTTGGGTTTGCTCTTTGCATAGAGAGTTAAGTCTGGTCTTCAGGGTATTTCAAGAAACAGGAAAAGGGAATTTTTGTAACACTGGATGCATAACGTGAAAGTGATAAGATGTGATCTGTACACTGTAAATCCTCTCCTTATCTGTGTGTTCCTACCAAAGAACTTCATTTGAGTTTCTTTGTTTCTGGACTCTTTGGGTGGTTCCTCAATACCAGGCAACTGTTCTTGCAGCCAAAAATGTGACCTTGTTGCAGGGTGCAGAAAATGTGGGATATGGTAGCATGAGCTCTTGTACTCTTATCCCACGGCTGGTCTCAACCAAGCTTTATTTCTGAATGTGATCTTATCTTCTGTTAATAATTTAAACCCAGTCCCTAGAACAGTGTCATTTTCAAAGATGAGAGGACTGTGAACATTGGCTTTCTGTCTGTCCACAGAAAACAAACAAATAAAATGTTTTAAAAGAAGTCTAATTAGAAACCTGCATAAAAGTAATAGAAGAAGCATAGGTTGAAGGACCATCTATTACAGAGAGAGTGAAAGATTCTTGGAACTGCACTGACCATAAGCTCCTGTAAGCTGCAATTTCAGACACAGTTTTAAGTAAATTCCATTTTCAGCTTCACTTCTCCCACATGAAAGAAAAGCTAACTTTAACACAGCAGACAAGAGCTCTTAAAATGAAGCAAGAGGAATTTTTTATTTAAGTGGAACATCATGGGGCTCATTGGAGTATTTAATAGTATTTTCCCTCCAGCTGTTTTTATTTATCTTTAAACTTCCAATAAAAGTTATGTTTTATTTCAAGAAGCAATCCATAATAAACTTTTCAGCTGATGGTAGTGGTTAGTGCCTGTGCCACCAACAGTGATGATTAATTCTTTGGAGAAGAGACAAAAACTACTCTCTGCTGTGCTGCACCTATCACAATGAATTTGAGTAGGGGCATTTGGGCCTTACCACCAATTTTCAAATTAGAGGAAACAATAATCTCATTCCTTTGCTGTATGATAATGCTGGGAACTTAAGAGGGGGACAGTTTCTTACTGGAAGGCAAACTCAGAGCAATTGCTGGTCTCGCACATCACTGCCATTATTCCATTGTAATGACATGACTGCCTGGGCTAGGTGATACACAACCATGGTGGGAGGGACAGCTCTTGCCCTAAGAACGTACTGCAATGAGTCCTTACAGGCACACATATGCTTTTAACTCCAGGCACTGTCAATCAAACCCTTGAATTGAACGAGATGTTTTACATGTGCCAAACTAAGCATATGTCAAAATCTGCATGGGATTTGGGCCTATATAGGCATGGACGAAGGGTGAAGAATTTAACTATTGTTAGGACGCAGCAAGTACAGCAATTCTTTTCACTTTGAGATGGCAAAAACAACAAGGCTGCACATGAAATCCTCTGCTAAGACATGACTTCATTCAGGCCTGTAGCCACAAAACCAACTCCTTTTCTGACCGTAGGTTTCTGTCTCTTGCCTTCAGCATACTGTCTGTAATAGCATCCTGCCTACTCCCAAAGGTCTATCTCATGGCTTCATGGAAACTGCTCTTCCCAGTACTGAACTAGTACAGATGGGCTTAGGCACTAATTCTGCTTTTGTCCAGCTGCTGACAAGGAGGAGGAAACTATTGAGACAAGCTCAATTAGAACCAGTGACCTCTGGAGCAGATAGCACTGCCAGTTTCCATCGAGACAAAGCAGAATACTTACCCTGGTCAACACTCTTGATGCTCATTTTATTGTGGGTCTTTTTGGCCAGGCTCTGAGCCTATTGTTTGGTGGAACAAAGCTGATTTATGTCCACAAAGTTGAACCTTTTCTGTGTGGATTTGCCTACTAAAACCTCATTTTGATAGCTGACAGAATATATTTCATTGCTAACTGTTGTACACATCCTTGGAAAAGAAAAGGCCTCCAAGATTTTTTTTTCAGGAAAGATGTTGAGCTGGAAAGTTTGACATCACTGTGGTCAGGATTGGGCCTCCTATAAAAATATTTGTTCATCTGTATTTGGCCTTTCCACTGGAGCAGAAGGACAGACCAGCTAAATGACCTCCTTCCACTTGGTCTTCCATTACTTTCTTCTGTGCAGACTCTCATATCATATTTATTACCAACTTGCATTATAATCACTATCAATTATGTTTAAATGTAAAAATGTGTATTTTACAATATTGTGTTAAAGAAAAATAGTATAGCATATGCCACTTGTTCACCTACCTTCTTCTGACCAGATGAGATGTTTCTAAAGTTGAGTGCATTGCTTCATATTTGCTAAACTTCCATCCACAAAAAGTTCTGTGTGTGTGTGTGTCTGTGCACCACAAAAGGTGAGTCTAACGAGGAAGATAAGACAACGAACTGAGGCTCGTTTGGCCTGTTTGCACTAGTTTTGTATGAAGTTCTCTTTTCTACACAAATGACAACTGCACATTCTCCTCATGGAGAAACCCAGTCAGCCAGGGGCATGAAGTTGCCAAGGGCAGTCTGGGGACTGGTATTTCACTGATCTTTTAATAATATGATCCAAGGCTTTGTGAATAAAGGCCTTCAGACGAATGTAGCGTTCTGTGGGAAGCCAGTGGAGGGAGCAGAGGGATTAGTGGACTTGTTGGAAAGGTTTTCAGGAGTTTGTGTTTCTAAGTAAAACATGTAGCAAGAGTCAAAGTTTTCAAACTACTGAAACTTACTGTCCTTGGATTTGTTAATGCTATTCAAAAATAAAAGTCGTTCTTCTAAAAAAAAAAAAAGAACCCAAAACCCCACAACCTAACAAAAAAACCCCCGAAAACCTGTACCAAAAATTTATTTCCAAAGAGCAAACATTCACAAATAGGGTGAAATCAAAACACTTTTAAATCTTAACTATTTTAGCCTCAGTAGAAGTATTGCAATGGAATCTAAAAGGAACATGATTATGCCCTGGACCATTTGGTCAGTGGTACATTGGCCATAAGACCAGGTATACCCAAGTTACACTTTCTGTGCTTCTCAGTCACATGCTTTGCAGATTTCACAATTTCCAAAGGAAATTTTCTCTCCTTTTTTTTTTTTTTTTAATGTCTGTTGACTTCCATCTTAACAAAACTAGACACCATCAGAAACTTTGATCTTCATCTGACAGTGGTCAAAAGCTAATTTAACCAAATAAGCTCACACAAGATAGTTGAAATAAATGTTATTAGTATGGACAAGCTTCAACCTTGTGATCTGATCATATTCTCATAGACAGCCCACCATGCCTAGATTTGCATGTATAATAACATTCACTGTTGTTGATACTTAAAGATAATACTGCGCACAACAAAAGAATTATCACATTTTTGCAGGAAGTACTTCATTGATTCACTGCCAGGTTTATAGTTGCTTTTGTTTGTTTGTTTTGGCAGTTGTAGCCCTTCAAAAATTTGCTTCTGTATTTTAAAATGCTAGAGAGTATCCTTTTAATTAAATTCTTGTTTGGTGCACATGCTATAACATTCTTTACTTGCTTAAAAGCCATGTGTTGATATATGGAAACTTCCCTTTTGCACTGTGACTTTAGTTGTTAGGAAGACGTGTTTTAGCTCAAGTTTTTCCTACGGTTTAACTGTGCCTCAATTTCCTATTTCAAGGCTCTGCCTTTATATCTTCAGATTATTTAAGTCTAAAAAGACAGTTAATGCTCTATTAACTTAGAGAAAACAAAATACCTCTGTGCTTGCCTCATATTTTCTCAGTACCCAAGAAAACTTATGCAAAAATTCATAGATTGTATCAGGTGTTTCAACTTCCTCATAAATAGGTGGCTCCATTAAAAGATAACAAAAATAACTTCAATTCTGGTGGAAGAACTGAAGTTTCTTAGATTTTCCTTTGGAAATCTCAGTGTCCTGGTCACCTCTTTTCCCCTTCCTCCAACACATGAACTCTTATCCCCTTGCCATCTCAAAAGTAAGCTAAAGGGACCTTTTGCCTTCTCTCATTCTTTTTTGCTTGGTTCTTTGAGGTGTGGATTAAGAATATCATGGCAGCAAATTTGTTAAGTATTGAACTCAAGTAATTTTTTGTACTGTGAGAGTTCTCAAAGTTTGAAATGTGTTTTAAGAAGTCAGCGTGAGTGCTGGGAACATCAAAGGAATGATTTGTATTGATCGGTAATTCCAAACATCCAAGCCAGGGTATCTCTGAAAAACTGTAACTCGAAAGTAACTTAAAGGCATAACTTACTTTCTTCATGCAGCTTACCTTCAACACACTGTCTTCTGGTTAAGCCTGGTGATATTTCAAACCAAAATAATACTCCAAACAAAGTAGAAGACTGTACTTGAAATAAAAAGATACCAAATAAGAGCTCATAAGGAGACTTGGTTGTGATTTTAGCCATGGACCGTAATTATGGTTCCACAACCCTATTATTGCATATTCTGAGATATTGCTTCCTCCATTGTCCATGGGAACATCCTGATGTGTAGTATTACCAGAAAGTGTTCAATTAATGTAAAACATAGTGCTAAATCTTTCCTTATGTACTCCCATTTCCATGCAAAAGGTGTAGCCAGAATGCTGTTTATAGACTAATATAAATAGCCAAAATGCTATTTACTTGCATAACTTATTCATTCAAAGAAATGAGTTTCTGAGAGTGCGTTTTCCTCTGTTAGTGCCTGAGTTTAGTATTAACCTGAGTGCTTAAAGGAATTTGCTGATCCCAGGTAAGGCTCACATAGACCATATGCAACATCAGTTACACACAGTGTTAGGCATCTGTAGCAGTGACTGCTTAAAGGAAGCCTGACTTTAAAGAAGTACACACAGATATTTTCTTTACTCTTTCCAGGAGAGTTTAGTTTTTACCTTGAAGTTAGGTTTAAAGTAAATACACACTGAGCAGGAGACAGAATACAAGTTTTGCCTTCCCACTCTCTGGCTTTCAAACAGAGTGTTAGTCTCTGAACTTTCGTCTTTATGAACTCTTTGCAACAACAGGTGTTTGTTTTTCTTTGTTTAAACAGTGAGGGTTTTTTTTACCATTTAAATCAAAGGCTATCTCCTTACATAGTGCAGGTAATTTTAAAAATGACCCTTTGTTTAAATAGCACAACCTGATGGAATAATATGCAATCATCTGTAAAACAAATCTTGCAGCGCTACATATGCAAGGTAAAATGTCAATAGGACCCTACCCAGAGTAAGGCACAGCATAATTAACTGATTTCAATTCCTTGATGAGTAAAGAAAAAATCCAGCTTAGTTAGGAAAAGAAAGGGAAAAAAATCACGTGCAATTCTGAATTGTGGTAACTACAGACAGACTGAAGCTGCCAACTTTGAATTCAGAGAGCTGGTTGGACGGATATTTAATGTTTTAGCATATGCCAACCTCAATTAAAAAAGGAAAGAAGGAAATATGGTTGTTATTTTTTTTCTTCACGGAAGAGGAGGTATTTTCTGTATAAAATCATTATTTCCCACAATGCTACCAATTTGTAACAACCAGTTGACTCAGGAAGGCAGAGGTCAGCATTCTGAATTCTGGATCCCTTGAAGCCATTTCTTAAAATAAAGATATAAAAGCTTTTCAAATTGTCATAGAGATCTGGATTTTAATTGGATGTGTGAATACTCCCTGCTGGAATATCAGGCCTCTATTATTAATTTAGAAGTGTATCTGTAAGCACTTAGGTATGAACTCCATCCCTTCACAAGTAGGCCAATAAATCCTGTTCATCTGATGTGAGAAATCTGGTCTCTGAAGTTCCTCTGTGGAATCAGTGGAGCTGGGATTTCACTCAGTCCTTGATAACTACACCACTTCAGTTACTCCTCTGGCAGGCTCTTGAATATCCAGCATGCAATCACCAAGATGGCAGTGCAAAAAAAGTAAGTTCCCTCACCAGGGAGGAAAGAAAACTAGGTTAAAATATGTGCTGACATACAGCGTGCCATTCCAACAACATCAATGGAGTTGTTTTTATTTACATCACCAGAGAGTTTGGAGTAATCTTTCTTGTGTTGTCATAAGCATGCTAAACAAGTTTGAAGATTGTTTAAAGACCCCATTTTAGCTTTGTTGATTACTCAATCTCCGCAGTCATTTATTGCTCCTGTGCTACAAAGTAAGAAAGATTATCTCTTAATTAGGTGATTTTTATCCTTGTAACATCTTCAACTGCACTAGATATTCATTAAGGTTTTTTTCTCTCCCCCTGAAACTTTCTTGAATCAGCTTTCATGTTTCTCTACTCTTTTCCCTGGTGAGTTGTTGATCCGGGGACCAATGAATGTTAGTAATACATCTATTTATGGCCTAATCATTATGAATATTTTTAAATGTACTTTAGAAAATTATTTGTAGGCTATGCACTCAAAAACTGCTTAATCCCTAATAAAAGCTTAAAACGAATAGTTGTGAAGTTCATCTATATGTGCAGAAAAAACTCTTTAAAGCTTCTGCTATTCTTTCTGCTAAACTTCTTGTGTACAAACACAGAGCAGTATTACATCCAAATTGTTAAAATTTTGTGAAACTAAGAGCTATACACATTCTTAGCAGATTTGTCTGCCAACAGTACAGTTCACAAAAAGCCTTTAGATGAATAATTGGAGTTAATGACCTTAGCTCTGTTTTAAGCATGAGGCCATATAAAGATTGACAAAAGTATTTGAAACTAATATAAAGATTACTGCAAGTATTTGGCCATGTTTTCAATGAATAAAACCATTCCTCCTTGTCTCAGTATTTGAAGTGCAGTATGAGAACTCTTAATAGAATGTAAACATTAACCCTTTCCTCTCATTGTCAGTAATAACAATAATAATTTGTCAGTAACCGCTGAAATAAAATGTAAATTGTACTTACTTCAGTGCCAGATAATCAAGGACTGAGTTTACGTCTTAATAAAGAATTTATATGAAATGTAAAATCAGTACTAGACAAGGTTTGCACTCCACCAGGGCACCATAAAAGAGATTTTAAAGGTTAAAATACCTAACATCCAAAATCAACAGCACAGTGCTGCAGGCAAATGAGCATACAGGAGTTATCGCCATTGTAGGCATTTCAGAGGAGGTTCTCCTTTCCAAGATTAGATGATTCAACTCATAGCCATTGTTTTGGCAAAAGGCAGGTGAGTGGATTCTCCTACTTTAGATGACAAATTCGCAGCTGATTTACAAGACAGGGTACACTTTTATGATGTAGATAATGGGATGTTATTTTTATTGTTATCTGCATGTTTTTTGGTGAGTGCAGATTTGTCATCCTATTTGACAGAATTATTAAGTTTGAGGAGTCACATTAGCATCTCCTGCAAAAGAAGTTGAAGGGGAGGGCACTTTTGAAAAGTCTATCCAAAATGATAAAAGCAGCATAAATGGATAGGACTCTTAGTCTCTTGTTTCCAAGTGAGTGAGGAGTGGAAGGCTTTTGACCCAGAATTCTTACATCTGACAATCCATATTCTCCAAAATGTAAGCAGTATTGGGAAGGAATTTCAATGACAAATGAAAGAATAGAAGTTGTGAATACTCCTAAATGGCTTGGATTTTCAGTGAAGAAACCCCACCTCTGAGGTGCTGAAGAAAAGCAATTAATGTGTGTTAGATAGGCAGCCATGGAGGGCAGAAATATTTCGGTGACGGAACAGTGTTTTGTGCCTGAGTAAGCAAACCCGTGCTTGGAGGCACGGGAATTCCCCGGTTACCCCAGGGCACCAAAGCCTCTGGAGCCAACACTGGATTTGTGGCAACATGTGCACATGGTTCTGCAGGAGGAGTACATACAGCTGTGCACAGCTGGGTTATAGCTGCCTGGCTTTGTATTGGCAACTCAGTTAACCAAACAGCTTGTTGATGTTGGAGATACAAAAATAATATCTGCAGTTGCTAACACACTCCCCCTCAGTGGCTTTATCGCTTGAACTCCTATCATGGAGCTTGTTCCTTACTTTGATAAAGGTTTACTGCTAGTTTATGCTTTCCCTTTGAGTGGGGGAAGAAGGTGCTTTGAAATTAGGTTGATAACTTTCCTTAGTTCTAAAACATGTTTTGAATTAGTTTGTTTTGTTTTTGTTTTGTTTGGGTTTTTGTTGGTTTTGTTTTGTTTGGGGTTTTTTGTGTGAAAACACAAAAATAAGATATGAGGAGTAAATGAGGAAAGCCTGATTCATAACTCTTTTCTGCATGCTTCTAATAGTGAGAATATTGAACTAGATAAAGGCCAAAATTAACTTGGAAGAAGGTTTAACCTGGCCAAAACCTATAAATTTCTGACCTATGGGAAAATAATAATATTTTAAGTTTCATTCCTATTCTTTTAAAAAAATATTTTTTTTCTGAAAAAAGATTGTTTTTTAGAAACTTTCTTTATTTTGCAAAATGTAGGATTTTTTCCAAAGTTAATTTTATAATCCTTTTTTTTTTTTTTAATATTATGTCAACATGTGCCAAAAATAGTCATGTAGAATCTGCTGACATATTATAATATGGCATTGGTTAAAACATTCTATTGCTTTTCATTTGTTCATTGTTTTTGTAACAAAACATAAACTTGTAAAATTTGTGATGATGCAGAATGTTTCAATCAGTACTAAGTAGCATCTGCCCTGAAGTCTAAAAATAATTTATTTAAATATTTTCTCATTTTACAATATGCCTAATCATGTCCATGTCGCTTTGGGGGGTGGGGGAAGCCCTGAAACCTCTTTTTCTAACAAAATCTTCTGCATTAGATTTTTCCATAGAGATCTAGTCTGCTTAACTCTGTAGCTGACTGAACAAACGTTCTCAAAAAAGGCTGCCACAAGTTTATAATCCATTATCACTTGTTTCTGGACAACCCCAATCTCTTTGGCCTCTTTTATTTCAGAGATTCCAGGCCACTGACAAATGACTTTACAATGTAAAGTCTTTAAACAGAGTTCTTAAAACCAAAAATTATTTCAGTCCGTGGGAACCTCTCCACTGATGGTAATAGGTGTTAAATCTGACCGTCAGTAAAGGTTAAGTATGGCAAAACACTTTCATAAATTGATTTTACAGGAGGTGGATAATGGAGCTGTGACTCCCATAACAACTGCTAACTCATGCTTGAAAACAATTTGATTTTTGAGAGTTGCAAAAAGATCTCTTATTGCCAAACCATGAACCTTTTGCAAAGCCCATTGGAACTGTAGAAATTGTACTGGTAATTCAACAAAAGCAGGAGCATTGGAATTCCTCTGTAATGTCATGTGGCTAATCAGAGTTCTGTGAAACAGCTTTTCAAGAAGTAGATAAGCAGAGATAATGGCATGTTACTTCTATCTCAGACCAGCTTATCCCTGCTTAGACATGGTACAGATCATTGCTCAGGAAATTACACTTAAGTGTGCAAGCGCATGTGTGTGTGCACATCTGCTAATAGAGAGAGGTGCACATTGCCACTGCAACAAAAAAACGATTCTTGGATATAGTATATGCAATAAAATTAAAATGCACAAAAATAATTTCTCAGGAATATAGCATAACTTTAACAATTTGTTCCTCAATAATTTAATTTTCAGTTTAAGCCTTTAGAGTTATAGTCTATTTATGACTGGAGCCAGTGTCTGCATGTATTTTAAATGCAAGGAGAAGTTCCAACAGTCAAGTTATTATATTACTCGAGAGTTTAATTAATAACACACAAATTATAGAAGCCAACATCAAGCATATTGTTTTCATTAAATTTTGAAAATGTTTGAAGTGATTTAGTAATTTAAAAATTGAATTTCTGGGTATAGCGTTATCTTCTCATGAAGACATCATTTACTCTGAGTTTTCTTGCTTTGCAAACTACAGAATTCTTCACCAAGCTCTTCACTACGGTGTGCTTTTAGATCTGAACAGTAGTTCATATTCTCAGTTATGCAGAAAGAAAAGAAACTCGTCCAAAGCCTTTTGTTAAAGTTCAACTGCAGCTAAAGTTCAGCTCCTCCAGAACATAAATGTCTAGTGGAATGAGATCATAAAAAATATAAATAAGAGAAAGTTAGAAAATTCCTGTAAGAATAAGCCTGAGAAAATGCATAAATAGTGTGTTAAATGTGTTTTAAAGACAACAAAGTCTTTTCCAGAATACTGATTTGTCTTCATCCATGGATATTTGCACTAACCATTTGCAGAAATGTCAGAAGGTCTTCAAGATAGTGTAAAATCACTAAGATTTTAAGGTCTCTTTAGCCATTCTCACAAGCGAACTGTAGTCTGATACACAGCTGGGTGCTGGGACATAGGGCAGGTAGGGATCAGGGCCCTCCTTGCACCCCCAGGCTGCTGCCTCCTCTAGGACCTGCTGCCCTTCCAGTCAGCACCTCTGAAACCAACATCAGCTATGGTCTGCACAGGGCAGTCTGCAGGGTTCATACCACAGGCTGTGTTTCCTCAACATTTTCTCTCCCCGTCTGCCTCGTTCTACCCGGTTCTGCACAAGTAGGTTGGTTCTGCTACCAGCACCCCTCCACTCCCCCCTCCTCAGCAACCATACTGCATAACAGTAGGATTTTGCCCTAAGCTGTGTGATGACTCCAGAATTTCCAGCCTTATAAAATCTATGTAAATTGATAAAATATTCCCCCTGCATTCAAAAATAAACATTGTACTAACTTAGTGCGGTCTTAGGGGCAATTAAAATTTATAAATACTATGGAAACCTGATAGTTTTGCAGTGAAAACTCAATGCTAAAAATAATCCATATATCTTATTACTTATTGTGATAAAATAGAAGCATGATATAAGGATTTAAAATTGCAGATATTATTGGAAAGATTGATATCATAACAATTTCTCATATCATATTAGAAATCAACAAATTTAATAACACTTTACATGCAAAACCACTAATAAGATTCAAAAACCTAGTAATACAATATTTGGAAACCTACAGATTTGATAGGATGTGTCAGTAGTACTACAAAAATTAGCTGTAAATCTGCTGCAATAAATGCTGATCATTTTTCTACTCTTAAAAAAATCCTGCCCTTTATTTCACTATTTCCATAAGCATGTCGTATTATCAATTCATGAGAAAAGAAACCAAAAATGTGTGAACCACCAGTTTTACAAATGGCTCTGATTTTAGTTTTTTTTTTGATCCAGCTGAACTTATGTTTTGTTTATTTAAAACAGTAACAAATGTCATTTAAAAACCAAGTGCATTTTGGTTGGCTTCTCCCTTTAACAAACGTCATTTCATCATTAAATATTTCTTACATCCATTCAGCTTCAAAGACCCCGCTGTTCTTCAAAGGCCAGAGGAAACCAATGTACTTGTGCAGTTTATGTGCCAAAGAACTTTGTCTCACCAGCAGGAGCAAACCAGATCCATGTCACCTTTAAGATGGTTTTTATCTTTCCCCAAGAAGGTAAAGGACATATTAGACAGGTCAAGAGGTTAAATTCAAACTATCATAATTTTGAAGGAGTTCAGTGTAGATACCCATTCCACAGAAGGTCTGGTTCATTAGTAAATCAGAGGTGGAAATGAACATAGGAAAAGGCTAAAGAAAAAAGGAACTTAGTACAGTGTTTGGTTACTTGGGTGAAATGCTGTTCCTTTTTATCAGCTATCTTCATCCTTTTACCAAGGGAAGCCAAAGGTCCCAACAGCAACTTTGGGTCCAGGTTGGAAACTGAGGGTGATCAAGGGTAGAAAGATTTTTTTAATTTGTAAGATCAGTACACTTTTCCCCCACAATTTAATGAAATTGGAGCCTAATTAAACCACATCTAATCTCTCTTCTTCTGCATGAAGAGGACAGTAGTCAGCGCATTACCTCACATTTGAAATCTGAACTGCTGTTGACTCGGTCATCGTGGCCTTCCATGTTCCAGAGCCAAAGCCTGTTCACTCATGAGCATCATAATATGCTGTACAAAAATACCACATAGAGTGGAGATGTTTCTGCTGGAGGATTAAGATCTCTTAACTAGACCAGCTTCAGCTTATCTGGTCATCCTTTACCTGAGTGAGGAGTATCCTAATTCTAATCCTAGGTTTAGGCACCAAAGAAAGCCTTCAGGGTGCCAGCTGTGAAGGGTTGATCCAGACTCCTCTGTAGGACCAGCACACAGGAGGGGCACAGCATGGTGCACAGGCTGGTGGGAGGCTCTGGGAATGGGAAGAGGGCAAGAGGGATCTTTTGTGATGTACCCCACGTCTCAGATGGGCCAGCCCTTCCCAAAACTCATCCCACAACAGCAAAGACTTGGATCTGGCAGGCTCTTCAAAAGTCTGGAAAGAAACAGCACTCACTAAAAATCTCCTTGGAGAATGTTCTGGGCATAGAAATGCAGCACATCACTGAGAAAAATCTTATGTACGGTAGAGCAGAGAACAACCATATGTGAAACGGAAGCAAATTAAAAATGGATAGAATAAGGAGCCGGCTGTGCATCAGAATTAAAAAAATAAACTACAAAAAAAAGGTTTGGAGATTTCAGTTCTTTTTTACACCTAGTATGAACATCTAGTTATTATTGCTTAGCTGAACTAACTACTTCAAGTGGAACAATTAAAGTAAATAATAACGTTTTCCCCATTTTTTTCCTGCAGCCCCTCTTTGACACGGATATAAGGAGATACAGTACATGACACTGAATACTAACAGAAAGAATTAAAAGCGAGATGTGGAGGTATCAACTCCCATGGCAGGAAGAGTCAGGCAGGGCCACAGCTTTTTAATTTGTGAGGAGAACTTCAGTTCGGGAGTGTGTAATGAGGGTGGTTATTTCTCTAGCCTATGTTCAGTTAACAGAATCTATTATTTATTAGTTTCTGAAAGTTTGAATGCGGGTCTGAATTTCCATGCCCATGTTTTATATGCTTGTATAGCTGTACACCTCTGTAGCATTTCAGATGTGCATATGCCCAGTCATTCACTTTGAAATCATTTGCATATTAGCAGATCAGTTAATTCTTCTGTCTTTTGGTGATTAATATACCCAGTTTCTTATTTTGATGTTTGCAACCCTCAGTTAGGAGAACATGGCTTAAATATATTCAATCAGTACTCTTTTTGAATTGTAGCTGACCTGCTTTTTGCTTTAAACTTTCATTTTGCTTTTAAGTTTCATTTACTCCAAGACCTGGAGTTTGTTGTCTTCTCTCTTGGATTGCCTAGAACTTCTTGGAGGTTTTTATGAAAAGCACAGTCTTCCACTAAAACTCCTCAGTCATCCAAGAACTTTAAAAAATGTGTTTTCCAGCTAACAAACTGTCCTCCCCAAAATTCCTTCTCAGTTTTACACATAAAGCAAGTTCATATTATACTTCTTGATCACAGACTTTATCTTCAATACAAAGTTTTCACATTAGCAGTGTTTAAAGCTATGTTTAATGATACCATTGGTCCCACAATTCAGCAGTTAAGGTGATGACTAATAGCAGAAAGCCATGAAAATTGAGTGGATGGCTAGGAGAAAGAGCAAGTTTACAGAAAACACTTGTATCTCAGTCCCAAAAGAAATAATTTGAAGGGTTTTCTCTCCTCAGCTAAAAGCTGGCAACGTCACAACTCGTGCAGTAACTTGATGTAATTTTATGTCTTCATTTGAAAGAGGCCTGGGATTAATGGGCAAAAATAAGGCCCTATCATGTAATAAATTACTGAAATCCTGTAGTGAGGCTTTTCCCCTTCATGTTCATGCTGAAGCTCTTGGCAGACCAGCAGAGAAAGGAGTAACGCATTCACACTAGAGGAAGCCTCTCTGTGGCAGAAACAAATGTGAGTCTTGCCATTTCCACAATCACACTAATAAATCAAAGGCACTTCTTATTGATGTTTTCACATAATGTATTGTTTATGCTTTGGTGAGCTATGCTTTCAAATAGCAAGTTTTTTTGGACTATGGTCTCTTTTCTCACTCTATGTGTTTGTTCAGCACCAACCGCAATTTATGCAACTCACAAAATCACGGGCCTAAGAAAGAACAGGTATACTCAGAGTATACTTCGTAAGATCTGGCCAGCATTTCTTTTTCACTGCTTTGTTTTAAGAAAGGATGAGACCAGCAAGAGCACTGTTTTGATTTGGCAGCACAACTGCATAGTTACTTATTCTTTAATGGAGATGTCCATTTCTATTACTACTGAATCACTTCAACTGCTTCTCTCAGAAAAATCCAATATAACAGGGGAGAGAATGATAACTTGTCCATGGCATTTTTAAGCCAACCGAAAGAAATATACAAAAGAAATAAAATGTTACATTGAAAATGTGTATGTTGGTTTTAAAGTGTTTTAAAAAGACAACCCTTGTTATTAAGCTCTATAGGTTGTTGATTTTTATTTTTTTTTAAATTTATTTAAAAAAAGAAAAAGTCCTTTCTGTGGAACTCTATTATATTTTTCTATAATCTAACTGGCTTCAAGCCTATTAAATACCATAGGGCTTTGCCATGAGGGTGCGGCAGTGAAGCAATAAGTGTCTACCTCCTAAAATAATCAGAGGTTTCTAAAAGGACAGACACACACGGGCACACAAACGCAACCCCCACACCGACCAGAGCCCCCGGCCCCCTCCTTCTCTTCCAAAAGACAGCATGTGTGACCTCTGCAGCGCACCCGGCTTCTCTGGCTCAGGGCGAGGAACCTGAGTCCTCCGCCAGCCCGGGCGGGAGCTGGAGCTGCTGTTGCTGCTGCTTGGCTGGGCAGCAGGCGAGCAAGGCTCCCCGCGATGCCTTCCAAATCCTCCTTATGCCTGGGTTTTTTCTTACAGCAATTTGATCTGCTCCGTACCTGTGCCTCTGACAAAAAAACATTTGAAACATTTAACTCCCGCCTGCAGAATTTGCCTGCGCTTGGTATAAGCTCTGTGGACAGGCTCAGCGCTGAGTATGCTTTTTTAGGCAAGGAGTTTTATAAGAGTATCAGACACCCCTACCTTACTGTAGCACTGTCCAGAAAACTGTCCAGACCTCAGGAATGTATTTATTGACCTGAAGTGGGTTAGTATAGTATGTTTATTATTGTGTGTGTATGTATGTCATACACACTTCCAGCATACCATCAATTAAAAGTTTTCTGTCTGCTTTACAGAAGACTGCCACAGACTGCCAGAGGATTCAGTAATTTACCTGAAATATTTCTTTACAATCACAAGTCTGGACTTCTTTGAAATAGAACTATTTCCAAGCTGTATTAACTAAAGTTCTCATAAGGAAAAATATGGGGAAAAAAAGAGAAGAGGTATTGTTTCAGAATTTAGAAGAAAAGCTGATTATTAAAAAAGAAAATCAAACAAAAGACTAAATTTTTTTTATCTATGATTTGAGAAATACAATTTTTTATTTTTTCCCCCGAAGAAAGGTATAATATGATTTTTTGCAAGCTCTCCTTTAGATGTAACGACCTTTAAATTTTACACATCCCAATTAACAGCTTGAACATTCACAACACTTGATTTTTATACCATTCTCATTGTTCTTGTGGGAGGATGGGAACAGGACATATGTTTAATTTTTCCTAGAAGAAGAGAGAGAGAGAAAAATGCTTCCTTATTGATCTCCAAATATGTTAAACATTACATAACCCAGCATGATCTACAATTTCGGTCCAAAATAGTTGGATGCTTCAGGTTAGAATGCAAAAGCTTTAACAGAACAAATGGTTCTCTTTGTGGCTTTCCACCTTCAGTGATTCCACTGAAAGTATAATCACTCATCCTCCCTGGATTACACTTAATCCAGTCCATACAATCTATATAGATTATAGAAAACTCATTATATTAGGGAATAACACCTTATTCAAATGTCATCTTTAGAATATCCTAGCATTTTGGATTCTGAAATTCAACCAAAATAGGAGAAGACAGTGGGAACTGTGAGTGCCAGTGTCTCAAGTTTTAATGAATCCTTAATTTCAAAAACTACAGAATTGAAAGATAGATTATTTTTAAGATATACCAGACTGGGGACTAGATGCATCTAACACCTTTCCTTTCTCTCTCTGTGGACTAAGAAGTTGTATCTTTTGTCTAAATATCAGCACTTGAGTACTAGGCTTTACTGCTAATGCTGAAGATACCAGAATGGATAAGGATGTTGTAACCTTTGCAATAACTCTGCTTGATTTACCACAACCTGGAGCACGTCACAGGCAAGTGGTTCACATAGAGCCCCTCAGTGCCCTCTTCCATTCGTCCCAGCTTCCGGTAAACATAGATCTTCTTTTTCTTGGAGCTCTCACTGTGCCTGCAGCTGTGCTCAGGCAGGTTAGTAATGAGAAATTTTTCCTCATATCACCTTCAGGGCCAGAGTTCAGAGGACAATTGCAGATTAGGGCTGGAGTACAAGCTGTTGGTCTGTTGTAAGGATACACATGTCCCTTTCTTAGTAATTGGCAGAGTTTGGGGTCTATTTTGGTCTGTCAGCATAAGCTGAAACAAATGATGATGAAAATAAGCAGGATGACAGTGACAGTTGGTTTCTCCTTGTTGGAGATGACCTGTCCATACTCACTCATGGCTTGGTTGTGCTCTGGCACTTAGTCAGGGTGCACAGGGTCCCATGTTTGTGATTCCTTTGTGTGTCTTGGACTTCTTTTACTTCCTCTGTCTGTTGCTTTTCAGGAAATAGTTGTGTAGCAAACTAGGCAGCAAGTATTTTATCAGACACTTTGCAATAAAAAGCAGGAAGTTTAAAGAATTTTCAATTTGCTTTCCAACCCAGGAGAGCAATAAAGGTAAATGACAGTGTGGATTCTCCTCTGTCTAATGAGGTTTGAGAGGTATTTAAGCTTTTCTCTGAGAAAGGCGAGAAGGAGGATCTTTGTCCACTGCCAGCTGTCTATTTTGACAAGACTTAGAGAAACTAAATATTTTTGAAATTCTATCCTTATCAAATTTAGTTGAAATTAACCTCTAAATTCAAAGCTGATGGGGGGGAGAAGGGAAAATATAGGAACGTTTTAAAAAAAATTCAATTTTTAAAATTGCCAAATAAATCACAGTTTGCTGTTATAGAGGACAGCTAAAAATATATATAAAAATTTGTTGTTTCTTAGTAGGTGCATCAGGACCATAGTAGTGAAGAGTTGCCAGTGATTGTGTTTCCGAGCATCTCACTGGGATTGATATATCACAGGGAAAGACAATTTTAGGAGCTAGTTTAGCAGTGCTGCAGGAGGGAGTAAACTGGATCTGAAGTCTACCTGGTGTAGCTCATAGCCCTGTTTCATGATACCTCTGTAATACTGGATACTCTCTGTCCAGCAAATGTGGGCACATGATATGGTCATTCTTACACAGAGAAGAAAAGAGAGACCTGTTCTCCCTGTATTGGCAAACGACACCTTTACATCCTTTGGTAGAAAACATGCAGTATGCATCTAGAATTTCAGGAAGTACTGAGTGAAATTCTGTGTTTATGGATCTCTAGTACATTCTTCATCTCACTCATATTCTAAATTGTCAAAAAATCCATTATCTTCCAAGAGAAATACAACTTTTTTTTCTTTTTGCATTGACCACAGATATGTGTTGATCTTTTACAGTGATGTTTTATCCCAAGGAGAAAGATGTAGATATCAAACAGAAGGTAACATAGTATTGTACTTTTGAGTCTTTTTTTTTAATTATTATTTTTTAAAAGGACAATTTACCAGAGAGTGCCCTAAGTTTCCCTGTTGCACCATTTTTCATAAAGCCAAGTTTCCCAGTGGGTGCGTTAATCATGTGTTTTACACGCTGTCATATCACATAACATTTTGAGTTTGACTTAACCTGGTGTGATATGTCACAATCCTGCAGTATGTGTGCCCCAGGGAACTTTAAATCAGTTTGCTGAAAAACACAATTAAGACCCACAGTGAATTGAGTTTTCGTTAAAACTGTACACTCACACAAACCCACATATTTTTTTGGTGGGAAACAGCACATATTTTCTGTGAAAATATTGGTATCATGTATAGCCTGTAGATTTTGCAAAGAAAATTAAAAATAATATTTTCAAATTATTGGATTGTCTAATAAAATTCCTTGTACGTAGTGCAATTTAATACCTGCAACCGTTCTTCCCATATATAGTAGTTACACTGATTTTGTTGTGCATCAAAACAATATTAGAAGAGGCACTGGAATGCCTATTTAGAGTGGTTTGTCATGCCTTACTGCATTGAACTTGGAAACCTAGGGGCAAATACTTAAAGAATAAAAGCTGAAAGTAAGGAAGGCTCTGAGAAGAGCTGAAGGAAGTATTTATAATAAGCAGCTTTTTCCAAGTCCTATTCTCCAAAATGCGCCTTTAACACCTTTTTTATATCTGACCAGAAAGTACCCCACCATGGTTATGTGCTGTCAGACTTCAATGGTCTGATACTGGCTTGTGGGTTGTTTGATCAGCCTTCATGTGTTGCTTTGTCCTGTGACCAAAATGAATGTGTTTTCTCCCGAAACTATTTGAAAAACATCTACAGATCTGAACTCTTTATTCTGATATATAAATCGTGCAACAGTAGCATGTCATTAAAGGAATATGATAATGACAAATGATTAATATCTGTTTTACAAGGTGTTCACAAATTGTTTTTTCATAATATTTATTCAGCTGTTGTTTGGATCTCCAATGATGCTTCTCATATTTTTATTTTCTATAATATTTTATTGATGTATGAGTGACAATATACTTAAATGGCTTAAGAGCCTTTCTTACAAATCCATGGCATGTAGAAAGTGCAGATTTAAACACAAGGTGCTACTCCAAGCAGGAAGAAACAAATCTTTATATTCTAGTTCATTTTGCTAGAGTACTTACTTTTTATATGAAATGGGCTGTATGATTGTGTGCAATAGTAATAATGAAAAAAAAGACTAACAAGACAACATACTGCCTAAGCATGTGGCCAGGTTTAACAGTACGTATTTTGACACACATGTAAATACAGGCAGAAGAAAACAAACATGTCTTTTTTACTGTATATGATAGATAGACAAATTCTAAAGGGAAATGACACATTTTGTTATGCATTAACATCCAGTGATCCTTTCACGCAACACCCTGGAGGCTGAATGCAGTGACAGCATAAAAAGGTATACACCCACCAGTACTTGGCATCAGGCATCAAGCAGTTTGCTGGAAAAGAGTTGGCATATATTCCTTGATAATATGTCTCATAGGTTTGTTGGATGGCAGTACACTGAAGTGTCTGACCAGTAAATGACATACCAAAATGCTGACATTTAACCATGAGTGCCTGTTGCCAGCCACTCAAGTTTTCCCCAACTTCTATTAGTCTTCTGCTTGTAATGGTTGAAGTCCACATTGATAACAAGCTGACTAAACAAAGTGTAGATATATTTCATATGTGTTATGAAAGACAAAAATACAAATTTACAAGGTAAGTCTGGTGTACAGAGTTGCATTACACTGTTACAAATGAGATTAGGCCTTATTGAAAATTATAGGCATAACAACTACTCTTTATTTGAGAAATAAACATATAAATATAAAATCGTCAAACCCCAATTGTAGAACCAGACAGCTGCCTCCAAACAATACCTAGATATCTTGTTTGTGTAATGAAAAGGTACAGGAGGCTGAAATGGCTTTGTTGCGTTCCTTTGTAAGAATTAATGTCCCTGGCTGTAAAAAAGAGGTGTGTGTAACAAAAAACTAAGAAGCACTAATTGCATGTGCGTGCAAGAGTTGCTGAGATAGAACTTTTTGAACACATTTTAGCCAAAAAGGGCTCTAGAGTTAGGCAAGACAAAGCTATTCCATCTTCCTCTATTCAGAGAAATAGAATTTCATGCAGTCCCTGTAACTAAACAGGTAATAAAACCTTCCATTAAGAAGTTAAAAATAATCACAAAATAAAAGGGAAAACACAAACTGGTATATAGAGTTTTATACCACAGTTCTAAGGTAAGTGCTCTTATTTACCCTTCCCAAAGTGTGAACGTAATTCTCTAATACCTGAGAATCATTTTTATAGAATATTATTAATGCAAATATCCTCGCAAAGTTTTTGTGGAGCACGGTACCAATAAGGAGGAATATTAGGATAGTAAGAGAAAAAACTGGGTAGGAAAGACCTACAGTGGGCCTTGCAAGGAAACACAGGGAATTGAACTTGAAATGCATCATATCTATAAACCTCTAGTACATTAATTGATTCTTCATGAAAATATAACTCCAGTGTTTATGGGTGCAAATTTCTAGAAATCCAGGAAAGGCACCAGCTCACATCTGAACTGATGGCTAGTCTCTGGGGTTTGGAATGAGAGGGATTTATAATGATAATGAAAAAAAAAATCATGAAGTTATTGCCATAAAAAATAAACCCTGCTTATACATTGCCATCAAATTTAGTCCAGGATTACTACTAGCAGATATTTCATTTCTGTGCCCATTTATGGTCAAAATGTTCGGTTCTGCCTTTCATTTTTGTTTACTCACTACTTTAAATACCATTGACTGGAAACCAACTGTGGAACTGACATTGGCTTTGTAAGCAGAAACACCTACTACACTGATGTGCAAACCTGGAAAAAAGCCTTTTGTAACTGTAAAAGAAAGTTGCCTTTGTGAACTGCATAGCACAGAGAGGCACTTTGAGCTAAAAACCTCAGTTAGTCACAGTGCAGCCTGACTGAAATGGCTGTCCTAGAAGTTTACCTGACTGGCCTATTTGCACACAAACTTCTTTTTCTTCTTGCCTGTAATACATACAGTAGGAACTGACTTTCTGCTCAACACTTCAATACTAAAGTGATCTGCCCTTTTGGAGCCAATGCTTCCTGAGCAAATTTTGCTTTCTCTTACATGTTACATGCAAAAGGACATTGGAAGGGATTGATGAACCCAACCGTTGTCGGTCACAAGTGACATCATTTGGGGGTAATATTTGGAAGATTAGTAACATCTGTTTTTTTAAATATGGTTAGTAGCAACCCCTCCAGCCTACTTCAACCATATGGGATGCTTTGTATGCACAGATAGGCATCGTACACTGCAAAAGCTACGCTGGGGAAGAAATGTTTCCTTCAAATAACACAGCTTAAAAAATTAAATTAAAAGCTGTACAGTCCTTCTTTTTTGGTCAGAAAAAGCAAATGTAAAATCAAAATGTTGAAAAAAAGTTTATTTTTAAATTAAAACCTTTACCTCACGACTCCTATTAATAAATATTATTATTTTTGCTGAAGTGATTGTATTTTGTGTAAAAAGCACTATTGTTCATGAGACCATCACATTAAGAAAAAGGCATTCTGATTTTAAGCACAACATTCTGGTGATTTGCTTCTTGGTGACCAAACTCTTGCTAAAAATTGTCAAGGAAAAAGCCTGAATAAGTGCTCCAGGAATTCAGAAATTCTAGCTATCAAAACCTCCTGGCACCCCATTCAGCTCTCGCTTCCTGGAGTGCAAGTGCCCTATAATTCACCTATCCTTAAAAAAAAAAAAAAGGTGTTTACATCTTTGGGACATCAGAAACAGACTGAAATCCCAGCACTTTAAAACGATAGTGCAAAAGACTGCTTTAATATATTTATGCTGAGAAGACATATTTGTTTAAAGACAGAATTGAAGAAGATGGGTGAACTTCTGGTGGGCTATAACTTAGTGAAAAGAGAAGGAAGAAAAGCAAAGTATTTTGTTTTGTTTTGTTTTGTTTTTTTTTAATATATATGTTTTTTGTAAATGTTTCTTTCTCATTTCAGCAATTTGAAAGGATATTAATAAAAGAACATGAATACAGTTTCCTCTTGTTTGTGGAATACAGACTGCCTCCTTCCAGAGCTCTAAGCAGAAGGGTTGTTTCCAAACAAGCCCCAGTAGTTGTAACTCAGTTGCTTTCGTTGCAACATGTTTTTACATTAGAAGTGTTGCCCCTTTTCTAATGTCTAGTATGTACATATTTTGGAACATTTTTTGCACAAGCTCATGTAAAATGTTGGGGTTTTTTTGTGCATTCATATTTAAAGCAGTTACATCATATTGATTATGCAGAGCAGAGTACCTTAAAAATTTTCTTTACTAATTTTGAATATGGTCCTGTGCATTCAAACCTAATCTCTTCTCTATCCTCAATTTCTTCCCTTGCAATTTATTACTGGGTTGCAACAAAAGGGTCTGCTTTGTTAATACTTTTTACACTCTTATAAACTGACAGCTATTGTATCTGCTAAAAATGGGTTTAGTTCCCAAATATCTGGTCAGAAGAGGTCAGGACTGGCCTCTTCCTTGTCTTGCAAAAACAGTTGGGGCTGATGCAGTTGTAAGCATTAGAGTTCCCAAGGGAACATTACTTTACCTAATGTACTGGCCGAATGGCACGCTTCACTTCCACAACACCTGCTTACAGATTCCTCCCTGCCACTCAAACCCAAGACAGCAGAGCATGGGAAATTGGGAATAGTGATAGAAGGACATACCGAAAAACTTGGGGGGAGGACAACATAGTGAACGGGAACAGGGCACACTGAGAAACATAAGCATACAGTGAGACAAGGAAGAGAAAAATGTCCATCATTGAAGAGGTAAATGTTGTCTAGCTAATTGTGATGGACAATTAGCCTTTCATCCTACAAGAGCTGTGTGTGGTATTGATTTCTTTTATGTCTGTGATTATACCAGGGCACCACACTCTTGACCCACAATGAACAATTTCTTCTTAAGAAGTCTTTTAGTGTTTTCCCTTGCTATTTTGTCAGAATGGATCATATCATGCTTTGTAAACCTTAGGGAGACTTGAGAAAAATCAGGCAGTTTTGAATTCAGGGTGTCAACATCTAACCTAGCAATGCAAATAATCGCATTTGCAGACACCCAATCTGTTTCAGGTGGTGACATTGCTTGAAGAAAGTCTTTCACTGGCTGTAGAGTGGTAGCTCTCAATTTCCTCTCTCAAGTAGATTGATCTGATGGTTAGAGCAAGAGGTCAAATGGCAATAATTCTTCTTTACTACACAGTAAAAAAAAAATAATTGATTAAATATGAATGGGGAATTAGACCCACACCAACCTATTCTCTGAAACATCAGAGAGCTTATGACTGGCATTTCCTGTTGGGCAGGAATAGAAATGTATGGAGTGACCTGTATGTTTCTTCTGAACCACTATTACTCATTAATATCTGTGTTTTTACCAACCCATGGACTCTATGTGAGCAGAAAAGCACACTGAACATCAAGAGACTGAAGTGTCATTTTCAAGTTCTTTGACTTCCCCAAAGATGGTTTTGGGGAGTGTGACATATTTCTAACTGTTTGGTTGTTGGGGATTGTTTGTTTGGTTTTATTTGTTTTGTATTTTTATGTTTGTATTTTTATTATTCCTCATTAGGAACTCTAGGGTAATTGAGTATGGTGCTTTTGACTGATAGCAAGCAGAGAGATAGAAAGCTCATTTCATGTGCTTTCCTTATACTATATTTTCACTTGACCAACTACTCTCCTTACAGGACAAAATTGTGTGTTTGTGTGGTTGACTCCTATTTTGTTAAGAGGATGACACAGTTTGATTCCACTTATGGTGTTTCAAAGGATTCAGAAGGACTGAAAAGATTTTTAGCAACTTAAATTGACAGTGCGTTGTGATTTTTTGTTTGGGTTTTTTTTGTTTGTTTGTTTTTTACCATCTCTTTACATTCCAGTCCTGGCTTGAGTTGATCACTATGCAGTTACTGGTACTGCACTAGGTTTCTTGCATGCTGTTCTTGGCCCTTATGCTCACCTTCAGATATGTTGTACATCGGGAGTTTCTAGTGATAGTTGACTTCCATTTTCACTGGAACAACCATGCCAGCCACTGCGAGCAATTTATCTCCACTACACTTCCTTCAGCAGGCTGGTGTTTGTGTCTCACTGTTTCTCATTTCAGTGTGAAGGTTGTAGCTGCCCAGGTAAATTCTGGCAAATTACTGGTGTGGAAAGGTTTCGTGAGATTTTTCTTTCCATGAAGATAAATGTGGAATCCGGGTTGGAGGAATATTTGAGCAATGTTACAAACACCAAATAAGCCTCGTGTCTTTTCTAGAGCAAAGTGGATACATATATTACCAGTCCTTAAAATCTAGGTTCAAACTAACATTCACTCTTCTCTCAGATTGTTTTTTTGAATACTGAGAATAATCAGGATCAAGCCACACTGCCCAGGTCTGGATTTAGACTTTCAGAGAGTTTGGATTTCAGATTCATACCTTTAGGTTGTATCCACACTAACCAGTCACAGGAGCTGTTGAGCTGCAGGACACATAAAGACAACATTCCTTGTGAGTGAATGAAAGAAATTCTTCTACCTGATGGCATTTAAAAGAGCTGTTACCAGGAAACTCATTTTATTTTTGGTCTTTTCAAATGTTGCTGATGAAATATATGAATCAACACAAGCCAACTGCTGTTCAGCAACCCCTTGCATTCTCATGATAAAATATAAGATTTTCTTAGTGGCATCAAAGACAATACCTCTTAATGAAACTTTGTTTTGGAACTACATACATTACTAGAGCCCCTTTGATTGTACTGTTAATTGCTTTATAAACCTAGTGCCTATATAAAATTAAAGCAATCTCATAAAAGACAAATAAGGGTATAAATTAAATATTAGAAGATCTGAATAGGAAATTATTTATGCAGAACAGCTTCTGTTCTCTGTTCAATCTTGGTTGCTTAATTTTGTCAGCACCTTCTGATGGCACTGCAGTTTACTGCTTTTGAAGTCAACAGCACCAACCTTACAGTATATCATTGAAGTCTGTAAACTGTTAGGCCCAGAGAGATTGGGCAGTTTATTTTCCACATGCCCCTGACATGTCAGCCATGTGCATCAATATGATTTGCACCCTGAGCACCCACGGACTAATAACAGTGTCAAAACTTGTCTTTTGCCAGCTAGTGCAGCTAACATTATGTTTGTTACTGGGAAAATGTCCACGTGAAAAACAGCCTGGCCCCAATTTGCTTCAATTTCTACCCTTTTTTACAGTATTTATATTGATTGCCTTTCCTGGAGATGATCCAAGTCACTCTTCATGATGTTCTGCATCTCACTTCAGCTGCTGATTTAGTTTGACTAAGAATTCTGTAGTCTAAAATAAAAACAACAAAACCAAAACAAAATTATTTATAATACTGCAAAGATAGGATGGGCAGAGACCAAATCTCCAGAAAAATGGAAGACTTATCAACAGGTTTGTTATATGAATGTCTCTATGTTCAGTGGGTCAGCTGCTCTAAAGTAATTGCTTTTGCTCATACTGACACACCAGTATAATGCTACTAGATGTGTGCTGGAGAATAAGTGGACAGACACTTGTGATACCTGGGATACAAGTTTTCCCCCCACCTTATCTCATGAAAGTGTGCCAAGTGAAAATAAAACAATAGAAGGAGAAATTTCTCCTGATTTCTGCTTCAGAGATTTTACATAGCCTGTGTTCATTCAAGGTTTCTCATTATGCAAGGGCATTTGCTAGTAAAGGCAGCTAGAAGGGCCTTCAGATTCATGAAAGGCTGAGGTACTGGAGGGGTTTTGATACTCATGTGAGTTCTGTCACTTTAATGAGCTGACTGTAATATTTGTAATATATGTTTGATAGAGATTTAGTGGCAGATGAAGGCAAATATAAAGCCACTTGTCTGCCAACATAAGAAAAAATACCAAATAGACAGAAAAGGATGGAAATTTTAAAATATTTTAAAAAGTCAATGTGAAGAAATCAAAATAGGTGTAATACATTTAGTCTACCACGAAATGTGTGGAACTGTTTTGGTTTTTTCTTTCTAGCCACCTGGCTCTCTTTTAACAGACTATCTTCTAGAACTTCCCCTTCTTTCTTTTTTCCACATCCACATTTTTCTCATCAGTACTTAATTTACTTGAAGCCAGGAGTCTAAAAACCAAAGACTTTTTTAAAATATGGATGAACTTGGAAGTGAGAGGTATCTTCAGAAAAGAACACCTCTCTCAAAACATGCTTCTCTCTTTTCTCTGCCTTCAAAAACCAGAATAGGAATCAGAAAGTTTGCAAGTTTTGACAGTGCTCAAGTCAAAATTTGAAATTTAGGCCATTTACAGGTTGATTTCTATGCTCAAAAAAACCTGCCTTAACTGAATGTGAATCCAATTGCAATGACTACCTTCTCCTCCTCTAACTGTCACTTGCTACTCTTCTGTGGTATCTAAGTCAGGCAGTTTGTGAATTAATTATAGGGGGCTGTATTTTCTTCTTCTGAAGAACAGTAAAACTAACATTTCTCACTTCAAGTCTGCCAGTGTCATTACATGCACATCCTTAATTCCTTTACGATCAGATTGGAGCCTTGTTATAATTTTCTAAATCCAGATCTTCCGTTCAGTCAGCAACATAGTCTCTGGCCATGTACAGAACAAAATCACTGAACTTTCTGGATTTTCATACTTTTTAAAATGTAATTTCATGTGCTTTAGACACTAATTACACAGCAATGGCAGCCATTGCCTAGCTGGATTGGCTTAAAAGCTTCATGCAAAATGCTGATTTGCAAATTAACTTGCCTTGGCAACCAGGAGAGATGTCAATTTGAAACTAAGTGGCAGTATATCTTTTCACCTCAAAAGGCCAGGGTTTACTGAAAAGTGATACCCACATTCTCATGATGAAGGATTTGTTATGCTATTGACCACTGACATAAGTAAGTAAGAAACCATTATCCTGAGGACAAAAATAAAAATAAATCAAAGCTCACTTTCCAGCTGTCTATATGAAGAAGAACTTGCTATTGATGCAATTTCTGGCTAAAATTACCTAGACATTTGCCAGCTGCTTTGTGAAAAGTGAGGGTCTGCTTATTGAAGGCATTATCGCTAGTTGACCAACCAGTGACAAAATCCAAAAGGAAGTCTTGTTTAAGCCTCTCCTTACAAGTAGCAACACCACAAAAGAATTGTACACAGACATCTGCACAAATCTACACCCTGTTTATTCCTTTAAAAAACCCCCTGTTTGCAAACATGACCTTTATATTGCATTTATGGGGTGTTGTGTGGTGTTAGGGTCAGAGACATTTCCCTATGAAACCGAGAGTTCATGTTGGTTGGATTGAAACTGAATGACATGATCATGATTTGGATGGGGCTGTGCAGTGAGTGGCAAACAGTAGTACTGTTTGCATCATGGTGCATCATCTCACTATGCGGCCACGGTGAAAAGGTTCTTTGTTCTGGGAACCTGGCCCAGACAGAGGAAATTGTGGGGAGAAGAGATGAAACTTCTCTTGCTTTGTCTGTCATCAAAGCTTGTCAACGCTGAGGTTGCTGTGTGCAAGCCCTGGCTCCTACAGGGAAGGGAGGTGTCTGACAGCGACGTGGAGCTCAGACCAGTCTCGCTTTCCCTGTAGCGTTTAGTTCGTGTATCTCCTCCTCTTCCTTCTAGATCAAAGCAGTATTCCAACAAGAACAGCCATCCCTGGCCTTTCAGGATGATCATCGAAGTAACCACATGGTGTGACTGGGAGTCCCTAGGGATGTTCAGGCACATCGGTGCCCCGGGGCTCACTCTGCAGGCAACGACGGCAGCGACTAGTGAGGGACGAGCCCTGCTGCAGGACTGCCCCCTGCAAACCTGAGAGAGGACAGGAACCAACCTCGCCTTGGGAGTGGTGGTTATTTAACACCCACGTGTCGGACAGGAGATGTTTTCCTCAGCCCTTCTAACTCTGAAAGCCACGTTCATAATTCATCTGAAGTTTTTGGAGAATGAGAAGGAGTAAAATAGACTTTTCAGTTCTGCTGAAAACCCCATGGTTTAACGGTGGCATTGGACATGGAAAGCCCAGGATCGGGTTCCTCCTCTAGCTGACTCCAAGTAATCACAGCTACAAATCAGTGACGAAAATGAGTAAAATATGATTCATGTTGACAAAGGACTTCAGTCTATGTCTTTTATGGCTGTGGTATACAGACATACACTCACATGTGTGGGCATTTTCTCCAAAATGGTCTAAAGAGTTTGTGTTTTCTCCAGGAAAAGAAACAAAAGCAAACCAAACAAAACTAGACATGAAGACATGAAGTCCTGAAAATTAATGTAGCATGGAATTATTGTCCTTCAGTCAGCTTTAATTGTGCAACAATTGATGATTAGAATTCAAAAATTCATATCCCACATGTATTCTTCAATTTTTGTTTATAATTTGTCCTCCCAGCAGATCCTCCTTACAGTAAGTTTATTTCTCAGAGTGTTCATGGAAAGTAGAGCCCAAAGGGGATGTAAATCCAAAGTAAGTGAATTTGTTTAAATATTTAAATCAACAGTTGCGTTATGTATTATTCCAGCTCCAGTCAGCATTCTGGACTAAAGTGGGATGGAAAATAATTTTCAGAAGAAATTTTTAAAGATGGAAATTAATTACAATTCAAATGTTTACACTGTTCAATGTGAAGAGTAGTATTTGTTTCTATTTTGAATCGGGATGTTTTGATACCATCTATTACAAAGTAGTATTTACATAATTTAAAAAGTAATGTTAAAATTCAGTGTTTAAATTTAGTGACAAAAATTTGATCAAAAAGTCAAACTTGAAAAATGTTTCTAGGCTTTCAATTATTTTATTTTAAAGTTACAAAACAAACAAAAAAAACCCACAAGGAAGCTCACCAAAAAAAAATAATTTTGGACTTTTAGTTTGTTAGAAACATGTTAAATTAACTTGAACATTTTCCAAAAATATTGAAACATGTTCCTAATCTAATTCAGTGAAACTTTGATTATATATCCTGTGTAAATGCAATATATTAAAGTTTTTTCATCCAGAAAGGAAAATATATGAGATCTTGCTTAGTATCAAAATGCTGCCTTTTGGTTTTGAAAAACAAAAGGAAATATTTTTAACTACTAAAAGGTCTGTGAAGTGGGTGGGGAATTTTGGGAGGGTGACTGTAAAACTCCATGCTCACCCCAAATGTATTTCCATGCAGCTGCACACTTTTTGTTATGAATTCATTTTAGCCATGTTTGCTGCTTACCTGCCGCAAACGCAGCAGGAATTAAAACCGTCTATGTCTGCTGCAGTTATTTCAATTCTTTTCTTATTAAATGTGTGTTTCAAATGACTGGCACCACGAATTACATTCCCAGTAGACTCTTAGACTTTTGCTTAAATTCATGTAGATCGGGAGTTATCCTAAAATCAGCAAGACATTCTCATTATGTAAAGTTAAGCATATGTTCAAGTGTTTTTATTGTCAGGGCTAATCCATAAAATTGAGAATAAAATAGAAAATACAAATATACAACATTTCTATAGGAACATATAACTGCGTAAACAAACTGGATGGGGAGTTTAAACATTAATTGCAAGTGTGTATGTATCATACACATTTGTAGTGAGTTGTTGAACTCAGTCAGTGTTTTAAATTGGCATCATCAGTACTAGATACATGCCAGAAATAATTATATGACTTCTTTTTCTTCCCAAAAGTGGGTTGCAGTAATACCTGTTGCAAGGAGATGTGATTAACGTTGTTTGGGCCCTGTGGCATTATAGTTTTTATTTATTTATTTCTGAGAGAATCCCTAATCCCTGCTTAATTTTATGAACTGTCAGAATGATTCTAAATATCTCTCTGGTTTGCATATTCACCTCAGGACCGGAGTCCAGAGGTACAGATTTGTTGTACAACAGTGGACTTCAGGCAATTTTCATCTTTTAATGCCTACAGCATCCGAGGTTGAATTTGCAATAATCACCAGATTATCTCTAAAGGATCTTTCTGTTACACTTGCAAATAGTTCTGCAGGAAAATGCAAAAGATATAGAAAAAAAATAATTGATTAGATGCAGGAGATCATTTTGTCACATAATCCCAGCTGGAAAAGAAAACAAATGTGGATTTCTTTTTTTTAATGACAGTTGAAAGATACTATGGGAAAGATATTTGCTCTTCTGGTTAAGTCGTATTCTGATCTCAATCCTCTGGTTAGACCTTAAAATGAAGAAAGAAAATGTGCAAAAATAACACTGTAAATAGAATTTTATTTTAGAACAGGAATGGATTGTTCAAGTGGTGTGTACAACCATGACAGCTAGCAAAGTAATGTGCCTACACTGCTATTGATATGGCAGGTCTGAGGAAAAAAGAGGTGTGGACATAAATTAACTATAGGTGAGATTCTTATTATTTTTAACAGAATATGAATATAGTTCCATATATTTTAGGGAGCTATGAACTAATTGGGTGATATTTAAAGTCAGAAAAGGAAACAGAATATGGCAACAGATTCCACATAGTAATTGTGAATTTGAAAGGCAGGTGATGGAAACCATTAAGATTTAATAAGTGTTGGTAAATAATTTACATTTATTATTGGTGTCATAAATGAGATCTAATTCAGGCATAATTTGTGGGCTGTGAAAATTTTCTGTAGTTTGTATTTTACTAAGAGATTGAACCTCATTTCTTTCTCACCTCATTTCTTGCTCATATTATAACAAATTCATTCTTGCTGGAATAACTGATCAAATCAAGGAAGATGGCATGAAAAAAATTTGTAGGGTGTGCCTTTGAATTGAAATGTTCTTTTCTTTATGCAGTGTTTAATCTCACATAGGTTTTAGCATTTTTAAAATAAGGTGAGGCATCATTTGGTAATCCAGGACAGAGGATGGATGGCAGTTAGCCTGCTAGCACAGTCAAGCTACAGCTGGGGTAGTAGAAAATCATCCAGAGGGAAAACACCTTTCTATTGCACAGAAAAAACAGCAGTTATTATTGGTAACTAATATACGATACTGAGGTCACCCTGGACAGCCTGTCTCCTATCAGACATAGGTTGGATGGCCTGGAAGAACAGCATTTGGCTTGTCCCTTGTAGAGTTTTTCTCGGTGCTTAGAAATGCAGACTGCTCCATGTACCTTCATCTGTACTTGGAGAAAAGAAAAAACAACACTTCTTTTCTGTGAGCTCCTCCCAAAACAACACGAAAAAACCAAAACTTATGAAACTGGGTAATAATTAAAACAGAGCCAGCAGCAGAAGGATAGAACATGAAACCTTTCTGAAGCAGCATACATATCTACTCCCAAGCTTCTGCTGAGCACAAAATGTCATAAACTGAGGAAATTCTAGCTGTGCTTTCACGCTGAAGATAAAAATTTTTTTTTTTTTTAACTTGTAAGTAGTTAGTGCTGTTGAAATGAAACTTAAAAAAACGTAAACAAACCAAAACCCAAAGCAGGATATTTAAGCTCTTTCTACTTTCTAGTTGAATGTTTTGATGAATGTAGGACAAAGCTTTTGGGAAATTTGAAATTGGTAAGCTAGGTGATCAAATTATCATGTTTGGTCAGATATATAGAGACATTAGGTAGTCATCAAATACTGATGGTGCATTAAAGGTATAAGACTAAGGCAGAGCACTTCATTTGTTTGTTTTGTTTAGCCAATATGTTAAGTAGAATAGCTTATGAGAACGTTAGGATTCATCCCTCTACTCCTTTTGTTAACAGGTTAGCACTCGACCAATTCACATATCTAAGGCTTTATGTATTATTAATCAAAAGAGTTAAAAGTCAATCCAATCTGGTTATATATAGTAGTTCTCGTGGTTTTCAAACCTTTAAATAATTTATGGTGTCATCACTTTCCCAGTGGATATCAGGCTAGTTGAGTGTCTGGAATCAGAATCCCACTGGGAAAAAAAGAAACATACTCAGAAAAAGTAGTAATTTTTTTTTAATAATAGCATCTCCGGCCTATTGTATCATCACTATCAGTCTCTAGAGAGATCATTTCTCTGAAAGAGAAGTTTTTCTTATAGGAATCCTTTGGGGATCAAACAGTCCTGCCAAATCTATACATACACATTGTTCTAACTGACTAAGGCAGTGTGTGTATGTTGAGCACATATGGACGTTTGTCCTAGGTCTTTTTAAGCACTAAGAACCACAGTTGATCACTGTAATCTGAAATGGCTTCTTTTTTTGTACGGGTGTCTCAAATTAATTCAGCCACTTTTGATTATGTGAATACTGGGGAATATACTTCTGAGATTTTTTAATCTTTCTAGGTATTCAAGAATATAATAAAAAAGTGATTTAAAATAACACATTCGATTTAAAAGTATGCTAGAGAAATAATGGTATTATTTTATGTGATAAAATATCACAATCTGCCTCCAAAAGTAAGGGACTTGACTTCTATTATTGAATAGACTGTTACCGTATGTTTAACATATAACCTCCTGTAAGAATTAAAAACCTCCTCTCAACCCAGAAACTCACATACTTTTTTCCATGCAAAACAAGGTCATTGAAGGCCAGGTATATCTGACAGGTGTACCCTGCTAGTTTCCCAACAGATTATGAGTTTCTATACCTCTTTGTTTTGTGTTCTATCTTGCAATCAGTGTCCCATGCAAAACCTTTTTTTTCTCCTTGAACTACTCAATAAAAAAATCAGGAAACATCAGTGAAGAAATCTGTCTCCTGGTCTTTTAACAAAGCTGATTTTCCCTTCATCTGCCAGCTCTCCACATTCACTCATTTCAGCTGGGTCTTCCTGACTCTTGCTGATGCATCCAGATCCTCCTTTCTAACCCCCTAAGAAACTCTGCTTCCTGACCCCTCAACGCAGCCTGTACAGTTGATAACAGAATCGAGTGAATGACGAGGATGTATTTCTACATGCAGTCAGCCAGCCAGCATAGCAATGTTCTGCCCAGGTTTCAGAATTATATATTTATGTAAATTAAGACTGGCCTTAAATATAAGTAAGTAAAGTAATCTCTCTGCAAATGTGAGATGTTTGTCATGCCATTACAAACTGAGTCTGAAAAAGTTTGGTAGGCGAGGGAGGTGGATGTTTCACTTACAGAGTCAGAATTTGAGTCCCTTATTCCTTTAAAAACAGAGACAAAAATGGAAACATAAAATGTAATATTATAAAACATAAAAAAAAAAAAGTGAAGGATTTAGGTGCATGCATATCGTAAAATTCCCTCAGTACCACTAACTCAGCTGTATTGATGACACGTATTGACTCATATTCTGCTTTCAGCAACACTTGTGTAAATCCAGGGTACTGCAACTTCAGTCACTTCGGAGCAATTGCTCTTGATTTACACTCGTGTAACTGACAGCATTTGACCCTTAGACTATACATATATCTTAAATTATGCATTTAGCTTCCTGAGCCACAACTGAACAATAAGGCAGTATATATATCATCTGGTATGTACCATATATCAGCTTAATGTGGACATTTTAGTTTTGCAATTCTTCTACTCTTGTGCTGCCGTTCTCATACTTGAAAGAGTATTAAATTTTGTATGTATATACACACACACATATGTGCTTTTAAGAAATTTAGTGATTCTTAGATCATGTATGGCTCCAGAAAGGTGTTCACTTTTGTCATCTTTCCTAAACCATGTGTGCAAAAATGGTTAAGTCCATGAGTGTTTAAATTGATCTAAATTAGCACTCTCTAGGTGATTAGAAACAATCTTACTGTTCACAAGGATATTCCTTGTTCACAATCTACAAGTAGGGACACAGCTTCCCACTGAACACGTGAACATGTGAATACAGGACTACTGAGACTAGGGAGAAGAACAGAGGTTCCCTGTGTCCTGTGTTGGTTTGGCCATGTTTATGAAGCAATTGCTCTCTTCATATGGTGGGGTCACACTTGAGAAGCTCTTCTTTTCCCAGAGTAAATCTGCCTGAATTTTGAAATATCAGCCTTATCTTGCCAATGCTCTGCCTAGTGCTGGCTTGCGCAATGATTATCCTGCAACCACATTCCCAGAACCTTCTGCTGAAGACAAAAGGTGCTTCAGAATAGCTTAAGAAATTAATAACATACCAACTTAGTCACTCTGCTTTAACTTCTTCTGAACACAACTGCTCCTGAACAACTCTAAAACATAATGCCCCGTAATAAGTGACCTGTCCTACACTCCCTCTTAATGCAACAGGCACCCCGTAGCCACAGTGAATATAAGGTCAAAGACCAGAGAAATGGTGAAGATCTTTGGAAACTTAGAAATGCTCTCAAGTTTTTGCCTCCACTTTTCTCTAGGTAATATTGAGCGCTGGATATTAGTAAAACAATATTTCCACAGACTCTTCTTTCTAAACCTTCAGAGCTTGTATAATTTTTGTGGTTCCTGCAAACTTCCAGAAGGCAGATATACCCTGAAAAAAGATTAAAAGAACCAGATACCTTTTTGAATTTGATTACTAAGAAATTAAAATAGAAATTAATTTTATTTTCAAAGGAAACCAAAAGGAAAAAAGAAGAAAGTTTAACAGAAATGCAATAAAGTTTTGGACAGTTCACAAGGTCTAGCAGCCTGTGGGCCAAACAATAAGCAATTTGTTGAGGAAGAGAGAATAAAGACATTCTTTCAGGCTGGCCGGCTGGCATGGTGAGCTGCCCATTGTGCTGCTGGCTGTGAGACCTGGGATTAGGGAACAACTCAGGTTCCCAGGCTTGGCACCAATGGAAACTCAAGTTTATGTGTTTAGTCTTTGAACAGAAGAAGAGGTCACAGTTCAGTACCATTTGAGAGCTGATCTACCAAACAGCAGTAGTACTGGCTCCAGAGGGTGAATGTTCATCTGCCCATTTGGTCAAAGGTGAGCTGCCCTAATAATGCCTCTAGCGAGGTAGAAAAGATAAAAAAGCTTGCAAAGCATATCTGGGACAGGGGAGGGACAGTCTTTCAAGTGATATACTCCAGTGAAAAGGCAAAATACAGTCATAATGACAGTCTGCTGTGTAAAAGTCACCCAATGGGTTAGAATCAAATAATGCAATAAACAAAAAAATTAATTGTAAAATATTCTTATTAATATATTAATGTGATTTTTAAAAAAACCAGATATATTTCTTCATTAAGAAAAGCAAACGTAGAGAAAGAGAGGGTTTCTTCTTTGTTATACTATAGCTCCTTTTTTTTTCTCCCCAAAACTTAGATATTTCAGTCTGCACTTCAAAAAAACCCCAAAAACCAAAACAAAACAAAAGGCAGAAAAGAGGGAACAAAGTAATAAAGTCAAAATAGTTATAAATAAGTATATATTGCAGGTTTAGGCACACAGAATGCATCCCTCAAGAGTTAATAAATTGGAAAAACAAAGCTACATTAGCACATCTAATGTCCAAAAACTATTTCACTCTGAATTCTGTTCTTTACCAATACTGTTACTGTTCATGTTTTGATATTTTTATGCAGATCTAGGTGAATTTTAATAAACCAGTGATCCAATCTCATGCTCATACTTAAAAATTAAAGTTCGTTGAGTCATGTACATTAGAACTCTACCCTTTATGCTCTTCTCACTTCCTGAAAATACTCACAGGATTGAGTTTTTCCAGAACACATCTCAGAAAGAAATGTTGATGCTTGCATGTGTGAATGTGAATTTTAAAAGACGTAGAATCAAAGGTACACGTAAGAATCTAAAAAAATCAAAACAAATAAGTAATCAACAACCAACAGCTGCATCACTCTGTTGCTCATGCTCACTCTGTGTAGAATAAGGAAGACAAAAGTGCAGTTAAGAAAACAGGAAGCCTTACTGTACATTTTTCCCTAATGACTGCAATGGAGATAAATGTAGTCTGCTTATGAGTATCTAGTGGACAGAAGTATCTAAATTTGTCACCCTCTCTGAGGTATGAACTGAGTCAAGGCAGCAGAATCTGGCCTTAGGCGAATTGCTCATTACAGACATTAAGTCCAGTTCTACCCTCTTCAGATAAACAGAAAATTTCAGTCAGGTTTTCCTGGCAAGAAGGTTTCAGGAGTAGCAATTTAAAAAAATCTCCAAAGCACAGTGTTGCATGAGGGCTTGTGATTCCCTCCGCCTTTTGATTTTACATTAAGCTCTTCTATTTTAATATTTTTCTCTTCTTTTCAGACGGAGAAAAGAAATATTTTTTTACAGACTGAGTCCACAGGGTAATCAGGCTGAAGAATTATTATAACAGACATTACGAATTATTGGTTTGAGATTCCGACACAAGACAGAATGACACTTTGGTGTTTCAGTTCCTCAGCTTATGTAGATGTAAACCAAGCCCCAGGTCAAGCTAGAACTGGAAGACAGCCCAGCAAGTAAGCCAGAGTGTTTGCCCTCAGAAGGGTATTTCTCCATTCACTTCTGGCCAGGGAACTCTGCAAACTGCTTGTCCTTAAGTTCTTGTTTCGAGTTTTCCAGAGAGCCTCCTAAATTGGGAGAATTTCTTAAGTCAGTTGAATATTAAGCCTTCTCGCCAGTAGGAAAGTTGGAGGGAGAGAGGAGGAATGCTCCCTCAGTTTTGGTGGGAGTCTGAATGTTGCAGTATGATCATCCAGACCCCAGATCTGTACACCTGGCATCAGAGAACCACCAAATTCTCCACACAACAACTGAGCGTGAAACGACATGAGGAGTCAGTGGCATGGCCAGCAATGGTTGGAGATGACATGCCTTAACTGTAGAAAATTTGCACCTGATGAGGTCGTGGAGCTTGCTACGTAGTGTACTGTTGCTTCAAGTCTGGCCCAATTTGAACAGGGTCAGTGCTTGATTTGAAAGTTTTCTGGAGGAGATACCACATCCTCCTTTAGCATTTATCTGCACCTGGCAGCAAAGGAAAGAGGGAACACTACCTCTGCTGTGTCTGAGCATTGCTGTGACAGTAACATGAAATAGCAGCAAGTGATCATCTGCTTTGGGAAGCATAGATCAGATTAAGTTTGTGATGAACCTGAATGTGAATTTGAAACTCTGAAAAACCCTTCAAGTCTTCAAATTTGAGAGAATAAGTAATTTACTAATGACCTTTTTTCTCTTTTTTTCTATTTTTTTTTAAATTTCAGTATCAATTAAATTTATGTATAGAGCTTAGAGAGCAGTTTTTCCATCTCTTTTCTTCTTGGTCTTGTTCTGCTTTTCATGTTAGCTGTAATTTTGCTCCCCTCCAGTGTCAGTTCTCACACATCTTCCAGCTTTGCATTTTGATGCATGCCTGTCCTGCAGACTTCTATCACCTGCATGTCCTTGGTATAGGCCCCATATGACACCCCTCCCTTTTTCTCTTGCTGCCTCTCTCTCTTTCTCAGACCACAGGGGCCACACGATCACCACTTTCTCAGTGTGGCATTTCCTTCTGTGCGTTGCTCTCACATGGTGTTTATCTCTCGGAAGGATTGCAACTACTGATAGCATCAGTGGAACTGTATCTGTCTAGGAGCAGATGTCTACCTCTGTCATATCATCTTAATTGCCCTGCTGTGGCTCACCTACGAGAAGCCTTTTCTTTTCTGTCTTTTTTTTTTTTTTTAATCCCCCCCCCCCTTCCAATTTTGCAAATTATTAGTTCAAAACCAGCAGGACTCAGCTTATAGTCATAGGACTCATCTGGGCACATTTAATCTTATAAGGAGAGAGAATCCCTTCAGTTCCAAACCTGGTGGACAGTACTTTTTAATGTCTTTGAGGTTTTTTCTTATATTTTTATTTTGTAATGAATTAGGTAAACATTGCTGAAAGAGAAACTAGAGAAGTAGGAAATTATAAAAATATCAGTCAAAACCAACGTGTTACAGTCTGGACCAGGAGGATAAGCAAGTAATGTAAATAACATTACTACTTATGACAGAGACATACTCTAACCTGTTTCTAGGGTGTTGATAATTTTGAGTTTGATTATTTTTTTTTGACAGAGAAAATTGAATCACATAGCACTTCAGAAGATTTTTCTATGTAAAAAATTTGAAAGGTATTCATTTGGCAGTCTTAAATATAAGTGATCCAAATTATACCTTTCACTCCTTTTGGTTTTTACACTGATCAGTAGTAAAATATGGATTTATATTAGTTTGGGACTAAATTTGAGACTATGGGAAAAAAAAAAAGAGAGCTGGGAAATAATTTAACTGTATTCCATAGTAACTACTTTAGGCATTTGGTAGAGGGCTGAAAAAACTGTTTGTATCAGAAAGCTACACTTCAGTTATCTATATTCACTGTCTGAGGAAGATAGGTTTGAAAGGTATCCAGGTTTCAGTATCCAGGCTCAGATTTAGACTTAAGTTCACAGTAAAGTTTTAATCAATTTTCACTTCTATTTTTGAAATTATGCTGTGGAAATGGCTTATGATTGACCTAAATTATATTCATCCAATAAATGTTTGGTCCTTTTGATGAAGTAACAAAAAACCAGTATTTTTGAAAGGTGTATACATACCAATATACACATTTACTGACTATGATAACTCAAAATTAATCAGACATTACTATTCTAGTATATCAACTACTATAACTATTTCCAATCATGGGCAACACAAATCAACAGAAAAATCTATCAGGCTAAAAGAACTTTTATGCATATGAACACATCAACCATAATTTGCATCTCCCATCCTTAATTTTCATCTCCCATCCTTTCTCCTTTTTTTAATAAGAAGAAACTTCCAATGCAGAATGGGAGTATCCTGTGCCCAACATCAGGAATGTACCTCCCACATGACAGCTAACTTCTACTAGAGGTATTTACAGAAATTTTGGTAAAGTTAATTTAATATTTTATTCCTTATCTCACTCCCCCCATTCCCCCCCCCCCACAACCCCATGACTATTATGCTTGTTTTACTGCACTTAACATCATCTTAAGCTGTCTTTTCACTTCTGCAGTGCTTTGAGAAAAGTCGAAGCTCTTTGTGCTCTACCTTAGGCACTGCAGTAATAAGAGTTTCAAAATAAACCTAATTCAGTGCAGAACCTTCATTTGGATTCTTTTTCTTTATTGTTTCACTTCAGCTCTTTAATACAGATTAAAGTTAGTCCAAAATTGCCCGTGCAAATACAGTATCTTTTTACTCATCATAATCATTTCCGAAGTGTCAGCAAAACAGCTTTGTTGTTTTTGGTTTTTTTTACAACAGGAAGAGCAAACTAATACAGTTTTGGGAGGTTAACTTCAATCTTTCTTGGTATCTCATCACAACCGTTAATTAAATTTCACTTCATAACATTTACCGCAGGTCATGTCGAACCCTCCACCCTCCCCTATACAGACATACACACACATACAGACACAAAAACGTCAGACCTCAGGAAGGAAAGTGAAGATTTGAAATCTGTTTACAATTGTAGCAGTTCTACTTTCAGATTCCTCACTTAATTTTGAGAATTCTTAATGGCAAAACAACACAATAGAAAGTAAGTTTTAAGCAAGGTAGTGTTACTATCAGGTAAATGTTTGTAAATATAAATAATATAAATATAAATAATATAAATGATTGATATTTAGTAGTTAAAAGTCACCACATAAATTCAACAAAAAGCCCTAAGAATGAGCCCCAGTAATTCTACTTGGAAATACAGGTAAAATTACAAACTTCAGCTAAGAGTGTGGGCCAGACAGATACCTTCCAGAGGTTCTCTAATCCTGGAAATAAACGTAACTCTTTATCTGTCTTTTTCTTTAGCTTCAAAGGTCTCTGGACATTTAAGCTTGATTTCAAGCAGGTGTCCCTATTTCCATACAGAGGTCCCTTTTATCTGCCCAACACAGCAGTACCAGGAGGTACTGACATTCTTAGGTTGAGTTCCTTAGGATCTGAGCTAGTATTCTGTTAATGTCCGTCATTTACAGAGACTATATTTGTTTGGATATTTAAGTTCTAAAAGTTCTGGAAAGTCTAGCTGTCTTTTCATTTGATGGCAGTGAGCAATAACAGAAATAATTTTTGCTGCAAAATGTTTAGGGTAAGGTGATATACTAACTAATTTTTCTGTTTGCCTTGGGAGATAGATAACAGTCATAGAGCCCTTCTCCAGCTCTACTAGTGATATTCCAGGAGGTTTTTTGGACAAGTGACTAGACTTTTCTTATGCTTCTATTATCCTTCGGAGAAGAATGTTAATAAGAAAACTTTATTTCCCCACCTGTTGGGTTTTTTTGTTGTTTGTTTGGGGTTTTTTGTCTTTTAAATCTTTGCTGATTAGATTTGATGGTTTTAAAAGACTGACACAAGTTTTTTGTGTGTCAGCAGAAGTAGGCTATACCATATCTTAGAATTTCTAGCCATTCTATAATACAAGAGGTAAAATGGTAAATATCTGAGTGATTAATTGATGTGGAGAGGAATTTGGAGCTAATCTTAAACTTCAAATGAATCCAAATTGTGTAGATGGCAGTAGTCCAGACATTCAAAGCTGTATCTGAATTTCTTTCAAGTATGAAATATTTGAGTAGTTCAAGCCCAAAGGACTTAATTATCTTCATGACTAAACTTGTAGTATCTCCACGGAATTGGAAGTTCCTCCCTATTTATGCAGGCAAAATAGGGCTACATGTAAGAACAATGTGAAAGAGGAGAGTGGGACCAGGCCACCCTGTGTTCACTGTCATTTGACAGAACTTAGGGAATGTGAGCTGGAGAAGAAGCATCATTCAGAGAAGTGTTGCCCAGCATCCCTTTCCGGTCATTTCTACTTTAGCAGCCCTCCAAAGCAGATTCACTTAGTCTCTCACTGATATTACCCACTGATAATAACATTATTGTGATTTGAATTTGGCCAGAAGGTTCCTTCTTCCCACCTCTTCCCAGTTTTTCTTTTTCTGTTTCTGGTGTGACAATGAATTTTGGCAACATACTGAGCCAATATCAGCATCCACTATTATTATACTGAATACAGTATCTAGATCCATTGTTACTATGTGCGCATTATAAGCTGCTCAAGCCTGTGCTTCTGATGCTCATGATTCAGTGTGACAAAAAAATGAATTTTAGAAAACTCGATCTGTGCATCTAAGAGTGGGTAGAAGAAGCTGGGTGGCTGAGGAAGTGTTTCATAATTCATAGGCACTATAAACTGACTCAGCACAGATGGATACCAGCTATTATCTGACACTGAAAGGAAGAAGGGAATGTAAATCTTAGAGCATGAAGTGCTCTAAGACTTTGCTCTTCTGTGTTGAACTGGTAGGCCACCTCAGAAAATGGGACGTTGTGGCTTTAGAGATGAACCAACCAACTTTCTCGATCCCCGAGTTTACCTTACAGACCAATTCCATAAAAATTCAGTCAGTTGTAACAATTTCTGCAGAAGAAGTCTGTCCATTTGGTAACTCTCAGAGGGAGAAAAGTTTAACATAATAACCTTTGCCTTTCACCAGTGTGGAAGACTTATCTCTTCTCTCTCTTCTTTTTTTTAATTGTAATTTTTTTTTTTAAGTTAGTCTTGGCTTGCCTATGTAACATGTATGTGCACAACTTACTGGACCACCCTTAAAATCCTTACAAAATGCATCTAGAAGAAGAAGACACTGGAATTATATAGATCTTTCCCTAATTATAGGGACTGGACTATGAACTATTTGCTGGTCCAGTAAAACATCCCCAGATACAGAAGAACACTTTTGAAGATGGCTACACTATCCTGTTATCTGTTTGCTCTGTGGGGAGGACCTATGGTTCTCAAAAGAGTAAAGCTGCCTATTTCCATTAGCAACAAGTTTGTCATTAGTACCATTTTTCACAAATTTATGGTAAAAATAATGAAATAACATTGTTTTCTGCATAAAGTTGATAAAAATATAGTTTCAGAAGAGTTTTGTTTTAATTATTTAATAAGAACACAATTTTAATGATATTTTAAGAGAAATATTTCAGTGGTTTAAAATCAAAATAAAATAATTAATTTCTGTGGGTTTTTGCTTTCCAAATTTATCCTTTCAACCTTTCTATTTTATTCTGGTTTAACATTTTACATCTGATATATATTCAGTATTTCAAACTGATTAGTGAAAAAATTTTGACTCTATTGAAACATTTTTACAGAATCAAAACAAATGTAGTGTTCCACTTGTTGTAAATAAATATTTTTAGAAGTATTCCCCTGTTGCTCCATGAATGTGGAGTTCATGTCTAGACAGACACAAAGGGAAAAGTTGAAAAGTCAGGATTCATTCTACCATTCCTAGGCTGAAAACTGGCTGTTTTCAGAATAAAAAATGGAAAAATAAATATCACAGGAAAACAGAAGCAAAAACTCTCTTATGTTGTCTTAAACACCATGCCTGCCTCTGTTGATTTCTTATACTGTCCATCTCTGTCCCTTCGGTACTAGTGCTGCTCCTCATTTTTCCTCTTTTTCATGAGTCATGTAACTAGCCATAGAACAACTATAAATATTAAAGAGTCGTTCAAAAATATTTTGTCCATTAACTAAGACTTTTTGAAAAAAAACCCCAGACTTTTAAGGTAGGATGTTCCATATGAGAGGTGACGTGCTTGAGTAACAGAGTAAAATGTTATTTATCCACTGAGTCATTGGCCATCAGCACTACACAGAAACATTTTTTGTGAATTATACCGGTAAGAGTATCTCAACTTCAGGGAAAGAAAAAAATTAAATTACTTAGCCTGTCATTAGGGAAGCTATAGCAATAGCAGCAGGGAAGAGGGTAAAGAATCCAAAAAATAAAAGACAGAGAAAAGGATAAAATCTGATTAATGGAGTCTGTAGATTAGAAAACCTATCTGTGGTTCATTTAAACATGAATACCTAATGTAAGGCTAGGTAATCCCTTGTAGCACTGACTTCTGGAAACTGTAAAAAAAGATCATGTTTTAGTCCTGCTATTACTTTACCTTGATGATAGGAGAATATGAATGCAGTTTGAAAGATAGTACCATTTCTTTGATACATCAAAAAGCACTCTGCAGTAGACTACTACTTTAGTAGGACACTTATAGTCAAAACCAGTATTTGACTATGCTCCTAATGTCATATTACAATGACAGAAGCTCAAGGTATATCAATTTAATCTTAGTTCAAAAAAATCTTTTAGTTCTGCTATAGCAAAGTCAAAATGGACTTTTATAGTTTTTCAGCTTCAAATTGGACAACGAACAACTTTTACAGTAAAAATGAAATGCAGACTATGGTTGAAAAGGTGACCATATTCAGATTTTAAAAATAAAGCATTTGTTACTTATTTGGCACTAAAGTTTCCAAATAGGAACCTATGCTAACAAGAATGAGATGACACAATTAAGAATGAACTCTTCTCACTGGTAAAAGATAGTGGCTCAGCATTTGTTGTTCACTTGTTTTATAATGTTTAAATATAATGAAGGCTTTGAAATGAGTCCTGATATACCTTGATGAAAATGAGAAGTAGGCTCACTTCATAGATGTTAGGTTGAACAGTGTAGTATGTGGCTTGGTATAATATGAATGAATTTTGAGTCACCTTGCAGTTTTTTAAACTTCATCAGTCTAATCTTTTGTGTTAAAAAAAGGAAAAAGAAAAGAAAAAGAAAAGAAAAAAGAAAGTGTTCATTTCTAGAATTACAACATGTAAAAAGTTCTTACAAATGATAGGTGTTACCAGCCTCTGGTTTCATCAGAGTGTAAAATGAATCCATGAGTCATGCAGTTCAGTCACAGTACCTGGCAGCCAATTCGTTACTCACAAAGAGATACAGAAATGGAGTGTACACAGACTCATCACCAATAAAATGTTTAACAGGTTTGCCTGACTTTAAAAAAATTTCCAAGTCTAGATATAACCTAACTCAGGATTCAACTATGTAATTTAAATGACTGGCCCTAGAGATCAAAAAATACATACTGCAGATAATGTAGGTTCTCTCCGCATCTGTACAGCCTTTTCTGGGTAGCGTTGTAACTGTATGCAAAGATAAAAGGTATGAAATCTTCCAGCTACAGAAAGCAGGTTTCTTTGCCTGTCAAACACTGCACTTGCAGGCTTCTTGTTGTTCAATTCTTGCTCTATGTGCTATGTGTGACTGGGAACCCTCATCCCAGAAAGAAAACTGCCTTCCAGCTTCCTCCTTGTCGGATCTATTGGGATCTCTTAACGGTGGCAACAGTGACCAAAAACCCCCAAGCCCCAGTTATTCACAACACTGTATAACTTCTCATTTTTCCTTTCCTGTCATGGTTGCAATAATGAAATTCTGTGGAGTATTGTGGAAGCAAACTATCCAACCCTTTGGTTTGCTTAAGAGGTAGTTTGTGGTCGGGTGTCAAACAGACGTGTCGAATTACCTAACTTTAATTTCAAGTAATTGGTGAACAGAATTACCCTCGGGGTTGAGGGAATTATAAACAACGTAGGTCCTGGTAATTTTCTCCCCTCTGGATAGAGCCGAGCAAAAATTGCTGCTAGTGGGTATGTTACAGCTGCTTGTGACAGTCTGAGAAGGTGGATGTTTGCAAATAATACAGTTCACTTGACCCTCGCTGCTTGGCAATGAAAGGAAAACTATCTGAAGTACTTTCTTGGGGTTTTGGTAAGCACTGTCATTCTTTCCCGTGATTTCTGCAGTAATCATTTAAGTGCTGGTAATAATTTGAGACAATTTCTTTTGAATAAGTTTTCATATGTGCAGAATTAGCCTAATAAAAAGGACAATCCAGACTTGACCTCAAATGCTGCTCTTTGGCTAACATTATGTCTGCAAAAGAAACATAAAGCTTATGTTGACTAAGCAGAAAAAAACCTAATGATATATATGATATGCCCTGTATGCATTTTGTTGCTCCTAATTGCTGTGAAGGGGGCAATGCAGAGGAATTCATGGGGTTTTCACTTCCCGAAAACACACAGCCCCTGTGAAGCTCTACTTCTGCTGTCAAATTCAAAGGGCCTGATTCTCGTATCACTTACACTGTGTATTTCCTTGACTTGAATGAGTTTAATTTTGTTTTATGTAGGAAATGTCAACACATTCTCTTCATGGTATTCTATTCTGGACTCTCAAAATCAAGAAGTGAGGATAATTCAAATCAGTTTGAGATAAATACCTGAGCTCAAGTGGTCCCTTTCAGACTTGATTGGCATTAAGTAGGAACCCAGCAGGTCTGTCAAATCCTTTCTTAATATAAACTAGTCAGATTAGTTTGGATGTCTCCATCCCTGCACTTCATGCATTGCTCTGTTTCCTCTGCTGCTCTGATCACTGCTGAGCTGATGGGATTTTGTTGCTTTTATACCAAATAGCCCATCCACTGGGCCACCTGTCCCCTTAAAGGACTTTATGAAACAGTCTGCTGACCACAGAACTAGCCTCCAGTTGATGAGCCAGGCTCATATGCAGAAGCAGAGGAATGGCGGCCAAACCATTTCAAAGTTCATGCATAGAAAATTAATGTATTGATATTGCTACTTAACAATATGCATATGCTCTATATTCAAACCTTCAAACTGAAAACCTTGAAAAACACTGTGCAGGCATACAAGCCAAAGCCTGGTGACTAAGAAGTCAGCAAGCACTAGTTAGAGTGACTATCAGGCCACACAGCCCATGGCTAAACACAGCAGGACTAAGGTTGCCCGTGGTCTGATACTGCACTCCTCAGGAGAATGGAAGAAAAAGTGACGTAGTCTATTGTACATATTGTGAAGAAAGGCTCTCAGCATATTAGTCTGTTATTCCAAAAGGTGTCAGTTGGTCAAAACCTGTAGATCCCTGATTTAGTGCAACAGCTAAGTATGTCAGTTCTCAAAAGAAAAGAAGAACCTTTAGGAGGAGCACAATGTTCAATAGATTCTACTTACTATTGCTGTGTGTTTTAGATGGTGAATTGCTATTGTTTGTAAGATGAAAAAAACTACTGGGGGGAAAAAGAGGGATTTATTTTTATGTTCTATATCTCTTTTCAAGGCTATTGTTAAGGGATGAAGGCAACCAAGAACCATACTGTGAGGCACTGGGTGGATGTGCTATAAAATAAAAATTGAATATGAATTCTTATAATACAGGAGATGAAAGACGTGACTGTGTTGATTTCTACATCAGCTCCTGTAGTAATGAAGAGTGGCAATCCAGACCCTCTCACCAAAAGAAAGATTTGGGTTTGCATGATGAAGTCTTTCTTTCAAGAGAAAGAGAAATCAGATATGAGATTTTTGCTTTCCGGTGCCCCAGGACATTCGGTGTGTTACTAGTTCAACAGGTTTTAGTCTCAGCTGCTTGCCAGGGCCTGTACATTGCTTCCATTTTGTTCATAATTTAACTTGTGATTGATCTCTTTTGTTTGCAAATGGTCTCTTCCTTAATTTAGAGTACCATCCATATTTAAATGTCTGTGACCATGTGTGCTAGCGCTTTAGTTATCCACAGAGTTCTATCTTGCAAGCACAGAACTACTTGTCCATAGGGACAGCAATATTTGTGGGTGTTTTGTGGGGATCTCTCTAAGAAAAGCCAAAAATATCCCACGGTCAGTTTCTGAGGTCTTCAGAACGCACGTGAGAGGTTGAGAGTCAGATCTCTAGGCTTGCACATATTGTTTTATTCCGGTTGAGATCAACAGGAGATAGAGGTTTGGCCCCAGGTGTTTCAAGCCTTTCCTTCCTTTTTAACTACAGCTTGCCTTATCACCCCCAAACTGTTTCAAGCTCATCAGCTTCTAACTGTGGGAAACTGAGTGAACAACTGACTGAAGCCCTGCCTGTTCACGGGAAGCTGCTGCTGCTGTGAGTGTCTGTCTGCATCACTTGCACCTCAGCCCCATTTCCTTCTGGCAATACCTGTTAGCAGCACATGCCCATGTGCAAACCTGCCCCATCTTTAGGGCACCAAAACCTCCTGGTAGATGCAGGATAGCATTTGAACTGAAGCTTCTGGGCTTTGGTATTTCTTTCTCAGCTGCTAAAAGCTCTTTTTGGAGCCTTCATTTATTTGATTTGTTCCTTGATTTTTTCATTACTGACCTACCTATGAGCAACTGGAGGAGGCACTTTTCTCTTTTATTTCTTTTACTTTCTTGATAATACACAAGTCACATCACTAGCATGCTTTGCTCCCTCTTTTTGTAGTCCCTGCGCTGACAAAATAAAGCACCCTAAAAATGTGTAAAACCTCTCAAATGTAAGAATAGCTTAGAAAGTAAGATATACTTCTTTATTTAAAGTGATTATAGAGTTTATATTCATCAAACTTTCAAGTTGTATTTCTTCAATACATGTTAGAAACATTTTATTCTATACTGAGAGCTGAAATTCTTGTGAAAACATTTGACTCCACTAGATATGAATGTAAAACCATTAAAAGCTCAGGATGAAATTCTCACAACTATCAGCAGGTTTCTCAGATTAATAAGCAGAATTTTTCCATCAAGGAAAATTTAAAAAACACAAAAGGGTAATCATTTTTATAGTTTATATTCAGCATTTTCATTTTTACAAAAAGCTAACTAGTGTAGCCTACTACATCTAATTTTTAATTAATGTTAAAAAGTCAGTTTTAGTTTAATCCAGTTCTCTGGTTTACCTCAGTCTCAGAGAAGTTTTAGCAGCTGCTATGTCTTCTGATTTCTCCAGATGTGGTCAGTCCGATTCGATGTGTAAGTTCTATAATTCTGTATGTCATTTCTCCTGAAGATTGCAGTGTTATTCTTTAGCTGAAAAAACCATCTTTTTCTACTTCTACTGTACCCATTGTGAAGTTAGTAAAAAAAATTAGTCTTAAATAAAAAAATACAGGGATTTTGTTTGCAATGTCATAGAACCTTTAAGGTTGTAAAAGACCCTTAAGATCATCAAGTGTAACCATTAACTTAACACTACCAATTCCACTGCTAAACCATGTTTCTGGGCACCACATCTACGTGTCTTTTAAATACCTTCAGGTCTGGTAACTCAATTACTTCCTGGGCAGCCAGCTCAAAGGCCTGACCACCCTTTCAGTGAACAATTTTTTGTTAATGTCCAATCTAAACCTTCCCTGGCACAACTTGCAGTCATTTCATCTTGTCTCATTGCTCATCACAGGGAGAAATGCTCACCTTGCTACAATCTCCTTTCAGGTAGTTGTAGAGAGCAATAAGGTTGCCTCGGAGTCTCCTTTTCTCCAGGCTCAACACTCCCAGCTCTCTCAGCCATTTCTCATAAGACTTGTGCTCCAAACCCTTCATTTCCCTTCTCTGGACATGCTCCAGCACATCGGTGCCTTTCTTGCAGTGGGGGTCCAGAAACTGAACATAGGATTTGAGGTGTGGTCCCAGCACTGCTGAGTATAATCACTGCCCTGGTCATGCTGGCCACACTATTTCTGATGTATGACAAGGTCCCATTGGCCTTCTTGGCCCCCTGGGCACACTGTCCAGGTAGACAACATCCACAGACTATCCCTCCCCCACTCAGCAGTCACCTTGTCATAGAAGAAGACCAGGCTGTTAAAACAGGATCTGTGTTTCATAAATCCATGCTTACTGAGCTTGATCACCTGGCTATCCTCTATGTGCTGTGCGATGGCACTGAAGACGATCTGTGCCATGGCCTTCCCTGGCACCAAGGTCAGACTGACAGGCCTATAGGTCCCCAGATCCTCTTCTGGATCTTCTTTTAGATGGCCATAGTGTTTACCAACTTCCAGTCAAATGGGACCTCCCTGGTTAGCCAGAGCTGATGAAAAAGGACGGAAAATACTCTGTGAGCACTTCCATCAGCTCTCTCATTACCCTTGGGTGGAACCCATGCAGTCCCATATATGTGCGTATCTAAGTGGTGTAGCAGTTTGCTGACCAGTTCCTTTGGGATTATGGGAGCTCCATTCTGTTCTCTGTCCTTGTCTTCCACACGAAAGAGCTGATACTCAGAGGATATCTAGCTTTACTGTTAAAGGCTGAGGGAAAGAAGTACCTCACTTAATGTCCTTTGCCACTATGTTTTCCCCTCCATAATAAAGGACAGAGATTTGCCTTAACCCTCTTTTTGTTTTTGTAGAAACATTTTTTATTGTCCTTTATAGCAGTATCCAGATTAAATTCTAGTTTGGCTCTAACTCTTCTAATTTTCTCCCTGCATAGCCTCATGAATTCCCTGTCGTCTTCCTGAGTGGCCTGCCCTTTCTTCCAAAGGGCATAAACTCTCCTGTTTTTCCTGAGCCCCAGCCAAAGCTCTGTGTTCAGCCAGGCTGATCACTTTGGACCAGGGAGGTTCAGAGAGGTAGTAACATTCTAAGATGTTCACAGCAGTGTTTTTAGCTTGTTAACTCTAAAGCATTCATGTAGTGTAAATATGAACAGGTCCTCTGTCATAGGACAGCTTGAGTCCCACCAAGCTAATGAAGCACGAGGGGTAATTAAGAGCACACATTTTGGTCTGGTTAAGAGTGAAACCATAGTATTATTTCTTTGCAGTCATAACACAACATCTTTTTCTGTCTTTCAATCAGGAAGTCAGTATTATGATTTTTTTGAGCCATTTTAGAAAAGGTTTGCTGTTTTTTTTTTTTTTCTTTGATAAAAGCCTTTTATAAATAAGTGAGAATGCAAACTCTGCTCTCTCTTAAGGATATTTAATGCTCCAGCTTGGAAAGTAAATTAAAGAGCTCCAAAGGTGTGAAAATCCCATTGGATGACAACAAAGAAAACAAACTTCTATAACACTCAATAAAGCCAGGGCATGAAGAAAGATAGAAAGACAGAAATATTGAGACTCACATGATGCCAAATTAGCAATCACTATACTCTGTCTGTTCAACCAGAGACACAATATTATGGCTCTTCATGGAAGGGACCTGAATTAATATACGTACAACTCAACTCTCTGAAATACAGTGCTTGAAACAAATATGACTAGGCAGGTAGGGAGTGCAGTAAGCAAACTGAAGCATAAAAAAAAATAAAATAGTTAGGCAGCTAAACCCAAAAAATTCTCAACATATCGCTAAGGAATGAGAAACTCTTTACAATATAGCAGTTCTCTGCACACGGGAACCTCACCTTCAGTGATCTTTATAGTCTATATTGTGTATATTATTTACATCTGATCTTTCAGTTTAGTAAAACAAAAAAGCACCATCTGCCCAACCGCACTTTCCTTCCAGGAAACTGAAATGAGAACGGATGTTGTCTTTCGTGCTTATTTTCATTCTTTTTTTTTCATGTTTAACTCTTCATACAATCACTATACACTCAAAAAAAATGTAAACCAATATTTTTCTTAGCTACTCTTTCCTGGTGCACACAGCAAGGAGAAAAAAAAAAGAAAAATAAAAAAGACAGGCATCAAAACATCAAAAAAATCCAATCTGAAATATATTTCCATGCACAGTTATCACAATTAGAACATGGGGACATTCACTGCCTATGTTCCCTGGCAGCTGTTTTTTCTTATAAGGCATATAGTCAAGCAGTTAGAAAACAGGCAGCACAGGAGCATACTCAATTAATCAGTGAGTTTTCACTCTGAGATAAGTGCTCTCCCTTTGAGATTTCTGAAATGTTAGGGGTAACAGCAAGCCCCATATTTCCTCCAGTCCCCCAAATAAGCAGGGTTGTGTGCTTGTGCTTATGCATTTAAGCTTATACGTCCAAAGGCTGAAGAAGAAAGGCCTCCAGTTATATTTTGATGTATAGGTATGACAGTATGGTTATAAAGACTGAGTTGTTGTGATAGCTAGAATTTTTACTGCAGTTCTGAAAAAATTCTTCAACATCTGCCTGTCCTTTCTTTTTTTTTAATGTTGTTATTCCTTGTGTAGATACAATTAAGGAGCAACATGCCTATCAGGCATAAATAGTCAGGCTGCGGGCATATTCTCCAGGGAATGCTGTTCTTCCCATACTCATTTTACAGAAAATATCTGTATACACACAGTTTCATCCTCATGTTTGCCTGATCATCTGGGAGTGTCTATGAAGTGAGGAGGAAGGATGATGAATTGCCTCTACATTCTTCACCACTCTGGGGTAGACAGAGACTGTTTTTGACACCCAGTTTAGATGACAATAACCACAGATCTACTCAAACTTACCAAGTAACTACAGCAGCTTACTCACTATCAGCTGCTCCAGTGATTCACTAGCTGTCATGCTTTGTCTCTACTTGAGCCTCCCCGCATGTTAGACATGACCCCTTCTTCACCAGATGTTGAAGTTTCCACCACTGTGTGCCTATGCATTCAGCACACCTCCTAGTGGCTGTGGAGCTGGAGGACAGAGAAGGCTCGAGAAACATCAGAGTGCTGCACTGAGTGAATGACAGCTGTGAACTGATGGACATCTCCTTCCCCTTGTTCTTCTGAATTGTCCACTTTTTGCTTGCCAGAAATATAAACTTGTGATATATAGTTACAGTCCAAGTTACCATTCAAAAGTTTTCGGGGATTGGTTACAATACCAAAAATGTCCAACTACTAATCTGGGAGTTTGTGAGAATTTGAATTGCAATCCCAACAGGCTTTGCACAAACCCCAAAAACTTCTGTTAGTGGCAGCAGAGGACATTTTGGAGAAAATGGCCCACTGGGTACTCTGGCCTGCAAAAGTTTGTTTTCAGTGCCTGCTCTGTCACAACTATCCTGTATGACCCCATTCCTCTGACCTTTTTTTTTCCTAATTGGTGCAACACAGGTTCCAAAGAACTATCTCAACAAAGAGAATGCAAAATATATTAGCACAGATATGAAACCATACATCACAGCCTTACTGCTCATAGTACCCATTCCAGATATATATCCATGTCTCAGTTCCTCTGAGGCCTGGGTATATATCCTAAAAAGTACTTTGAATCCTGAATCCTAAGAAGTTTGAAACAAATTAGGTGCCTAAGTACTTTTGAGATGTAGGCTTATGGGCCTTCGTTCCCCATGTATAAAATACAGATAATAGATGCTATTCCTTAACCAGACGGCCTAAGGATATTCATTAATCACATTAAGATTGTGAGGTGTTCTGCTACTATAAATAGAGGAGTTTCATGAGCTTCAAGATGGTGGTTACCTAGGAGATCCCTACTTTGTCCCACCATTCCTTGGGGATAACATGGCCATGCTTTTACTGATCAGGAATCTCCAGCTTTTACTGCTGCTCTGGCCACAAGTAGAACATGACTGCAGAAGAAGTAAAAGCTGAATCTTCTACTTTGCTGACTTTCCCTCTCCTGTCTTTCTCGTCAGTATAGTAAATCACAATTCTCTGCATTATCAATTAGTAGGCTTTAAAATGCCCTTTTGGAAATTTTAACATTTTTATTTTAAATTAGAGTAGCAAAAAGCAAAAGAGTTGCAAAGCTATCTAGTTCTATGCTGATCTTTATCTTGATGATAAAGAGCTCTGCTTATTTAAATCAATTTTATGTAAAAACAATAGTGAAAGCTGAATGTTTTGCATGAGGAGAACCTTTTTGATGGAGAAAGTGTGCAGCAGAGAAAAGCAGAGAATCGGACTGCTTGTTTAATTGGGATGTACCACTGTACTGAGAATTGCTCAGCTCTATGATATAGACCCTGAGCTGCTAACAGATATCCTTCTTTAGCTACAAGACTGTGCTTTTGGAGTAAAGAAGATCACAACTCCATCTGTACTGTTGCTGTGATGTACTGAGTGGGAGTTGTGTACAGGACAGTGAGAACTGTGAAGTTCGAAAGTGGCCATGGATTTATTATAAAGAGAACTCTCGAGCTGTTTGGTGGTGGTTTTTTTCTTTTTTTTTTTAAAGCTCGTCTTGAATGAAGCATTTAAAGTTTTTGATCTGCTCAGTCAACTATCAAAAAAATTGTTTTACTACCTTTTTTTTTTTTTACTTCTAGATACTAAGCAGAATTCTAAGAGCAAATATGCCATGAAATGTGTCTTTCTTTCATTTTTTTAATGATACTTCTGACTAGAAGGGGAAAAAATCTGGTAAGCAAGACTAACAATATGAGATTTATATGCCGGTATTCCAAACTCAGATGGTACCTTTTGCAGTTTGACTATCACTGATTTGATAATCAAGGACAAATCCTAAAGAAATTAATAAAAAGACTCTGAAACTCCTTAGCTGAATTTTATGGACGTTTCTAGTGGAGGGATACAAAGATTGAAAGCCATTTTGAATACTGATATGGGTGTGGATCTGATTCCAATGTGATTTGCAATTCCTTATAGAAGACTGTAAGAAAGCACACCTGGACCAATCAACAGCCTATCCAGCCCAGTGCTCTGTCACCAGGCACCACAATTGCCACTGTTGTTTAGGTAAATCCCAAAAATCACGGCCACATTTTGCAATCCAATCCCATCCCCAATGACTGTATTAGGGTTATTAGAGGGTCCACCTTCATTTAATTCTTTTAGCATCTCGTTGTAGACCTGTGGTCCATGTTAAAACAACCAGATTAAAAGCCTCTTAAGAGATGAAGTCCTCCAGTGGAAACCCTGACAAGCTTCTTTAGTCTGTTAGCACTGTTGGGTGCTGCTTTAATAAAGGAACTCCAGTCACACTGTGCAGCCAGAGCAGTGCATGGCTGCGATATCACTGTCATGTGAATGAGCTGTCCCAGCACTGCAGAGTCTGCTCTTTGCTGTATGCAGAGACACATCAATACTGAATATAGTGTGTTAGCAAAACAGAATGGAAATCTTTTAGGTGAAGAATGACTTCACTGATTGCTTTGCTCTACCAGAATGGGGTGTGTTTTCAGGCATTCTGATAAATGTGTGCTATTTTTCAGCCATTCAGTGTGAAGTGCTGTAGGTTTCATATAAACTTTTATTGCTCACCACAGGCATGGAAGGATTGATTACATTGTTTGGGGATTTCCTAACTTCTGAGGATGCCTCTTTAGCCAGCCTTAATATATTGTAAGGAGGGAACAAAATGTTACAGTGCTACTCCTTAGCTTGCTTTCTACCTTTGCATTTCTAGGATTAGGCCATCCCTTTTGGAATAGGGCAGACAACATCCAGTCTCATCCACATGCCTTCTGTTTATCTCCAATGACTGAAATCAGATGGATTACTATGGATGAGTATGATGGTATTCTGCAACTATGGGGAATAAGGGACAGAATTTAAGGGTTATTTCCTTTTAATGTTTATGCCTAGGTCAAGCTGTGATCATTGCTGAAAAGGAAGCAAAAACCTGATCTTGGAACTGGGGTACTATTGGTGTATGAAGTGTACAAGACAATTTTGGTGAATCTATGCTGAAACCTCCTTCGTGTAAGGAAAATCAAGAGCAGCTGATAACTTTTTTGAGGCAAACATCTTAACATGTTTGTGTGGGGGCCTCTCTGAGTGTGGTGAATTCATGTCGAGCCCTGACAGTTAACTCTTAGTGAATTTGTAAAGTACCTTAAGGTTTCTGAATCAATTACCAGAGAAATCACCTCTCTCCAATTCTGACTTAATTAATCAGGTTTCACCATTCCCGAGTAGCACTTTTGCATTTTCAGACCTCAGGCTTACTAGAATCAGTTTTGCTAGTTTTCAGGTCATATATTTAGCTGGGTGTTTTGCTTTTCTGTGTATTAATTTTTACGTTATCTGTGGAGACAAATATATATAAAAAAATAACATTATATCATGATCTAAATTTCTTGCAATTTTTACTAGGACTGGCTATAGCCCTCACAAAGACACCAACCTGGATTTCAACTATATTGCTACTTGAATCTACTGAAATGGTACTGTTCTTTTGAGCAGGAATTTTGTCACCAGCATTTACTAGCTACACAGCACTCGATTCTATTCTTGATTACTGGGCAAATGTCAGGAATATCTCCCTTAAAATGAATGTTACATTCATTGGCAAGAATCTAGCAAAAGGAGACTTGTGCCCTAGGCATTATGAACAATACAGGCTTTCAATAAATAAATAATTCAATTCAATTAAAACAAATGTCTGTCCTGATGTACCATAGTTTCTAATTTCTTTAATAAGCATTCTTGGGAGGTGTTTATGGGAAGTGATCCTCAATAAAATCTTCAAGGAAAGTTCTGTCAGAAAGTAGAAGCTGTGATGTCACCTTACTTTCCTGACGGGAGAGAGTGGTGTAAAGCTTCAAGAAAATTCCAGCTCAGAATAAGCCTGGAGAATTGATGTTGTGTGTGGAATTGTAACCTTGGACTGCAGGTATGTACGGGACCCTCTTTCCTGGAAATGTTCTGCTCGAAGAGAGGCAGGGGCAAAGAATAAGATACAGAGCAAGGGAACTATGTAAATCCTGTGCTACTGTGTCTGCTGGTGGCCTTAGCCGTGTGCAAAGGCATTGATGCACCAAAGTTGTTTGTAGCAGCCTTGTCTAGCTTTGTGCACTCCCAGACTCCCACCAGGGAAGCCACAGGCACAGCCCAGCACACAGCAACACGACGAGCCAACAGGCTGTGCAACTGTTTAAGTCTCTGAGCCTAATATTTCCTGCTGGCTAATTGCCTCTGGAAGTTTAGCAACAGCCTCTGTGCACAGACATGGGGATAGAGTTTATGCTCTGTCTACTGGCCTGAGAAAAGGATCTTCCTCATACATTCCTGGTATCTTTATCACCTTCCAACATAATCTTATACCCCTAACTCAATCCAAAAAGCAGGGTGACTCAACAGACTTGCATTAAAAACCCCTGAGGGAGGTTCACCGTTCTGTTTTTCTGCCTGAATAGATATGTGGGAGGGTAACAATGTGTTGAAAAGTGAGAACATTTAGGCACAGAATCTTCCCAGGAATGAGTGCTCGTACTGCCTACCAAAGTAGCTTGAGGGCAGAATCTGGCCCTTAAATATTGTCAGACATCTGGGCAAACAAAAACAGTTTAGCTCAAACTGCCTCCATTTCTCCTGCTCAGAAAGTGTTCAGTTGACAATGTCAATTTTTGAAAGTAAAGCCTAGGTGAGTGATTAGATCCTTACCCTCACTTCCCTTTGAAGAAAGATTTGTGGTCTAACTTGAAACCAGACATCAGCTCAAAATGAGATTCACAGGATACAAACCAGACCTGTGCTGATACCTCAAAATTCAGATCTGGATCTAGGTTTCAACTGATGAGACTGGGAATGGGATAACAACCCACCTAATCCAAACCCACATAAATCCATAAATCTCCCATTATTATTTTTTTTTAACTCATCAATACACCACATTGATTTCAGCTTATAGAAATTCCTTTAGATATTTTTCATGAGAGATTAATTTGACTTTCTCCCGGTAATATTTGCTTTTCACATGCTGTCTCAAACAGGATTTTTTCACATGCTGTCTCAAACTGCAGAAAGTTTTCACAGAGCCCTAAAGCAAAGAGTTCATCTGTACAGTGTGCACTATGCTAGAGCCAGGAAGAGGAAGAAAGAAGAGAGAAAGAAAGCAGAGATGCAGAGAAACTGTTGCTATTTCTTGCCATACAAAGAGTTGCCAAGTATTTTTCATTTACATAAATGACTTAATGATGATTGTATGATATTTAAAATTACTGCCACCCACCAGAGATGCCTTAAAACTTTTATCAATATGTCACTTTTACTATCTATTTGACTGTAAAAATGCAGAGATCATTGGGAAAAATATGGCTTGTTGCCAGTCACTAAACCCCAACTCTGTGACCTTTCTAGATGAAAAGAAAAAAGTGGCAACAAAGCACCTACTATTAGTATCAACATGATTTAAATTTACGTGAACAAATAAGCTGTTTCACACAATGGAAACAACTAATAAACCGGACAAGAACTGTGACCAACCTGGGACCTCTTAAAGACCCCTCTGGACCTGGCAGAAACCTGTTTTTTCTATCTCAGGGACAACTTCCCCCCCCCCACCCCCGGTCTAATTACATTTTTAAATTCATATCTAGAACCACAGGCTGCCTCATGGGATTAAGCACAGTATGCTTTGCAAATTGAAAATAAGATAGCTGTTAGGAATATATACTTGCCTCTATGATTACAGCAACAAACAATGGCAAAACATTAATTTACATCTATTATAATGGTGAAACAAAGCCCAAGATTTTCTTTCTGTTATAGGCAAGAGATAAATCTGCAAAGGTGAGATTCTAAAAATCTCTAACGAGGGAGATTCTCTTGTGGAGCAGGTAACTAGCAGAATGACATCAAGTCAAAGTTATGAGGATTCAGTATATCATTAAATTTATTTACCATAAAATGAATTGAGTTTGTGTTTTTTTAATAGTAAAACTATTCATAAGGAGAGGAAGTTTATATATATCTGTGGGTTGGAAGGCATTTGTGTGGGGTGAAACAGTGCAGAACAGTTGCAACAGCAATCCAGTCATGTCTGGGTCTAGGATTTTTAAAGGTGTTTTATCTGGTAGAAATGAATACAGCATTTACAAATTGAATATAACTCTGTAAACTCAGATAAGATTGTCTTGGTAATATTTTACCAAGGAAGCAGCTCACCAATGCTTACTTTCAATTAGCCATCTAAATCATAGGCTATACAAAAAGCAATCCCTGCTGCCTTGCAATAATAAAAAAAAAAAAAAAAAAAAAAAAAGAAAAGAAAGTTAGACTAGTTCCTAAGAGTTTTGATTCATGTTGCTGAATATGGAAGATCTGTAATCTTCTCCTTGGAGTCTCTAGTCTAATGTAACTGCTTGAAAGTACTTTCGTTCTGCTGCTGGCAAAGATATTTTTTTTCTGAAATGAATGGTGATACATTATAGATAAACCTTCCCGATTAATTTTGTTTTGACTTTAACTTTTGAATAAGAATATAAGCTGTAAAGTAGCTTCTCCCCAGACAGCAACTATGCTGTTATTTTTGGATTGTATTGTAGTAGATGTTGAGAGAAGCTTAAATTTAGAATGAAAAAAATAATTTGTTTGTCATCAAAAGTTTTATCTCTAAGATAAAAGGTGGCATTTTTTTATTATTAGTTATCCAAAATGAATAATAAAAAGGAAAGTTCTTTGCAATCAGTGTTCAACGTCACGGGCTTCTGTCTAAAAAATCCACAGAACTAACACTCTTGGAGGGCTGATTGGTCAAACTGAACAAGTTTAATTTGTGTCTACACATTTCCAGCAGTAACTGGTAGCATGCCAATAAATTTGGGGAGACCAAGTAGGAAGGCATAGGAGTTCTTGCTATGGCAGTCACTTTGGGAGGGTCCGGTGCTGCATGAGAACGAGAATTTTGACAATTTCAATAATGTAAAGAGATAGTTAAGAGCCTGAAAAATAGACAGAGCTGTTGTAAATCACTATATGTAACATTTTTTCAGCAGCTAAATCTGGTTCATGACTGTCTGTAAATCAGTTTCCCTTCCTCCTCTCTGTTTTTTGACTAAAGTTCTCTTTATTTTTACGCAGTTCTTCAATTTCTATTGTGGGATTTTTCTCATTTCTGTTGAAAAGAATTTAGCCTGACCTAAGTGGCTGAAAACTGACTTGAACCTGTCACCTGTTGTGTTTTGTTTTTTTTTCTTTATTCATTATTGTGCATTTTTTGTTTGTTTGTTGGTTTTTTTAAACGGGAAGGATGTCCAGACCACCTGAATTGTCTGAGTTACCAGCAAAGATCTACCAGCTTCATCAACAAGGAGGAATTTTTGTTCAAAGAAATGTTAAAATTAAAAATTGACTGTGTGCCATTACACCATATTTACAACGTACTGTATATAAAGGCTTTTGGAAAGCTGGGTGCTATCAAATACACCTGAATGATTTTACTTGCCTTCATAAAAGGATGAATGGTGCACGCACCTCCCTGAAAGCTGTTAGCCCCAGGCAGGAAAGGAGTTTTTCACTCTCCATCATTGTCCTCTGTTTAATAGTGATTTACTGCTAGCTAAGCACATGCCCAGCTTTTTAAAGCTGGTGGAGTGTCCCACTGAACTCAAGGGGTTGATATACGCTGGGATTACTTTGTGCTGAAAAGTCAGGTTGATGTTTCACTGCCTTGTTGAAAAAAGATCTAACTATTGAAGCATAATTTGATCAGCCATTTGGTCACATAAGGCAAGGACACAGAGAGACAGGGTTTATTTTTTTGCAGTCACTATTTTATAAGGAGTTTTTGTAAGTCTCACAAAAAACAGAAGCCCATGAGCTGCTGTAAACAGTACACTGCAGGTGTTTACTTGTAGGATACATAGAGTTAATTGCTAAAGAATAGTTGGTTAAAAGGTGAAGGAATCTAGAACTGAGAAGCTGAGCCAGGCTATTGCATTCCTAATATTTTTTGCTTATGTGATTTCAGCTGCATTTTTTTTTTGCTGTTTGTTTTTTATTTTTTATTTTTTTAAGTATGGCCATTCATATTGCAGTGAAATAGAAGTGGAATATTCTACATATGCCATAAGCTGAGCTATAGCACAGCCATCCAGCTGTGATCTTTCCTGTACCCGAGCAACAACTCAACAAAATCCCATGTGTACATATATGTGTATATATGGACAGATTTGTACCAACTCGGCATTGTTACACTTGACTTGCTCTTTTTTTTAATTATGTAAAAAAATCACATTAAGCTGAATCTAATTACTGCAATGTATATTAGAAGCAGGGCACCATCAAAATTTTATTTAAATTAATCAGGTTTTGATTTAAGATATTAAATTCAAATTAATCATGTAAAAATGGAAATGATCCTTGACGTGCTTCCAGCTGTGACTTCAGTCTGTTTTCTCGTGTGAGTCACTTTCGGGATGTCTTGGGGGGAACATTACGAAAATTCACGCCGGTGCTATTTCAATTAGAGTTATTTAGCAGGACAGATGTAAAGAATACGGTATAATTAAGAAGGAGCTGATGACACTGCTACAGATTTTCAGGATCAAAAAAAAAAACTGTCAGTGAAAATTGACTACTGGTCATGTAGTCCAAGTTCAAATATGCTGGGGTTAAGCACTCATTAATGATAGAATGAAGTCTTTAGATAGACCGTTGAACTCTTTCTCTGGAGCAATCTGCAGACTTCTGCCCTGGAAATAACTTTGAAGCTTCATTAGCAAGCAGATGATACCTGATAACATAATTTTAAAATTCTTAAAATAATTTTCCTCCCCCTGGTACCTAATCCTTTCTGGCCAGCTAACTTCAAAGGCCTTCAGAAAAACTTAGAAGTGGCATATAAATGCCCATATAAGAGGGCATACACACTGAGGTATGTATATGCACACGTTCAAAACATTGTTAAAATCATGATGAACACAAGCTGCCAGGAATACTGTAATTTCTCATAACACTGTTTGAGCAAAATTAGATGGTACTACCTCCATGCTCTCTGATTGAAACCACAAAGAGGATGGGGGCTTTCCCACTCAGGTTCCTGAATTAAGACTTTTTTATAACTCTTTATAGTATTAGTATTTCCCCTGCGAAAAGTGACACGCACATTGTTTCTTTATTCGAGAATAGGATGATACAAACATTTTTTCCTATGTGCTGTAATTCTATGCAGCATAAACTTGGAAAGTTGTTTAAAAAATTCTTTTACCTAAAATTAAATCCCCCAGGTAAAGCTCTCAGATTTTCCAACATGAAAAAAGATCAGAGAAATGACAATCAGTTCCTTCTTGTACTCACAGATCTCCTGAAAAATATGTGTATTTAAACATGCTTCTTATGGTTGCTATCCATGGCTCTCAGTATCTGTTCCCCTCCTACTGAGTAATAGTAAAAGCCAAGTTAAATTTAAAAAATGCACAGTACATACTGTACACTCATAATTATAGATTAAATATTGATCTCCATGGTGTTTTTTTCCATGTCTCTTGCAATCTTTCTCTTCCTTCACCAGTGTTACATTGTCACTTCCCTCTCCAAAGCAGCATACAACTAAATATTTCCTACAACTAAAAACATTATTTTAACTGAAAAAAGCAACATAATGGATGAGAATAAAATAATTTAAATATCTAGCTTTATATATCTGACGGCATCTTTCAGGAGCAGATCCTAGAATTTGTAGAAGCTTTATTTTCTTGTTCAGGGCTGCCACGCATTTCAGTAAGGAGCTGTACCCAAAAGAGGAGCAATGCACAAGACCAAGCATGCCTGGCTATCTGCAGTGGATCGGAAGTAAACAGCGCATTACACTTACCACAGCTTATCTGTTATGCAGATTTCAGGGCAGGAAAGTGCCTGCAAAACAGATATACAGTAAGCATAAACTTTTTTGTTATTGTGGTAGTTGATCGTGGTGTTGTTACAGTTGGAGAAAGAATATGATTCATTGATGGCTTCTGCTTCCCACACATAAGATATAAACCTACATAATGATTGTTCTTTAATAGTATTTAAAGGTATTTTTAAATAAACTGTGTGGGAGTTTAACATAATAATGGTTTCGGTTTTTCAGGAAACACTTTTTGGAAAAGCGTATGGCTATTTTAATAATAAAAATGGTTCCTCATAAGAAACATGAATGTTGCAAGCAATTTGTGAGAAAGAATGTGATAAAAATATGCTCAATTTATGCATTTTTCCTTTTTAAATTTTTTTTTTCTTTTGACATAACAGCTGGAAAGAACAACTTTTTTTCCATGGGCTAGGCTGTTGCTTGAATGACTGAAATGCATTTTCCCATGAGAGATGTATGGGTTCATTTCCCATCTGGGTACTTTTTCCCCTCCTGTTTTCACCTCCTCTCCTCCAGGACCAGAGCAGATTGGTAATGAGCCATAGGTTTCCACTGACATGACTCCATACACACCTAGGACATATGTCAAACACAGCAGTGCTCTGTGTGAAGTACAGATTAGCCCAAAGATGTTTGTGCACCTCTTTCTCAGTCCTTCCTCTAGGCCTATGTGAGTGGGCTCCAGTAACCACAGGAGCTCATTAGTAGGATGAAGACACACGGAGTTCAGAATGATTTCTCTGGTCAGTTAGGAACTGGGGCTGATCATCTTAGGAGAGAAAGCTCAGGTTGCTACAGAGTCTCTGGGGGAAGACAGTTGGGCAGGGGAGCACACGGGTGATATGAGATGAGAACAGGAAAAGTCCTCAGGGTGGTGGAGTCTGGTTCTTTACCAGAGGAACTTGGCCCTGTCCGTATGGTAAACATGATATCCTCACTAGTGCCACTGCAGTCACCAAGCTGTTGAACCCATGGTATTTGCCAGTGAAATGTGTCACCAGGATAGCGTGGAGGGCCAAGAACCCAAACTGTGTGGAAGTTGTAATGAAGTAGATGCTGAAACACTGAACTGGAATTTTATCTGATGACGCTCGATCCACAGATCTTTTGCACAGTTCTAGTGCTACTGCACAACTTTTCTTAGTTTTCTATGTGTGGAATAATGGCCATAGGATGAATATGCCTTTGTTGCTTCTTTCCAGACTGGTTAGATTGTAAACTCTTTCTGTCAGTGAAGGACTAGGCATTTGTCTGTGCATTGTGTACCAAGGCTTAGTTAAGCCTACAGCCGGTAATGTGTGCAAATAATATTGGTAATAAACACTATTATTACTGTACCATCTCAATATTATCTGACCATCTTAAAAAAATTACTCTAACATTTTTATGGAACCTCTGGAAATGTGTCACAGATGGAGGACTTTCTCAGTCAGAGACCACTTCCTTGGCTTGTCTATGGCCTGCTAGATATTTCTCACTGGTTTTTAACTACAGGGTGACAGATAAAATATAAGCCGTGAAGTGTCATGGGACTCTGGAATTGACATGAAGCCTGGTTAGTATACAAGGAAATTGGATATGAAAGTTCTGACTTTTGCAGCTGGTATCATCATTCTGTGGATGTGTTGAGGTGTTTCTCTCCTGAGGCCATTGAAAGAACTCCAGCAAGAAAATCTTTGGGAGAATCCTCTTGAGAAAAAGAGGTGCTGCAAAGGTGAAATCAATAATTTTACCAATCCCGACCTTTAGGGAAGCAATTTTGTGCAGCACAATAAGATTTGGCCCTTAAAATCTATGCTTTCATCCCATCTAAGGCAAGAAAAACCCCACACATAATATATTACAGAGTAGACATGTTAATTTTTAAAGTGATTTTCCAGGCAACTGAACATGTCCCATGTGTTCCACCTGTGAGCTGAATGTTTATGGTTAACTTTGGAAAAATCTTTTTTAGGCTACTGAGAGATGAATATGCCTGTATAAATGCCTGTTTTAGTGCCCATGCCCTACTAACTGATTGAAGACATTTTCAGAGAAAAGGTAATCACTTGCCAGCTGTGAGCACACAGTGCCAGTGGAAGAGCCTGGGTGCGTTATCACCGAGTAAGCACTGGGATAATGACAGTGGAAGAAATCTGCACATTCAGCACACCTGAGCCAGCTCTGTACAGAAAACTGATAGAGCCAGTACTTGAACCACCAAAACACTGGCTTGGCTGTTAATTAAAAATCAGGTCTCTAATTCCAAGCCACTCTACTCTGAAGAGCAGTAAATATTGACAGAGTAGTAGACAATGCCGCAAGCCTTTCAGTGTGGACAGTTAAATGGGCAGTGCAGTTTTCAGGTTTTCAGGTTTCATCAGGAATCATACCATCTTTGGTGTTATTATTAACACCTGTGGGACTTAAATAAAAAAGTCTTCTTTATTTGATTTTAACAATATGAGCATTTCTAGCTCTCCTGTTTTCCAAGAACAGTTTGAAAAAAAATGAAGCTTTAAAAGTTCAGTAGGGTTTTTTAAGTAGATTTCTTTAATGCAAATATTTAAGATGGACTTTAAAAATATTATGATTTCTACACTGGTTTCTCATTTTTTGGGGAGCTGATTCTGGGTTTTTGAATTTTGATGTTTGTCAATTTTGGACACAAAACCTGAATGCAGTTCACACTGTTAGCTAGGTGAGAAATTTGAAATTGTGTTTGGATGCCTTGGGTCTGCATCTAATTCATGTAACATGATAAATATAAATTAATAAATCGCAAAAAATGCTACATTTCTGTGAACACGAAAAGCAAAAGCATGTAACTATAAGATATTCTTCCAACTCATATGAAAATAAAATACCCAAACCTATGTAATTCTGGAATCTGCTTTTTTAATGAAGACAGTCAAAGTACAATAGAATTGCATAAGATTTAGTTCTGGTATTGAGCTTTTTCACACTAGAAGATTCCCAAAGTCTGCTCAATTTAACATTAGTACAGAGAACAATTCAGAAAAGTTTTTAGCAGGTTTCTCCAGTTTGATGTTAATTTAGCTTTTTGGCCCTGGTAGCAGGTAATTATGGAAACACTTCCAATTTCTCATTTGTGGGGGGGAGGTATTTGGAATCCATACTCTTCTAGGCAACTTTGATTGGAGGTATGCAATCATTTGGGACTGACCAATGCATGAAGATCTTGGGAAAAAATGATATGTCCCCTCGACATGAAAAGGGCAGCCTGGCTGGATGTATTCAAACAGGTCCATGAAGAAAGGTGACTGTGTCTGGGCAGAGAATCAGAGATTCAGTCCAAAATCAGAAATCTATTAATTTGCCCTCTAGATTAGAAGTGACAAGGAATCTCTTTAGTCATCTTTAGAATGATAAAAACCTGATTGATCAGAATAAGTTCTTCCCAATTTTGGAGCATAAGACACATGATCTGTGATTTGTAAAGATCACCCTACAATATTTGAAATCCATGCTAATTGAGTTTCTGGTTCAATTTATTTTTAAAGATAATAATTCCTTGTCATCTTCAAATTAAATATTACAAAGTTTTACCACTTTCTTGTCTAGAAGACACAACTCTAGATATTTCTGAGGGTTTTTTTCCCTGGATTTCCCATCTTTCCATTTCTGACGTGTTTACATGAGGGTATTTTTAGAGCTTTATATTTTCCTAGTTTAGTAGCAGCAGAGTGCTGTGAATAGCTTAACAATCTATTGGAACTTTACAGTATCTTAACCTGAGAAAGCAGACTCCTAATTATAAGCTAAGTATAAGCTGTAGCCTTGTCAGAGTGATTTTATTATCCTGATTGCATCAATTTCGACCCTCTATGAGGCTGCCTTATTTGAGACATCAGGAGTCTAACAACTGAAAACAAGCAGAAGACAGCTGCTTTTGGCTCACAGAAGTCTCTGGATATATTTAGCAATTTAGTCTTCAAAGTAAGCTGTTTTTCTGGTACTATTGTAAGATACATCATTTCTCAGTAGGGCCCACATGTTTGCCTTAATCTGATAGAGTTCTCCTTTTTGCTCTTAACCTACTTCCTTTCCGAGAGGTAAAGGAACTTTAGCAGCAGCCATCAATAGCAAATGAAGTGGGAGGAAGCAAAGAAAGAAAAATAGGTTGTGATTTATAAAAAGAATGTAAAAGTCTGTGATTATATAATGATGTACAGAATACTCTAGCTACCAAAGAAAGCTGTGACATCACTTAGTGGGCTCCATATTTCTCTCTGCTCTGACATAAAGGTGGCTTCTGAAGTAGTAAAACCCATAATCTTTTAAGCTACACGTTGAGAAATGATCCCAAGCACTCAAAGTCCAAACTGAAGAAAGAGAGCCTGTTATCTGAGGGAAAGTCATTGATCCCATGTTAACTTTTACTTATCCTGTTTGAATTAGAAAATTAAATGAGAATCTATATAGAAGTAGAGGTTGATGTGGAAGGTCCCCTGGAATTTTTTGAATTAAGAAAATAAACTAAACAGATTGAACCAAAAGTTAGTTGTGAATCAGTTAGATACTGATCACATTCATACAGCAAAGAAGTCCAAAAGCTTAATGGTTCTTATTAGGAGAGAATGTCCTTATATAAAAATATGGGGTTTGTCATTAGAGGATAAAGGAAGAATTGGAAAACAGACCTGTATTTTTAAAAGATTTCTCTGCTGCTCTGCAAGGGCAGAGGGTGGCAGCTGTGACCACTTGCTCCCCATCCTCTGTTTTGGTGCTTTGTGAAGCCACTAGGGCTGCTGCATGGGGAGCCTCCTGGCCACAGGTGAGCAGCCTCGCCGTCTGCAATACTCAGTAGACCAATCAAGCTGCCCTGTGTGAGGTAAGATGGATACTCTCTCCGTGTGCCCTGAGCTCCCTCTGAAATTTCAGCAGATCAGTGTCACTGTGGCTTTTAATTACCTCTCTGATTCATCATTATTTCATGGACTTTAATACACCCTGCAGGACACGGCATCACAGAGCACAGATAAACAAACACCAAGCCCCAGTGCCCCTCGAGGTGCTACAGTCACCCTCCAGAGGGAAATGTCACAGTAGCAGGCTCTTTTCCCTGGATAAGCTGACCTCAGGGTTTCCAGGCTGGTTTCAGCCTGAGCTGAGACACAAGAGTAGCCACTTCACCTCTGTATTCTGGGGTAAGAGCTCTTAAATTTCATAATAAAACCTGCTCCTGTTGCCAAGTGCAGGCACAGAGATCAGAATGGTTGGTGGGCCTTCTGCTCTTCCCACTTCTGAAGAGGAAACCAATCTATCCTTGCAATTTCTGCATAGTAATCTGTAAATATTTGAATGTAGTGTAGCACAGAGCCCACCCAGAGAAGACACTGAAGGCATTCTGAGAGGTGCTGAAACAGCCCTGGGTTCTAAAGTATTCACTGACTTGCAAAAAGAAACACATCCTAAAGGCCACTTGGAGCACGGTCTGCTGCAGAATTTGTTCTGACATGTATTGGCAGTGGTATCTGAGAGGTGCAGGACAGGCTTAAAGAGAGAATACCTCTCTGTCCTCTCTTGTTTTTCCCAACATCTCCTGGTTGTGTACAGTGTCATGAGAATGGAGCAATTTTTTTGGTTTAATTTGGGAACCAGTGGGGTTTATCAGGAGATAGCACTTGTCATGTGGGGAGCACAAACGAAGCAGGGATGTGGGGGGAATATATGACAAAAATATCAAATTTTGATTGGAATTTTTACTAAGTTAATACCCACACAAAGTTTTTGATCATTGAAGAATGTCAGTATCAATTTTGATTGATACTGGGGGAAAAAATCTTAAACTGCAGCCCCTGGAAGATGATGCTACATGTTTGTCACCATTCTTAATGTGGCACGCAGTAGCTTCCTGGGATCTGGGCATCAGCAGTTCAAATTCTCCCGAAGGGGAAAGATCTGCCTTCTCAAACCACCACTGCAGCGAGAGAGACAGAAAAGACAAGGCAAACCACAAGTGCATGCTCTGTAGAAGCAAACAGACCTGGGAGAGAGCTGCCCACAGCTCACTGCATCAATCATTCATGGTACTTCCTCCCTGGCAGCAGAGAGATGAGAGACCGTGACAGAGAAGATGCTTCAACATGTGAGTAACTGTAAGCATGTGAGCAGTAGTCTTGTTGGGAGCAGTCCCATGTGGGTTTGACAAGCACACATCACTGCACCTGTTTCACTGCTCCTGCTGCTGGGTGCTTGTATGGTCAGCGACCACAGTATCACAGGCACTGGGAGAGAATGGGAGAGGAGGTGCTGCCTTCCCTGGTTCCACATTCAGATGCTGCACAGTGGATATGAACTTCTCCAGTTCTTTTAGGAGGCCTGTGGTAGTAAACATCTGTCTCAAAGCTCACTGATGATCAGTAGATGTCCTTCCTTTCTGTAATCAGGCTGCATTCAAATGATGGGTACAACTGCTATCTCAGACCGTTGGCAAAGCATGGGAGCAGGTACTATGTTGGCTGGAGTTAAAGGGAATGGGAACTCTCTTGATAAATCTATATCTGCCTAAGCATGAAAAAGCTTATCTGTGTTAAAAGCCTTGGTGGATGGAAGCAGAAATACTTCCTCAGTACTTCTGGTTCAGGTGTTGGACTTCCTGCACAGAAGCTAACATGCTCTTTTTTTTTAGTGACAGGTGGTATGAGAAAAGAATAGGCTAAACTACTACTTTTTTCAGTGAAAAAAATGAATTCAAGCCTTGACTCTGGGTAGCTCTGTGCCCTTTCTTTCCCTAAAATGTGCTGGTTGAACAGACTGCCTCTGTTCTTCCAATGCTAAAAGCTGTATCTATCCTTGGGTAGCTAGCACTAACTGACATTGCTCAGTGGAGAGGTGGGATAGGGACAGTTATGAGAATGCGATAAGTGAATTCCAAATTACTGTTGGGAAGGAAGAAGATGAATACATTTAGTTTTAAAAGGGCCCTTCCTTAGTTGTATATACCTCAGGTGAATCTAACTTAATTTTACTGATACCGGGAGAAGAATAAAAGCAGGTGAAGATGGAACGACCTAAAGGAATAGAGCAGGGAGTGGCTTTATGTTAATTGGGATGAGAGCATAGAGGCTAAAATTGCATGTGAAGGCAGCTTAATTTAACTTTTTGAGAGAATGTATTAATTATTGACCTGTGGGCGGCAAAATTCATTTACTTGTTAAATCCCTGTGTATGTGGAGTTGATTCTTGGAATGAAGATAATACACACAGATGACTTGTTCTACTGGGACTGCACATGAGGCTTTAATAACCACTGCCTGACTGGATGAAATGCACCCATGGTTAGAGAGATAATCCTACAAACCAGATCAAACTGTGTAGCTGAGATCCTCATCTCAGATACTTGTCAGCTATATCCCTCTGTGTGGACCAGAAGCTATGCATATTTAAATTCAAGCTTCAAGATGCTTTGATTGGATGTGAAGGTTCCTCATCCATGGGAAAATATTGTCATGTTTTTTCTGGGTAATTAAAATCAAGTGGTCAGTTTAATGAGGAGTGAGATATGGAGTTCCCTTTATTTTCAATTATTTTTATTTGAATACTTGTTTAAATAAAAATAGGGTCCATGGCTTTTTTTTAAGAGAAGAAATAACTCCAAGATACCTGAAAGGACTGTCAGTAGTGTCAACTTTTCTGGAAATTTGACCCCTTATGGTTTTCTCCTATAAATATGAACTGATTTTTAATGTTGGCAAGAAGCCATTTGCCAGCTTTGATCTGGATCCTGATATGTAACTTAAACATGCCCAAAGGTATAAAGCAGTTACCCACTTCAGACAGGATTTGCAAATGAAACTACAGCTCCTGGCAGCATTTTTGACTCTGAACTACATATTCTGGGACAGAAGAAGTCAGTAGGTGAAGGGCCATCACCAACAAACACATCTCTGGAGGAAAATATTGAAACTTGGTTTTGAAAGGCCACCTAAACCCCCAAATCCCCTAACCTGTGCAAATTATCTGAGTTTACAGCCAAGTGTGACACCGTTATAGGCTTCAAGTTCCTTGAGGGTTGTACTGCAAAAAGTCACTGGGAAAAAACAAACTAAGAGGAAAATGTAAGAACAGGTATATATTTCTCTTTCTCTTTCTTTTTTTTGGTTGATATCTGCAAATGATTTGTATTCTACTAAATATGCATTGCAGAATTCACCTGGTGTATCAGATTACTGCACTGCTTCTCTCTACCACCAAACAGCACCCTGTCTTTGAGGCCCATGGAGGCGCATCAGTCACATGCAGGATCCAGCAAACACGGGGGGTGCCAGAGAAGGCATCATCTGTATTTTACACCAGTGTTTTGAGAGAGCTGTGGCTTGCACTGCAGAGTGGGCCCAGAGAGCGCAGACTGGGTTTTTTCAGATGAAATTAGTATAGAAGTTGTGGTCTTGAAGCACACCTGATGTATTCCACTTGTTGATAGGCATCAATTCCATGGGACCAGATTAGAATTAGTTTGACATACATTGTAAACGTGGTGTCCTCAGCACAAATTATTTAACTATATCTGTTTACTCCTATGCACCAGCTACTTGCAAATATGGTCTAAGCCAAAGAGGCACACAGAGGAATGCCATAAAATAAGCATTGGAAGGAACTATATTTCCACAGGCACATTATTATTTATCATTTGCACTGAAACACTATGTAACAACCCTAAATCCCCTATTGTTTGAGGTGTTACACTAACACAGAACAAGAAGATGGTTCCTTTCCCTGAAGAATTAAAACCTGGAAATAGTTTGGGATGGAGCTTTGCCTCACAATCCAGCCTGACACGTTTCCAGGTGCTGTTCTGGCATAAGAAAGCTGTAAATTCAGTCATGCAACTTAGTTCTGGGAAGGAGGTGGGACCAGGGAGAGGAGTGTAAGATTTCACAATGCTCAGTTTTCCTTGTGCCTTCACTGGGTTGAAATGGAAAAGAGCCAATAGCCAGCAGAAAGTGGAGTCTGGGGGAATACAGTACTGAACCGATATCCTGGTGATTTATGACCTTCCTGGGACACTGTGAAAAATAAGTGAGTGACAGATTATCTGCTGACCTGTGGGATAGCTCATTTGCTTTTGTTCAAGCAGTAGTTTTTCAGTAGAACTGCAGGTCCTAATATTTTTCTGTTGAACTGAGCTGCTAAATAAGTATGTCAGTCAGCAATGACACAATCTAGCTGCTCTGGTGGGAGGTGTTTGTCTCACTCCAAAGGGGAGCCTGAGAGGAGGCACTGCTGGCACTGGGAGACAGCGACCCTAGGGCAAAACAGAGAGTGAGCCAAACTGACCGTGGGGACAGGCTGCAGAGCTACCTGGAGGTATGGAGCTTTAGATGCCTTTATACAGATGGAGCTGTGATTTCTGACTCTGTGTAATACTTTGGTGACTACTTTTTCCCTTAAACTTGGACAGGTTTATGGTTCTTGCACTGAGTTTAGTCCTTCTCTTCTGGGGTCTTGTCAGATTTTAAAGCTGTATTATTTTTTCTAGAAAAAAACCCCAACCAAACAAAAACAAACCCAAACCCAAACCATATTGTTCCCCTTCACAGACATGTTTGACCTGATTCTTCATTTGCCCACATCTTAATATTTATTTTCTTATATAACCCCTTCTTCTTCAGACGTCTGACCTTGTATAACTGGACTGAGATGATGATGATGAAGAAGTGTCCAGCAGAAGACTGAGGAGGATGGTCTGGCGTGCTCTGTCTTAGTCTAACAACCACTTCCACTGATTATACTTAAATTCTAAGTTGTTTTCATTTGTACAATTGAGATTGTAAAGTTAATGTCTGCAGAAGAAATGGGAAGACTACATGGCAGCTAATATTGCCAGTTTCTATCAAAAGACAATATTTTCAGGAATCTCAATTCTGCTGGCTTGCTTTGAAGTGAATTAACAGTGAATATTCACAGCCAAGTATATTTTGTGAGAGCAGACCAAATCATGGGGATTAAAGCCCTGTACCCCATCTGACCTTGCAAGAAATCCAGTAACAACAAGAAGAAAGAGTAAAAAAACATTTCTTTCCCCAATACTGAATGCCTCAGTCTTGCCTTTCTAATAAACATTTAAATAATGTAAATGGAAAGGGTGGTGCAGGAGAGAGAAGGGGGGCTGCACACAAACGTTTCTGACTTTTCTTTTTCCCCCGAACACTGATGCCATTGCATAATTATATGGGTTGGCTTGAAAGAATGAAACCCAGTTCAAAATGTATGAGTTCATTTTTATGTTCTACTGAGAAAATTTATTCAGTGTGACTGCTCAGTAGCGAGAGCAGTAAAACACCTTAATCCCTGGTTGAAGAAAGGTAATACCTTGACAGATGTGTGCCTCCTACTTTCCTTGCGGCCATGTTTCAACAACAAACCTTTATTTCTGCTTCTCGGCTGTAGCAGAAAAAAAAAAAAATGAGCGGAGCAATAAAGCAGTCAGACAAATCTCAGGAGCCAGGCGGCAATGCAATAGTAATGACAGATTTTTAATGTGGCAGGAGAGATTGACAGGAAAATGTCTTCAGAGCAAACGCACGCCAGATGGAATGAAAACGGTTTATTGGAGTATGGAGGTGCTGCTGAACTGAATAGAGGGCGGGTTTAAGGTGGGTGTTTTATCTGCTTCAAGTAAACAACAACAACAACCAAAAAAAATAAAATTCCACTCGCCAGGTATTGCCTTAGACCAGTCTTTGCACTAAGGGGATCATTTTTTTGTTTGTTTGTTTATTTGTTTCTTTTTCTACAGTACTGAACCAGAGAAAAACTTTAAAGTCAAAAGTTCAGTCATTACATGCACTGCACAAAAGGAGAAGGCAAACTGGTTTGGTCTCAGCTTTTTTTATTGTTTGCCTCTCTTCCCTCCTTCCTCCCTCCCCCTCCTCCTTAATCTGAAGGAATTTCTCACTCACTACGAACAGATAAAGATGTTTTGATGTGCTTTTAGATAAATCAGGATGAATTTTTTTCAAAAAGAGAATGGGTAAGAAAAAGAAAAAGCTAAAAAAATTCTAGCTGATTGAGTAGCTATCAAATGCAGGACAGAAGAAGCCTACGCTAAAAAACCTATAAAAGCCAATATAGCTGTTTCTATATTAGGAAGAACAACATCAGTGTGTCTTTTTCAACTGAGTAAACTTAAACTTGTATGCTCTTAGTAATGATAATAAAGTCAAATTCAGCCTTACATCTCATGAGAAAACATAACTCTGAAATATTTCATACCCTCCATACAGAGCAAAGGCAGGAAAACAGCCATAAATGGAAAGAAATGGCACAAAAGAAGGGAAGAAAATGCAACTCTAAACTGTGAATCTCCCTGACATCTTTTCATTATCAGCCTAGTCAATGAAGAATGCCACAAAGGAAAGGACGGCATCATATTATTGAAACATGCTGGTTTGGGGTTTTTTTGAAGGATGCACTTGTATAGTCTCTGTGGATAGCTTTTTTATTTCACTGTATTTGCCATTATTAACTCTCTGTAATTGTGTTTTACATGCAGGGCTTGCATTAAGTGTTCTGCCTGTATCATGTACATTTGTAGTGCTCTTTTTAGAGTTTATTCATGGTTTTTTTCCTTGTACAAACACATGAGAAAGAAGTCATTGAATTACCTCCTTTATTTGTACTATACTTTAAAACAAAACAAAAGTGCCCTTTTTATCTTTAACAACCTGCTTCTTTTTTGCTAAGGAATATTTATTTAGACACTAAAAAGATGTTATGGTTCTTTCCACTAGTAGAAGTGTCTGCACTGAATATGCTCCAATGTAATTTGCAGTAAGTGAGGAAAATGCTCTGGAAAAGTAAGCAGGGAGTTTTGCCATGTTGTTTTATCTGATAACTACAATACTACGATAACAAAGCTTTAGGCAGTATGCTTAAAACTGACAGGAAAAGTAAATGGCGAAGTCTTGAAACGATCCATTTATATTTTATGTTTTATAGATTTACTGATTGCTTCAAAAATATGTCTTATAATTTTTTCCCGTGTTTTGTCTTATTCAGAATCCTGCCATAAAGTTCATTTAACTCTCTTTTTGTATTAGTCCTGACAGAGCTATAAAGATTGCTTGTATAATTCTTATGGTCTTTGGGGTTTTGTTTCAATTTCCTTAGCATTTGGCCAAATATTGGCACACAGGCTGTTCATCATAATGCAAGAAAAAATATTTTTATATTAAAAAAGCTTTTAACGTGTTAAGTCATTTTTCCATATAAAGATCAACACAATGCCAAGATAACAAAGAAAAACAAAGTAATGAAGGGTTTGTTAGTGATACTATGTACACTTCTGAAATTATGCTTTTTCCTTACACTCAAATGTAACTCAGTTATTAGTGAACACAACTTTTCCTAATTGGGTTGAAGCTGTTTTTTAAGTCAGTCTTGTAAAGGACATTACTTCACTACGAGCTGCTTTTTAGAATACAAAAAAGTCAAAGCAATTTTTCAGTGTATTTTAGAATCTGTTTTACCAGCTTTAAATACCCTCAAAAATTAAACTCGGAATGAATTTTAAAGCAATGTTGAAGACAAAACTTGACACAACAGTATGTGATGGCTACAACTCTGTCCTTAAACCACCTTTTTGCAACACACATAATACAGAATATTAATCAGTGTTCTAAGGCTGTGGCAGTTCCTAGAGACACAATGACAAGTTAGGGACAGAACATCCAGCTTAACTGTGAATAGCAATCGCTTTAGTCTGCACCAGAATCCTCATATCGCTTAAAAATAGATTTTACTGTGTCATCAGCTCCATTCTGGCATCACTAGTAAACTGCACAAGGTATAAAAGCTGGAATGGAAACAGTACCAGCATAGACACCAAAGTTGCTACTGGTAGTGTGCAATAGCTTGAGTTTTCATCTCAAAAGACACTTAATACTGACTTTCAACCTCAAATTGTATTCAATAGTAGCTTGCAATTTTATTTTTTTTTTTATTCCTAAAATCATACCAAGTATATCAGCATGCTCTCATGCCCCCCCGCACTGTGGAATTTTGATAATGTATGTCCTAACCGCTTAATTGATTGATTAGCTTACTGCAGCTTTCTGAGGCACCAAATTTATCTTTAATAGCCGGAGTCAGGCACGGCAGGCAATCGAGGGGGGGGTCCCTTGGCGTCGATTTGCTCTTAACTGGAAAGTCATTACCACTTAATACATGTAGATTGTGTTGAAAGAAAATTATGTGTAATGAAATGAGGGAAAAATTAGTGGAGTGTTATGGGCGAAAGCAGATGTTACGGAGGAATTATGCTAGCAGAGATAATCACCTTCGCTAGCATTGTGTGTGCTGGGGTGTTAACTCAGGGAGAGAGTTGGTGAGAGAGCTAAATAAATGCATTGATTTACACAGATTCACTTTTCAAACTACAGTATATGACTAGCACACACATCTACAAACACATCCACACATATACACACACATATAGACATGCTCAGGGCTGAACTTTTATATTTCTGAAGCTCTTTCTAGTTATTTTCCAGCTACTCACACTATATTCAGAAGTCCTAGCTGGAAGCACAGGGAAGTAGCTGTCGATTTACATAGTATTGTGTAGATGAGAATAATATCCAAGGGCAGAAGTATTCATATAAGCATTAAGATGAGACCTTGTATGCTTCAAACTCTGGACAACCACTCCTAAGAAAAAACAGATGAATTTGAGAGAGGTCTTTGAGGGTGGCATCCGACATTTTAGAAGCTATAAAATTGAAATAAATAGCAGATAGTTGCAAAAAAATTATAGAGACATAGAATATTGTCCCTTTACTTAAGCAGACTGTAAATAAAGGAGATTGAAGGAAAAAAGGAAAGATGAAAGCTTTCTTTTAGTGCAAGTTAGGAACATGTTTTAAAATAGTAATTTTGCAGACAGGCAATAATGAAAACACTCAGAATCAGGACAAGGGAGGGAAGAGAGATGCCACAGATTTTATTTTGAACATTTGAAAATTAATCTTTCACCTGTGGGCATCTCCCTGTCCTTTGCCAGCTGTGACTGATATATACGCTTGATTATATGTCTTATATCTAGGCATGCAAGGTCACTATTAATTTCTATCTTGAGTTTATCTATTTCATATAATATGTGTTTGGATTTAGAATTATCTTTGCTTTATCACCCATTTCATAATAAAACTTGGTCTCAGGAAGATAATATTTTGCAGATTTTACTATCAAAACCATTGATAATTAGGATTTCCTCGTATATCGTTCTGTTCCTTCACTACTAAATGAGGCTTTTATGACTACAGTTATTGCTGATGATAATAATACAAATTCTGAAAATTAAAAAAAAAAAAAAAAAAAAAGGTTTTCTATTCCCAGTATTACTGTGCAGAGATAGGAGGTTAGCAAAAGGACTGTCAGTTTGCTGTCACTATATTAATGAGTTAAAGAAATGCAGCCAGCCCCTCGTGAATCAATTGGAAAACTATGATGAATGTTTCAATAATTAAGAGAATAATTAAATTGCTGAATGTAAGATGGCACTAAATGAAATAGCTTTCATAACAGCAGCATATTGCTGTTTATAAATACAAAGAGCTACATTTAAACTAATGCTGAGTCCAACTCAGATTTATCTGCCTGTCTTACCGCTTTTAACGGGCTGCGGGGCCCAATCCTGCAAAATCCCACCCTATAGACAAGATACCTCGTGCCTCAGCTCTGTGCATGACGGCAATAATCGTGTGTGCAAAGCTGAGCACCGGCAGGAATCTGCTGCTCAATCAGAGTCCCCCCGTGCACCTCCGTGCCTCCCCACCTGCGCATTGTAACATGGCCACCATTGCGGTGCCTCAGTGATAAGCAGCTAAACTCAAACAGATAACGAAGCCAGTAAATTCACAGTTAAAGCTGACACTCCGGTGGTAGCACGCATGATGCTCGTGGAAATGTTTTTAAAAGGTGATATGTGTTAAAGGTGAACTGTAAAGCTGAAGTGAAAATTATGTTAAGTTCAGAAATATGTCCTGAATCTCTCAACTATCAGGCAAGTTTTACCGTAGCTTTCAAAATTCTCTTTTCTCCTGTACAATAATCTGGCAGTTTCTCCTCTGATAAGGACATTCCCAAACATAACTTCGTGTGATATCACACATACCAGAACCTCGGATGCTAAAAACGAGACATCCTAGAAAATTGTCCTTCAAACCGGGGTGTCTCAGAGCAATGCACATGCTTAAAAAAATATATTTCTTTGGAAGGAAAAGTATAAACCATTTCCAAAACTTGAAAACATTTATAAATCTGGGGAGGAGGGTTTTGGGGGGGGGGGGAAAGAGTGAACAGGTAAGAGTTAGTTGAACTAATTATCTCGTATATATTTTTATTTCATTTTGAAAACATGTCACAGCTTTTCTTTGGCTGCTGGAATATAAATATGTCTAAGGAGAAGTCACTCATAAATAAGGGAGAGTCATTTCAGGTGCAAAATTCAACCAAATGCATTTTCTTCTCCTGCCTACCAGTATCCCAAAGTGCTTTTCGCTGCCCCATGTTTCTCACTTCCCTGTTTTGCTGTTTGTTTTTTTACTTTTTCTCTTTTTTCCCCACTGACCTCCTCCATTCACATACCCCCTTCTGTTCCCAAATGTGTTCTCACCACACACCCATCTTCCGCCAGGCACTAGCTCTCCTTACAGTGGGGACAGGTTTTATTTGCTTGTGGAAGAACTCTATGGAAGGAAATTTTCCCTTTAGTTCTGAGATAGCCCCTCTTTGGAGCTCAATCATCATGTCAGCCACAGTTTTGCCATCTTCTTAATCTCTTATGTTGCTGAATTTATTCTCCCTGTCTCCTCCAGTGGAATATTTTTTGCAGTCAAAAAATCATCACTGATACGCATATTTCACATTTACATTCATTCCTTTCCCATCCTCTTCTACTGCACAGAGGCATCTCAGACACTCCCCTGAACCCCATACCCCACTATGTGTCTTTTCCATTTCCCTCTTCCACCTTGAATGTCTCTTTCCTACTCATCACATAAATATATGTTCTGAGGTATTTGAAAACCTGGCATTATGTACTTGGAACACTGGTGATTTGAGGTGGAATGGAGAATAAATATAGCCATAATATGCTTTCAAATAGATGAATTAGTTGAGCAGGAGACTTTTAATGCCACATAGGTGGTCAGCAAAAAAGTAACAATTACCATGAGATGGAATCTGATATACCACAGTTATTTTCTATTCTAGACATAGGGCAGTACCATGGTAACCTCAACTCCACTGTATGGCAAGTGTTGTTAATTGTATAGACTTCTAAAGGGGATAATAATATTTCTCCTGTCTGAAGTCAACACTTACGGGTAGTGACCAATGCCCAGAAGCATATTCTCAGAAGAACGTTGCATGATCTACAGTTTGTACACTGAATATTTCTTATTTATTCTGAGATAATTTCATTCCACCAGTGAAAGAAGTGGAAAATGTTTACCTCCTGATAAATCCTGGTAAGCAATTAAAATATTAAAGGTTGAAGTGGATAGAAATTCACTCTCACCAGTAGGTTAGGAATACTATGTATTGATAGACCAAGCCCAGGGAAAGAAAATAATCCAGTTTATATTTTATAATTAATTAGATAACTTAATTTTCAAGAGTTGTTAATACACCTTCTTTCTTTAGCATGAGACTTAGTTTTTCTAAAATATCCACAATTATAATGAGTGTGGCTTGAAATTTTCTTTTGTAAAATATGCTTACAGTAGATATTGCTCTGCTGGAATTTAACATTCAGGTCTGAAGTTTTCTCCTGTGTGGCTCTGTTTTGGGTGAATATTAGGGAAAATATGTTGTTTGCCAGTGTTTAAAAATAAATATACCTCTCGCTTGTTTCCTTCACAGCTCTGCAATTTAAAAATGGGTCTTGAAAACTGATCAACACTTAAGCTTCTGGAAAAAAAGTTTATTTATCCTCATTAGACTCTTGTGGTTGTCAGAGTTTCTATCCATCATTCAGGTTGCATCACATCCCTTAAGATATGCAACCACTTCACTTCAGCAGGACTTTGCTCCTGCCTGCTGGAGTCTGCTGGGTCTCTGGATCCAGGACTGATAGATGAGAGCTTCACTCTCCCTGGTCCTGATGGACTCCAAAGGATATGCAGCAGGAGGAAAAAGCTTAGTTTCACACAGAAGGTCACTAAAAAAAGGGAAGGAAAGGGTGCAAGGAACCAGGGAACTGAGAACTCTAAGTGGGGAGTTTGACAGAGCTTCTATTTAACAACAGAAAAAGAACATCTGCTTGGGAGATGTAATGAGCATTCAAAGATCAGTATGTGTACATACTCCATCTCTGAGAATTAAGGAAAAAATACGAAAAAAAAAAAGGTGGGTCCAGAACACGCTGTATGAAATTGGCCTGAACATTTAGAAGCATGGCATCCATGAGATTTTGGTTAAGGAGGAGCAACCTGTGGGTTATGGGCACCAGCCCCAGCTTTGAGGAAAGTGACTAAATGAGCAGGAGTTAGATATAAGCTTATGGGGGAGTGTGAAATGTGAAGAAAGGTATGCATGAGTGCTACCAGAAAAGGAGTAAGAAAGGGAGCAAAAGGATGTAAAGGCTGGAAGGAGGAAGAGGAAATCTATTCCTTATTCCTCTATTGAGCCTAAACTCAAAATAACTAGTCCTGAGTTCTGTTTTCACTGCTTTGTTTAGCAAAGTAACAGTAAATTCTGTTCAAACTTTTTTCCATGTTTAATAACAGGTTATGTAGGTTTAATAACAGAGATGAAAGTCCCCTATGGTTGAGGTTAAAGAGCATGGCAAACGGGTGATGAAAAGTTTTTGATTAAAGAACTTGTTGCACAGTATGATTTCCAAGGCTGGCTGGTGCCAGGCTAGAGGTTTCAAATTCAAGCTAAGAAGAACCTGACCCTGTGTTTCTTATTCTTCTGTGAAGTACATTGTCTTCAGTGGTATATTACAATAATCATCAATTCTTAAAAGCAAAAAGCCTGTGAGGAAAAAAAAAGAGAGAGATGGGTTTCTAGACATGGTCAGTATAAGCACTGGTACAATTAGTATCAGCTTTGGAAGTCCTTAAAGCACAGACCACTCTGCTAGGTGTTTTGAGTCAAAGATATTGGAGGCTGGCAGACAAGAATCAAGTTATTGAATTTAGAGAGAATGTCTTTTCCATCACCCACTGAAGGGCTAGAATAGTTTAAACCATACACATGGTTTAAACTGACAAAGGGCAAAGCATTGTGGAGACATAACTGAAGGTTTCCCTAGAAAATCATAAAGAATTTTGGTGAGGGTTAGTCAATTTTTGCTTTAATAACAGCCTGCAACTACAGTAAAGTTTTTGAGGACAGCCCTGTAGCTAGGAGGTGAAATTCACATTGAAGGTGCATTTTTCTCATCTGTTAGTTTTTATGCTTCATTATATATTTTCTATTATAATTTGGAGGGGGTGATCACAGAATAGAAGACTGCTGCATTTTAACAGGAAATGTTTGCTTTCAAAGAAGTGAAACCTTGCAGAAGGCCTGGGTAGAGTTTCAAAGCTCATTTTGTCCCTATAGCACCACGTTATCTTTTATATTTCTTAATTGAATCCTCATCCTGGAGGCAAGTAGGTGTTGAACAAACTAGACCTCCCAGGTACTATTGCAGTGTATTAAGTCTGGGCTTGAAAAATAAAGGATAGTTATTTGGTACTCAAAGATATTTACTTTAAACCTGTGAGTTCTGTTTTTCTTGGGGTTTGTTTTTTGTGGTTTTTGTTGTTGTTGTTGTTGTTTTGGGCCTTGTTTGTTTGTTTCTTTAGGGGGCAGGGGAAGTTTGTTATTATTTCCTTTCCATGCCTACTTCATGAGAAGCGAGAAACACAGGATGGAATGAATGGAGAACAGAGAGACAAAAGTATTTTTCACAGTATTTTTCACAGAATCTACTATAGCTGGCTAAATGCTATGAAAAAAATAAAAGTGCCTTCTCTGGAATTTGGAAATGGATTGCTATCAACCATTGTTCATTCACTGGAGTTTGCAAATGGATTCATCTCAACCATACTGTCTTCTGGTGTTTGCTTTCTAGGGAGGGACATTTTTATGATTCAATTACTGTTGTGGCTATTCACTGAGAATTTCAGAACAGCATGTACAAGTACTGATGGAAACTCGGTATTAGATTCACACACATGAATATGTGCACACTCAACACATTGGAAAAATAAATCAACACCATGTGACTCATCAAAGCAGTCATATCTAACAAAGCTCAAGAAGTGATTGGGGAATGTTCACAAAGAAGTGTTCCTGAGCAATTAGAAGTACTTAGAGAGGAAAAAAGGATCTTGTTGAATTCTTGTGCATAATAAACTCAAGGAAACCTCAGTCTGCCCATGGAGATCCCATAAGCAGAAAAAGGGCTAAACTTACTGACTAAACTATTCATTGTGAATTATTCCCTCTGCTCTAATGTCTGCACGGCATGGAAGCACGGTGCCAGCCTTGCTACACACTGTAATTTTACTCTTCTAGGAATAAAGTGGGAATATACTGCTGGGCATGTTAAAGCGCTCTGCAGAGGACATTATATATTTTTTCAACATGTGACCTGCCTTTGATTTTTGTGTTGAAAATGGAAAGTTATCAACTTTCAGAGAGAAAACATTAGCCCAGAGCCAGTGAAACAACATGGTATTTTTTACTTTATTTCTGTAAGGCAGTATTTGGTGCAAAAACTACATAAGACTGAAATATAGACTTTGAAAAGTCAGAGGTCAGCATGGCAAAACTTAGCCAGACAGTTTTTACATATTTGGGTTGACCATGAGTTAACAGTTACTGATTTCTTTAGCAATTTCCTGCCTAATTGTTATTTTTCCTTGATTAAATTGTCCTTTATAAGGACATCTGTTCTGTTTCTTGCCAAGGTGTAAGATGCAATCATATCTTAGAATTTGTAAAGCAGTTTGGACAACACGGTAAAAAATACATTGTGATGATGAATCCTCTAAAGGAGATGTTGTCCTCCCCACACCCAGCTTAGCACATCTCACATATTTTTCCTAATTCTATGACTGCATCTGTCCAGATGAAGTATTTCCTCTACAGTTCATCCCTTTCCTCAGCCCAGATCCCTCCAGCTCCTGCACATCCCTGGGACAGCTGCATTGCTCCCTAATGACAAGTTAGAGCCACCCCTGTAACGAGGACCAAGATTATGGTGGTAGCTGAGTACTGGGGAAAACATTTGTTGTCATTTAGGGTTCAAAGAAAATTAACTCCCTGAGCTAGTCTGAACTATCCAACTCTGAATTCAGGACAGCCCAAAAGCTCGTTAAAAGACATGCATTACATGGGGATAGTCACTGGAATCCCACTCCCAGGGAGGAGAACTTGACCTTTCAGATCTTCTCAACATCTAGAAGTGTGTAAGACTGCTCCCTGGAGCTGTCTGGTACATGGATCAAGTTGCTGTCTGAGAGAACAGCACTGTAGAGGTGGAAAAATTCAGAGAGGAAAAAGTTTCCATAGCCAGGAGATGACAACTCAAATCTGGACAGCAAGATCTAAGGAGGTCATTTAATAAGACAGACACTTTTTGTAAACGTTGGAAAAACAGGGACTTGATTTGTAAAAATTAAACCTGGAAGAGACGCTGTGAAGAGCAGGTATGGTGCTAATAGTCTCCAGCATCGTGCCACAGAGAAATAATTCTTCACAAGGGTGGAGAAACAATAGCTCAAAGTGGTTGCATTTTTGCTATACTGGGCTTGTGACCAGACATCTGGACAGTGATGTGAGTGGATAGTCTGAGATAAAAGGACTGGACAGAAGGTAGCAACCAAAGATAAAGAGATAAATACTAGGGAGCCATCAGCTTTGTGACAGTTGCTAAGAATGAATTAAATCATAGAGGAGTAAAACCCAGCAGGAGATGGGGAAGCATTGACAGAAAATGGGAAGGCGCAGAGAATGCTGAAGAAATGATTGGAACATTTGTTGGAAAACAAAACAACCAGGCATCAAGTTGTGGAAACCCATGGTGGGGAAAGGGAGAGTTGTGGGAGATGGGATGATTTGCTCTCATCTTCTAAGGACTCCACATTCCCATGGATGCTCATAGCTTTGCATAAATTCACACGCAAAGCATAAGGAGCAGATTAAGCTGAACTGGAAGGGAACCACAATGTGGGGAGGTAATAATTAAAGGCAGTTGCTGGGCAGCTAAAGCGTATGGGAGATTGAGTATAAATAGGCAGAGATAGGTTTGCTGAAGTGACTAATGTAATAGTGATCCTGAGGGAATGGACAGCAGCTGCAGGCAAGCCCCAGACAGGGAAGGTACTATTCCTCCTGCCCCACTCAGCACAGGCACTAGCCACAGTCCATTTGTGAATCTCAAAACAGGAAGGGGGGAGTGAAAAAGCCATAAACTATGAACCTCTGAAGGCAAAATAAGCTGTGGCTGTGTACATTGTTTGTGATGTTGAGAATGACATCCTGGCTCACGCTCCTTAACAACTTTACCAGTATAACCATCAGGGCTTTGGCCGTTACAGGGTAAAGCTAGCATCACCCTGGGTAGCATCAGAAGAGACTGCTACCAGGAGGACCACCACTATTATTACTAGCTGCAATAAAAAAAGCACTTCTTAAAATGTTTTTTCTACCTAATTGTCAAAACTGAATAATATTATCAGCTTTTTTATCCTTTGAGTATTTTTCTAATAAGAAAGCGCAGAGATGCACTGCAAATAAAAGCAGAAGATTCGAGGATGCAAAGCAATCATGCAAAATGACTTTCATATCAGTTTGATAAGCAGCTGAAATTTAATAACTACATCTCTCCTATGGTGCTGGATGAAAGTTTAATACTTTATGCTTTTGCTTCTTTCTTCCGCATGATGCTTATTCAGAATCATAACTTTTCCTTTTATAGTCACAGCAATGCTAGGTGCGGTGGATTAATCGAAGCCTTACGAGGCTCCAGCGCAGTCCATACTATAGCTACTTATAATCAAACCCTAGGAGAAGGCTGTCAGGGGTCATAAGGGAAATGAGTGGAGATCCAAATGCAAAAGTAATATTTACTGAGGATAATGCACACAGATCTCACCGTCCCAATAGGCAAGACGGAAGGCCAGTCTCTCACAACCCAATTCCAAGAGATGCTGGATGCAAGAGAGTAAGAAAGGAAGAAAGAAGGTGATAAAAATGCCTCTCAGAATTTGACCCGCAGATTTTAGCTGAAATTGTGGTTTAAAACTACAGGATGAGAAGCTTTCAGAATATGAGATGAGGAAAATTAAAACAATAAAATTCAGCCACCACCACCAAAAAACAAACAAACAAAACCCCACCCATAAACAACACCACCAAACCAAAAAACAAACAAAACCAAAACCGAACCAAACCAAAAAAAACCCCAAAACAAAATACCCTGGCAGTCAAGCCTCGTCATTTGTAAAACTGTGCTGGGACCACTCAGTGCAGGGGTTTTTCCACCGGTGGGTGGCACAGCCCCCAGCCCCGTGGCAACTGCCCTGTCATGGGAGGTCTGCATGGAGCTAAAACAGCTGCACCGGGGACCTCCGAGCCCTGCCTGACAGTTATTCCAACGTAGCCTTCTGATGGGAACGGTCAAGTGGATAGAGGGTCGCGGCCAGGCAGGTGCCGGGCAGGGGGTCGTGACCAAGCAGGTGCGGGTCAGGAGGAGTCAGGAACGCAGGAGTGGGGACAGGTGGGCAGGCAAGGGTGTCGGGCCGGGACAGAGGACAGGGGCAGGAGGCAGAGCGCTCGGAAGGGGCAACAGGGACCCCTCCGGGCCGGTGTCGGGGCAGGGGCCGGCGGGGGCAGGGGCCGAGCACCGCCTGCTCCGCGGCAGCAGCGCCCCCTCCTGCCGGCTCCCGGCGCAGCAGCCGCGCCGAGCCGCGGGCAGCTGCGCGTCCCTCGCATCCCGCCGGCTTGCGGGGGAGGCTCCGAGACACAGGGGAAATGTTGCGCACGGCTGGGGGATTAGGAAAGAGGATTTAAAAATCAAAAAAGTAGGAGACAGCCGTTTGCAGGCAGATGCTGGGAAGTCTCCGGATTCACTGGTGGACGGGTGCGTGGCTTCGGCTTCCAGCCTGTGTGTGTGAGTGTGTGTGCTACAAAAACAGATAATAAAAAGAATACAAATGAAAGAACATCTGATGCAGTCGTCAGATCTAACTACAACACTTTAATAGGAATTGCAGCTCCAGATGTTGTTTTAAGAAAATGAATCAATTAGACAAATGAGGAATCCCTTCCTAAAACATAACAGGAGAAAATAAAGTCCAGAAGCTGCCGATTATTGTATAAATGTCCTAATGGCATTTATTCTTCTCATATACCTGTCAGCTTTACTACAAGGCTTCTCATCGTTTAAGTTGTTGTTTACCTCCTTGAATACTGGTTTGATTTGGAAAAGCATTCTAAATGTTCAACACCTTTTACCCTGAAAATAATAATACATCAGCCTTTAGGAATTGAACCCAGCAGAAACTGGTGTCACTATTCATAAAATAATTGAGTTTACACAAAAAGTGATTTCTGTAATAGCCCCCTTTTTACAAGTATGTACATTTTATTTAAAATTACTGACTCAAAAAGCAAGGTAGGAAAAAATCACCTCCAACAACTTCCTGTAATTGCGAATTATTGTGAGGGAAACAGAAGGAAAAGATTTTGAAATTATGAGCCATTATGCTTGAGAGAGAGAGAGAGTAAGTGAGAGAGAGGGAGAGGGAGAGAGAGGCAGTGGGAAAAAAAGACATCTCGGCTTCATGAAACACAGCTGACAAGCTCGACTAAATTACCCCCGGACCATTACAAAAATCACTTAATTGCCAACCATTTTGTTAGGTCAATTGACTCTAATTGAAAAAATAACAAAAAGCTTATTATGCTGCAAATGCGGCCGTGGAAAATGAGTCTTCTGTTAGGAGGAAACAATAATTCTAAATTTCAGCTGCTGCTAACACTACAAAGTTCAGTGTTTTCTTGAGATAGAATCTACTGTGCAGGAGAAAGTGAATATGCTCCAATTGACTGATATTTCTTTTAATGTTGCCCCCTCTTGGTACACATCAGCCGACCCACCCACCCCACTCAGTTTTATTTCCCTCCTTGTTGCCTTGTGGCTCTCCTTTCCGTGGCAGGGTCAATGACAATTTTTGTTCCTAAAGGCTTGTGGTTTGATGGTGTGTGAGGCTGGTGTGACTCCTCTTTTCAGCTTGTTCACAGTAATCTCCAGGCCCAGGTGAGGTGTTGGGGGGGAACCTTGTTAAAACCTCCTGGTCCCCTTCATTTTCCTCTTTCCTAACACACTGCAATTGCCTTTAAAACCCGATAAGAGAGAATTGTTCATGTATTTTCATCAACTAAATACCTTAGAAAGAGTCCTGCCTATGTACATTAAAAAGTGCAAACCCTGACTGGCACATAGGATTGTAATTAAAAACTCTGTCTATGCACGGGAAAGCTTATTTATAGCAATCAAATTTTTAGGAGTGTGCACACGAGTTTGTTCATTTCAAAAGAAGATAAACCAGCCAGAGTTCCACTATTGTCCCAATTACAGATTTGAATAGTGGAAGTTCGTAATGGGATTGATTCTACTCTGTGAAAAGTAATTATTTGTCCATAAAACCAGGAGGCTGCAGAAACGAACTCAGATGGCAACAGCCTTTTGTTCAGCTCCTTTGCAATGGAGAGGCAGGGAAATGGAAGAAAGTTCTCAGTAGCCACAGTGCATGATTAAATATTTCCATAACCATGTCTATACATTTGCCTCTTGCATTGTACTCAGAAAATTCCTTTTCTGGTTTCATCTTTTCAGGGAAGCTGCCTGACTCGGTTGCACTTTTACAAGACCCAAAGCTCTTCAGCCAACTATTCTGAAATGTTGAACAAAAAACAGTGCAACAGAGCAGGATTCTCCTACACAATATTTTAGAAAGAGAAAAAAAAAAAAAAAAAGAAAAAAAGAAAAAAAGAAAAAAAGAACTTTGTGTATGTGTATGTTTTTACTGTTCCTTTCATAGCTAAGGTAAATCTTCCAGTGCTTTACAAAGCAGTGAGTTAAATACTGGTGGCGTGGTGCCTGTGTAGGCAAACGGCACAGCCATTATGTGCTCAGCATACGTTTTTATTGTTTCTTTATATAGAACCCAATATCACTTACGCAGAGGGGGATACAACAAATATATCAGACCATGAAGCACACATATGTGCTGTTTCTTTCTGAGCATCCGCAGCTGTATATAATCAATGGAACATTCCTTTGGAGTGCACCACAGGTCAGCAGGAACCCTGACACACAGCTGAATTTATGAGTGATCACATTGTTTTAAATATGCACCACTTAGATTTCTACAGGTGTTTAAAGATTTGCCTCAAGATTCCCTTGTCTTCTTCTTTTCTTTTTTTTTTTTTTTGTTCCTTTTATAAGGGAACGTACACATGGAAAACAGAGATTGTATAATTAAGGCATCCATTTGGATTCTAAAATTGATATAATTCACCATAACTGGTAACAGAGAATATTATATCATCTCTGAGAAAAAAGAAACCACTCAAATTCTAAAAAAGAAAAAAAAATGCTTAGGTGAAATGTTGCTTATAGTCAGGGACCAGAAAACCTTGAAATCCTCCAAACCTTGTTGAATGTGGAGGATGTTGTAAAGCATTAAGAAAAAAATTTTAAGTCTATTTTTACCCTTTAAAACACATGTCTGTAATTTTATCTAAAACTATATATCAAAAATAAAAATAAACAACACATTACAGAAACACTATTTGAAACATGTAACTTAGAATAAAACAAGCATTATTAATTATCTTCTTCCTTTATAGAAGAAAAGATATAAAATTAAATAGATAAAATCTTAACAGAAACCAATGTGCATGTATTGAGGAGAGACAATGAAGCTTCACAGACCGAATAGAACCAATTCCTTTCAAATAAGTGGGAAAGCCCTACAGAGAGAAATAAAAGTGAGGAATGGTGAATTCTGTAACACTTGCCAGACCAATGAGCTTCATCAATTAATCACAGCAAAATAATCACCACCTACATTAAAGAATAATACATGAAAAGGACAGGGCATAGCTTTAACTTATTCAGAAAGGGCTGACTCCCTAATCCCTCTGAGTCTTGACATGTTAACTGGGTAGCGACTAATTAGATGTCAAAAATTCATAAGCACTCTTTAATATTGCATATATCTGCGGCAGACATTTCAATATGAGAGTTGTATACACAGAAGTCACTATAGCATTAAAACACAGCAGGGTGGGAGAAATAAAAGGAAAACAATAAAAACAATGGCCCTTAAAAACCCAAGAGAATGCCTCCTTTGGAAGTGTGTACTTTCTTATTCAGAAAAGGTATCACCTTAATAAGAATTATAGGCAAAGAGGTTTCACTGTTCCATGCTGTGTGGACGAAAAGAGGGAGAAAAGACTGACTTATCAAAGGCACTGGCAGGTAAATAGTAATTTACTATGCATGCACAATGAACATTACACAGTGCCTTGACACAGGGCGATAATGAAAGACATGCTATTGTGGCATCCATCGAGGGAATTTTTTTCTTCATTCTTCCTTCCCTTGTCTCTCTTGAGCAAAGAAGCAGTGATGTTTCCTGGCAGCTGCCTCCTGTTTCAAGCCATTTCACATAATATAGGAAGAACCTGAAGTTTAGTATATTAAGTGAGTTAGTTTGCTGGTTTGGCGATATATACATTGCTTGTGCGTGAACTTATATTTCAGATGCAGTACTTTGTATTTTTATGGAACAAGCCTTTTCCCGTCTGAAGAATTATATGAACCTGATATATAAAACAAGGCAGCGAGATTAAAAACAATGCATCACATAATACACTGGTTTATGACTTGCATCCTTTAATTGTAGCTCTCAGGAATAAAAAGAGAGGAATGCTCTCTTGTTTATAATGCAGAATTGCCATTCTCTCTTTTGACTAACAATGTGTTCCTTACAGGGTTAGTAGTCTGTGGAGATTACTCTATTTTCCCCTTTACTAAACAGCAAAGTTAAATCCCACTTTTTCAATGCTTCTAACTAGCTTACAGCCAGCAAGCCTTTGAATTTAGCCTGTATGCAGTATGGGAGGCTGTGACTGTAATCCTCCCATAGCTGCTGCTGCTATTTAAATGTGACATGGCTGCAGCTGGAATGTTTTAATTATTTTAAAAGTGTAAAATCTTGTAACTTGATGATATAAGGTAAGCAGCCTCCTGCAGAGAAAAATTATTACATTTGTACATCTCACCAGAGTAGCATCTAAAGGGACAATGTGGCTCTCCTTGTACATTGCAGTGTGTGTAATAATTATATTTGCATGTATCAGCTGATTAGTACTTTCATAAGCTGACATCTCTCACTGTGATGGCAACTTCTGGACTGATGTATTACAAGAATAAGAATGAGATGTGATTTAATGACTGCTGATCACATTAGACCAAACGGTCAATTGTTGTCTGGTTATACCTGGCCTTTCCTTTGAAAGTCGCTATGTTAATTTTGTTACCAAAGGACCTTCTATGATCAACACTGAAACTGTAATTAACTGAATACATTTGTCATTACTGCACTATTCACACCTCTTTCTTGCAACTGTAAATGTGTTACCTAGCACTTATGTTTTTCCATGTCTTGAGTGTCCAGGAGTGTTTTGTGGGCACACACTTTATGGTTTTAGACTAGAATCAAAATATTAAAGAGCAACAATTGATTAGTGATTTCAATCAGGAGGTGATGATCTGCAGTGCTGGTAGCAGTTCTTGACTCCTTTTCATCCCTCCTGTCATGTTCATGCCTGTTATATAATAATGCTGATGTTAATGTGCTCCACATTCTGGCACATTTGGCCAGCAAGACGATCCCAAAGCAGCTTGTGCATTCTCCACCTGCCTTTACTAGAGCTCAAGGGCAACCCAGCTCACTTGGATGAGATCTAGTTGATAGTGTCAGATTTTCAGAAAGAATCCAAAGCTGTTGGGATAGTTCCTCTGTTCTCTGTAGGCACAGTGGTCTGTTCTGCACGACCCAGATCCGGTTTGGATGTTCAGGAGCAGAAAGGACTTGCATAGTCCAATCATTCTGCACGTGCAAAGCACTTACCTACAAACCCCAATGAACCTGTACATACCATGGGTGTTTTGTTCAGGGTTTCCTTACTAATTGAGGTTTCCTGATTTTTTTATATGATAAAACCAGCATCCTACCCACATCATAAACTTTTCATAAATTATTCTTAATACCCAGTATTTATGTAATAAAAACCATGAGCTTGGGAGCTTTTTGGTTGGAGGTGGGAAGGGAAAAAGAGGCAAGAAAAGGAAGCTCCTTCCTTTCAAACACATGCCTCCTCTGACAAGTGCTGTTGAATAACTCTGTCTTACTGTTGTTGGCAAAATTCACATGACTTTCAGTGAGTTGAGGCCAGAAATTACATGGGTTCGGTGCATCTAAGTAAACAGTTTAACTAATGGCTTATTTAAAAGCTGAAAATAAAGCAGTATAAGCACCCTTCATTCACCTACACCATTCAGATCTCTCCAAGGATCACCAATACAAACTGAATCCTCACGTATAAAAAGCCAGGTTTTCTAGGAGGATGTCCTATTTTTCTAACAAACATAGTTTTCTGGTAAGTCTGCTTTACTGAATGAGTCCAAATCCAAAAGAAATGTATGAAAAGAGACATCATCCTACCTAGATCCTGACTGCTAAGCAAAGCTCTGCAAACCCATTATAACTGATAAAGCCAGTGTATTAGGGCTTGTCATAGTGTGAACTTAAAAAGGGCTTTCAGAGCTGCGGTGGGGAAAAAAACCAGAGTCTGCGTTACTGATCAATAGCCGAGCATCTCTTTAGTGATGCCATACTGCTGTACACAGGCAACCTATGAGCTGAGAAATTTGGAATTCTGTCTAGGTAATGTTCTAAGCCTGAAAAATGAAGCCATGCCAAGTGAAGGTCATGTTCAGCAAATGCATGTGAGGGGTTGTGCTTTGTTTTAAGGGATAAAAAAGATATAACTGGGGAGGGAAAAGTAGAAATAGGTGGAATTGTTGTTCTCCTTAGACCACACCAGACCAGTAAGTTTTGTGGAGAGTTAATAAAGGACGTGGATGTGTTCACAAAAGGAAAGGAACACGTGACAGAAAAATGTAAGCTCAGTGAAGACTGGAAGAGTATCTGCTGACATTATAGGCTTTTTCATGGTTTCACACTACTTACAAACATCCAGAAAAATTGAAGAAGTAAAACAGAAACCAAAAGAGAAGAAAGCCCCTTACACTATATGTTCCTTGAACCAGAGAAATCAACTAGTGGGAAGGACCACTGGAAAAAAGGTATGTCTCTGAATTCCTAAAGAAAAAGAAGCATCAGTCTAGGCCACTTTCTGAGCTTTCTGTTCATTCTGTACAAACACTGTCCTGGGCCAAGATAGAGCTGACTGATGCCACAACACTTCAGAAGCTCAAATTGTGGAGAAAGCTGAGAGGAACAAATGGAAATCGGCAGAACGCATCACCAAAAGGACAAATAACAGATGGACAAACATAATTCCAAAGCAAATGCCAAATACTGGAAGGAACAACAGAGTTGGGTAACATACTGGAAGACAGGCAAAATAGTTAGATTCAGAGGACCAGCACAAATGCCAAAAGGCCTTCAACAGAAGAGAAAAGGTGAAACTAGATAGGCGAAAGAGAAGCTGATTTAAAAAATAAGAGTATTTGTAGCAGAAAATATTTTTATCCATTAAGTTCTTGGTTTCTCATCTTAAATATTTCCATAGAACTGTGTTTTTTCTATTGATTTAGGGCACTGTGCTCTGCACACTGGAGCCTTATGTGGACATGTTGACTGCAACAAGAAAGAATGAAATTGGAATGGCCAAACCCAATTTCAATCACATAGCTCTTCTGAATTCCTGTAATGGCTACAGTAATGTATTCATTCTGTTGATCAGCTGCAACACCCTTGCCTTGGGAGCAGCCTGAACGGGCAGATGTTAAAACAAGTCAAGTCTGCAAAACAACCAACTTTGAAATTTATTCTGGAACTCAAATGCTATTTATATAAATTTGTTAGAGTTGTTAATTGTAAGGTGCTCTCACTCAAAACTGCATTCCAGACCCTGTTTAGCTGTGCTCCAAATTACTCATATGGTCCCAAGTGTTAATCACAGAACCAGTGTTCTTGTAATGCATTATTGGTACACCTTGCTGTCAGAAGCCAAACAGTTGGTTGTGCAGGAGCATTATAATGGGCTATAATACTATTGAAAAAATATTAACCAAGGTAGAGAATTAGTGAGCTTGATCCTTTTTCTACCCACTGTTGAGGTCAATTCTATTACTTCTGTGGTCGAAAGCACAGCAAACAGATACTGTTATAGCTCTTTAACCAAAGCTTATGGTGTTAGATTTCTGAATACACGTGGCAGAGAGTGTGAAAACCCCAAAATCTCCTGTTTTTCTTATTCTTGTTGCCAACGGTTTCTGAATGTCATTAAGGACAAGAAGTACATATGACAATACCTACACGATGATTTTATTTTTGCTTAAAAATGTGGTAGATATCTTGCTGACCCTGTCAACAACTATGAGTACTAATTTGCTAGCTCAATGACTCATCATCAGCTCAGTTTACACGTAACTAACAAAGGTCAGCCATGAGAAAAACTATTTGATTTCAATACCTAATTCAAGGAGGTATGATATTTCTACAGGGTTTTTGACTGCTTAATGTAAATCCCTTTAATTGCAGAACCCGTCTGCTGAATAGTTCTAGGTTCACTGGTTCACTTTAAATTAGATTTGAGAATCATTAAGTCAGCTTCCTGAAAAGGTCTGACCTGTGTTGGCTGTGTACAGTACAAATGCAATGTCGGACAAGGGATTCTGCAGTTAGAGGTCACATATTTTCATTGGGTTCTGATGGCTGGGGTCAGTAGATGCTCTTTCTGAGTAATTCAGCACAGTTTCAGGCCTCAGCTGTGCTGCTGGGGGTCACTGTTCTTGGTCAGGTTGCCATGGGGAAGGGATAAGGGAAAAGTGGACTTTTGTGCTTCCTTCCATTTGACTGCACAGCTTGCTGCTTAGCATCGGGCACTTTGACGGGAAGTGGCTGTGAGGAAGCCCACACTTGTTCCAGTTCATCTATCACAACAAGGGTTATTCCGGAGTGAAAGGATACAACCTAAGGGATACAGAAATTTTAAAAGATCAAAATTAGAGCATGTGTATGATTCCAGACAAAAAACTCCCATGTAAAAAACACTGTAAAGCAAGAAAAATGTGGTATTGGGATGTTGTTCTGTTCTGTTAAGGCTGTGATTTTTTTTTCCCCTCAGCTTTCAAAATTTTGCATTTAAGTGGTCACTATAGAAGCAGTTACATATGCAAATGCCAGGACTAGCAAGGGTGGTTTTGGTGTTGATGCCTCCCTTCTTTGCCACTCGCACAAAGCCTTACAGCTCAGGAAAGAAGCCAGAGCTCCTGATCAGATCAGGATGCTGCTGCTGATCTCATTCTAGCAGCAGGAAGCTCCATGGACAGTGTAGGTCAGTGAGAAACAATAATCTATGTATATATATTCTAATGGGAAGGAATCATTTATTAAAAAGTAGATAGACTGATGAAGAAATAAAGAGATAGGTGCTCTGGCATAGGTGAGCATAACTTCCACTATCTTGCAAAAGCTGGATCCTTAACCTATCAACAAATTGATGAATTGCAGCCCCAAATATAATGCTGTAAGCTATTAAAGGTCTACTGGTCCAGAATCATATTATTCACTGACTCCCATTCCTCTGGCATCACGCTTTGTGCTTTGAGAGATGAGGACTGAAAACAGTGAATGACATGATGTTTGATGTCCAGAAGAGGAAAAATATGCTCCTAGTTGTGACAAAAACACCCTACACAGGATGAGCAGGAAGAATTTTCAAAGGTGGTTTAGTATTAACCACCAGTAACTAGTATAGTAAATAGATTCTACTGTACTTAAATGCTTTCATAGTATTATTCTCCCAAATAGTTACTTGTTCCTGTCAGGAGACTGTATTTGCTGGAGAAAAGTTGAAACTGTCATCTTGATTGTAGGATCCCTCTTGTCCTTCTCTTATGTCACATGGATATTATTTTTTGGAGCATTCTTCAGGTGAATCTGGAAATCACATTTTAGCCAAGTGTAGGATCTAGGTTTCTGACTTGGAAAGTATAAAGCAGGGAACTTTCAGCTAACTGAAAGGCAAAAATAAGTTGTGCCTCATTGGAATGTTATTGTTACAGTTACCATGATTGCCTCTACAAATGTATCACACTCCACTTCACCCACACCTGTATTTCTTTGTTCTCAGAATTGGAAATATCTGCAGTCACTTAGAGGTTTGAACTGGAAAGTGAACAAACTACAATTCTTCTGAATCCCATGATCTGTCTGCAGTCCCCAGAGAATACACCCACCCACAAATGGACCCAACAGTGAGCAGCTCAGGGCATCCTTTGTTCAGGGGGCTGTTGGGAAACCAAATGGTGCCAAGGCTGTCAGCACTGAGCTCAGCACTGAGGAAAAAGGGTTAAGGATATTCCCAGTTCAGTGAAAGTATGTGAAGAACCTCCCCCAGGGTATGAAATTCTGCTTTTAAAAACAGCACATAAAATTTGTCTCTCATTTATGGTGCACTAAAATTGCAATCTTCTGAGAAGATCCCAGTCCACATAGCAGACCTTACAAATTGCCTTTCTGGTCCTTTTCTGTATATGGTTGTGACACTGTTGGAAGATACTGAATACTTGGAGTTTTTAGAGGTATTTTCAAATTATTAAAAAATATGCCAATTTATATTTTCATATTATTTTACTGATTTTAACTTGTATGACAAAATTGCCATACAAATTACCTCAAATGGTGCTTGCTTCATGTTTCTGAGATCAGAACCATTGGTCTCTCTGGAAACATGTTTGGAAGGTCTCTCTCCTGGATGAAAGAACAGGACTGCTTCAGCCTGTGACCTGTAACAAGGTCGAAAGCCACTGAGCCTTTTTTGACTTGGTTACCTGAGGTTTGGGAAGCCTATCTTTTTTGTTCTCCCTATCTCTTGTCTCTTTGAACTTAATTTCAGTAAATTTAATCAATGTGTTGAAGTGATCAGATATGTTAATACTTGACAAGTTTTATGAGATTAATGGCCCCAGTGAGTGTGTCCATTGCAGGAAGAGCAGTGCCATGAGCTCAGCAGTGTTGTTTTCTTGGTTAGCTGGCTCACACACACTGACTGGCCAAAAGGCACATGCAGACCTCAAGCATGTACTTGTCAGGTAAGATCTGGGAAAGCAACAATTTTAATGTGTATTTAGGAGAAAAGTTCAGGGCACATCAAGAAGAAATGAAAATATTGCAATATATTCACCAAAAGGATAACTTCAATGAGACCACAGAAGCACTAAGGATGTGTTTGTAGGAAATCAGACTCTGAAAGTCCGTTGCTCATGGAACAACTTATTTCATTTTGACAGGCAGTGCTTGAATCTATTGACTGTCTCATTTGAGATCCAGTGGTTTTATTTTGGTTTGGGTTGTGGTGTTTTTTTTTGCTGGCACCTTTGTAATTCTAACACAGGACTTAACTGCTATCTTCAAATTCTGGATAGATGTACTGACGTCTTTTCCCCTTTACAGAACTTAGAGATGGAGAAAGGAGCCCTACTGCACAGAAGATTTGAATAGGTCGATAAGTACCAGTGAAAGTATTTGCATAAGGAAAAGAATTCTATTTTATAACTCAACATGAGAAGCATAGATTACTTTGCACATACTTATTAAGATTAGTCCATAAGAATTCATTACTGGCATCTTACTGGAGAAATTAGTTATTTCTTTCTCAGTCAAAGATAACACATAAAACTTTGTTTGTGCAGCAGACAATTAATATGGAGGTTATTTCCTAACACTAATGAAATTTCTCCCTTAGAACCATTGCAAATTTCTATGGACCTCTAACCTGTCATTTTCTTCTGTTTAGTTCATTGTGTTTTGCAACAAAGAAAACTCTACCCGGCTGTGCACAGAAAAAGAAAAACCCTTTTCAGACAAAAGAAGCAAAACTCTTTTGTTACAAAAAAATAGCACAACTTCAGAAAAGATATTTCCTAATAGAGATCACTTGGCTATTTTACTGTTTTCAGCATGCAGAGGGTTAAGCCCAGCTGAGAATGCCAGACATACCTGTATTCATTCCATTTTGAATAAAGTGACAAATTCCTATTCTTGGTCACTGGAGCAAAAAATTAGCCCTGTGCTTCAGTGAAAGGTCAACATGGGAAGAAATAAACAGGAGGTGAAAGGTCATGACCTGTAGCTAGAACAGCAAAAAAAAGTTGAATAAAAAAAGTTAATTCTACTGTGCAATGTACTTTCCATATAGTCAGGTCCCATTTGAAATGGAAAGCACTCCTAGATGTTGTTCTGGAAAAATCAATATTGAAGTGTGTGTATCTTTATTTATATGTTTATTTTTTGCACAAGCACCATTGGTTTGGTCTATTTTAAATAATCCTGTATATATGCATACATTCTTGGGATCTGGGATGCAATGAATCTAGAAGTTTAACTGATGAGGCCCAGAAGACTCTTTTGCTGTCCATGCCTTTTGGTCACATCTTTGGTGCTTACTGCAGACTTAGAGACCCCTGTAAAATGCTCAGGAGCAGAACCAGTCACCAGTGGGAATAAGAACCTGAATCAGACATTGAAGGCATTGGAAAGAGGCAACAAAAATTGTGTTTAGCTCTCTTACTCATGTTTGTGCTTAGGCTCTGTCACTGATGGACTGAAACACTAATCCCATCTGATGATGGATATTAGTTCTGTCTAGTCCTGGCATAGGAAAGCCATCTGCTGCGTCCTGCATAGATGTTGTGGACATGTGAGCAGCAGTAGAAAGCACCAGAACAGAGAAAGTAAATAAAAGAATATTTATTTAGTCAAAACTCGTGTTCAGTGACACCTCATGCACTGGGAGCTGCGGAGAAGAGACCAAAGCTTCTTCAGAGCTCAGCATTTCTAGAAGAGATTGCTGCCATCAGCAGCCTGTTGATACCTCACAAATCACTTCCCAAGTGTCCTGCAGGCACAGGTCCTGAGGGAAATATCAATGTCCACTTCCTTGGGTTTTTGATTTAAAAAAAATTACAGAAAAAGCTTTATCTGAATGTGCATATAGTTGACAGGAGGGCCAGCTAGGAAAGAACACTTCTGCCAGAAATAATTTTCTCTTCAAAAAACAGTACAAAATCAAGGTGTTAAACAAAAGAATGCCTCCATGGACAATGCAGTATTGATTTATAGAATATTTGCCTTTCTAAAAATAAAGAATTCAAGGTGGTAGAAGAGCCATTGTTCAATGTGGAGTTCTGGGCAAAAGGATATTTTTTCCTTTTCTTCTTCTTTTATGGAGGGTTTTTATGTAACATATCTTCATAATAAAATAACAATTCACTGGAACCAAAACTCTAAGCGGTAAAAGATTGATTTTGGCTAATTTCCTGTTTCCCAAAAAATTAGGAACAAATGGAACAAAAAAAATTGAAACAACCTGTTTCAACATTTTTCATTTAAAGATACTTTTTATTTAATAATGTTAGAATACTTATGTGAGAGAAAAGAAAAGTTATGGAGGAAAAAAAAAATTAAGATTCTGAAATATATACCAACTTGCTCAGCTCCCTTCTAAAAGTTTGGATTTTTATTTGCAAACTATATTCATTAGAGTATCAGAAAATGTCTGCAGAAGGGCAAGATACATCCTGTAGTTGTGAAATTTCCTAAATGCCCCTGAATATGATGCCCTCACAGAATTAGGATGCAACAAATACCTTGAGCAAGCCACGTCTTCATATTTTATTGTAAGGGCCTGTGCAAGGATGTTACAACTAAGCTTTCAAAAACATATAATCAGGATTTTTTCTATTTTTTTTTCCTTTTAGTTTTATTTTTCTCATTTTTGTCTAGTGTCTCACCAACACTTTGATAATTTGATAATATTCTTTTATTCTGGAATGGATATTTGCCTTCTGTTTGCTTTATTTTCTTTTCTAGGACTTGCTTGTGTTTTTGGCTTGATATGTTTCATATTAGCAGCAGAGTTTTACAGTGTTATGCCAGTTGGCACTTCGTATTTCAGCAGGTTGAAGAGCAGTATGAGGTCTTGTGTGAAAAATATCCCCCCCCCAAATTAACCAGTTACAGTCCTTTAGTAACTGTTTGTATTTATGAACCACTGTACCTCAGGAAACAGACTGGTTCTGATACACCAGTGATGGCTGTTCACTGGTTCCAAAAAATATGATCCAAGTGAGTTTCTGTGGCAGTTCAGAGAAGACAGTAACTATACCAGTGAACCATATGTCAAAAATAGAAAAAATGGATGGTTGAATTTTGCATCACTACTTAACATTAATTCTCTTTGCTTGCTGTTGTGAAGTATTTTGCTCCTTTGAAACCAAGCCATAGTATTTATGGTGTTGGGAGAAACCAAAACAATCATCTTATTTCCTCCCATTTCTGCATGGCAAGGGCAGATAAATGCACGTAGAATGTAAATAATTTTGTATGCTGAGAAGGCCATGGGATCCAACAGAATTCTTCACTGAAATACATATGGATTTCTTTGGGTGTGAATGTACATGCTTGTATATCTTCTGTATACTGGTGTCTATCCAGTCTGTTTGGCTATAACTGCAGAGTGGATGACATCATGTCTCTGTGCCATCAATGCTCAGAGCACAGAGAAAAGACTGATGTTCATTTTTTACAAGAGTGAGATGATGGAAACAGAATAGACGGCCACAAAACCAGAATAGTTTTTTAAGTTTACTCAAAGATGCCTAGTTCAGAAATGCTGGTGTCCATTTTTATGTAGAACTAAGAAATTATTTTAGTCCTCAAACTCCCAAGAACTCTGAGACAGTGGCTTAATAAACAAATTATTTTCTCTTTTGTTGTCAGCACTTGAATCCAAAGTAGATCTTGATATGGTTGTCCATGATTTTACTCTTGAAAATGGAAGTGTCTTCTCCTTTTCTTCAGCTTGAGACTATATGGAAACCTCAGAGAATGTGAGCTTGTTCAAACGAAATTTCACGCCAAGAACTTACAGTGTTTCTTCAGACTTTTCTTGCTATGGCACAGGTTCAGTTCTCAGCATGTCAGATAAATAGCTGTTGCATGGCACTTCTTGCCTAGAAGGAGGCTAATAGTGTTTTAACATACCAAGGACAGAGGTCCTTTTGTCAGGGAGCAAACCACAGCTAGTGTGTTGTCTATTAGACAAGGGTGCAACTGCAATTCTGTGTGCCTTGAGCTGCCTCAGTCCCGTCAGCCAGGACAGGCTGCACTGGGGCTCTGGTTCCTCCAGCACGAACTTTGCTTACCTCTCTGCTGGATACACACAGCAATGGATGCCTAAACCCCTCTGCTTTGTTACAGGATATTGGTTCATCTCAAGCCTATCACTTCACAAAGGGTTTCTCTTTGCTAAAAGGATGTCAAAATAAGGTATTTGATAAGAACAAATCCTGAAAGTGTGAGTCAGTTCTTCTCGCTGCATTCAACAGTCTGACAGTTGTTCATCACTGAAATCCCGAATAAGGTCATGTTATGTAAATAAAATGGCAATCTTTACTTCAATCATATTGATGTATGACTGATTTCATTGAGCCTTGGAAGGAAATTGTATGAGGGAAAGAATAAGTGGTGTGTCCTGGGTAGCACATTCATATAACACTCCTTTGCCCTGTGTTCTTACGGCCAAAGGTGTATTACTTTGAGGATATCACCAGTTTCTTTGAACTTAATATAATGAATTTAAAAAATATTTTTTTGAGTGAAATAAGTATTTCTGATATAGGGAAAAAAATTTAGTTTCAATGACAGAGTTAAGTTTTACTGAAGTTAATTATAAAAAAGGAAGACTAAATTCACTGCACTGTTTGATTTGCCATCTTTTGTGTCACTGTTCTACACTCCCATCCAATGCCTAATGGTGTTTAAATGTTAATATATTTACTAAATTGATTTAAGAGTTATTTATTTCAAATAGTTCTAGACTTAATGGAAGAGAAATTCTGTAGAATACTACAAAAAAAGAAGAGACAATAATAAATAAAATGTAAAATTTATATTGCAAGAATATTTTTTACTATTAATTTTATGCAGTATTTACATCAATAGTAAAATATACTGACTGTGTCAAATTGAGAGTGTTGATACACAAGTAGTTGTTTTTAACAAAGGCAAAGGTATTAATTATCAATTAGCAGAAATTGCTTTTAATAAGCAATTTATGGGGGAGAGGCAGAGAAAAAATGATCAGGAAAAGCTGACACTTACTATGTTTGGTAAATTACCAGTTGTTTTTTTTTTTTTACATCTGCCTTGGATGATATGAAAAAAGGTGTCAGGGACATAATTGCTAAATACATCTAAGATACAAATCCTTTTGTTGTTCTTTTAATCATTTGAGGGAAGAATATTAATTCATTGGAAGATTTTTGTCCTTTTCAACAAATAACAAGTAAAATTAACTAACAGCTCAATTATTTTGTTAATGAGGTAGGTCCCCTCCCCACTGGCATGAATTCAGTGTATCTTTTTTTTCTTCAAATGTCTTCTATTCTACTATCAATCAAATATCTTTTCAGTGCATAATCAGGAAATCCTAATGGAAGGAAAAACAAGTTGGAGCTGATGACAACTACAGTGGCTTACTTATAACCACTGCCTGTCACACATGCAGCCATACTAGTGATTACAGATTGACTGAGGAAATGGAAAAGCACTTTAAAAGCAAGGTAGTGATAGAGGAGCCAAAGTTGAGGTATTTTATGAATATTTAATTACTTATTCTATGTAAGTTAATTACACCACATTTTAATGCATTGTCCCATCCAAGCTGTGTCTTTAATGAACTCAGCTTCATAGCTTTCTAGAAAAAGCACACCAAAATGATGCCTTTAGCTACCTTCTTCACCTGCATTAAGCACTTTAATGAGTGCCTGCATTTTCAGAAGTGGTCTTTCCACTGACTTGAAGGAGCAAAAGCAGAATTATATGATTTAAGTAGCAATCAGAGTTTCAAAGCAATAATTAACCAATAGTCAGTGTGAATAGTTCACAAGCAACTGACAGGATGAAATTTGTTTGCTTAAACTAGTCTGTGAGTACCTGGAAATAAGAATTTTGACACAAATATAACAGAAAAACCCAGAAACAATGTAGAAATAAATTCAAAAGCTATGCTCACTTACTGGTTAATTCACAATAAATATTTTGCTTGTCCATAACTAATGCCAAACAGTGCCTAGAATGGAATTTGTCCTCTGAAGGAAAATTACTTCTGAATGAAGTTGACAAGAACATTCTGCACTAGTTTTTTTCCTGAGAAATGCATACACATATAATTTCCTGAAGCGTGTGCTGTAATGATCCTGTCTGCATATGACACATGTATGGCTGGTGATAGCACGGTCAATATCTAGGAAGAACAATTGCCAAACACTGGCAACAAAAAAAAAAGGGAAAAAATGTTGGTCAGTGCTGCTGTTTAGATATTAAAAAGCATCCAAACATGTAACTCCTGACAAAGTCAAATGACAACTGATGGGGTTAGATTCTTACCATGTATTTTAATTGTTTCTTGCACTGCCCAGCATTGCTGAGCTCTGGTAACTTAGGTTAAAATAAGTAAAGTAAAGTAAGTAAGTAAGTAATGGCCAGTCTTCGTGAACGAAGATCCGGGGAAGGTCTTTACACCTTCAAGCCTGCGCATTGGATTTTTTAGGTGAGACACAGTGTGCGCGGAACTGAGCCCACCCTTTAATCCTAAGGTTCATCTGCCGGGGCCAAGCAAGCTTGGATGGTGGCAGCGAGGTCCTTAGAATGTAGGTGGATTGCCTTGCGGCACCTTCACCGCCGAGGCCAAGGGTTCGATTCCCAGCCAGGGACACTCTCCGGGCTGGTGGAGCTTAGGTTAAAATATCCCCATTCAAAATCACAGGAACCAAAATTGAATATTCATCTCACTGCTGTTTACTGCAGTGAACTTTATAAATAGCAGAGCAGAACCCTACAACACATTTAGTAAAATACAATAGTTGCAAATTAATAATATTCTACTCTGTCCATCTGTTAAAACTAATAATGAGAATAATAGCATGATCTTTGGTATCTAAAAGCTACAAAAGACTAGAGCTGACTCAAAATTCCCAAGTTACATTTTCAATTACATCCCACTACTTTTGTAAAACTTTGTATGTCATCCACTATTTGGCAAATTAATCAATAGTGAAAAAAACCCACAAAAAACAAAACAGAAAAGAAATTTGTATTTGGAGCTGCATTTTTTTTTGGTCTTTCACAAACCGATGAACAGGCTAGAAAGATGGGCCAAGACCAACAGAATGAGATTCACCAAGACCAAATACTGAGTCCTCCACTTTGGCCACAATGACCCAATGTAATGCTACGGGCTGGGGGCAGAGTGGCTGGAAAACTACCCAGTGGAAAAAGGCCTGGAGGTGCTGGTCGATAGCTGGCTGAACATGAGCCAGCAGTGTGCTCAGATGGCCGAGAATCACTGAATCATAGAACCATAGAATCAGCTGAGTTGGAAAAGACCTCTGAGATCATCAAGTCCAACTCTTGATCTAACACTGCTGTGGTTAGCAGAAGAAGGCCAATGGCCTGCCCTGTGTCAGAAACAGTGCTGCCAGCAGGACCAGGGCAGTGACTGTCCCCCTGTACTGGGCACTGGTGAGGCCACACCTCGAGTAGCACATTCAGTCCTGGGCCTCTCATTTTGAAAAGGACTTTGAGATACTGAATGTGTCCAGAGAAGGGCAAGAAGGCTTTTGAAAGGTCTAGAAAATGTATCTTATGAGGTATAGCTGAGGGAGCTGGGTTTGTTTAGCCTCGAGAAGAGAAGGTTCAGGAGACAACTTGCTGAAAGGAGGTTGTAGTGAGTTGGGGGCTAGTCTCTCTTCTACCACGCCTGCAGTGAGAGGCAGAACCAGAGGAAATGAACTAAAGCTGAGACAGGAGAGATTCAGATTAAATATTAGAAAAAAAATTTCTCTGTTAAGGTGGCCAGGCATTGGAATAGGTTGCCTAGGGAGGTGGTGAAGTCACCATTGCTGGAGGTGTTTAAGACGCATCTGGACCTGGCGCGGGGTAATGTGGTTTAGTGGCAATGCTGGGTTGACATTTGGACTTCAAGATCTTAAAGATTTCTTCCAATCTTGATGAATCTATGATTCTACAGTTCTATTATGTCTCAGTGTACTTTTGGTTTGGTTTGGTTTTGTCATTTCTCCCACTGGAAAGAAAGAAAAAAACCAGGCATTGCTGAGGTTTTCTTTGCATTTTCACCCAACTTGCTCAATGTTTTGCTACTTTGCAATAAAGCTAAATAAAGAGAGAAATTAAAAGGAAAGAAAGAAGAAAATCATTAACATTTCATTAAAAATAGAGACAAAAATACTAGTAACAAAAGTAAAAAATTTCAACCAATATCTGACATTTTCTTTAATTTACAATCAAAGCCCTAATTTTTTGCCTTAATTCAAACATAATCCTTTTCCTGCCACTGATTCTCATGGATTTACGTGATATATTATCAAATGAAAAGAATTAACTAGACCTAAAGTCCATCAGCTTCTTTCAAAAACTAGTTTCCCAGAATTTTTTGCTTAACCTTCCCCTTCCTCTTGAAACAGATTCAGGCTTCAGTGACTGACCATTAATTTTTCATCCACAGGAAAAAAAAAAAACAAGCAGAACTTTTTCCTTTGTGCAGGAAGACAACAAATGTGACAAAAAAACTAAACAGAAAAGCTATGCTTCATAGTTCACTTCCAATATCTCTACAAATCCATTTATCCAAATTCACATTAGACATTTTGGCCTGAAACTGTCCAAATATATCCTATATCTAAAGACAAGATACTGTGTTTGTCCCCGTTGAACAAGATATTTTTGTACAGCATACCTTTGTTCTAAAGAAATGCTCTTTACCCTAACTTTATCCCAGAAGAAAAAGTTTGAGAAAATGTTTTGCTTCTTGTGATTCTGTCATATATTGGTTCATCAACAGAGGAAAACAAGAAAAGGAAGAATTATGTGGATATTTCAACTATTTTCTGGAAAAGAGATCAAGCACACACCTTGTAAAATAAGGAATGAGGACTACTCATTTTGTAAGTAAGGATGTAGGCAAGAAAGCTAGCTACCTTTATTGGAGATTTTGTGATACAATAAAAAAGTAAAGATTGCTATCTCTCATTTAATAATTCTACCAAAATCTATTATTGATAAAAAATAATAGATTAAACAATAAAAATTGCATTAATACAATTAAAATAATAATAGATTATTTATGAAATGCATACAGACCCAATTCTTCTTGGTAGAAAGCCCACAAACAAGTACACACCCGGTTATGCTATAACAGTATCTGAATTTACAGCGGAAACTAGACAGGCTTCTTGTACATGTAGATTCAACAGCACAGTTAATGCAATTGGATAGTAGTGCCAGGTATGCAAAAAATATGTCAAAAATAGCAAGAATATCTTTTTTTTACATGAATCAGTAACCACAAATAAGCCATCATTACTGGCAAACCGAATCAACCAACTTCTGGCCACAAACTTCAAGGGAGGTATCGGCAGGTAAAATCCACACTAGCAAACATAAAGCTGCTTGCCTTTCACCCACAGTGAAAATATATACAATATGAAATTAAAGTGTCTGGACCTCTTGCTATGGTACTTGTCTTCTGATGATCCAGTAGCCTAAACTTTAAAAGCCGTCTAAAGAAAACCTTAAGATCATGGCTAGGCTTTGCAAACGGAGATTTGGGAAGGGCTCTACCCAAGCTTGCTACAAGCGCACTGATGGCTAAAGAGGCCAATGTGAGACAGACAAGTCCGGTCACAAAAGGCACAGCAGAAAGACTCCCCAGGTGATATCGACAAGACGCAATTCTTTCTGCGCTGTCTCTTCTCCTCGAG